>OY754329.1:102139275-102739275 GCA_963573305.1 Pyrrhosoma nymphula
ATAAAATGGGTATACCATTTTATTTAAGGACTTGAGGACGGGAGTATGAGAGTATGATGAGAGCATGTGACAGAAGGATTTGGGAAAAGGTGGAGAAGAAATCAGAGGAATAATTAATGGTGGCTATGTAGAAGGACTCATCCCAAGGACTACAACTTTGTCGTGGTGGCAGGGCTTGTGAGCTCTGATGACCCCTAGAGACCCCTGACCGATGACCCCTCAACTGGCGGTAGCAATTCTCCTGATAGGGCCACCCATGCCAGATAGGTCGAAGGTTAGGTTTGCTGAGGGATGAAGGTGAGCTTGGTGGCTGGGAGGACTAATGAAGAGGTACCTACTGCTTAGGGTTGGCGAGTAGAGGAAGCTGGTGGCGGAAGTTTGGATAAGGCAGAAGGAATGGATGGAGGACGATGAAGAGGGCATGTTGGAGAAGGTGATAGAGGAAAGAACACTGTGGAAGAGGAAGGAAGATGATAGGAATTCTGGACGAAATAAGAAGAGGTAGACGATATGAGGAATTTAAGAGGGATGTAATGGTGGGTCATCAATAGGAAGGAAAGGACCATGTTACAGAATGTGGGATGTTAGGATAAGGACTGCCCAAAAACCTACCAGTCAGCCGGTTGAATACTCAAATTAAAATGAAATGTAGAAGGAACGAGGTTAGTTTTGAGGAAATCAGCGAAGCGCAGAGTAAGTAAATGGGACGAGTAATTGTAGGCGATGGACTTTTGATGCCCACGATAAAAGGAATAGTGTTTCGTATGCGGGAAAGATGAAGAGGATTGGGCTTTTGGGTTAAATGAAGAGATTTAGGAAATATGCTTCGGACGAGAGAGAAATAACGTTGGAGAAGATTTGTTTAGTGGGTAAAAGCAGCATTTCAAAGGTCCATCAAAACCTTAAATTGTTTTATTAATATTACTGCTAGGGTTGATCTACCCTTAGAGGTTGTTGTAGATGAAAGTTAGAATACGTATAAAATTGACAGTCTCAGACGAGGTGTAGTGGAAGGCTTCATTGTTATTAAAATGAAACAGCACTTTTACACGAATAATTTTATTATCACAATTTCGGCACAATTATTTCGACTCACTTACTTGGCACAACAGTTTACTATCACAGTCACCCTATTTATTATTTTTGGTTTTCCCCCTTTGTTTCTAGCTCTAATTCTTACACGTCTATTTTATTAACTAATTTATAACAGTTAATTCCTTAAAATGATAAATGATTATAACTTTTCCTTCGACTGTGACAGTCAACTATGATAGCTAAGAGGGCCGAAACGCGTTGTGACTATGAAGTTTTTCTAAGAGAAGTGCTGTATTATTTTAATAAAATAGGAATGCCAATAATAGCTTCTTAACGTGGATGCCTATTATTAGCCTCTTAACGTATATTAGTCTCTTTTCGTGGAAAAGTGCTGTTTCATTTTATTGGAATAGGAATGCCTATACTATTTTCTTAGCATCGACTCATCAAGTGCCATTTTTAGAAATTATTTAAATGATAATGAGAATGAATAAGTTCTTCTGCTCCTCATTTCCATTAGGATGACTTTTCCACTGATATATTATTTTCATGATGGTTTCTCCTTTAAAATGGTTGTACAGAGGGAACGAATATCTCGTCTACGATTATCCTGCTCCCAGCTCGTCCTTCAAGTTGAAGTCTATATCATCCTTAAACTTCGTCTTTGATAATCCTGCTCTCCACGACCCTAGGCTTTCACCGTAGAGCGCGTTTCTCTCCCTGCGTCGACTTTTTATTCTCCCCCGTTCGTTTTTCTCCCTCTCGCTCCCATAGCCTCGTCCTCGCCGCAACCCTCTCCCCCGCAGAGCGCTCACCTATGTGGCGTAGAGCTTCCCTGGAGTTTGATGTAGATAACTGTCGTCGCGCCTTTGTGCGGCGCTCCTGGCTTATTCCTCCTTCTCGTGTCTCTCCCTCCCCGACCCCTCTCATCTTCGGCGTAGCGCGGAGTGGATCGCGATGAGTACGAAGGACGAGGATACGGAGAGCGAGCGGGGGTAAAGAGGGAGGGTGGCAGATGATGCTGAGCGGGGGGGGGAGGGTGGGACACTCATGTGCTCGCGGGCGCCCCCGTGTCTTTCTACGGGGTAGATGGTGCTTTTGTCGATGCCGACAAACAATGGCGGCCCACCCCCGCCTCGCAGATGTTGAGGTCGATTCATTATTTCCTCTCCCCCGCGCCCCGACTCTCCCGGTGGCACCCTTGGTATATACGTAGCGGATATACAGCCTCCTTCGACCCGCTCCACCTATTTTTTCCTTATCGCCTTCCTCGTTCCTTCGACGTAATCCTCCCGCGACAGCCTTTAGTTTGCTCTCGCAACTTCTTCTCTTGTCTCGCTCCCTCGATTTTCTCTGGAGTTTGCATCTTTTTCGGTCCTCATTTGTTATCTTCGCTGGAAAATTTGCTACATATCCATTGATAGTTTATAGTTGTGGCGCAACATGGTGGCAGTCGCCTCATCCATGCTATCGAGTTAGCTTCTTTTTCGCTCGTCGCTGGTTATCTTCGCTAGTAGATTTCCTACTGTTTCTCTATTCTCCGTGTATTGTGGTAGCGAATCATGGTGGCTATCTCCTGCGCGAAGCGTGACGTCAAGGAGGAGAAGGATCGCATGGAAGGGGTCAGCTGAGGAGTGGGAAGGGGAGGACAGTGCGCGGTAGGCAACTCTGCGAACATAATTGTATTTTACTTTTGAGGACGGGAAAGTGCCAGCAGCGCGTTTCACTCCTATGCATAAGATCATAGACGAAGAATCATCAAAATACGCTGATATTGTTAGCAACCCATCGGAGAAGCCCATCGTAATAATTAGATTAAGGTAGTAGGAGCGAGGTATTACTTCACATAAAATTCGATGAAGTTTGTCTCATTATGAAGAGAAAGATCTTATCTTTCTAATGAGAACAAAATATCAGCTACTTACCTATATACTTGTCAATATTTGGGCCAAAAATACCCAGCCATTTTCCTTGGTAAATGGTACGCGCGTGCACTTCAGAGAGACTTTATTTGAAATATTAGAAATTTATTACTCTTATATCTCGTCAGAAATTTAACAGTGCTTAGTTCTTACGCTTTGTCAACTATTTTTAAAAGTTAATCAACTACATATCGGAGTAACTTTTACGGAATCGTGGAAAAATCCTCAGTTGTTTAGGAATTTTCAGCGTTCGGCGTGAAAAAAAGTCTAGAACCCTATACATGCATATTTAGTTAATTACTGAGACATTAGGTAATTGAAAAGAAAGATTTTGCGTCATTAATTTTATAATATTTACTTCCTTATTCTTACTGTTGCTTCAATTTTAAAATAAAATTTTAATATGATCTCTATTATGACGGAAAAATCTCGATCAAACTACTCTAAGAGTCGTAGAGAGCTAGAAAATTTTACGTCCGTCCCGTTTCGACTCGTCTCACAAAGATACCTCATGATATGGCCCCTGGTAAAGTCATATCGATGGGTTAATTGGACAACTTGCCTCGCGTTCTCCATCACTTTCTCCTCCATCCTGTTTAGCGCCTCAGAGTCCCGTTCCCCCTTCAGCCATCTCTCAGCCCTGCCTTGTCTTTTCTGCGTTCCACCTCGCCCTCTTCCGTCCCTCCCCCACACTTCTCTCGTCTCAATCCACCCTTCTTTTGTCCAAAATAAAGTCCCCCCAAGATAAATGTGCCGTTAACAGAAATGCGGCCAATCAGTAAACACGTCCAATGCCGTCTGTGGAAGGAAATCACGTGACCGAAGAATCCAAGATCCTTTGTTTACATCATATGAGCGTGAAAAAATGTTTACTTTTCATTACTTTCTGAGTCAAATCAGTATATTTCACCAAATCAAAATATTGTTCATTGTTTTCGTAAGTGATAAGGCGTATTTTTGTGGCCATGATGACGCTGCTTTAATGTTTTTAAGTACCTACAGTACACAATGGTGGAGCTGGAATTTTAACGCCTTTCTGATAATTTCCGTGTAAGTTTTCATAGGATTGTTTAGATGGTATCCAAATGTTTAATTTTGAAATAATTGACGTTTAACATGGAATAACATGACATCGAAAACATTCATTTAAATTTGCGTCAGCTGCTACTCATTCATGATGGCGTCGCGACTACGTCATTTCTGCATCACCGAAAGGCCTTTGCACGCCGGTTCTCGACTGGTCGTAGGTTTGAATGCTCAAATCAATCTTGGACGGACTCTATGTGTCGCATCCCTTCTCCTCCGCCCCATCCCGTTTCCCCGCGTGCTGTATTGCGCGTGATTTGTCACAACTCTCCATTCGACTCCGTCCAATCTCCTCTCACTCCCGTTCTCTCCGTCCCCACGCATACCGTCTTGCCTCCGTGAGATGCTCTCGTGACTGTTTCTAAATGTGGAGGAATGCGGTGTTAGGAACGCAGGAGATTCCCCCTCATGCCGTCGCGGTGAATGAATCCGGGCGAATGGTGACTCCTCTTGTGTTCATTTTTTTTCTTCGCGATCCATGGAGGTTACGTCGACTGGCAGTAAATCCTCGACGTGACCAAATTGCATTCGTACAAACTGTAACGTTTCGCTAGGTCTTGTGCTTTTTTTTATCCTTCACCCTTTTGGTGAATTTTAACGGAATTCTCTTTGAATCGAATGAATGTTTTCGTCGGAGTGCTTGGTATGAGCATGTTGCGCTGAGGCCGCAGTTGTGTGATCCGACGTCGAAGGTCGAGCTATTTCCAAGGCGCTTATGCAAAGTACGGGGGCGTGATCCTGATTATCCGTTAAGTCGGACTCCCGTGTGTTCGTTACCATTTCTTTGCGCGAGGCAGAAATGAATTGAATCGCCGTACTTTGAACTTGATTTGGTACTTCAAACTGTCGTTTTAACTAAGAACTGTGATTGCTCACATTAAGGATGAATGCTGTACCCTACGAGTTCCCATGAAGAGCGCATGGGAAGAAGTGGGTATGAGACACTGGTCATTTTTGTGTTCCATGAATGTTAAGACGTATTGAATAAATGTTGCCGAAAAGCAATGTATCTCCTGTTCTGGCTATCGAACGAGTTGGCTTTATGATTTAACTAGATGCCCCATGACTCTTCATGAGTATTTTAAAGACCAATTCTTGGTGGTGAATGAACATCTATTTAAGATGAATGGTGCATCTAAGCACCTTCTATGTATTATCATCCAACATTGATTGCCTCTCTCAAACTTTTTTTTGAGTTTACCAAATTTTGAGAGAGCCCAATAATCTCGTCTGTGACAGAATTATATCCAGAAAAGCATTAGAAATTCGCTTTATAAACGCGAGGATAGCGGTAACGTATGTTGAGGATCCGCGATGGTGGAGTGTATGAAAGCAGATGCTGGGCGTTGCCACCATTTTTCGACGGCGAAGGTCAATGCGGTGGGGAGGTTTGGGAGGTGAAGGAGCAAGGTGATGGATAACCTGGGGTTGGGTGTCGGGTTGTTCCGGGTCGAAACGGTTTCTCCAGCCGGACGCCGTGAATGAATGAATCCGAGCGGAAAGCCTCTCCCACATGTTTTTCCTCTCATTCACTCTTTTCGTGTATTTTTCATTTCATTTCTTTTTTTCTTCTGCGGAGGTCGTGAGATTTCATTTGTTCCGCCTCGCGGTGAGTTGGGGGCGGACAATCGGTCGAGAGTACCCACCTTCGCCCTGTGCACCAAGTTGCTCAGTGGGTATAGCCAAGTTCAACCAAACGCTATAGATGTCGTGCTTAGGATCGGAAAATAACTCTTATATGATCCCACTGAGACATTCGGGAGGCTTTTTAAATGAAAGAGTGGCTGGAGTGTTAATCTTTGGTCATTGAGTGCATATTTAAATAATTTTTTAAATAAGTCGTGAAAGATTATTGGACCTCATTTCACATTAGTAAATGTTAATGCGTTTAAACTTACCATACAGGCAGTAATGGAAATTATATTATAGTTATATTTTACATTTTTATCCCATAATTAAAGCTTGTTATGACTTTGGTTTCCAACGCGCTATTCGAAATTTAAACGAAATTATAACGAACTATGTTGTTTCGAGTATTGGACTCGGCGTCACTCCTTGATGTTTTAGTTGCAAATATTGTATTATTTTGCGTTTAGGAAATCTGTACTCATGTAATCGAATTATTACGAAATATACCCCATTTGCTACAAGGTTACGTGTTAAAGTAGCGACCTTGTTGGTGTATAATACCAGCCTCAAAACCTCTATCGTGTTTCGCGTATTTTAAAACCTTTGTTGGCATTTGTCCGCTCTCAACTATACATTTTAAGGGAGTCTTGTTGGCTACCAAAGATAATATGTCCTTTTAAAGTGTCCCTCAACACGATATTTTTACCGAATGGAACCACGCGTATGATTTGCCGTTTGGTAAGCTCTGCCTTTTTTTACTGCGTCCGTGCACTTTAAAGAAGGAAGATAAGATCCCAGTCCTCAGTGACATGCAACAAAAAACCTTTTATTTCTTGTGCTGTCTTCCAAAAATAGCACTCTGAGGAAAAGCTTTCGCCGAAATGCTTTTAAGAAAATGACTCGGCCTAATGTTTAATCCAGATATTATTGGCTTTGAGTTCTCTCAATAATTACGAACGGAAATGGGTGTTTGCACTGGATTTCAGAGAATTTGGATTCATCTTGGTTGCCCTTGAATTAAATTGATGCCCGGCAGCCCGGTTGCTAAGACGTTCAGCTTCAGATCATGGGGCCGTTGCATGAATACTTACGGTGACGCCACCTGACCAGCGATAGTTTCAATGTTGTGGTGTCACTATTGTGTTTCAGAAATTACTCCCCCTTCCCCAAAGGCCTTGATTTTAATCCGCTCCTCGGTTAATTCGAGGTGAGCACTACATTTGCTCTCAATGATTTTTTGTTGGATATTTTGTTCTCCGTTTTTACTTTACGGCTGTTCTACATGATGGTCCAAGGAAGTATTTTGACGAATATATGTGGTTTGCTAAGTGTTCGATTACACTCGCTACCACCTAATTCCTCTTTTGGTTGCATTTTTAAACTTGACTAACTGCAGTCTTAAATTACATCACTTATACATCTTTATTTTAGTATTGAAATGCCAATTGAGCATATTCTCTCGATGAGATCTGATGTAGGAGAGAAGCACGTACCCTTTATGATGAAATTAGGAATTCATTTCCGATTGGTGACGAAAAAGAGCTCAATTCGCAAAGCCTAAGATTTATTTGAGGAAGGTCTTTTGTATGATATTAATAGAGGTAGGAAATATGCCGAGTTGAAAGCAGGAAGAGGTAGCCTTCAGTTATAGAGTGTCATGTAGCCTCGCTTCTATATATCTCTTAATCTACCTTTTTCGTTAGACCTCTAATGCTTTTATGATTCCACAGATACCGGAAACGTCATTCCTGTTGGCACATTCGTCCTCCCCCCTGTCGTAATCGTCCGTTTTAACCATATCGCAGATATTAATTCCAGGTTTATTTTCGCTTCGCCAGGTAGACGCTTACCGCTCGACGCTTTTCCGCGGATGTATTCGTCATTTAGAACATATTGAACTCGAGTGACTTTCTTGTCCGACTCCCTCGCTCTTAAAACTCCCATTCATCATATGTGAGTCGTCGGCGAGGCTGGCTTTCTTTAGAAACCCGAAGCTCGATCTCCGGTTAGCCGCCGATGAAGATAATCCCCGCGCCCGGCTCGGCGGCACCATTGAAGTCCGGCAGGGACGAAGCGTGCCGCTGCCCGTAATCTCCACGGTTCCGAGGACCGCCGACTCTCCCAGCTCCCACCCTGGGCTCTTTGGGAAGAGATGTTGCGGAGTATAATCGGCTTACCGTGGCAGTGTTTGTTGGAGACCCGGCCCTTATTGGTCGATTATTCCCCGTCTGGGGTTAAAAGTCACTTAGGGAAGGATTGTGTCCCTCTGAATTGTGAGTTGATCCGGTAAGTCAACAGCGCGTTTTGGTTCGGAGCTTTTCAGGAAACTCGCGTTTTTGAGATTTTTGATCACCTCTGGATATTTAGGTGAGAAAATGAAAGCTTATTATATTTTGGCCTGTTAGTTACAGTAATTGGTACTGGGCCCCAGGATTTGAACAATACCTATAGTCCAAATTTATATTGAGGCATTATCTTGGGCTGCTATTTTTCATGAATTCGAATTCCCTCTTGTTTTAAGATCTTATCTGGTATGAAACCTGGCCTCTTTTTTGAGGGCAGGTTTCGAAAATTAATTCGAAGGCGCCTGAAAGTATATAAATTTGATTTTTGTATTTCTTTCGTCATTTCTATTTTTCATTTTACTTTTGCTTAGTATTGAAATTTTGTTAATCATATCATTCATGCGAGTGCATCTGACGTGAGTTGCTTTTTTAGAGTACCTACACTTATTGAACTAATCAGCAATATTCCAGCGAGCAGAAATGGAAACAGAATTAACAGTGGATATCTGGAATCGATACCGTATTCACTGTGCCCTCCGGAGCAACTGAGTGCTTCCACTTATCGCATAACCATTGTGAGCGGCAGAGTGAAGTTGCTATAATATTCAAGAGTCGAGGTTGCTTCGGATAAGTCCTTTCAAAAGACTTTTGTCCTAAGCTCACCTCGGAGGCTTCTCTGTTTTCATAATTTGGCTCAGTCATCTCCGGCCGCATACATTTGGACCAAGTTTCGATCTTCCATCGAGTTTTTCGTGGAACCTAGACCGGCGAACAATGCTAGCGAGCTCCTTTGCTAAATCCTCGTACGAGTTCATTTATTCATCCGATTGCACATTGTCTTCGCTTTGACCCATAAAGCTAATGTCGAAAGGTATTCAGTTTTCAATAAGTCTTTTCAGTGCCTAGCCCGATCTCCTTCAAAAGCTGGCGCTAAGCCCGCGTGCCGTAAGATCCGAATCGGGTCCCGTTCTTTGTGTCCGTGGGGGGTCTGGAATGAGTGCTATTTGTTTTCGTCTCTTCCTCGCTTGTCATCGCGGCCTTTGTCATCCGCGGGCGGGATCATTTGTCTTGCTTTGTCATTTCTCAGTGAGGAGACCCAAGTGCCTGTCCCTCAATGTGTGCGGTTGGTCCATGATCTGCCATCGCCCTTAGCGACCCCTCCCCTACTCAATATCGTAAAAGCGTCATATTATCAAGCTAAAGGGATTTCATTGTGATTCATTTCAGTTTTATTTTTCGAATCCAGTGCCATAGTCTACTCTATGTCTGATTTTTTGAACAAGGTCTGTCCTTCGAGTAATGCCTTGTGCCTTGCATTCACCGCAACTTTCCATTTTAATCATTCGCTTAAGTCTTTATGTAGTTCTCTGTCAGCGTAATACAATGCAATGAAACGGTTGTTTTGTTTGAATTAGTTGCAGACTCATTCGAATGACACAAGGGTCGTATTGCTCATACGAGTGTTGAAATCTACACGAGGTCAAACTGCTCTCCCTCTCGTCGAATAAGTTTCGTATGAAACATCTTTTAGTAGTTTCAGATGACCTTTGACAAGCGCTTTCTTCATCATGTGGTTGTGATGGCTTAGAAAATTGCTCTGAGGATTTCACACAAAATATCAGCGATAATGTTTTACTGTGTCATTTTAAAAATGTTTTTCAAGTTTTTTATCTTTCACTCAAGTGAAATATATTTCACACCTAGTGAACCAAAGTCGCTGCCTCGTACATCAATCTAACTATTAGATGTCGGAGGTTTCCCAAGTAGAGTTTCAGTGTGAAAAATGAAAAGGTCCTCTTTTAATGCTGAGCCTGAGACAGAGCGTAGCGCTCAATCGTGGCGGATCTTGGAGTCTGGGGAGAGAGGACTTGAAGAGACTAGGCGTTCCAGGTGCGGGTGTGACGGAAGAATTGTGTAGCACGATAGACGGAAAAAAGACAAACGAAGACGTTCTTGGTATACTAGGGGAGATATTGTTTGCTATAGGTAATCAAGAGGATGAAAAACAAGTGGGTGATTTGAGTAATGAAGGGAGATGGGATTCCTAAGGCCATTTTGGATGGTAAAACTGTGCGGAATAGGGTAAGAGGGAAGAGAAGGATAGGCAATTGGATGGAGTCAAGAGCGGTGGCATGTGGGATAAACTGAAGAGTGAGATCGTGTGCGGAGAGTAGCATTGATATAAACTTACCCCAGTGGTTCTCGACCTTTTAGGCTAGATTCCCCTTTCCTAAATAGGTCAATATTATTCCCCTTCTCTATATAAATTATCCTTTCTCAAATGATAATTTAATTCCGAATATGAAAATAATGCGTACCTATTAAGAGTCGATTTTAATATGTGGCTTTCTAAAAACATTATTGAATGCCACAGAATAAATTAAAATAAAGTGGACTTTTACTGAGTTACATAATATATAGAACATAGCATTTTATGGAATAGTGTTCCAATCCATCTCTCTATCCCCTTACATTCCCCCAGGGGGGAAACAGCCCAAGGGTTAAGAATGCCTGATTACCCATACCCAATGGATGTCGAATTAATAGTTTGTTTGTCGGAAGGTTTTAGTAATTTGATGGGATTTGTCAGGGGCAAATATCAAAGCGTATTTTATACGCGATTATTTGTCGAATTACCTAGTTACCGAGAATGCTGACTCTATGTTTGAATATGCTCTATGCGTAATTAAATGACATCAGGTGCTACGTCAATGGAATCATACGTGAGTTTCGGTGCAAATATTCTTTATCTTGTATATTAAGCGTTCGCCGAACGCGAGCTGCTTGTGTGTCACATTCCCTTTCTCATTACTGTTTATTTCGTAGTCCTTCGATAAAGCTTTAGATCCAACCCGTCTTGGTCTCACAGTTTATCTGATTTTATTTTAAATCCAATTTTATTGGAGCCTTGGCCATTACGTTTAAACGTGGGACGAACAGGTGGTAGAAGTCATTCCTTATCGAGTTGAACGGCCTACGTAGGTGTTTAAAATTGTTTGAACGTTTTATGTCCGTAGGTCATTAAAGTAATTAATAAACGCATATGCTATGCACAGTGTTCCATGTGAATTTGCTTTGTGAGTGCGTATTTCAAGTAATAATTTTCAGTGGGAAAAGAGTATACTTATGCTAGAAAAAAATTCGACTCAAATTACTTTTAATTGAATTCTGAAATGGCAGTCCGCATGGTCAAAACTTATGCCTTAATCTTTTATTTGAGAGATAACAGAAAAGGCTGAATACGGACGATGGTCAAGAAGCTTTGTGGTGGTTCTCGAGTGCGGATATTAAATTCCAGTTTCGAAGCGCTGGAGTGCCTTTGAGGGGCTCTTTTTTGCATGCCGGCATGAAAGGTTTACAAACCTCGTGGTTGGAGAGTCGAGTTAGCATTTCGACAAAATCAGAGCCAAGCATCTCCGAATTCAGAGATCTCTTAAGATACGGCCGAATTCATACTGGGAGGGAGGGTGAAAAAAATGGCGGTGAAACCTCTATCAAAGATAATGACGAGTCCATTCGTACCCACGTCGGCCGCCTAATGTTTGCCATTAAAGCCGCGCCCTTCCACCTGTCGATTCACGGCCGCGGAGAAAAAAAGTGAATGAGAGGTAGTGTAATACATTCTCGCCGTGTCCCATCGACGGAAATGCAGTGGTGATGAAATGACGGGGAGAAAGAGGCGGAGAAGGTAATCGTCTCGATGATTGCAAATTTGATGCGCGGAGCCCGTGATTTGTGCTGAGTTCGGCCGGCGGGTGGAAGGAAAAATGAATTACTAGTTATGTAACCAAAGACTGTTTTAACTGCCTTTTTTAGTTTGTGCAACGCAATGAGGGCATTGTTCCACTGTTTCTGACAAATGTAAAGTCTGCATTTAACATTCTGCAGAAACCGGCCTTAGTGGACTTTTATGGCGTTCCGATTGCACATCGGATTAACCAGTTTGGCCTCATTATCTGTCATTTGACTCTTTGACTCTCCTCAAAGGAATCGACAATGATTAGGGCTCCTTTTCAGTTGTTATAAAGTAGACTATTTTGATGCCTTAATTAGTTTCTCGATGCTGAAACTGTAAAATTGCTTATAACTTCAAGCAGACAAATATCACAGTAATGATTATATGAAAGGAGACTGTTGGATTAAAATCCATAGTCATTTATTGCATTGAAAGCAATGTGTTATCATTTCGTTTCTTGAACTTTGACGAATGTTTCCTGTGACTTATTTTCCTTCAATAGATCAAGATGTGCTTCTTATCCGCTTGTGGAGTTCACACGCATGAAATTTTAATTCAGGCAACCACACTTACTCGCATATATTTTCGCACTGATTGTTTCCGTCGAATATTGAGATTGAGCCCTTGAACACTGGTATGTGCGCTCTGTTTTTAAATTCTAAATGGTTTTCAGTTATTTTCTTTGTTATAATTTTGTCGAGTGCCTACCATGGTATTTGTTTGCCACAAACGTTGAGGTCGTGATAGTCGAGGTCAATTTTTATATGCTCGAATAGCCAAATAAGAGGTGATATAGTCTTATCTTAAAATTTTCTTAGACAGTGAGACCTTTATGTGAGATTGCCTTCGATGCATTTGAACCCCCATGCGATAGGGCGGGCAAGGCAATCCGGCAAGACCAGAGAAGGTTCTGTTCAGTGGAATTTCAAAAGGAATGAAACCAAATAAAACTCTGGTAGACATAGGATTGATACGCTCCCCAATTATGAAGGACATAAGTCAGTATGTGTAAAGCATGCAGCAAAACCGTGCTTGGAGAGAAATATGGCAGAGAATATGAAGGGCTAACACTAGAAATAGTAATCATGAAAGAAAGATTAAAATGAGATATTATACATAAAGTGTATCAATACTTTAGTTTGATAGTTAGTATTCATAGTTTTTAATAAAATACTTAGTAATATTCTATAGTTTAATCATCGCACTACGCGTTTCGCCGGTTTACGGAATCACCAGGTTCGAAGTCATATTGTGCTGATTTATTTTCCGTTGATTGTTGAAATAAACATAATCTATGTGCCTGATGATGCCGGAAATCGGCGACACGCACCCTGCTGTAAAAAGTTTACATTATATAAAAGTACTAAGTGTTTTGCTTAATCATGAATACTAACATTCGGACCTTTTACGAAGTGAAGCCAACAGCAGTGAAGTTTTTTTTCGTTTGAATTGAGGCATACGGGAATTGAATGTACCACCGCAATTATCACCTTTCTCGTTTTTCTAAGTGTAAAAAATAATGGTTTGGAAATATGTTTGGGCATTGCTAAGATGAGAGTCTTTAAAGCCCTGGTTACACGATACATTAACACGTACAAGTTAATGTGTGAATGAGAATGAACGCGAAAATTCATCGTGTAACCACACCAAAATGTACGAGTGCATGAATGCGTGAACAGAAAATAGAACCTGTTCTAATTTGGTTCATGCATTCGTACAAGTTGCGCTCGTGCTTCAGTGACACCTGGTGGTAGATAACGGAAATAATGTTTTCTGCTCGTATGGTGTTTGTATACTTCTAAATTTCGGTTTGTTTGCGTTTGATTCAGCTATTAGTATTTATTTTGACCTCTGCTCCATTAGGACTTCGCTCTACTATTTGATCTTGGCTCTGCTGGCACTTCCTGGACGACCTGTACGCTACGTTTATTGACCTCTCGCTATCGTTGGACCTATCTTGTTATAGAACATTGCCCCTCGCTTGGACTGCCCTCCTACACATTCCGTCGGCATTATTAAAATAAAAGTTCAAATGCATTAATTAGAAGAGCATTCCTTGTATTTCGCGTACTTATCTATTTATTTTCAGAGCTAAACGCTTTCTCAGCGAGGTCATGAATGCCGGGAGGGCTAGTCCAGTAGAACAGTGAATTTCATACAAAATGCCTCGTTTGTGCGGTAAATATTTGAGAAGCTCGCGCCAAGAATGTGTGATTGGCCGTTAATTACTTATTTTCTTACTTTAACAACAATTTATGCTTGTATACGATTCTCACATTGTTATTTCTTCTCGGGTAGTTAGTTCACTGGCAGAGCATCCAAGAAACAGCTTCGTGCTCAAAACTGGATCATCTGTTTTCATATACGTCCAATTCTACATGAAAAACTTAAGTAGGAACCGGAGAGATTATATTTAAGATTACCGTCGTTTACATCAGGCAACGATATCCATTTAAGAGTTTTTACACTTGCTTCCAATACTACCACCGACTTCCTTTTCCAAACGTACATACCATACAGCAGACATTTAAATAAGATTTTGATCCAATGTATTCGTTCTGCTACAATTATTTGATTTTCGAGTTAGGTAACCAATATACCTCACCATAACAGCAATATAATTCCTGAAACGTATAAAAAAGGATTTAGCAAGTCCATTCGAGTATCTTTCATCTGAGGAACTACCACTCGGGAGAAAAAATACGGAATTTGAGATAATTACCACTGAAAATCTGAATTATTACGTATAATATAAGTATAGTCTGCTTTATAGTAGGTAGTCTATAGGTAGGTTGACTTTATGAACCCTTGAATGTTGCGCTTAATCAGGAGGAAAACAACAAAAATCGCAAATACGTACCCTGAAAATTG
Source organism: Pyrrhosoma nymphula (assembly GCA_963573305.1). Taxonomy (NCBI): domain Eukaryota; kingdom Metazoa; phylum Arthropoda; class Insecta; order Odonata; family Coenagrionidae; genus Pyrrhosoma; species Pyrrhosoma nymphula. Next base: position 102,153,840 of record OY754329.1, read on the forward strand.
TGCAAATGCATGTGCAGTTTCATGTATCGTGTAACCACTGATTCAGTCATTCATTCACGCAAATGCACATGAATCCGTTCACGCAAACGTACATAAAACCATTCACGCGAATGTACATGAACTCGTACGTGTTAATACATCGTGTAACCAGGGCTTAAGGCTTTGAAACTCCTTTTAAGATTCTACGGGCTTTATCAAGGCTTACTTGTGGTATAAACTCTCCGTTCTCCTGGGTAAAGGTCCGTTGTCAATGTTTAATTTATAAATAAATAAAATTTTGATAAAAATATTGCCAAATAGGAAAGGCCTGAAGACTATACGAAATATTTATTAGAAGAATTGCCGTGGAAGACCAAGGAAACAAATTTCCGGCAAGCAAAGTGGTTTGCTGAAAAGGAGCATCAGCGGAAAGCTCCAGCGAAACAATTTTCGGGATGATGGCTGCTGGTGATGATGTTGATATTACTGACTTTAAACGAATGAGTAAATATTATTCCCGTCGTTGTAGTGGTGGCGAATCACGATGCAATGGATCTTTGTAATCCGTTCTCTCGTCCGATATCTTCGGCGGCAGCCATCGTCGGAGGAAGAGAGGGCCTTCGACAATTAGGAATGTCGCCCTCAGCACGCGCGCGAGCCCGATGTTTATCCGCGACCTCCTCTCCCTCCCAACCGTTCGTGTGTTTCAAAAGACCTTTCCATTCTGAGAAACCCGTCCGATCCGACAAGTGCATCGAATCGAGGGACCCTCTCCTCGTCTCTCCACTTCGTCTCTCTCGTCTCATTCGTCCCAGGCATCCGAGATACGCCGATCTCCCTCCTCCCTATCCCTCTTCACCCCCTCTTCCCTCCCTCTCCCTATCCTCCCCCTCCTCCCTTGAATTTTCCTTGCATACGGCGGAATGAGCCGCATTCGGAATCCCCCGCGATGCCGAACGCTTTTATGAGCGGCTCTCGGTGAACACACAAATATAACTCTACTAAAACCCGTTTTTTGAAGCATGACTTGGTGGAATCTACTATTTTTTTACAATGGAAAAAAACTTAGTCGTTCCTCAAAACTCAATTGAAAACAGAATGAAATACGACCCAAGTTTTGACGGTGGAGTGAGCCTTTTGGTGAATGGTTCAAATGGAATGCATTCAGTCCCCAGATTGGTTAACTGCAGCCGTTCATTCTAGAAAAGTATTTTCATCGGTTGTAATTCGTCATGCTTCACATTCGTTTTTTTTACATATTCGTCACATAAATTTCTCTCTTGTTAGTTTAGAATATTATACCCCGTTGGGTGACTTTGAGGCTTGAATATTACCAAGGTTTTTTTCTAAAATATAAATTGTCCAAGAGTGCTTCCAATGCTACGGCATGAATCGGCTCTCATTTAGGAAATTTCGATCCATTTTGTTGCTCTAACTTGATCGCTTGCAAACCATTAATGTAGAAGCGACTGCATCTGAAATGTTTTGAGTGGAATTCTGCTTTTTTTCTCTTTGCTGGTGGCGCGTGTCTACCCGTCTAGTAAGCTTCTAATTGACCAACATTAAAAATCTCTCTTCTACGTAATTGGACAATTCAACGACATAGCTTCGGAGATAAATGAGAGATATGCGTCATGTTCTCAAGACGCGTTACAGAGTTGAACATAACTTAAGAACGCGTTGCGTTATTAAGTTATCTTCAACATCAACCTGCTTTTACCGTCGTAAACAGTGAGCGAGACGAGAGCTCCTGTACGTCTTAAGCCTCGTGACCGGTTGATGGTTTTAATTCCAGCCGTGTTTTAAACTTTTAACTCTTCGGAAGGGAATGGCTTCATCTCTACTACTATATCTGCCTGATTCTGTTTCAGTCAATAATCTGCACTTGGACTTAGTTTAATTGACGTCGGAATCAGTTTACATTCCCAAACCCTACATGTAATGCAACCTCTTTTTTATTTTTATTTTATTTTATTGACAATAGAAAATGCTCTCAAGGTGAAAATTAGGATTGATCGTCAATCGATTGGGGATAAATGAAGTTTAATTCAGTTTAACAATAGGTGAAACCAAGTGTTTAACAAGCTTCATTATCGCCTTCATCTAGGTATATTTCTCAAAGGCGCCAGGTAATTTAGGTGCCACATTTAAAGTGTGCCTCTGTAACGGTGTATTCAGACAGTAGTTGGTTTGTCTACCTAGAGCTTCCAGTCCATTTTTTAACATAGTTTTGACTTCGATTGCCTTGTAAATTGTTTTTTTATCATTTATTAGCCCGACCCTGTAATAATTTAATTAAATAGCTGGCCTGGAGTGCTCTCATGTTCGTGGAATATATACTATGGATATTTATATAATCCTTACGTGATTGCGCCTATTATGTGTAACCATTTAAAATTATTTCGTAATCCATGTTTATTATTTATCTTTTCCAGATATTTCTCTTTGTTTAAATTCTGCCTAAGTGTATCTGTGGGCTCAATCTGATGCATTTTTCTTTTTTCCTTTGTAGGTGAGTACCATGGTCTGGTTTACCTGACTTCAGCAAATCCTGATCCCAAGTGCAGTGGGTCAATTCCCTCTGATCGAGTGTCGGGACTGTGTTGTTCAGGAAAGTATCACTGAAGGCGCGGTATCTATTTTATTCATGCTTTAAAGCTTTGGGGATGGATCTTTGTCCAGCTCCCAGCTCATTTTTATGAGTACCAATATACTTGCTATACATCATCCATCGCCTTTGAGTTGAAATTCGAGTTTTTTGTGTTTATTAAGTCAGCTGATTTTAGTTTTATTTTAAACATTTTACTTCTCCAATCTCCAAGAAGTGCCGTAAAATTGTGAAGTTAGTAGTCAATAGGGAAACGTGGTGTGCATCGATTACCTTTTCTTGCCTATTGTTTTGATGGCTTCAGAATTATTGCACATGCTAATTAGGGCTATGGTATTGTTAACGGAATATATCTGTGGTAAGATGGCAAAATATGATGTTTTGCAAATTTTGCAGGAGAACAATTTTTAAGTTTAGTACGCTCTGAAAATCAGAATGTCAAAGTTTAGGTATTACCTTTTCGTAATAGATCTTTAAAAATGCTGTTATTATAGTTTTTAACTTTCCAAATTCAACTGTATTAGCACTACGAATCCAACGGTATGCATAACTCAATTTTGTAAAACAAAAACGGACGTATCATATTTATCCATCTTACTACAGACACAAAACATCCAGACAAAAGTTACAAAATGGAACCTACCAAAGTTCAAATCGACGTTTTTTCAAGCCTTACACCGCTACTGCATATTGCTGTGTTAAAAGTAGGCTCTAGATGAGCGCTAAAAACTATTTCTCAGCTTTGTGGCTTGCCTTGCATTCCTATTGCCTCACATAATTCCATTATTCCGCCATAAATATTTCCAACTCTCCTTAATGCCTTATAAAATTCTTCGTCTCTTCCTTCTTCCTCTCGCTCACGTGAATTTTTCCTTGTATCACGACCTTCAATGTCCCATCACCTGTCTACATCTTCTCCATCCTATTTATTGGAGAAGTGATTCTCGGAGTTTCAGTGCTCTGAACTCGTCCTTTTTTAAAATAGATATGACGTATCAGAGGTGGAAATCAGCCTTTGCTCTTTTGATATGGCAAATAATCTAGGTGAAGCATTGACTTATAGTCGTTCGTACCGGTTATTAAACCTTTCACCTATTGCTTTCCAGGCTATTATGCAAACCACCTATCTACCAATATTTCTCATATGTTGGCATTTTGGGAGGAGGCGGAGTAGGTGGTTGAAACAGTTAATAAGAGGCGAAGGAATGCTGAAGGCTGTGATAGAGTGGAGGGTGTTGGGTTAGCGGGGAAGGGGAAGAAAGAGAATAGGCTAAATGGATGGAATGAATAGAGGTAGGACGTACGCTGAAATGAAGAAAGAAATTGTGTAAGGAGACAGGACCATGCGAATGTAAAACTCTGGAGGATTTTTACTCACTTCCACATAAACCTAACTTAGCCGGTAGATTACTGTAATATTTATTAAAGGAATCAAGTCCTATGCGGTCCAGTGAGGACATTGCTCTTAATAAGGCAGATCGAGCTTCTAGGAAACTTCTGCGAGAGATTAAAAGTTGAACTCTACTCTTTGCACCGTGGCTAAAGAGAGTTCGATCAAGTATCGGAGGGCCCAGGGTTTATATCTGGGGAAACCTCTTTGGAGGATCCGCCTTAACCCTTGGGGTATTAGGGTTTTTGAACTTCGTAGGAAATCTGTTTGGCCCAGGGAAATGGCCTGACCTTCCCCATGTTGCGAAGTTTACGCGTCTTTCGGTTTAGCATAGGCAGCGAATAACTTCGTGGCTCTCACCGGCGGAGAGTTAGAGATCAGGGACGGCTAATCATGGGTGGATAAACTGTCGGATGAACCAAAGGACGCCCAAATAAAAACTCTGAAGAGACTTACTGTCCCTTTTTCCCATCAACTTCTTTTTCATTTCTCTATCTTGAGTCACGCTTTACGCAGGTGAGTGCTGCTAAGTTGTGCGATACCTATGAATGGTCCTTGAGGAAGGAGGATGAAAGTTGATTGCAGGCGTTTCAGATGTGGATGTGGGGAGGGATGGGTCAGGTTCTATTAAGGGAAAAGAAGACACGAAGATGTACTTGGTGTGGTAGGAGAGTGAATTTGCTAGGGAGATCAAGAGGAAGCAATAATAGGAAGTAGTGGGACGTTTAAGGGAATCCTAAGTTTGTGATTCTTAGGAATAGTGGAATAGGGAGAAGCGGAATGGGCATGTTTGATGTGAGCTAAAGAGAGGTGGTGAGAGGAATGAGACTATTACTATGGAAAATCAGATAAGAAATTATTCATCATAACCTATTATAAACGGTTATTCAATAATAATAATTGGCTTTGATCAGAGTGAACTGGAACTTCATCACCTTCCAGTCTTAGGGTTGACCACCGAGTGAACTCAGCGGTAGAACCCAATTAGCGCAGTCTTATTTTCTTGGCTTGAAATAATAATAGTAAAGGTCGGCTGAGGGAATACTGTAAAAAATTTTATAAGCATCATTGAATTTTAACAGAAGGCGGTGTTACTCCAAAAATGCCATATAGTCCGAAAATTCTTGAATTAGTGGGATTAACTGAAATGTTTCCTTACTAGCTCCACGAAACCACCCAGCATAGTTGAGTAAAAGAGAAAGAAAATAATATAATAACAATGATGGCGTGTATATTTAGAGCGAAATTAGGACTAAATAGTCTTATGTTGCAAAATACTCTTGCGTATCACATGAACACTCATGCCCTAAATAGAAGAAAACCCACTCAGATGGGACTCGAATCCACGAACTTCGGGTTAATAGGAGAGGTCTCTGCACCGCCGCCACCGAGGCTGGCCGGCCTGGTTGTAAACAGAGGGATTTGTTTGATCGCCGTAGGTTTTTCGTGCAGCGCCTTCTCGTGTTTCTCTCTTGCTGGTGTGCTGCGTTCGTTCTCGTATCGTCTAGCCTTCTCCGCTTTCTCTCCTCCGCGCACCCTGTTCGTCTCTCTCTCTAACTTCTCTCTCTCTCCGTGCGGCGGAAGTCTGTGCGCATTCCTCCCCGAGGAGAGCCCTTCTCGTCTTGCCGCCCTCCGCGCACGACATTCCACTTCCAAAGGTCTTCCTCCTCCTCGTCTTTCGCCCGCTCATCGTCCTTCGCTAGCGGCAGCGAAGAACCGAGCAAATCTTTCGCTCTTCTCCGGAGAAGGACGTCACTCCATCAACGTCCCCGAGGAGGTCGACCCGCGAGCAGTTGTGTCGGAGGCTGAGGGGGTGTTAGTGCGATGGACGGAGAGAGATGCAAAGAGACCTTTCTCTGTCCGGGCCGCGGATGCTGAGCGGTCGGGGGTGAGAGATCCTTAGGAGGGGCGATGTCTCGTCTCCCCGTCCTCCTTCAGCGACTGGATTTTGCTTCCCTCAAACTCTGTCTTTTGGGCTTTTTTGTGTATTTACAGAGGAGATAGAAGAGAGACTTTCGCTTCAGCAAGGATTGTGGGTGTTGCGCGTAGATGAGTTTATTGTCCATTTGCTGTAATTTAAGTCCACGTGTCAAATTGCGGATGCTGCCATTGAAGAATTATGACTTTGATTTTGGTGACTACTATATTTTTGTGTTTTTTCAACTCAGAATATTCCCATTCTCTCAATCCCATGTGTTATACCTATTATTTTCCTTCCTCTTCGTCTCTTACGCAGAAGTCTACTCGATTTGACTATTATGAGTGATCTACTGGACTATGTGCATTACATTACATGATTCTTTGAAAATGGACTAATGGAAATCTGTCATTGTACGTTAATTGTGAATTTTCGGCCTTTAACCACCAGCGTTATAAAAGAAAGACCCATAGGCCCGGTTTTATTTTGTCTGGTTGACGTTAGCTTGAATATGACGTAATCTTTACGTTGGCTTGATGTTACCTGACATTTTGGGTTTTGTAATTAACTCCAAGACTACTACTGTTAATGAATCTATATACTGTTTCCGAAACTACGACTGTTAATGCATCAGCAAAACCTAGAATTACTACCTACCTGTCACAAGGGATTAAATTTTACTAACATGCACCAATGTTGTGGAAACTGTGAGTATTAATGTATTTTGCAACTACAAAAATGAACAGAGGTAAAAGAGTCATACAGAAAGCATGCATTAGAGATGAAATTGAATTGTTAGCTTTTCTATCAATCTAAAAACCTAATTGTTATTTTGGTGGCTGCTTTTATGGTCTCTTGTCGTACGAGGAGCATATAATATAGTAATTCGCTAATACATCAGCAATTAATTTGGGCTGATGTCTTCTTTGACTTCAGTGAAATATATTTGCATTCTACTTGCTTATATCGTTTAGTATTCTCATTTATGCTGCATCCATAGTTATCTCGTGACGATAGCCAGCGTCCATCCTATCTAAGGGTTGTTGATCCTCGCCAACTCCCTCCTCCCACGCTCGTCCGCAGTTGCCTTGAAAAATCCATTGGATCGAGTAATTCCCTTCCCGGCCTCGGGCCGGACCCGACCGGGTCTTGATTCACGGCCTGGCGCTCGTGGAGAGCAGCGGTCTCATCTCATCTCGTGCGGAGTGAGGAGAAGGGGGTTCCAATGGGGGTGCAGGGGGAGGGAGGAGACTTCGTAAACGATGGCACGAAAGCGACATTGAACGTCACTTACCCCGCGTGCACTCAAGTACAGCTCCTGACGTGAATGTACGTAAGCAGTGTGGCTGGGGGTGTCCGGTTGCAGGGATGGTCCCCGGAGGGAGTTGTGCGGTGGCCTCTCCTGAGGGGCCCCCACGCCCCAGGATCCTTCACGTCGCCCTTCCCCCTCGCGGCCTCTTATAAACCTCGACCCGGTGACAAGGCGAAACGCCCCTTTTATTTTCCCCCTTCTCGTTTTTTCCTTCGCTTCATCCGACCTTCCTCTAGCCCGACACCTCGTTCCTTACCCTACCGCAAGGGTTTTTCCATCGAGCCCTTCCCCGAAGGTGGCTCGCCCGTCCCGCCCACAGTCCTCCCACCTCATCGCTACGCCTCCGCCTTGTGTAGGCCCTCGGATCGTGAGAATGGCCCGATAACCACCCCTGCCTCTCACGCGTCGAGTCCCGGTGGGTTATTTTAATGCGCAGCTTGTTCAGACATGTATGGATAGGTTCTAGGTAGCCTACCGAATTGAGGGAGGCACCTGAGCTGCCCCTGCCCAATACATTGATGAAATTTACCGTGAATATTCGTGTGATTCTTCTCCCGCTCCACTCTTCACGTAGAAATTACCTCAGAATAAAGTAAACCTTATCGCGTATCAAACCATTGACCGGCCGGATCGGAGTCTATATTTGCCATGCCAGTGCGTTGACCACCGCCTCCTCAAATTATCCTGAAGATTCCTGATTTCATTGGCAATTTCCAGAAGGATTATAAAGGGTATTTTTAGGCACATCTTAGTGACTGCTTCTTATATTCTCGTGGAATACTGTCACTAAATTTTCTCACTGATTTATTTTATACCAGCCAAGGTTTCGGCACATTTTTGTCATCGTCAGTTTCTGCCTTGATCGAGGCAATGGTGATGACACTTGACGAAACCATGGTCGATGTTTTGGCAAGTCTTGAGATTAGGAAGAGGCATTGTGGGTGGTGGGATAGGGTAATGAGGGTAGAAGGGTTGCTCAAGGCTGTGGTAAATGGGGAGGATGTTAGGTGAGTGGGGAAGGGGAGATAGAATAGGTTTTATGGACGGGATGAAGAAGGGTAGGACGTGTGCTGAGATGAAGAAAGAAAGATTATTGGGAGGTAGGGCCTACCTTTACCTTTAGATTACGCAATAAAAATTTTAAGAACAAAGTGAATTAATTCAACATGGATTTAAAGGAGCAACCGGACTTCAGCTCAAAACTCCCTACAACTTCCATCGTTGCCTCTATATTCTTCATCATCCTTCTTTCCACCTACTATTTCCAATCTTTGTCTTCCCCGCGTGCGCAGTATCCTATCTTCAAGCACCGCCGACAGCACTTCGTTATTTCTCAGTGCACCCTCCATCCACTTATTATCTTTCCTTCGAATAACTCTCGCCCGTTTGCCTTTCACTCCCATCACGTATAACCGCGGATCGGGTTGGTGGCTTCTCATCCTAGAGTTTCGGGTTCGAGTCCCGGCAGTGTTGGAAATCTTTCTGTGGAATCCAGATTCTTACTTTCGTGCCATGTGGTGAGATCCGTCAGTGCTCCGACCGTCGGATGGGATGATAAAGCGTGGTCTCATTGGAGCAGGCTAAAGTCAAAGCCGGGTTTCAATCCACCCTCCACTCCCCAATAATCTTTCCCTTACTAAACTATCCACGCGTCCTTAATGGTGGAAATGGCCTCAACTGTCGGTCGCCTCACCCAAAAAACCAACGTATTATCCTCAATCGTTTTTCATCCACTCCACCCTGCATATTTGCTCCATTGTGAATACTCATTCTCAAAACATAACAACCTACGCGCGTCTTTTCTCCTGCAAGTCCAGGCTTTGGGACCATACAATGCCACGCGTAACATGAAAGGTTTCATTAATCTTTTTTTTTTTAAGTTTACTCAAGAGTGTCGCTTGTCAATTTCGGCCACTTTTTTATTTTTGTTTTGATGGGCAGACCAATTCTTCGGCTCCCAAACTACTAAGCATACTTTGAATGAAAATGGAGCCGGTACCGCGTCGCCGAAATATTTGAGGTGGTCATGGGGCTAAGATGGTTCTTTTTTTGTGAAGCGAGTGAGCGGCGTCGAGAGGAAGGCAAAAAAAAGGGTTAGTGTTGGATGTGGGCGAGGAAAATCAAAGATTGTGGGAAAAAATGGAAGGTGTGGTTATTGAAAGGATGTCGGACGCTGTTGTGGATGGTGGGTGAGCGGAAAAGTGAGAGGTTGTGAGAATGAGCTCTCGGGATGGCATGAATAGGTAGTTGAAAAGATGAAAGGTTGTTGGGAGTCTTACGAAGAAAAGGTTTTTGTGTTGCTCTGAAGTTTTGGAAGCCCGATGGGAACTACAGAAATTTTTTAAACCGTTCACTACCTACGCCTTAACGGATAGTTTACATGGTAAACCCATATCCGGAGGTAGTAGGTGATAAGTAATTTGTTTGGTGTAGCACATGGGCTTACGGGCAGCCTTCCACTAAATGGCGAGCAAGACCTTGGAGGCATGAAGATCTCCGTTTGCAGAGGGCTCAGGCTTCGCCCCCGCGATAATGCCCATTTTTAGTAGCATCCTGTGGGTAGCGCATGAATAGTTTTGTCAAACGTCTCACTTTCACTCTTAGCGGATGGCTTTCGTGGACTGGGGCCATATTCCCTTAGCGGAGTGCTCATCATTGGTGGTTATTCAGTTTAACCTTGTCTTAGTACCTTTCAAGTGACATATCCCTGAGCTGTAGTAAAAGTGGAGTACAGATCGATCGGCTCGTATAGCTACACCAAATGAAAAAAAACAGCATTTTAGAGTTTTACGAAGTAAAACACCTTCCTCTTAACCACGTACGTAATCAGCCCCTTTTCAGGAATGCGTGTGGCAAATCATGAAAGATATCAAAACGAGGAATTATGAAAGAACTTGTCGGTTAGTTAAAAGGAGAATTGAGTGGAGAGCTGCGGTAAACCTTTTTTCGGATTGATGAATGCTGATGATTCAATTTTGAAAATGTTCGTCGAGAACCAAAAAATAAAAATTACCACTGGCCAAAATATTTGGTGTGGAACGCAGTTGTCTTCCTCCATTTTTACGATTCTTTTGCCAATGATTATTTGTTATAAGCTGTAGTGACGTTTTTGGCTAGCAGCGCACGGTTCTTGTCGACTGCGTTTTAAACTTTTCTGAACGCCTCGTGTGGTAGAGGTGAGAGCGTTGGGTAAGCGGGGTGAGATTAGGTTGTATGGATGAGATGAAGAAGGGCAGGACCAAGGTGAGATGAAGGAAGAAATATTATGGGTAGGCATGGCCCTGCACATGTAAAAACCTAGAAGATTTTTATTCACCTCAATTTAAACCTACCTCAGCCAGCACATTACCTTAAGAAAAATACGCCCCTTACCCATCTAATCCTCCCTCCCTATTTCCATCCCGTCGGCAGTGCTCCTCTTGGGGATTCTTTTTAGTGGCCGGGTAGCGGTGTAGGGCGGGCCCTTTGCATCCACCCACCCTGCCTGCCTCTCTCACCCACTTAACACGTCCATCCCCATCGTCGGGTGAGGGATGCGAAAGATGGAACACATCCTGAGTCTCTTCGTGTTTCCAACCTCTCCATCCCCCCCTGTGGATTATAAAAGCTGTCGCTTAGGAAACGGGCCTTTCTGGTGTTTGAAACTCTATGCTTGTCGCACACGGTAAAGTTTTCCACAAAACATAGAGAAAAAATATTATTGAAGGAAAAATGGAGGGCATTGGCCCTTAGAGGAAGGCCATAGGTCAAGGTGAAAGAGGAATGTATGCACATAAGATGAACTACGAGGTATTAAGGGAACTAGCATTAAATAGGGATGGATTGAGGGCTGCCGTTAACCAGTCTTAGGATTGAACGACCGAAGATGAATAATGATATAGTTAAATTAGATGCGTTACTGCTAATTTTATTTAATCATTTTTGCTCGCGATATAGCCGTACCGGGAAACCTAGATTTATAAATCGTTTTATGCAACGTTTTGCAAAATTATTTTAGTGAAATGTTTCTCGCGAGCAAAAGTGTTACATTAGGGGAAAGATGGCGTCTTAGATCGCTAAAGTTGAGACTTTTTTCGTTAAATGTTTTTGTGAATTATTTCCGGTTTACACCTGTCTGCATAAGTCTGCGATAACTTATATACCTGCATCAATAATTTCGGGGAAATAATTGCCGAACTTATCCATTCAAGTAGGCCGATTGCCCTTTTTAGTGGCTTCAGTAATCCCTTGTATTATCGTAATATATATATGGCTCCGTCTTCGCTTATCAATGTCTTTAACTAGATGCTGATGCCTATGGTGACTCATTGGTGTAGTGGCTAGATTAATGGAATTTCCTTGCGGAGGGCCTGGGTTCGTATCTCGGGAGTGTTGGAAATTTTTCAGTGAATTCCTGACCTCTACTTGTGTGCTGTGTGGTGATCACTGGGCAATGGCCTGCCATGATGGAAACACAGGTAACGGAAGTTAAAAGAGTCGTTAGGCTCGGCTCGAATCCGGAGGGTTGATTATCCTATTCGTGCGAGTGTTTTTGCCCATGTTGGAAAGTGGTTGGCAGTAAGTTCGAAGTGACCTCAGCCATTGATGCGCGTGAAACTGGAGTGCACTTAGAAATTTGATAGTTTCAGGCTTGACTTCGTGGAAGTGAGAGATATCTATTTTAATTATAAAACTTTATACTTTTCCACACTTTATTACAAACTGCGACTTGTTTCACCTTGATAATAATAATAATATTTATTCAATTTGTTCTAGGAACTAGTCCTGTGGAACATATATCATTTTTATACAATTTTTATTCAATGGACAAGGATACAAGGATTGATAAGACATCATCTGGCAGATTCTGGAACTTCAATCTTTCTATGTATACATACTGATAGAGATTTGTTCAAACCCTCACCCCCATTTTTGACGTAAATACTGAGAGAGATTTGTTCAAAACCTCACCCCCAATTTTTGAACAAATTTCGCTCATTATGTAGAATGGTTGACGCTTCAAAATGTGCCTAAAATTCCTTATCAAGGTGAAACCGTCGCAGTGTGGAAAAGTACAAAGTTTTATTATGAAAATGGAGCAGAAAATGGGTAAACAGCATCCCTATGAATTTGTGGAATTGTGGATCTCTGTTATTCGATATTTTTTATTGTTCAGTTAGCAATTATTATTTTAACTTCTTTTTTAACGGCGTTATAAAAATGAAGATATTCTCTATTATCTTAATTGTATATACCTCTCGTATATGAAGGTGATTAGTATAACTAGACAACTTAAAAAATAATGGCAGAACTCAGTAATTCAAAGATTTTATGCGTAGTACGTTGTAAATGTGAATGCTAACGAATAAGAAGGTTTAATTGTGCTTGATTTCAAGTCTTACATTGTTTATGATGGGAAATTCTTCGTCCTCATCTTTCTGGCATTTCCGCGCCTCCGTCCGGAGATTCCGCTTTAAAAATAGCCTCACAGAATCCGTTAGAACCTGGTCTTCGGAGGAAGGGAGACTCATAACAGACAAGGCGTTTGTAAAATGATAGACTCGTGTCTGACTGGTGCGCGTCCTGCGCATCTCAACTATTACCCTTGAGAGTATGCAAAATTTCACATCGGTTTTTCAATGCTCAATTGTAATTAACCACCCCTGATTGGAATGTTATGTGAGTGCCAAGAGACCGCAGTGTCGAGGAGAAAATGTCATGGAAATTGGCAGTCGTATCAATTTTCTGAGAATGGGTAGAATTTCAGTTTTTCTCGTAAATTTGGAGTTGTTTATGTCCCTCTCCCTCGGTGTAACAATCCATTCCTAGACTATAATTTTACTTCAATATTCGCGTGTTACGTTAAAAAAAATATTTTATTTTCGGTTTAATTGATACGAAATTTCTGCATTCAAACATTAATCAACAGGTGAGGCGAATTTCATGCCTAAGGGGAAAAAATGTTTCGTTCGCTGTCACTTCAATGGTAGCGGGCGTCACTTCGTTGTATTCTCTGGCATTAAAAGAAGTAACTTACAGTTAGTCGTCAAAATTTCATTAGAAGAAGTAGCTTTTATCCCGAGCAAACCCCGGTCGTGACGAATAAAAATGTCTGTGAAAAGCAAAGTTACTCGACTTAATGCTTCGCTGTCACAATTTAAACCAGAGAATATTCAATCACAGTCCGCGGTTAGGGTCATCTTCATTCCGATGCCTTCGAAACCGGAGCCTGTGGGTGAAGAGCTACAAAGGTTAGTTTTTTTGCGATCGTGAGAAATGAGTAAAAATGAATAAGCAATGATTTCTGGGATTCAACGCCAGCTCCGAAGATTACTTTCCGCTCTGGGTCCTGGTGTCTGATGGAGACCAGAAGAAGCGTTTATCGTTCGAGTAACGGGCCGTGAGAAAAGGAGCCCTTCACCCGGTCGAGTCGTGATCGGAAAGTTGGGAAGCTTCCCCATCGCCTAACCTTTTTCAATTTCGGCCGGAGTTTCTTCCTAAGCCTCCCTCCGTGGGGCGAAAGTACCTCCCTCTCCTCCCCCCCGCCAACATCCCAACCCCCGAAATAAAGCAGTACGGCCGTGGAAAAACAATCGAAACGTATGGGAGCGAAGCCGCACCTCACAATGGTGTTCCCGAGATGAATCACGGGAATGCATATCCAATCTGTTAACCATCGGAAGCCGTTGTCATGCGGTTGTCTCCGGGAGAGATATGACATTGAATATTAGTTTGACTGGACTTTTCTAATGCTTGCAGTGTTGGCACAAGATATTTTTCCAGAGTGGGCAAATTTTATTGGGCCGCCTAATGACATAATTTACCGATTGAGATTTCTTAAACCGCACGTTAATTTGAGGGATACTCTGGGGGTTCAGAACGATCCTCTTGAAATGTGTGTTTCCTTTCCCAACAGCAATACAAGTTTTAATCTGTGAGTGATCTTCAAGCTTCGACTTTTACGATGAAAATTATTTTAGGGATTAATTACATTATACCTACTTCTTGAGGGAGGAGGAAATTTCAACCATCAATTGTTGTGTAATTTCTACCTCAGTTCCTTTTAATGGGTTGGCGATGCCAATGAAATAATTTGCTAGTCCGTAGTTTTTCTTGTGCCCTTTGTTGAGGCTAGATATGAGTGTCAGTCACTTTTTAGATACATTAAAGAAGGCCCTTTTGAATAGAAATGCATGTTAGAAATTATTATCATTTTTCGATTTTCATACTTCCTGTCGCCTTTTCACATTCATCAATGAGCCGTAGACTGGCCACCCCAGCGATCGGCTGCCCATGGCGTTTGCCCATAATGACCACACCTTGGGCCGTCACTGGGTCCTCGTGATGTATGAGTCCATCCCGCGTGGGTTAAATTCTTGCGGGAAGCCGTATTGCATGTGAAGTCTCCTTACCCATACGCTCTGTAACTGTATTATTTGTATAATACAAAAACATACATAGCCATCACGCCGTTCCGTTTCAGGGTAGGCATTGCCAAAAGAGCCTAATTCTCGGCTTCAGACCTAGAAAACTGGGTTCAATTTCCAAAGTTTCCTCCAAACTACCCTATTCTTGCAGACCTTTTTTGCTTCTGCCACTCTCATGTATTACAGCAGACACGCTCTCCTGTTCTTAAAGCTTCGTAATATCCCTCCTCTTTAGAGTCTCTTCCACCGCATTCACTCAAGACTTTCACGGTCTACCCCTTCCTCTCACACCGTTCGCTCCTCTAACACAAGTGTGTTCAGTTATTCGACTCTCATCCATTCTCTCAACATGAATAAACATCGGAGCACGCTTTTCATCTGCTTCTATTAGCGGCGCATCCAATCCACATTCTTTCAACAACCACTCATTCCAAGCCCTTCACCTCCTACTTTTATACTTGGTGTATTGGTGAATACAATTATGATAGTGTGTTTTACAGTTGTACATGTCTGGTGCAACCACCCTCTACCACACACCCATGAGGTGGCTAGTGGGGTGTCACTTGAATGTATGTGTAGAGGAGGAACGTGCATTATTTCAAGAATCTATTCGAATGTGAAGATCAAAATCTTAATCATACGGGGAAAAATTCTGTTCCCAGACATTTATGATAAATGTTTTTTTTTTACTTTTTCACGCTTGGTGGTGTCACGAAAATGGACACGTCATCGAGAATCCGGCTGATGAGAACGTTACAGAACGGCATCGCTACCAGCAGTACGACACGTTTCCATACAAAGCTGGCTTATCCCAATTTTACGAAAATTTTCTTTTTTATTTTCTCAATGTAAGACAATGAACTTATACTTTTTCGATCAATCCTGTTGGAAAAAGTGTAGAGCAGAATAATAATACCGTACGGTATCGTCAAATATTTTACACAAATTTTGGGTATCGTGTTGCTGGGGTAAATAGAATACTGGCTTTCTATCCTGAGGGGCCTCGTGCCTCACACCCTGGAGGTGGCTCACACGGTATTTCGTAGGTGTAGATGAAGGGCGAGGATTCGAACCTCCGCCTAAAAATCTCCGTGAGGTATCCGAATCCCTGCTTCGATACCATGTGGAGAGAACTTCAAAGTGCAATACATCCCTCCCTCGGATAGGCCGTTTAACTGTAGAGTTTAGACCCCTTGGTGCGCCTTTTGTTAATAGTAGGCTAATGTTTACGCCGGGTTTCTCTTCACCCTTCCTACATTTCCCATGCAATGCTTCTCATTACCAACTTGACCATATATCCTTAATGGCCCAAATTACCTTAGTTTTCGAACACCTCCCCAAATAACCAATCATCAGTGTACTTTTAAAAGGCACTTATTAATGACTTTGGTTGACGCTTGCACACATGTATACAGGTACGCGGTACTCCGTAAGTCACCTCATGGGTGTGTGGTAAGGGATGATCTACACCAGGCATGCAATAACCGTCAAACTTTTCCAAATTGTTATCGGCTATATTCATAAATATAAGTTTATGTTAAAGTTAGCAATGAACGTGAAAGGGACTTCACATGCAAAACGGAGCCTAAACATTATTCCACTTATTCAAGATAGACACTGCACTCATGCATCACAGGGGTAATTTGTTTGAGTCCCAAGTATTAATGCTAACATGACAAATAAATTTATAATATTAGAGACGCATAAAATAAAAATTTATTAGCATCCCATTCAGAAATTGAAAGGTGAAAAAATAAAATGAAAGAGAGAATAAAAACAACGCTACCTATCCTAACCGCTAACGTTATTAGCGGTATCGATCATAGCTATTTTGGTCCCTATTCGTACGCTGAAATAATGGAATTTTAAACCTGATTATAAGTTGAGATTCTCAGAGTCATGTGCACTATTAAAATATGAAGTTGTGAATTTTATGCAGGTTCCCCATTCCAGGGTGCGACTTTCATGGGCGTCAGAGGTGTTTATCAGTTTTCACTCCTCTTAACGGTGTTCCGTCGCCGTCGGTTGTGGGAAATCTCGCGGGTCTGTGATGTCCCCGTTATTATTGATTGCCGTTTGTTTGAGTCCGCTGGTGCTTGAATTGTTTTCTTCTCCGCGGAAGCCGTGGGTCTCACCGATCTTAGTCTCTTCTGTCTTTGCTCCTTCAGTCCGCGGTGCATGGCTTTTCCTTCTCACCGCAAGAAGGATTTTTCGTTTCTTTCGTTTGGCACCATCGGGTATTAGCCAACCGCTTTCACTTTCCCCGCTCTTTTCGGTGGTGAACTCGGAAATTTCAATGAAACGGAACGCTGGGTATTGGGATGTGTCCCCTTTCTTTATATCGTTGGCAAGGTGTTCAACTTTCGAGGCTCGGAATTCGACCGTGGAATGTATAATTGCAGTTTTTGATGCAGCTGGTGGTGGTGTATTTTAATTTAGTTGATAATTTCTTTGTTTTTTTTATGCGGAAATAACATGTTCGCCATAACGCGCTACGAAATTTTCAGTGTAACCACTTAAAACTTAAATTTTATCTCATGTTTGCCCCAAACTATTTTATTTAGTTGACACGTTTTAAATAGTTGTACCTCGAGTTTCAAACATTTCCTTCCTGTCCGTATTTCGTATCTCTAAAACTTATCTCGAAAAGTTCGTGCTTCGAAACCCAGTTTTACATTTAACTTATCGGAAATTAATCCGTTCCCAGATTAAGACATTTGAGAAAAAATTAAAAACCCATTCATGCTGCTTGAATTACGCGACTGTGAATAAAAATTACTATATTATTGCTTAGATTAAGTAGTCCGTGGTACACTACATTTTAAAAGTATTATAGCTCGTAGATCGAGGGCAAGTTGATATCTAGAGGTCAAAACCATCAAAAGAGGAGGAATGTGAAAAAGTTTGCATCTTAAAAGTTCTTATCCTTAGTGGTTCTTGTGGTAATGGTTCCTCTGTATTTTGATCTATGTACAGCGTCCTCGAGTAAATAAACATACTGCCCCACGAACTGCTGAAAGGACTTGTGGCTTTGAAGACTTCAGCCAGTAAGAAAGCAGAGTAGGGGAAATGGGTCTTTAAGTGAATTGTATTGGTGTCTCGCTAATTTTTCTGTAGTCGTGAATGTTGTGTGGGGAGAAGAAATTCTTCTACTTATCTCTTCGGCGGTACATATATTTTTTTAAATGTCCAAGATAAGAATATTCGTAACTACGTATCAGTACGATGATTGGTTTAACTTTTGTTGAGTATTTTTATTGTGTGGGTTATCATGAATTGATGATATTTTATCTGGACTGCAAAGGTGAACTTGGAAACTGTTCTACCTGAGTACCTGAACTGCCGAAGTACATTGCCTTTGCTGAATTATTTTCGGCAGTATAATTTAATAACATCTTTGGGATTTGGGCATTCGCATTCTATACTTTCAACCCTTTTACTCGCGTTGTTCACGTAGAGCGCTTCCCTGTCTTCCTTAATCGAAAAATATTTCCCCGTTTTGGATTTGGGCACTGACTGCTCGTAGATAGCCTGTAACCTCGGTGGTGTTTAGCGGTCTCATAAACCTCACAACGCGACGTGGAATCTTGAGCATGCGTTCAACTTTGCTTCGCCAAAGGTCTCTTAGGGACTGGAGAGCGGAATTTCTCACGACCGCGTGAATTATAGACTGATCGTTAACGGAATGGAGTTAATATCGCCACGGATGTTATAAAAACGTTGAAAATGTAAACTCTCTCTTTATTCTTTGTAAAGAGCTCTGAGTGTTCCATCAGTGAACATCTTTTTTATTTTTATCTTTGTTATCGTTTCGGCTTCTTTTGATGATTTTTGTCTTCCCGAGTTTTTTTTAAATAAAATGGGTAATGGTATCGTTTTCGCTATTGCTTTAAGGTGATATTTCGTGAGGGCACGTTTTTTTTATCCAATAGAAAAGCTTGAACATTTTCCAGCCAAGTCGAATAGTAACCATCGCTAGTATGTTGGAAGTAACGCGGTGCTTTAACGATTTTACGAGCCATCATCATTTTGGTTGGCTCAAACTATTCCAAATTTGATTTCTTGCTAATCTACGACACGACATTTTTAAATTTCTACCACAAAATATCTGATTATCCATGAGTTTTCCAGCGGTGTATAAATGGTATCCCCTTTATACCTATGCATATCAACTGGCCGCGTATTATCTCTCCAGTGGATAGATAATGAGAAAGTCAAGGTTCATGGTTCAATATGTTTTTACGTACATGCGATTTAGCTCTTTGTGATGATATGTATGTCCGCCGCCATCCATAGGATTTCTTTCTTTTATAGTCAACATTTACAGCCTAAGTTGTATGAAGTGCGAAGCTTGATTTTGTTTTATATATTGGCGTTATCCTTTTAAGTGTCTTACTTTTATGTAGGTTTTTAATATTAATTTTGAGCAAATTTACTATTAACCAGGTATTATATAATACGTATACATTTGACGTAGGGTTGAAATCCGTTGGCTGACCAGTATATCATTACTTTTTTGTGGTTTGCAGAATTCACACCACGAAATGTCTTGAACTTGTGATTAATGTCTTGAACTGAATTTTTGCCTCATACTTGGTTGCTTATGTACAGGAGAGATTTCTGGAAGTAAGCAAAGGGAATAAGTATCCCTTACATGTATGCTGCTTGTGTATCCCTGACACTCTACATTTTAATGTCATAGTAGCTCAAAATTACGTGTACCTGCATAGCTATCATGTAGTTAAATTGTATTGTGGTTTTAAAATGTCCAGGATTGACCCACAAATTCACTCTCGCTAATTACATGGTGTTACTAACTACGCATTAGAAAAATGTATAATATTGAAGCGTTGTTTACGTCTCAAAGAAATCGTTCCTACGATATTATTCATGTGTTCAACGGAATAAATGGTACTTGCAACTTGCAGTGCTGCGATTTTAATATCCAAAAATACCGCTCACAACTGATGCCGTGATATAATTTATTGTTTCTGACTGAGATTGACGCACGTGGAGTGAAATATATTCACCAGCTATCATTTGTCGGGCGGAAAGGTCATTCGGGTTCAGCTGTGAGGAGAGCCTTGGCAGGCCGCCGCTCCTCTTGAGGCCGATCGGCCCGGTGGAGATTTCAACGGCTGCATCTCTTACGCGTGACAGGTTAAAGGCGGTGCGGTGGTAACGGACCTTCCTATCTCTCCTCGGCCATAAAGGCTAGATTAATGATAGGCCTAGGCGGGGTGGTTTAGGCCCTCAGGGTATATACCCTCGGCGGAGGGCATTCTTCCAAAAGCCGCGTCGACCTCCCCAATGAAATGAATTGAGCGGCTATTTTGCGCCTGGCCATTGTTACCTAGGCGGATAAATTTCGTCGCTATTCACGGTTGAATTTTATTCACAGCGCCGAAAAAGCTCATTCCGGCGTAGATATGTCCTCCCCATTGCCTTTATGTTATGCGTGCATCGATGTTCCAGCTCTTGAAGTTGGTTTTGCTTTTTCATTGGGCTCTTAGAATATTATGGTGAGTGCTTGGATTCTTACCGATGTCTGTCCTCTTTGTAGTATATGAGTAATTTGGTTTAGAATGTAAGCATAAGGTTTAATTCTTCATAATAAGATTTAAAGGATTACTTTTTTTTGTATTTATTCTGTCTGGTTCAACTTAGTGAAACTTAATGCTGAGTGAAGTATTAACTTTGTATTACACACTCGTACCTCTCTTGTATGCTAATATTTCGACAGTGTTTCGTATATTGCGAAATGAAATAAGATCTTTAATTTAACGTTTAGATTGGGTCATAAATGTCCATAACTGTAGGTATAACATTTTATCTACCTTACAGTGCTTTCCGCTCGTTATCTATAAGAATTCTGTGTTTCTTGGAATGTTACCTCCGGAGTTCACGTGACATTCTTGGTAAAATTGCAAATTAAAAAGTTTAAGTAAATTGTAGGTAAGGTTGAAAGTCGTTTTAATATTCGCTGTCATATAAAAATTCCGACACCTGTTTGTTAAGAACGCCTAACAATGCAACCTATAGTCCTTGATGACGATCTTATTTATTCACTTCAGGTAGCGATAATTTTAAAGTATTTTATGGAATTTAACGTGGAGATATATTTGAACAGGCCACATCGTCTCTTTGGAACATATGCTAATCGTAATTACGAGTCGCCGTTTCGTTTGCTCAATGATCGAATACTTGGTCGTTTGCTCAGCGATCGAAGTTATCGTTTCTCACCAACACTGCCGTGATGATACAGGAATATACTTCTGCAGGCGCAACAATTTCCTCGTTTTTTACGAATGTATTTAAACACTATTCATATTATTCAAGTTTAATTTTTACAGCCTGTTTGCTTACATTGGTAAGTAAGTAGTGTTTTACAGTTACTTTGAGAGTAGCGTTTTGGGCTATATTTGTCTTTTTCCATCAATGAATTCTGCTTTTGTTGTTGTTAGCGGTCTTTAATACGAGGCTATGTAATACCCGAGTGTTGTCATTGTTAGTTAATGAAAATGAGACCGTAATTGATACATAAAATGAAAGTTTTGGTATAGTTGATACCAATCTTCGTGTGAGAAGTTTGAATATTTAATTAGTCCCTTCAGGCGTATGAGGATAGCCGAGATATCTAAGAGAGTACCTAAGAGATTTGTAGACCGTTCGAGTTCAAGCGATTAATTTCCTGAGCTGGTGACACTCCGTTATAAACCAAGTATTGCTGCTTCTTTAAAAACATTTTTAGGGAAAATAATTCCTTGGTAATGCTAGGGAGAGTGAACATTCTGGAGGTCATGATGGGGAGCAGAGGAGCTGGAAGCCTTGGGAAACTGAAGAAGGTAATCTTATTGGCGAAAGGGTTATTATTATTATCATTGTTGTTTTTCAGGTGTGTGAAAAGTTTATGGGACTGAATTCAGACAACCTCCGCACGGAAGGCGTCTCATAACAAAAATGTTTCATTGTTCCACGCCTCTTGCTGGGTGTCATTTTGCCGTCGATATCTTTCCGTTAAGGATCGGCCGTATATATCGATTGAAGGAACGCTTTCTTTGGCATAATTGAGTCATGTTATCGATGGTTGTAGCGGGCGGTAGTTATTCTCCCCCATTAGTCGTCTCAGTGTTCCACTCTCTCTCTCCAACATTGGCGCTGTGCCGCTAGAGAGCGTTGTCGTCGGCGCCAGCAGATCGCGCGGCCTTGGTCCTTCCTTCTCTCCTGCCCCTGTCCTCCTCCCTTTCTCCTTCTCTCCGAATATCTCTTCTCTCTCTCTTCATTTCCCTTCCCCACTCTCCATTCCTATCTATTCCGTGCTCTCTCAACCTTTCCCCCCTCTCTCCTCTCTGCTTGCCTCTCCTCACACACCTCTCTCTCCTTCCTCCCGGCGAATGGCATTCCATTCGACAGTGTTGCCATCTTCCAGCGGAGTCGCCTCTACCCGGCACTGCCCCCCCAGTGTCTGGTGTGTCTGGACTTCTCCCCTTTGGCGGGGTCCAACCCGGACAGTGCAGCACACCCGTGTGTTAAGGCACGTTAAACAAAAGTAATGAGATTCTCTAGGACAAAGGAAGCGAGGGTGGTCATTCAAGTTGTAGGACAAAAACTGGAGCGAGTAGTGCAATTAATTATTTGGGCAGTGCGCTAGAAGAAAATGGGCATAGTAGCGAAGGCATTAGGAGGATAATAGCGCTGGCGGAAGAAGCTTTCTGTAATAGGAGGGAGATGATGTTGGAGACCTTTGGTATGAATACGACGAAGAGACTGATGTAGTGTTAGATATTGAGTGTGAGAAAGGAGGACGATAATCGGCTGCAGGCGTTCGAGATGTGGGTGTGGAGGAGATGGAGAAGGTGCGGTGGACGGAAAGAAAGGCAAACGAGGAAGTCCATGTGATGGTGGGTGAGGAAAGGAAACTTCTGGATGAGATTAGGATGAGGCAAAGTAGGTGGTTGGAGGAGGTAATGAGGGGCAAAGGGTTCCTTAGGACCTTGATAGATGGGAGGAAGTTGGGTTAGAGAGGAGTTAGGAGAATGAGAATAGGATTTATGGGCGGGATGAAGAATGGTGGGACGTATGCTGAGTTGAAAAAAGAAATATTATAGGTAGATAGAGCCCTGCACACACAGAAATCCAGAGGACATTAACTCACTTCCATCTAAACCTACCATTGTACTTCATTGTATTTCATCTAAACATATCATTTGTATTCATTGATTTAGATTTTTGATAGGGTTATAGAATGTTCAATAAAAATATAGATATTTTGGCTCACATACTTGTTCTAGCCGAGGTAGAAATGAATCTCTCTAACCTTTAATTATTGATGAAAATAAGGGTTGAAATTGAAATTATTTAACAAAAATCTCAGTGCTCATAAAAAAAACTTGTTTTCCCATCATTCTAATCTATCACTAATTTAAAAGTACATTAAAAAATATGATCCTTTTTGGAACAATTTCCTCAAAAAAATGCGTAATGGAAGGGGTTAAATGCTATATTTCCCTATAATATCCAGTTTGTGAGGTGACCCGTCTACCACTTCGCGATCGTCGTGGCCACGTCTCCCCCTCTCTTTATCGATATTAGGAAAGCCTGATGTCTTTATGTTCCTAATCGTGCGTTCATCCCACGAGATCGCAGAAGAGTGGAATGCGCTCTCTCGGTCCTTCTTTGCTTCCTTTTTCCGTTTATTTTATTTCATTCTCCGCCACACCTCGGTGTACGGTCCGGTCATTCTCTTATTCCTGTTTGTTTTTTTATCAGAGTCGCTCACCGTCCGAAATATGCGTGCGTTCGGATTGCGTAGGTGTGTCCTGATGGCCCCTTGGAGGTTAAGGCGTCCTCTCTGTGTTGCTGCCCGCTAAAGTGGCGGGGAAGAAGTCGCTATTGTAGGTGATATAATAAACATAGTGCATGCTTGATGCGGAATCACCCCCTGCTACGCGCTCTTGTGGTGGATTGCTTCGTACCGCGTAGATGTACATCTACATAGTACTCAGCAAGCCATCTTATGTGACGGGGTGAGTTTTCACCAGCATGCAGTAGACTATAGCCTACAATGTTACTGAAACTACGACTATTGATACATAAGCAAAATCCTGAAAATTCCTCTCAAAAGGTGAATTTTCACCAAATGCACAACACCACCGGTCGGCAAACGATGTGTGTACGCGAGCCCCATTTTTACTTAGATTTAAATTACTAGCCGGGTGCGTGCCACGCCTTAGTATGGGCATAGAATATCGGAAAGTTGAATGAAATCATCGTTTTCTTGGCGTGCCACCAGCAAACCTTTCACGTGCCACCAGGTGGCGTGTGTGCCATTGACTTCCGATAACCGCATTGCTCTACTTGCTTACATGTAGAAATAATGAGTATTAACGTATATACAATTACATAAGAGCACAGAGATTCAACAGTTATACAGGAAGCATGCGAGACGTCCCGTTAGTACCACGCAGCGAATTTAAGCAAAATCAGTAGGGAGGAAATTAAATAACTAACTAATCTACATATCGAAAAATCTACTTATGAAGTCTCAGTGGCAGCTTATATGGTCTTTTATCGTTCGTGGAAAAAAGCAGACGTAGTATTGTCATCAAAGCCAGTTACAATGGTGGGTTTTTATACGGCCCCTACTAAACCCCATTTCAGGATAACTTGTTCACATTCCTAAATATTACTTGGTCGCAATATAGTCTCACTTAAGTCCAACTCTCTCTGTAGATTAGTTAAGGTAGAATGTTTTTACTCTTGCTTTTATTCTTATTGGCCGAACATTATGTTTTCAATAGAAGGCCCGGATCGAAGTGAATCGAGGACAGATTAATGGCGTCGCAAAAATTTAAAAAATAGTTCAATTAAAAACCATATCCAATTTCTCTTTGATACTCAGGCTTTAAAAGAAGTGTAAATTTACATTTTATAATCTGTTCTTGTGTATGCTTAACGACTTGTAAATAAATCTAATATTTGAGGACGGGGCTTCAAAATAATTCCTGAAAAGCTGATGAGTGTGAAGCGAATAAATACGTGATTTGAAGTGAGCTCTTTCGTCGGCATTTTTCCTTGCCGAGACCGTATTTATTTTTCGCCTTATAATAGATATCTGCCGAAGGAGTAACATTCCTCATTCTTGAGAGTGACGAGGAATGTCTATCAATGCATCACACATGCATCACCGTGTCTTGCATTCTAATATTTTTCCGCTTGGAAGATTGCAGATATTTTCTTGGCTTGGTTCACGTATCTCTGCCTTTTTTACCTTGTTTTAGGTAATATGGTCTGGTGGTTGGTTTAAAATATGCGAACGCAGCTAAATTTACATGAATCCCATAACCTTTTCAGTCCCGTTATGGTGAATTCTTTCGAGGGCCTCCTTTTCTCTGCGCCTCTAAGGTTGTTAATAGTGGTGCGCTACACGAATGAATTCTCTCTCTCTCCGAAGATTATGGCAAGGCTCTGATATATTATGAGGTCGATACCCTCATTGAATGCGACCCTTTTGACCTGCGCGTTCAGTTTTCATAATGAAAGTATGGAAGAGCACGAGTGGCGTCGAATCATTACTATGCGAAGGTATTAATCTCCGCTCGTAAAGATTTTTTCGTGAGCTGGTGAATGGATGCATTTCACTTAAGAGGTGAATTGGCAATGAGGGCTTTTGTAGTGGAGAACCCAGTAAATATCCTACATTTAAAATGCTATTATATTCAGCGTAACCTTTTTGAGTTGTTTTGTATGAGAGATGACGTAAGATATGTGTATTCAGAGTTCATCAGCTCTACTCCACTATGCCTTGTGCAATAGATTGTTGCGAATGAAAAGTAGTAAATAAGTATTGTAATATGGCACATAATGCCTCTGTTCGATTGAAGCATATATAACATGAACCCATGGCCGGCGCCGAAAACTCATTTTTCTCCGGAGTATATTCTTCGTAATCATTCCAACATTGTAATGTATACTCTTAGGGAGTGATGGATATTTCTCCCTATCACGAGTCACGCATAAGTCGGTTTTCTGTGGCGAGCAACCCTTTGTGCGAATATCGGATGCAATTTTATGGGTTGCCGTATTACAACTTCTCGTTTCGAATATTTGTGTGGAGTGGAGCTTTATATGGCTCAGAGATATGGGCCATTGGAAAGATGGAGCACAAGAAAATAGATGCTTGCGAAAGTTGGTGCTTGAGACGGATGCTAGTGATGAAATGGACAGACCGGATCAGAAACGAAGTGTATAGATGAATATTAGAAGGGAAAACCATATGGGGAACTATAAGGAAGGCCACGTGTTTAGACATAACGAATTAGTATGGAACATTATAGAAGGGAAAGGCCCACGAGGAAGACCGATGCACAAATGGATAGGCCAGCTAAAACGGGACATGAAACAGAAGAGCTACAAGAACATTAAGGAGTTAGCAAGAGAAAGGATAGAATGAAAGGCTGCAGTCCACCAAGCGCTTATTGAAACGATTTTGACGCTGATGATATTTCTACGATTATGGAATAATTATAATAAATTGGTTAATTCCACTAATTATTTAATAACCCGACCCGGGTTTCAACACTTGGTGTTATCTTAGTGGAATTAACAAAGTTATAATTATTCCGTAATGGATCAATTCCACAAGGTCAAGCCTACAGCCGTTTCCTTTCTGCGATTATGTTGGGGTTATTTCACGCAAACGGATACCTATGATGCTTTCTATTTGTTTTCTACTCATTCCAATGCACTCTAATCCTTTGGTAAATAATACAAGATGTGCATGATGCTGAAATGCTTTCTGTAGTAAAATGTAAGACGCCCGTGGTTAAAATGCTAACTATGAGTCAAAAATATCAGGGATCTTTCGGGGTTTGCACCGGGTAGTTAGGTCCATGGCGGCCGACGTTTCGATGCTCGAGTCGAGCATCGAAACGTCGGCCGCCATGGCCCTAACTACCCGGTGCAAACCCCGAAATATCCCTGATATAAATCTTCGCCGGGAAAGCCTGAGTCAAAAATGTTGAGCATAACCTAACGGGTGAGGAATATCGCCGCGGATTCTGTAAGCAGCTACCGCGCATAGAGACAACCGCGGAAGTAAGTATGCGCGCACGGAGGACATTTATGGTTGAAGTTGAAGGTTTCTCGGTGATCTCAGCTTTCCTTGTTATCTCCTATTCGTTTTTTATGTCTTTATCCTTCAACCCCCGTTAGGAATTTCAGTTTCCCGGTAAGCTTTTCCTTTAATGAATTTGGCGTGAGTTGCGAAATGTTATGTTCTTCCGCTGTGTTCGTTCCACGCCCGTTGCTTCTCCTCTGCGTTACTGCGTTACACTCTACTCCATGCCTTCTTCCTCTGTTTACTTTTCCCGAGATACTGGTTTCTCTCGTCCGGTATTCGCATACTCCCGCCCAATCCTCAAAAGCAAAGGATGAAGTTGGATCCGTTGATTCTTTTCGTGGGCTTTTGCTGTGGCCTAACTATTAGTAGTCCCCTGGCACTAAAGACACTGGGATGCAACCAGCGTTTGTGCTTTCAGGGAAGTCCTCGAACGAAAAAGTAAAAGAGAAATGTTAATTTATCAACTACATCTACATAGTACCCTGCAACCCACGTTAAGGTGACTGGAGCTGTATTCGTGGGCCATTGAGTGCACATTTTGATTTTTTAAGTAAGACGAAAAATATATTAGGACCACCTGCCATTCAAGTACATCTTGTTATGCGTTGAAACTCACCATACATGCGGTGATGAAAGTGATATAAGCATTATATTTTTCATATTTAGCCTCAATGTTGTGAATCGGGTTTTCGGTGCAGTATTCGAAATTTTGGCGAAAATTATATTTAAATACGTTTTTCTGACTCTTCGACTTGACGCTTCAATATTTGTCAGCAACCGCTATAATAACATGAATTGTATTATTTTTCGATTATAAGAAAATCTGAGCTCATGTAATCGAATTACTACGGAATACATCGTCATGCGCCACAAGGCTACGTGTTAAAATAGCATTGGATGGCCACGAAACAAAATCGATAAAATTCAGTAATTTTCCTTTTATCGATAGATATCGCTAAGATAGACTCGTATGCAAAGTTTACGCAAATCTGTGTGTAAACAAGAATCGCTCCAGGCACCTTTAGGGTGTGTGGCAGTAGATGAGTTTTCACCCACTCGTTTTTTTTCTACGGAGATCTTGCAAAGCGGCGTAGGGCGCTGGTGACCTAAGGGTGAGACTATGACGACGGATTGCGCGTTTTTTTTATCAACGCTCGGTTCACCCCTCCCGTCTCCATGGCAACAACACACGGTTACGGAATGTCCCTTAGGGAACAAGATGGGAGAAAAGCAAGCTCGCTCTTCCTCTCTTGTTGACACGCGCATATACGCACACACATACACTGGAGGCGCTCGCTGTAGTGTCGGTGGTGGCTTCCTCACTTCGCCTGGGGTCGCGTCAGGTGCTGCTGCCCCTCTAGAACCGCTTAATGAACGCGGGGAGATATCCCAGCGTAGTGGCGTCAGATGTTTGTACCGTATGCCGTATTCCGTCCACCTGTTAAATTCTTGTCTCAAACGGGAAAGGACATGTGTCCTGATCTATTGTTGCCACGCAAAAGTTGATTCCCGTTATCCATATTTTATTTTTTGCCATATTTAAAATATGGTTTCATGCAGGCAAAAAATAGTTGGACAAGAGTTCAATGGAGTAGTTGAAATTGGAAATTGGAGATATAGCGAAGGAAACAATCAGTAGACTTGGGTCCCGCTCTCCTATCGGTTTTATTTTTTTGTAATGTATTTCCAACTGACAAAATTTTGAAACTGGTCGCATTAAACCTTTAACTGTGGAAAATTGCAAAGAGTTATTCTTCCGCCAAATGCAAGTCTATTAATTTTCGCTCATGTGTAGTTTTGTAATGACTATTTTCCTGTTTTAGTAGTAATCTATGGTTGTTTAAAATCGTGATAGTAGCTTTCTGAATCCTCCACCTGGTTGGAGAAATTATTGGCAAGACTCTCGAAGTTCCAATCATTTTTTGGTTATACTGTACACCTTGATTGATTGATTGAATGACAATTTACTTACGGCGGTAGCCAAGTCGTTAACGCTGCGGGCTGGTAACACTAAGGTTGCTGGTTTGAATCCCTTCTCATAGGCATAGAAGTAGCGTTTGTTGTAGGATTAATGCCATGGGTGAGACGGTGCATGATGACCGTACATGACCTCAAAAGTTAGATCCCATTAACAACGAAGTGTACTGCTCCTATTGACCTTAAACCCATCCTTTTTGAGAAATATTATCAATGACCAACCATAATTTTACTCTACGCATAAGAATATCTCTATTATACAAGAGTCGTCCTCTCGTGTTACATCACCACTGGTATTCTCCTTGATTTATTCTGAATGACACCTAGGAGCTTACTTAAAGCTGACGTACCACGTGTATGCTTATCCTCCTTTCGATCAAGGAGTTTGGACTTCTTTATCCTCCGTGCTCGACGATAAAACGTGCTGAGGCGGCTGATGGGAGAATTGCCTCCATTTTTCAATGCATTTGATTTCTGGGAAAGAGCACAAAGTAGAAGACTCGCGGTGGGACGGAAGTTCTGCGTCAGCATCCGCGTTTCCAATCAGTCGGTTTCTTTGAAATGAGTACTTGGCTATAAATGCTCGTGACGCCTTGTAAAAATCTACGAACAAATGAGAGAGTTTCTTAGCTCATTGTGGCGTCTTATCAATATTAGTGCTTTTCATTCAAGTATTCTACCAGCTGATTGGTAGGTTCTTGGACAGTCCCCATTTTGTATCCCAACTTAGAGTTCGAAAATGTTTTCCCCTTCTTATTATAGGAATGGAGAGAAAAATCTGATCGGGTACGTATTGTTATTAGTACTCCGGTCTGTTAACCTTAACTTCCACCTCAATCTTGACTGGTTCTCCTTCATTCATCAGCGCCCAGAATTTTTCCCGACTGTTCTAGTTATTTCTTCCTCTTTTCTACTGTTAATGTTCCTGTATTCGACTTTTGGACTTTCATTCACCCAATTCTTTTAATTTCACCGATAATTTCATTACTACCAAGCTGTGGTCCGAATCTGTATCTTAACCCGCGGGAAACTAGGCGAGTTGGGTTGTTGTTATAGCAATTAAAACCTTCAAGATATGTGAAGTGGTTCCGCAATTGGCATTTGCTAACTTCGGCATTAATAAATTGTTCGTTACTGGACCATTCTGGAGTCACTGCAATATTTCTCTATTTTAGGGTTAAGATTATTCTGATTTATGTACGATACATTATAGTATTGTTCGTGGTTGTTGCATTCATTTCAAACTAAAAATGCTTGTGAAGCTGATACAAAGTATTTTTTATTTCGGCCCCGTAACTCGTTATTTGTCTCAAACAGTTAGGGTGACTTTTCAAAAAGAACAAAACTCATCGTGAAATATCTAACTCTACCACCTAGCTCGTGATTTCAATCATATCTTTCTTTGATACTTCGTATCCTATCTTTTTGAATGGTTTTTTATATTTTCTCAGTTTTTATAACCCCGAATTATAAAAAAGGTACATCTTGAGTTACCTGTGGTGAATAACGGGAAAATAATATTTTTAGGTAAAAAAACTCATTTATAATATTTCTCAGGAACATCTGCTCTCGTGAGTACTAGAATTGTCAGGTGAATTTCTTGCGCAAGCTTTTTTGTTACCCGTATAATCTGTCTGAGATGTAATATTTATGTGCATTATTCTTAAACACATACTCATTGGCCCACATTTCTGCGTAGTTGTGTCACCATATTTTACCTTCTTATAGAATCTTACCATCTCGAAACAAATTGGATTCGCATCTTTGTGGTGATCATCTCCCTTGTTATTTCTGGGTCAAAAATGTTACATCAGCTCCCGCCGCTTCCGCTTTCTTTCTTGGAAATGCCTTATAATGAAGCGAGAATTTGATTATTAAGTTTTTTCAGGGAGCATATATTTTGATCTTCCTTCGGAGCATGCTTCCTCTTTTTTCTCATACTGTCACAAGAAATGTTCTGCTCAGTAGATTTTAGTTTTTTTTTAAATATCATGCCATCCGCAGGTCAAGAAGGATAAGGATAGATATTTTAGATGAGGTGAAGAAAGGCAGAAATAATGAAGAACTAAGGAGCAATAGTGCCTGTGGCAAAGTAAACATTTTATCAAAGGCCTGTTCTGTGCATGGGTCCTAAGTTGTTCCATGCTATATCTTACAATTTGAATGAGGAAAAAAATTGTAAACCATTTTTAAATGTTGTACAAAAATGCCGTACAGTTTGATAATGTAGAAAAGTGAATGAAAAAGTTGTGTTCACTTGGCATTGCCTTTATTACTTTTCAAGTGTACATTATTATGGTCGCTTACTTCTATTTATATATTTTTCATTTCTGAGGAAGGAGATGTTAAAATAATATTTTGATATGTCTTTGTTTATGTCTTCCGAGGACGCTTAGGATAAAAAATTAAGCCTTAAGACACATCCACAATAAATAAAGGTCTTTAATTTATCTGTCACCTGTAAGACATCACTGAAGATTTTCAAGGTCAAACGTAAATAAACGTTACTATGTACACACTCAGCCAAGCTTAGAAGCCGTCTAATTTTCATCGGTGTTTTTCCAACATGTAAAAGCCCGATTTTCCCATTTGCTACGCTGTACCGTGGTTAAATTAGAGTAAACCAATATTTATTTTCAAATTTATTGGCCCTAAAACTCTTACAAAAGTCGTTTAAAATGTAAAAATAATTTTAAAATGTTGTTCGTACTTACAGACATCACCTGGGTTCGAACCGGTGACCTGGGTTCTGTGAAATGTATTAACCTATTAATACGCCCTCCTTTTAGAAGTTGTATTGAGATGGTTGCATTAAATAATGGTTTCATTGAATGATGAGGCATTAATTGCATTCAGGCTGGATCGCTTCCTGCTTATTAAGGTACATACATATCATCAAAAAATAATTCTTAATAACTTGCGATAAGATAATGCATACCCTTCGTTAAACGAAGTCTCAAATAAAAGTCTCAGGTGCCTAACTCAACTTCGGGCCGAGAATCTCTGTCAATATTGGTTCATATTTTCAGTATTCACTCTCTATATTTTTAATGGTTTGGTCATCATCGGTTCGGTAAACATCACATTAAGAAATTAAATAATAATTTGGTAATAGATAACTAATTTTATTGGTGATATTTCCGTTTTAATAAATTTTAGATGCTTATTTCGTTTCGTAATATTGTTGTTCTCTTATGGCTATTGCTAAATTTTAGTCAATCGTTTGGCCTAGGACGGCATGTTCATCAACCACGTATATTTCTTAATATTTAAGTGCAATAGCAACCGCAAAAGGAAATTCCGGGCCTGATGAAACCCAAAGTAAAAATTCAAATGATCCTAGTAGTATAGATCTCCCGGTTAAATACATGCCAATGCCAATCGTAGAGAGTGAAAAGCGTAAAATAAATATAAATTAATAAATGGGAAGTATCTAAGTTAAAATTGCAATCAGATTGTAAGCTATGAACTTGAGCAAGTGTAATGGAAAGTGGCCAGTATTTTCCAAAACGATTTTTAGAGAAGTTTCAGCGGTGACTAAAAATTCAAAAAGGTTAACTTAATGTTCATCTCGTTTAGCTTCAAGTCAAACATCGGAGGAAAGATCTTAGTGGACTGCACTTCCGAGAATTCTCAGGAGCTTAGTGAGTTTTTCGTAAGGGCTTTCACATTTTCCATGCCAACTTTAGGCATGAGTTTTTTTCTAGCCAACTTAAGACGCTAGGCACGGACGAGTGGGATTTCGTAGGCGAACGTGAGCGCGGATATGGCTTGAGAGAGTTCAACTAAAAAATTGCAGCGCGCCCAATTCATATCCAAAGACTGGACCGAATGTGCACTAAAACATGTGAAATGAAAGTACTTCATCGTACATAATACATATATAGGTGCATATTGTAATAGGAGTTGTTTCCGCGACTCAAATGCTCGAAGGTAATTTTATTTTACTTACCATATCATTCTTCATAAAAACAAATTAATAATATTGTAACAGTTTTTGAAGTATTTTCTGTAAATGGGTCCCAAGCTGTACATTGATATACTTTACAATGCGAAGAAGGAAATTAATTGTAAACAATGTGTAAAATGTGTGAAAATTGGTTTTATAGTTTGATAATGTGGGGCATGTAATGGGGGATAATATGTATTGAAAAGTGATTGAAAACTTGCCATTGTCATTATTAGTTCGAATGTAAATTTTTGCGGTCGTTCATTTTTATACTTGGGTGTATTTTTCATGGCTTAGGAAGGAGATATTAAAGTAATTAATTAGTTAGTTGTTTTATCTCCTTAGGAGTTCGTTGGGGACGGTATATATATTACTGTTGATTTTTTTATTTTTGTTCTAAAATAAATTTAAGTTACTAACTCAAGAAAGAAATAAGCTGATAGAATTGGTATGTTCCTGGTGAACACGAAATTCTGAAGGTGTTTAGTTTAAATGCTCATTTTGGAACTTTATTACACGGTAAAATGTTCTGACTGGGTGAAAAATTCCATCGAACTTTGTGACCTAATGATCTTCTACGAGTGCGATTGATTTTTAAGGTAAATCGCTTGCCTTTTCTGTTTCCCATGTCGGACTCTTCTTTCATTTCCCTGCAAAATAGTATCACAGAACTTTGATTGAAGTTCAACTATTGTAGAAGAGTATTGTTGGTTTTAATGGACTGCCGTCGCCGTTTTTTGGAGCGTGTTTATGAAAATTGTATTTTCAACAATTTGATTCAAGCGTATGCAATTTCTGTGGTTATTTAAGTTCAGCCTCAGAGCAGTAAATGGAGTTTTTTTCACCTCATGCTGACAGAATTCTCAAGAACTAACTTATCATGTTGAATTTTCCTCTCTTTAGAAGTACTTACGTCCATTGCCGTTCTAGAATTCGCTTTTTTTTTAATTTGAATTTTTTAGATAGTGTTTAGGGAGAAATATGAGCCTGAGAACGACCATGAGATCAAATAGTAAAGAATACTATGTGTTTTTTACTACCTATATGATTCATTATACGCATTCTTTACTCTGTGGTGAAATGGATAAGGATATTGAATTATATATTTTTTAATATTTTTCAAATATTCGTATCAAGCGTGGGTAAATTGTGGTAGTTTTAGTGGGTCAGAGCATTGAATAGTGCATTTTTACAGTATAATGATAAAATTCTCAAGCATTTACTTGTCACGTAGAATTATCCTCTTTCTGGAAATATTTTGTGCTTGAGAATTCGCATTTTTGGAAAATTCAAATTGTTAAAGCCTTATATATCCAACATAAATTTCAAGGCTGATATAAAAGAGTGAAGAATACAACGTGATTTATTACAACGTATTATTTTAACTATATGGTGTGACCGTAGGTAATATGGATAGGGATATTGAATCATATCATCTAGAAGTTACAAACGGAGCTTCAATGGCCGTTAACTCATTACCTTAGTTTCCTCATTCCTAGGTTTTCTTAATCATTCTGCCATATTGCTCCAAAGTCCCGAGGGAGACTCTTCCTCATCCCAATTAATCGCATTAATTTCATCTCTTCATTCTATCCTCCTTCAACCTCAGCATCTTTCCCCCTAATTCTTGCACCATTTTTCTCGATTCCACCGTATTTTTGTCTTCCTCCCACCCCTCCCTCATCTCCCTTCATCCCCACCCTCCCCCGCACTCCCTCCCATTCACACACAAGCCCGCCTCAGATTTATCGCTCCAGCTGCTCCCAGCCTGCGTCCCTCATAATTTCCTTTCTTCGGTCCCTTTGCCACGCCATTCCCCCCACCCCCTCTCCCAAAGTAGGTCCACGCGGGCGGGGAGGGGACTTGTGGGATTTCCACAGGATGCAGCGAAGGAAGACCTCCCCGGTCGTATTTTTCTCCTCATCTCAGCCGGCTCTACATGTCGCCCTGCCCCGGGCGCCAGTGCACCGCGACCGAAAATAAAAATTCCCGTGTTCGGATCGGGGAAGAGGTTGATGTGGGATATTCATGCTAGTCCATAAATTGAAATATAGAGCCAAGGTAGAATTTCTTAGAAAATGTTCATTCGGAACGACCAGTTTGAGATGCGGTGGAGGCTAACGTATCGGACACATTCTGCGACATTTCAGTCCCCTGGGGGTGGGATCATGGTTCCTTCTTTCGCGTTATCGTTATACAAAACTCAAACCTTTCTAGAAGAGCAATGACTCTCAGTTACCGTCCTAAGAACGCACTTCTTCACTGTAAACTTTAGCTGTAAAGCACCCGACAACATTTGAATAATGACGATAACGTTTTTGCTCTCATGAGCGCGATTGAAAAATAGCGATAACTGAGCGTAAGCATTACGGAAAACCGCGATCGTGCCCCTGGAAACAACTATGGAAGGTGGGATGGATGAGAGGAATTATTGAGGACGACTGAGTACAACAGTGGCAGTAAAATGAGGGACGTCAAAATGAAGCTTTTGTGTGGGAATGGAAAATTATCTGATGGTGGAGTGTAGTGGAGAGCTGCAGCAAATCATTCTTCGGACTGCTGCTTTTCCGGCGTATTTGAAGCTGAAATTCTTCTCCGGTTCTCCACCGGGTTAGGCTCTCCATTAAGGCCGACGAAGTTTTAATGCCCGACTCGTGCCGTGAGGACGATGTCGCACCGAGTCGCTTATCGAAACGTCAGCCGTTATGGAGAATCTGACCCGAGACGAATTTCTGCATCAATCTTCGGATTGATGACTGCTGATAATGATGATAACCAGTTGCAACGGTAAGGCAACATCATGAGGTATAACATCATTGACATTTTGAGGTACTCGCTTGAAAAAAAAAGTGATCAGTAAATCGGGGTTTTGTGTTCCTTTCAACATAAAAAGTTCGCGTCTTAGAAGGCGAGTCCATCTAGTTCATTGCAGTTGTTATTTGTTGAGGTAACCTACAATTGAGACCATTTCCACCCTTAATGAATGGCAGTTAGGTTGAAATTTTTGGGGTAATTTAGGGAATTGAAGGGAGAGTGGAGAGAAACCCGCTGTAGCCATTATCGCACTCATAGCGAAAGTCGCGAGGACGCTACAATCTTATCCGACGAACGGAGGTGCTCCCCAAACGGCACTCGAGTAGGAATCGGGATTGCCTTGGAAAAGTCTCCGCCACCGCTGAGATTTCAACCCAGTATTCTAAGCACCACCTCAACTCGTTCTTCCTCCGTTGTACATACATTTCGATGTGTGACAACGTTGATAATTCTTTTTCGATGATCATCTGAGACATTTCGTTTAACATGTTGCACATTCATAATGAAATAAATAAACTTTGTATATTCCACACAAATATTTAATGGTAACTGACTGCACCTTTATAAAAGGGGTTTATACCATTAAATATTTGTGTGGAATATGCAAAGTTTATTTATTTCATTATGAACTCGATGTTCCACAAAGTTCACTCGCGAACCATGGAAGATATATGCTGCACATTGTTCCAACGTATTAATTATTTTACGATAAAATACTAAGGAAAAGCTTGATATTCACTTTTAAATGAAATTACTCAGTAAATTTCAGACGATTGTTTTTAATAACCAACCCAGGTTTCAGCATCGAGTGCCGCTTTCAAGGTCCATCAAAACCTCGGTGCTGAAACCTGGATCGGTTAAAAAAAATAAGTGTGAAAGAAATTTACTAATTGATATGATTTTAAAATTAATATCGATGTTTGTTTAGATAATTGATCGAATTCCATCTGGTTGATGGCTGTTGTGTCCGTCTTCGGATTAAGGCCATCGGTAAAACGGTGATGCATATTCTAATTGATACACCTGATTGAATTGAATTAAATTCTAGTCTTGCTGCTCTTGTTTCGATTATGTTGGTTCAGTCTCCCATCCCTGGAGAGGGATCTTGGAGGTGGGCTGGGCAAGTGGGTCAAATTCTGTTGCGGCCTGGGCGCCTAATCCGTCCCTTTCAAGGGGTTTGGGCTGCAGTGGGAGGGAAAAGGGAGGTCGTGAGTTCCATTGGTTTATTTGTTCACCAAGGATTCAGAGGAGGAATATTTCATGTTTCCCTCAACTCCCGGTCCTCCTGCTGAGCGCCGCTATGCTTGACGTGATATTTTGGAACACATTCGTAGTGGTGTCCAGAGTGCTGCCTTTCAATCCCCAGAATGCAGGTTTTCATCCCGTTGAATCAAAGTGGGGGAGATTTTTCTGTCGATCCCCGACCACCACTTGGACACTGCGTGGGAGAACACTAAGGCCCTATCGTGTACACTATGCACAACTTGAAAATCACACAAAAACATCCGTTTTTTATATTTAAAAACAAAATCTGGGATAATGTTCAAATTCTACAAAAATATGCAAATTAAAATTTACCTGCAAAAACTCCTTGGTAGATAGGCAACAAAGTGTTATTGGCTGGATGCATGACATGTGTACCTCGCTTTTTTTTAACTTTTTAACATTTGATCGTAATTTCCTTTTAAATTCTTTGCTTGTTTTAGGAAATCTCCGGTTAAATATGTTCTCGATTTGAAAACTGAAGTCAATATATTCTCTAATCTTTTACTCTCACGTCAACGAAAGGACAGTCTGAAATATTATAGTAAACCCAAACGTTTAGATGATATCAAATTGACGAAACATCATCTTCCAGTTAACGTCATAGTAAAATCAGGCCCAAAAGTGCACTCATCCGTCCGTCGGATAGGATGTTAACCGTGGGCCTGTTGTCGAGTTTCATTTTGGATTTGTCGATGCCGTCGCCGGGTTAATCTTCATCCTTCATCCGTCCCCGAAATAATCCTACCCTTAGCTACCTACCCACCCATTCTTGAGGGTACAAAATGTCCTCCGTTTTCGGTCGCCTCCCCATTTTATCAAACATTCATTCGCACTGTCTCTATCCAGGATATAAATACAACTGTTTCGATAGTCATGATTTCGTTTGCGCCCATCTGACATCCCACAGATCTGTTGATGGCGTGAGATCAATTGGTTCGTTTGTTCACGGAGGATTCGGAGGAGGAATATTTCATGTTGCCTTCAACCCCGGCTGGGCGCCGCTGCGCTTGACGTGAGATTCAGGAGCTCATTTTGGAGTTGATTTACTTGGGAGTATCACGAAGAAAATTATCTAGGGCAGGAGGGGCTGTGCATCTTCTCTTGGAAATACGTTTGGAGATACGGACTTCGTTTCGGGCGATAATGCCAAAAACGATGCTGTGGACCGTGTTCTTCGTTTCCTAACTGGGACTCGCTTTATCTCTCTTCTATAATGTATTAATTTCTACCCAACCTTTCTTCTGTGTTACGCGTTCCTGTAGTGCTTATAAATATCTACATCTACCTCTATATTATACCCTTTGAGCCATCGAAAGAACGTGTGGCAGGGAGTGTTGGGCACCAGCAATGAAAAAGGGAGGGAGTAGGAAAAAGGAATCGGAAGGTCCAAAGGTGAGAAGTGTATCTAATAAATCAATAAAAATATTGTAATTTCCACAATGGTTTAATTTTCAGACGACCGGTTTCATCGCATAGGTGGCATCCTGATCAGGTACATATCCAAGTCATGTACAGAATATATATCCCAGTTTTGGATATATATTCTGTGAAACTGGCCGTCTTCAAATGAAACCAATGTGAAAATCACAAAGTTAATATTGATTCAGTCATAATGTATTTTCGCCAAGTTACGCCTGAAAATATCGAGTTCAATGAGAAGTGTGTTGTACTTGTATCTCTCCCTAATTTTGTTGTTGTCACTTATGGTTTTCGTGAACATGTAAGTTCCGCTTTGTGTATCTCCGCTTGTTCGGAGATTTCGTCGCTTCTGTCAGTCTTAGGGATGCAATGCGGGGTTAAAATGATATCGTCCGCATCACCCTAAAACTCGCGTTATCTACGAAACAATGGTAGCCGACGAATATAAAACTCATAATTGTCATAACGACGGGCACTTGAACTTTAAATAAAATGGAAAGGATGTATAATGACACTGTCTTCGACCCACCTTTCAGGTCCCGTTTTGTTTCGTTAACGTTAACCGTATGATGGCATAACCTTAACGCTAAATTTATGTTAACTGAGAGTTCGGTTATTATATATTACGTCAAAGTGTTGGTTAATTGACGTGAGCGTTGTCGATATAAACTTTGGTTTTCATACAGTGAAAATTACCAATCAAAGATTATGTAACCGGGCCGGGTATTACGATGGCTCTCCGCTCATAATTATTTGTTTTGATGATCGACGGCGCGTTGATGGCAAATTTATTTTGGCGAGGAGAGTGTGCTGTAGATGAATGTCTTGCCCTTGAATGAGTGAAACGCCCACGTGCCCCTTGGTGAAGGTGAAGGTCAATGCAGTGACATTTTTCTCTCGGTGAGCGAGTTCTTTCATTGAGGTTGTTTTTCTAAAAAGGAATCGGAGCGGAACCCATCATCTCGATTATTCGTGCATTATAATAGTATTTTCATGGAAACGCACTGCGTTGGAACTTAAGCGTGTAGCTTTCTTTTTGTAATTGTTTTGGTACCCGAAAAAAAATATTTTCCCGGCATTTTTGCCTGAATTCCGTGCGTTAAATGACTTGTTTGATTTTATCTGCTTGATTTTTGCCTATCCTATGAACGCCTTAGTTTTGCGTGCATGATTTTCTCTTGTAGAAATATTCTTTATCCTCTACAAAAGAAAGTTTCTCTTGTAGGTATATTCTTTATCCTCTACTCATTTCTGTGATCTTGCGGATTATATAGCTATCATTAACGGAAATTATAAAATTATTGATGTTTGTGGCTTTTCATTGTGTACAATAGTGAGTTGGTTGTAACTTTTACACAATGGTTAATGTTTCTTCCTTTCATTCCCTTACAGGTGAGTATTTCCTGTTCATTGGCCGTTGCGATGTCGCTTCATTGGGTAAGCAACTGTGTCACTTGAATTCTGGGAATTAGTTCAAGTCAACCAGGCGATTAGTCTGAGTACGACGTGGCCGTCGTATCTGTTTATGGAAGAAATAACTTAATACTTACCGTACCGTTTTATTAAAAAAAGAATACGTGGGTATAGTTTTCATTTATTTCTTCATTACAGAGCTTTTCCACAAATAAGTGCACGAGCGCCTTCGTTAGTTGATTATATTTGTGTAGCATTGTTATTGTAGATGTTTGCCTCGCCAAGCAACATGGGAACCTTGGAAGAAGTACCTACAGCTTTTATCCAGTACCGTTTCCTGCTATTTTGCAAATGTGCAAAAACATTTGTCTGGCCGCCCCTAACAATGATTTCATTTAGCGATTGTGATTCCTGAAACCGCACATTAATTTTTGGGATACTCTCGGGTTGCAGAACAATCCTCTTGAAATTGTCGTTTCTTTTACCGCCATAAAACTCAATGTTTAATCTACAAGTTATCTTCAAGCTTCCAATTTTATGGGAAAAAGTGTTAATAGGTATTATGCCTACTTCTTGAGGGGGGTCCAATTTCATCCGTAAATTGCAGTGCAATTTCAACAACAGTTCTTTATAATTTGTTGGGGAAAAGAATGCTAATGATGGAAATTGGCGGTCCGTAGGTTTCACTGTGCTCTTTGTTGAAGTTAGTTGTGAGTGTCGGTCACTTAAGCGATGCTCTAAAGATGGCCTATTTGATAGAAATATCATGCTGGATGTTAGTTAAATTTTCCAATTCCCATACATTGTCTCCATTTCAAAATCTACTATATAAAAGGCTACTCATACGTACGTATGATTCAGTTCCTAGGTGTAGTGATTAAGATGTGCGCCAATAGATGGTAATCGAGCTCCCATATACCTTCTCTCTTAACTGACACATGGCTCGGGCGTTTGACTAATTCAAAATATATTAGGGAAACTGCTTAGTAACAGCTCTGCCTGCGTCATCAAAAATGTTGTATGCAAAGAGCGCTTTGACATTTAGATATAATATATTATTTACCGTAGTTACGTATATTGTTTGCATTAAAAACCTTTGCACCTTAATTTATATTTAATTATTTACTAAATACATTCCTTTTTGGCTTTTTCGCCAATATTTTAGCAAGCTTCAGCAGGCTTGTCAAACTAGCCATTACTGCCTGTGGCTTTTGCCCACGATGACCAGACCTTGTACCGGCAGTGCTTGTTCATTACAGTAATCTACCGGTTAGAGGTAGGTTGTGATGAAAGTCAGAGAATATCCAACGAACTCTTACACGTGCTGTGCCTTTTCTACCTCTTGTCTTTCTTTCTTCATCTCAGCATAAGTCCTACCTTTCTTCATCCCGTCCATAAAACCGATTCTCTTCCTTCCCCTTCCCCGCTTACCCAACATCCTTCCCTCTATCACGACCTTCAGCAAACCATCGCGATCGTCCCTCATTACCCCTTCCAGCCACCTACCCTGCCTTCCCCTAATCTCATCTATAAGTTTCCTCTCCTCGCCCACCATATCAAGCACTTCCTCATTTGTCTTCCTTTCCGTCCAACGCACCTTCTCCATCCTCCTCCACACCCACATCTCAAAAGCCTTAAGCCTATTTTCGTCTTCCTTTCTCAAGGTCCACGTTTCTGCCCCATACAACGCCACACTCCATATCAAGCTCTTTACTAGCCTCTTTTTTACATCCCTACTTAAGGTCCCCGTCATCAGCTCCCTTCTATTATTGAACGCTTCCTTCGCTAGCGCTATTCTCCTCCTAATGTCTTTGCTACTATGTCCTCTTTCTTCTAGCGTACTACCCAAGTAATTAAATTGTTCTACTTGCTCCAGTTTGTGACTTCCTACTCTTATCACCAGCTTCGCTTTCTTTGTCCTACCAAATCTCATTACTTTTGTTTTCCTATTATTTATCTTCATTCCGTATTTCTCACACTGCTTTTCCAGTGCATCTACTAAAGTTTGCAGTCCTTTCGATGACCGACTCACCAACGCCTGGTCGTCTGCGAATCTAACCGACTTTATCCACTGGCCTCCTACTTTCATTCCCACGTCTAGCTCATCCCATGCCTCTCTCACCATTTCCTCAGCATAGATGTTAAAAAGTAAAGGCGACAACGGGCACCCTTGCCGCACCCCGCGACCTATAACTGCCCACCCTGATTCACCGTCCGCTACCCTTACCTGAGCCCTCTGCCCCATATATAAGTTTCGGATGAGTCTCCTATCGCGCCAGTCTATTCCTATTTTCCCCAGTATCTGCATTAGTTTCTCCCAGTTTACTCTGTCAAACGCCTTTTCGAAATCTACAAAACAAGCGAAAACATCCTGATTATGCTCTATGTTTCTATCTATAAGTGTCCTCATTACCGCAATCGCATCTCTGGTTCCCCTCCCCTTCCTAAACCCAAATTGGTCATCGCCTAAATAGCACTTTGCTCTGCTCTCCAACCTTCTATTTAGTATTCTAAGCAACACTTTTGCTGCGTGCGAAATTAAACTGATTGTTCTATACTCCTCGCATTCTGACGCTTTCTTCTTCTTCGGGATAGGTATTAATACTGTTTTCACGAAATCCTCTGGCCATACTCCTTCCTCGTAGATCCTGCGAATAAGTTCGAAAAACGATTTTCTCCCCCTACTACCTAGATTCTTCAGTAGCTCCGAAGGTAGGTTATCGGTTCCCACGGCTTTTCTACCCTTCATCTCTCTTAGTGCCCTCTCTATTTCACTCTCAAGTAACTCTGGTCCGAGGTTATCTTTATCTATTGTTCCTTCGTCCTCGAGATCTAGGCTAAGGGGTCTATTCTCGCTGTCATATAGCTCCTCTACGTATTCTCTCCACCTTTCTTGGATATCTTCCTGTTCGACTAATATCTTTCCTGTTTTGTCCTTAACCTTTGGTATCGCTTGACCTCTCTTACCACCCGATAACATTTTCACCTTGGCGTACAAAGCGCCCACTTCCCCCTCCTCCTGCATCTTTTCCATTTGCTCACATTGTCCCTTCCACCAGTTTTCTTTTGCCCGATTGGTTACTCGCCTGAGTTTATTATTCCATTCCTTGTACTTCCTCTTCCCTACGTCGGTGTTCACGTTTTTCCATATCCTTCTCTCCTCCATTTTCTTTATCATTTCTTCTGTAACCCACTGCTTCTTAACCCTCTTCTTTTCCACCGTTCCTATTGTTTTCTCTGCCGCTCTTGCGATGCCTGTTTTTATAACCTCCCATCTCTTCTCTATGCTTCCCATCCGCTTCTCTTCACCTATGTTCTTTTCTACTAGCTCTTGGTATTCCCTCCTTTTCAACCCTTTCAATGCTTCAAGGTTCCACCTCTTTATCTTCCTACCTTTACAAAGCCTTTTGAATCTAACTTCACACTTCATCATCACCAAGTTATGATCCGAGTCCGCATCCGCCCCTGGATAGCTACGACAGTTTTTTACACTGTTCCTAAATCTCTGCCTCACCATTATATAATCAATTTGGTATCTCCCAGTGTCACCCGGCATTTTCCATGTGTACCTACGCCTGGGGTGATGTTTAAACCAAGTGTTTGTCACTACTAATTTATTTCTTCTACAAAATTCAACTGCCTTTTCCCCGCGATCATTTCTTCTTCCTAGCCCAAACCCTCCTACTTCTAATCCGTCCCTCCCATCTCCCACCACTGCATTCCAGTCACCCATCACTATCAGGTTTTTCTTCCCCGGCACTTCTCTAATTATTTCTTCTACTTGCTCGTACACCTCTTCCACCTCTTCCTCCCTATGGTTGCTCGTAGGCATGTATACCTGGACCAGTACGAAATTCGTTGGGCGTGCTTTTATTTCTACCACTAGTATCCTGTCGTTCACCTGTTCAATGTTTACCACCCTCAGTCCCAACTTTGTGTTCAGTACCATGCCTACCCCCCGTTGACTCTCATCTCCCCCACTATAGATCACCCTGTAGTTATCACTCCAATAGTCCCCGCTATCCTTCCATCTAACCTCGCACAATCCCAAAGCATCTATTTTTCCTTTTTCCATTTCCTGCTTAATATTTTCAAGCTTCCCGGCCCTCATCATGGTCCTTACGTTCCACGTTCCTATTTTTACCACTGTTTTCCTCCTCCTCTTCCTCTTTTTCTTCTTCTTCTCCCTCCTTTCCCTTGTATCTTCTGATGATGATTCTGTGCAAGGATTTCGTGTGATGACGACCGCGGAGGCCTTGCCTCCCCCGCTGCCGGGCACGACACCCGCCCTAGTGGGCGGCGTCCCGTAGTTGCCAGGAATCAGATCTCTTTGGATGACTTTCATGTTCTGGGAAGTGATAGTTGAGAGGTATCCCACGCGACTCAACGGTATTTTTAACGTGACACCATCACGGAACTACCTTTCGTCTGGCTCCTACCCTTCGACCTATCTGGCATGGGTGGCCCTACCAGGAGCAATGTACTTGCTCCTGCCAGTCCAGCTCTAGGGGTCATTGGAACGCACAAGCCCTTCCACCACGTCAAGGTCGTAGTTCAAGGAAGAGGCAGTGCTTGTAGCTGCAAAAAAAGTGACTTACGATTAAGCGTTAGAATATTGTAATGGACCATAGTTACACGTGTGAATTTAATCACGATTGGTTCCTTCGAGAAGTGCCCGCAGCAGAACGGTGCCTTCTTCGGAATCTTGCGATATCCCTTCCGTGTGAGA
The DNA here is from genome assembly GCA_963573305.1 of Pyrrhosoma nymphula. Classification (NCBI taxonomy): domain Eukaryota; kingdom Metazoa; phylum Arthropoda; class Insecta; order Odonata; family Coenagrionidae; genus Pyrrhosoma; species Pyrrhosoma nymphula. Next base: position 102,198,141 of record OY754329.1, read on the forward strand.
TATAAGGAGATCCGGCGAGGGGGGGTTCGCGTGTACCGTAAGACAATTTTGGCCCTTGGCACCCTTTCATTTTTTCTTTTTTCTCTCTTCGCTCACGGAGCTTGGGGATTCCCCCTTCACCGGATGTGACACGTCTTCGGGGACATTTATAAAACTTCCTGAAGTACTATTATGAATCTCTGAATGAGCTTTGATTCCTAACGAAGGCAGTTCAACGCTCTGCGCGAAGAGGGAATGATTGATGTTGCATTCTGGTTCAATTATTTTCTCAGCGACCCCAAATAAACGCGACAGTGGGGCCACCGTGACGGTGCCTCGACCCGAAGTAGAGGGAAGGGGATTGATTTTCTTTGTTTTGGGATCATAAGCACTGTTCCATATATCACCGTGAAGGCTCTATGTTGAGCATTTATAAGCGATGGTTTTGATAGGTTAATTCATGTAGCGATTTTTATTTGAGAAAGAGTATGATATTTGGCAGTTTTGTCTTCATTTATAAATAATTTTACTGTCGATCTTGGATGGGATAATATCTCAAGATAGAGTGAGTGATAGAACGGAGTAATACTTACTAATGCTTACTCTATGGTAATATCTACCACAGAAAAAGGGATCCTATCGCGGGGCCTAAATAATATTCTCCGTGTCGTTCTGAAACTCGCCTGTTCTGAAGTTTTCACATATCGAAGCCTAGCGTGTAGCCTCTTGAGTCTTGAACGGTTCCCTAGGCGAGAAAAAGTTATAAGAATAGGCTTGGCAGATTGAGCGCGACAAGGGGGTGATTTTCGCCAAAACCACGGAGCAAACGTCCAGATGGCTCTATCTCTCTGTGTTTCAACCCAAAGGTGGGTTTTGATGGGCGAGAGTAGAGCTCCCCTAACTATACTAAGCCATTGGGGTGTGAAATTCACACACTCAGAGTAGGGGGGCCAGATCCTTTCCCTGGGCCACCTGCGATTTTGCGCAAAATTCTGACAATCAGATAGTCACACCGCGAGGATTTTCGAAGGGGATGTCCAGAGAGACTTCACCCGGATTTGAATTCGGGACCTTCCGGTCGGTAGACCAGCGCTCTACCCACTAGGCTACCACGACCTCTGTCCAGATGACATCGTGGACAAATTTTCCAGTGTTCGTTTAGCCCTAATAAGTCCCCGCGTTCCACGTGTGAATCTTTTTTTTCCAGGAGCCACGTATTTTTTTCTCCCTGAACGATCGTGTTTGCTCGCCGATGCATTAAACATGCCTCCCCACCTCTCATCCCCCGCCTCTTAACTCTTTCTTTTCGATATATTTCGTCCGTCATTGCTTCGTGAGTGGCACGAGAGAGAGAGGTGAGTGGCAGGGGGCAGCACTTGTGGAGGATTCGGGATTCTTCTCGCCCCGCCTCTCTTTTACGTGTATGTCCCATCATCCCTCTACCTCCCCAAGGCAAACAAAACGAACGCGTCTCCTGTGTCTCGCCACACAAAACGCGGGGCCCTCTTTAATAATCCACGATCTGGGGGGGTGGGACAATGCACGCGGATGTTTGCGGACGTATGGCTTACGCGGCTTTGGACCCGTCGACGCCTCGTCCCCCCCCCCCCTTCTCTCAACCCCCCGGGCAATCGTTTCGTTCAACCCCGTCCAAGCCATTTTCCCGCGTTCGCGCCCTCCAACGCAGTTCGGTGCGCTCCTCTCCCGTGTTTCTCTTCTTTACTTCCGCCTTTGGCCGTCACGTACAAGTGGTGGCACCAGCGGTCGCTCGGTGGCGGCGTACGCGAAGCTAGCACGGCACGAGTCTGTTTTTTCGCTTGCATGAGTGCACGTGTAACTCTCCGTGTCCGTGCTCGCGAGCCCGAGTACTTGACGTATCTGAGATCGAATGTTGTTCCGAGGTGATCGTTTCAAGCGATTAATTGTTCCGCACTATGATTTCGAAGGTGAAAGGGAGGTACTCTCAAGCAAAATGAAATCTTCAAACTGAAACTTTGATCATCGTGTTCGTTATGTTAATATTTTATGCGCATCTTATCTAGAGATTTAACTTTTTAATAGTTTCTGTCGTATTTTTCGCACATATTTCAGGCAGGATAAGAAATCCGGATCCCCTCTCTAGGAGGGATCATGCAGGCAAAATTGAGTCTCCTGAGAGAACTGACTGGTAGAAAATCTTTTATAATAAATACAAACAAAAAATAAAAATGGAAAATCTTTATACAAATAATATTGGCAGCGAACCGCGTCATGTGTTAACTGTTCTATCAAATATTACATACAATTTTTACTGTGTGTAATTCCATAAAGTAAGTATATAGGTACCTAACTCTATGACAATTCTTTATTTTTTTTACTTATATTATGTACAACCTGACCACGTCAAATTGTAAACAATGCTTGATAATAATAATTTATTGTTCTTCCCAGAACATGAAAGTCATTCAAAGAGATCTGATTCCTGGCAACTACGGGACGCCGCCCACTAGGGCGGGTGTCGTGCCCGGCAGCGGGGGAGGCAAGGCCTCCGCGGTCGTCATCACACGAAATCCTTGCACAGAATCAGAATCATCATCAGAAGATACAAGGGAAAGGAGGGAGAAGAAGAAGAAAAAGAGGAAGAGGAGGAGGAAAACATTGGTAAAAATAGGAACTTGGAACGTAAGGACCATGATGAGGGCCGGGAACCTTGAAAATATTAAGCAGGAAATGGAAAAAGGAAAAATAGATGCTTTGGGATTGTGCGAGGTTAGATGGAAGGATAGCGGAGACTATTGGAGTGATAACTACAGGGTGATCTATAGTGGGGGAGATGAGAGTCAACGGGGGGTAGGCATGGTACTGAACACAAAGTTGGGACTGAGGGTGGTAAACATTGAACAGGTGAACGACAGGATACTAGTGGTAGAAATAAAAGCACGCCCGACGAATTTCGTACTGGTCCAGGTATACATGCCTACGAGCAACCATAGGGAGGTAGAGGTGGAAGAGGTGTACGAGCAAGTAGAAGAAATAATTAGAGAAGTGCCGGGGAAGAAAAACCTGATAGTGATGGGTGACTGGAATGCAGTGGTGGGAGAAGGGAGGGACGGATTAGAAGTAGGAGGGTTTGGGTTAGGAAGAAGAAATGATCGCGGGGAAAAGGCAGTTGAATTTTGTATAAGAAATAAATTAGTAGTGACAAACACTTGGTTTAAACATCACCCCAGGCGTAGGTACACATGGAAAATGCCGGGTGACACTGGGAGATACCAAATTGATTATATAATGGTGAGGCAGAGATTTAGGAACAGTGTAAAAAACTCTCGTAGCTATCCAGGGGCGGATGCGGACTCGGATCATAACTTGGTGATGATGAAGTGTGAAGTTAGATTCAAAAGGCTTTGTAAAGGTAGGAAGATAAAGAGGTGGAAACTTGAAGCATTGAAAGGGTTGAAAAGGAGGGAATACCAAGAGCTAGTAGAAAAGAACATAGGTGAAGAGAAGCGGATGGGAACCATAGAGAAGAGATGGGAGGTTATAAAAACAGGCATCGCAAGAGCGGCAGAGAAAACAATAGGAACGGTGGAAAAGAAGAGGGTTAAGAAGCAGTGGGTTACAGAAGAAATGATAAAGAAAAGGAGGAGAGAAGGATATGGAAAAACGTGAACACCGACGTAGGGAAGAGGAAGTACAAGGAATTGAATAATAAACTCAGGCGAGTGACCAATCGGGCAAAAGAAAACTGGTGGAAGGGACAATGTGAGCAAATGGGAAAGATGCAGGAGGAGGGGGAAGTGGGCGCTTTGTACGCCAAGGTGAAAATGTTATCGGGTGGTAAGAGAGGTCAAGCGATACCAAAGGTTAAGGACAAAACAGGAAAGATATTAATCGAACAGGAAGATATCCAAGAAAGGTGGAGAGAATACGTAGAGGAGCTATATGATAGCGAGAATAGACCCCTTAGCCTAGATCTAGAGGACGAAGGAACAATAGATAAAGATAACCTCGGACCAGAGTTACTTGAGAGTGAAATAGAGAGGGCACTGAGAGAGATGAAGGGTAGAAAAGCCGTGGGAACCGATAACCTACCTTCGGAGCTACTGAAGAATCTAGGTAGTAGGGGGAGAAAATCGTTTTTCGAACTTATTCGCAGGATCTACGAGGAAGGAGTATGGCCAGAGGATTTCGTGAAAACAGTATTAATACCTATCCCGAAGAAGAAGAAAGCGTCAGAATGCGAGGAGTATAGAACAATCAGTTTAATTTCGCACGCAGCAAAAGTGTTGCTTAGAATACTAAATAGAAGGTTGGAGAGCAGAGCAAAGTGCTATTTAGGCGATGACCAATTTGGGTTTAGGAAGGGGAGGGGAACCAGAGATGCGATTGCGGTAATGAGGACACTTATAGATAGAAACATAGAGCATAATCAGGATGTTTTCGCTTGTTTTGTAGATTTCGAAAAGGCGTTTGACAGAGTAAACTGGGAGAAACTAATGCAGATACTGGGGAAAATAGGAATAGATTGGCGTGATAGGAGACTCATCCGAAATTTATATATGGGGCAGAGGGCTCAGGTAAGGGTAGCGGACGGTGAATCAGGGTGGGCCGTTATAGGTCGCGGGGTGCGGCAAGGGTGCCCGTTGTCGCCTTTACTTTTTAACATCTATGCTGAGGAAATGGTAAGAGAGGCATGGGATGAGCTAGACGTGGGAATGAAAGTAGGAGGCCAGTGAATAAAGTCGGTTAGATTCGCAGACGACCTGGCGTTGGTGAGTCGGTCATCGAAAGGACTGCAAACTTTAGTAGATGCACTGGAAAAGCAGTGTGAGAAATACGGAATGAAGATAAATAATAGGAAAACAAAAGTAATGAGATTTGGTAGGACAAAGAAAGCGAAGCTGGTGATAAGAGTAGGAAGTCACAAACTGGAGCAGTTAGAACAATTTAATTACTTGGGTAGTACGCTAGAAGAAAGAGGACATAGTAGCAAAGACATTAGGAGGAGAATAGCGCTAGCGAAGGAAGCGTTCAATAATAGAAGGGAGCTGATGACGGGGACCTTAAGTAAGGATGTAAAAAAGAGGCTAGTAAAGAGCTTGATATGGAGTGTGGCGTTGTATGGGGCGGAAACGTGGACCTTGAGAAAGGAAGACGAAAATAGGCTGAAGGCTTTTGAGATGTGGGTGTGGAGGAGGATGGAGAAGGTGCGTTGGACGGAAAGGAAGAGAAATGAGGAAGTGCTTGACATGGTGGGCGAGGAGAGGAAACTTATAGATGAGATTAGGGGAAGGCAGGGTAGGTGGCTGGAAGGGGTAATGAGGGACGATGGTTTGCTGAAGGTCGTGATAGAGGGAAGGATGTTGGGTAAGCGGGGAAGGGGAAGGAAGAGAATCGGTTTTATGGACGGGATGAAGAAAGGTAGGACTTATGCTGAGATGAAGAAAGAAATACAAGAGGTAGAAAGGGCACAGCACGTGTAAGAGTTCGTTGGATATTCTCTGACTTTCATCACAACCTACCTCTAACCGGTAGATTACTGTAATGAATGAATGATCTCAGCATTGCTGGGCTGTAAGACACTTTTTCAATGTCTTCTTCATTTTTTCTATTAAACGGTGATATGGCGATGTCTACACTCCACTATTTTCAAAATGATGTGCCTGGTAGTCTTCTAGAAATGCACTGATTTTAGTAGCATTTCGGTATAAGATAGACCAGTTGAAATATTTACCGTTTTATTCAAATTCCTTAAATACTCTCGATCTTATCTTTTCATCGAATGCTAAAAAAATGCATTATCGAGGCGACCTATTTGTCTCATGCCCTCGGCAAAATCCAAATTTACGTGCGTTAGCTACGGTGGTCTCCAACCAAGTTCAGCCTCGTTTGACTTCATTTTTTAATCTTGGTAGGTCAAAAAAAAACGCCGTTTTTTATCGTGCGTTCCACTCAAGACCGTGAAATCTTGGTGTTTGAATGTTTAATGGTGTTATGAAAAGTGGTAAAGCTTGTAGGTGGGATGAAACTGGTTAATCTGAAGGCGTCGGTTTTAATCTCGTGTGTGCATGTATCCAATGGCATATAGTCTACACTCGGTGTGTGTAAATTTTTCAAATATTCTGACTTAACGCATGCTGAAACTAGTATGTACAATTAGTAAATGCGTTAAAATGTTTTATTAGATCAGTATTTGAAAAAAGAGTAGTAGGCTCGTCAAGGTGGTGGGTGTAACTCGTATAATCTTTTCCTTGCTTTAGACTTGAATTACTGTGGAGACTAGAATGAGTTTTTGCAGCAACATGAATTGAAAATTCTTGAATTATGAATTTTTATTCGTTAAACTTCAATTCTGGGACATCGCCTACACCTGGAGTGAAGACACTTTTTTCAGAAATAAGCCGTTGACTCGTCGGCGCGTTGTGTGATCGTCATCTTCGAAAATAGGCACGGAGTCGCGGGAAAATTTTCCGGCGTCTTCGAGGGAGTAGTCATGTCGGCGACGACAAAACGAGGTGTTTTTGACGTCGCTAAAGAGCTTCTTTCTGTCGGCTTGCGGAATTTCCGTTCGCGCGCAGGTCTCAGGGGGTCATCCTAATGGGCGCGGCGCCCAAAGGTGGTGAGTCCGCCGTCTGGATTGGTGCTAAGGGAATGGGCTAGAGGAGGGTGGAGGGTGAGAGATATCATAAGAATGTCCGTGCTCTCGATCGGGGGAATACTTTTACGAAAGGTCTTGCGCCTCATCTCTCACTCGAATCCTCCATCATACTCGAAAAGACCGCGAAATTATAATGTAATATTATTACTCCATCAAATAAATACAATCTTAGGTACATACTACGCTTGTGCTCTAGGTAGCCTCAAAGGTTCAGGACATGTTTAGAACATTCAGATTTGTAGATTTATTTTAGTTCCGGCTAAAATTCCTCCATATAATGGAAAAGAAATTTTTGCAATATCAACCTAAACATAATATACGTAAATTCTATCATAATGAATAAAGCATCAATATGTAACGTAAGGAGTAATTGAAAACATTGAAACAATGGCTAAGTATAGATGCAAGTGAAAAACATGACGTGATACCGATTGCTGTATCGATTCGTCGTAGAATATTATTAAAATATTATCATAGTCGGTACATATTGGTAGCACGAATGCAATATTGCTAACTAAAAATCGGATTTTGACGGTCAGCATATATTGCATCAGTCCCTTATCGATCAATTACTTTCTGCCAGCCAGGGTAGGTTTTGATTTGTCACTCCTACTTGCACTCCTACTAATTGTATTAAGGGCTTTTTCATCTCTATAAAAAGCCCTTAATACTGTTTCTGTCTTCTACTCGGTAATTTATCGCTTTATTCCATCTAACATTCGCCTCTAATTATTTGTTCGATCCTTGATACGAATAGTGCACTGACTGGAAGTTGTCGCCAACTCAAGTGCCTACTTATTGTAAGTTGTTATTTTTGGAAATACATATATTGATTGATCCCTCTGATATGTGTACCAAATATTATGTCTGAAGCCTAAGGTTGGGATAATTGACATTCCGTTGAATTTAAAATCGCTCAGACCTGGAGTGCTTGCAATTTTCGACATGAAAACTTCTTTAAATGTGCCTTCTTCCTCCCAATCGCAATGCAAATGTATTGTCACTTTTTCTATGTTCAATATTCGCGTCCTAGCTCCACCCGCCTTCAACCATTCAAGTTTAATGTCCCACCCCACGTTTACTGGTATAGAAGACCTATTGCCTGTTTGCTTGTTCCGGGCAGACGGAAAGGGTCCTGTTACAGACCTTGACTGAGGTGGTATTTCAAATTTGGTGACGATCGATTTGGATCACGGAGCTAGGTCATGGAATGTAGTCGAATTGAGGAAAGTTATTGAGCAGGAGGAAAGAATTGCACCTCCTTTCTTGTTGAATATTTATTATTTTTCTCCAGAAGCTTTTTGGGAATAAAATTCTCTTTCCAAATGTATTTATTTCTCTGAGTTTGTCTGACTGCCAGATTAGTTTACCTTGAGAATAAATACGTATTTATCTTATTCCGTTAAGAAAACGTGCTTAGACTAGAGATTTGTAAAATGTGAATTTGTCCAAGGATAGAGAATTGATAGCGGAGAAGAAGAGAAGAAGTTTTAGGTATTCTAAGGCAGAATAAGGAATCGGCGGAGAATTTATAATGAGGGAAAGAAGTTGATGGGGAACTTATGACGACATAATGGTACTCTGAAGGCTGAAATGTAAGAAATTATGAGGTAATGGGTGAAAAGAGAGATAGGATGTTTGTCATCTTAAATCGATAGAGAATATGGAGAGCTGAAGGAGATGAAAACATTTGGTAGATGAGTGTTGTATTCGAGGGAAAGGTATAGAGTGTTGTATTCGAGGGAAAGGTATAGAGTGTTGTATTCGAGGGAAAGGTATAGAAAAAAATACTATCAAAAAGTGTTCGCTTTTTTTGTTTACATGGCGTTCAACGGAATAGGCTGGGACAAGTTAATGGCGGTTTCGTTAAACACATGAGTGGGCTTGAAGGATAGAGGTCTGATAGGAAAACTGTACTATTGCACATGGCCCTGGATGAGCAGGTAATGTAGACGAGAATCCGAGTGGTCAGCGGTCGGGAGGGGAGTGAGACAGGGTTAACCTCAATCTCCAGTTCTCACCAACATTTTTTGGAGGAAATGGATACAGGAGCATGAGTAAAAGTGAGGCAGGAATAAAAGTGGGAGAATAACATATAAAGGCGTTAAGATTTGTAGGTGAACGAGGGTTAGCCCGATAGCTGATGTATTGCAGTCTTTATAGAACGCGTTCCAAAATCAGTGGCACCGATATGTTGTGAAGGTAAGCCATTGGATGGCATAAGTAATCAGATTTTTACGCTTAGATTCCAAAAGGATTGGTACAGGCTGACAATAGATTTGTCCTGTAAAGACCGTCGTTGGATTTGTCCTGTCAAAATCACCATCAAAAAACAAGGGTTTCCGGCTAAACTTTGCGTGACTCATAGTAGTCACTGAATATATTAGTAACTTGTATTTTTCTTTCTCTTGTGAATATGAGAAATCCAAAGTACGAATTTATTTACGGATTATCATCATCAGCAGCGATCACCAATCCGATGATTATTTTACCGTTCTCCAATCCTATCTCTAATCAGCTCCTTGAAGGTGACAGTGATAGAATGGAATTGAACTTGATGGAATTCCTTCATGATGAGGGAAAATGAAACACTGCGATTCCACAATTTTTTTATATTTCGATGACGACCATGGGTTAGATGCAGTGCATCATCTTCAAATAACTTATAAAAACAAAACTCCTTATATATTAAATGACGCGTGGAGGGGAGGTAAGGGTTTGAAGACTGTAGGGGAAAAAGTTCAGGAACCCGCCACCCACCTCCCTACTCTCTGCCCTCCACCAGCCTTCCAACCCTTCACTCCCCTACACGTGTCTCTGTATATAGAAGGACTAATGTTTTTTTTAAAGTTACCTGTAGTTGATGTACTGCATCGAAGCCATGGTCGTCGTCGGAAGATAAAAAATTTGTGGAATCGTGTTGTTTTCTTTTCCCTTATCATTTCATTCCTTCTTTAAGTCTTCATTAACATGCCCGCCTTAATTTAGCCGATGTATTCCATCCTGGGTCTTCCGACCTATCTGTATTCGGTAGAAAAGGTATGATTATGATATCCAGGATTGCTGTTTATCTTTAGTTTGCCTATCCTCATGCAGTTGTGTTAAAAGGTTAGATTGTGGAAGAGACTCAGTAATATAGTCGCGGAGATGAAAAGCATGAATGCCTTCATCTCTTTGTCTTTGCTCTTTGCTGGGCGTCACTCGCGTCCCGCACCCCCTATATCTCTTTACCGCTCCCCTCGTGTGTTTGCGCACGCCCGTGCCCCGAGACGGAAATTCTTATTCACGCACACCGCACGCATGTGGAGCCGGAGGGGAAAACCCTTTTAATTTCGTCGTCGACCCAAGTCGACTCCTTATCTTCTCTGTATAACCACCCCTAATACCTTGTGTTTCTTTCCTTTTTGAAGAGCCCTCCTCCCTGTATCCTCTTTTCTCTTGCCACTGATTTTCGGCGTGAGTCATGTAAAATTCAAGCTCTCGCTTTCGAAACCACTACCACGGACGAGGTTTTGCTATTCGAAATGAATTTAGGCAGTTCGAGCCTGACTTTGATATAGTCTTTTTCGATACCATATTGGAATTTAATTTAAAATTCAAGTCGTTGGAAGAAAATGCAATCACAATAATTTTGCAAAAACTTTAAAGCTATTTTCAATATTGAAGCTCTCAGTAATCAACTAAATATTCGTAATTAAGGCTTTAACTTGACTTAATTGTTTCAAACCGTACGCTGAGAACGTAGTCGCAACTGAAGTTTTTTTGCGATTTTTTCAGTATCACGGTGATAAATTTATTTTTAATTAATCATCGAGAAAACATACGGACTGTACACGGATGCATTTCGGATGCAATCCCTGCGCCAGAACTTCCTTAATTTTAAAAATGATGTCTCTGTGGATGGCACATCCGTACCTAATCTAATAGGAAACTGCATATATTGTGTGGTAAGTGTTTCGATAAGTGGCTTATATTTTGGTATTCTAATAAAAATGATGTATGTATATTTAAAATAAGGGTAAATTCATTAAATATTGGTCTGATTATCTCTATCAAGCTAACTTTAACTATGGGAACCCAGAAACGGAAGGTGCTCTGCCAGAATGGAGTGCAGCGAGAATATTCATTCTTCTTGATTTCAGACTTCTATTTCCATTTTCGTGGACAAAATCTATTGTTTGAAAGCTTTTGATTGTGAGCCAAATCTTTCTGAGAAACCTCTGTTGGTACTGGGAGGCATTGGTCCTCTTGCTTATGCTGTATGAATTGCTCTCTTTCTTAGGCTTTGCATGAGGTGGGAATAACTCTTACTTAACCGGCCTAACTTTGAATTTTTCACTGTGCCATTGCACAGCCGTTAAAACCGTGTATGGTGTATTCTATTCTGAGGCTTTATGCATGTACGATTTGTTTCTTGAAATAGAGTTTTAGATTATGGGAGGCCACTGACACCTTTAGTTACTTGCACTGTAAAAGATTGATGGATAGTTTGGTAATGATATGATTACTTGGGCGTTGAAAGAAGAGTAAAAAGAAATCCGGCGTCAGATTTTGTCTTCTCCTGAGGAAAGACGCTTCACTTTCGTGCCCTCCCCCGGATGAAGTTCTAATTCTCAAGTGCTCTCCACATAGCCCCGCAGCAGGAATCGGAGTCTCGAATAAAATTCGGAAAATCCTGCCGATTCCTCGATTCAAAACCCTGGCCCCGCGGGATGCGGAACTATACCGTTGCCACTAAAGTGACGCCGTCCTCGGCTTCCCACCATCCCGATGAGAGGGAGTATCCTAATGGGTCTGTCGAAAATCTTCCATGACGATAAAAGCCATGCGCATATTTGTGACGAACTGTGGTGGATCAGCCGATATTTTCCATTTCTCCTAAACCGAGCAGATAATCCAACATTATGCGGGTCGCAGGGAAATTTGCACTCTTCGCCCTCGTCGCGTGCCTCGGCCGATCTTGCATCCCATTCATGAAACACCGAGCGGGATCCTCTCACCGTTTCTCCTCTTTGTGTTTACCCTCCCGATTATTTCCCAGGGATTGACGACTCCGCGGCAACAGCCCCGCTTCATAATTCACGCCCACGCCTTCTAGTTTTCCCGCATTTGCCGCAACTGTTTGCGGATTCCGCCGTCAGTATTGATCCTACCGTCGTGTGCAGTATTCATGGCGAAATCTAGCCATTCGGCTGATATATTTCGTTCCTTTCGTATTTGCTCGGATCTTGCCTTGTGTCGCATTTTGCCTGCTGTAGTCTTCCCGTCTATTTCTTGAGCGTTCAAGGAGTAAGTCGCGACAAAATCAGCGGATGAAAAAGACGCCTTTCTGTGGAAGCTTTTATTTTCTCTCCGTGATTGATTGAAGAGTTGGGAATGAAACTCCTATCATTCCAGTCTCATTCCTAGTTATGAGTTCACTGGAAGTAATGCGTTTGAAACATATAGTTTCGTACAACGAAAATAAAACTTTTACAATCCACAATTTTTGGTCAAAACATGTAGCTATGCACAGTCCGGATTTCAATGCTTTTGCATCATCATCAGGTGCAGGTCAATCAAGCACTTGATGAAGATGCAAAAGCATTGATATCCGCATTGTACATACATGTTTTGACCAAAAATTGTGGATTGTAAAAGTTTTATTTTTGTTGTTTGAAATGGAATTCCACTAAGTCAAACCGGATTTTATTTCTTGTGCAAATAGTTTCAGGTTTAACTTTGTGGAATATTTTCTTTTTCTTTATAAAAGGAAATAAAATTGTTAATTATATTCATCCACTCTCAAGTTTTATTTTACCGACCTAGCTTTCGACGGGTCTGTCCCGGCATTCTCAAAGTATCGTTCAAATGTTCCACATTTCAAGGATCCTAGGAGGGTGAACTTCGCCATGAAGAAGTCATTTGACGTTACCGTTTGCAAAGAGCAAGTCAAATGATCTTTTCGTAGCGAATTTCACCCTCCTTGGTGTGTACCTTTGCACCCGCCCGCGTGACTGCGTGCCCCCATCATTTGTGCAATCGCAATGATGGGAAAATTTGTTAATCCGTGAAAATATCAATAGTTTATTTAGTGACCATGAATTTTCACAAAGCTGAGCTAGAAACTACCACTGAATTATCAATTCAGCCACGCCTCTACTAAGGACGTTTTAGCCGGATAGATATATTTTACTTGTTGACCCGTCGGCTTTCTTTGAAATCCCTCCTCCCATATCTGGAGAACATTGTGTTTCCCATTGGAAACGATCCGGGTGGCAGATTCGGTGGCGCACCCGAGCCCACCCAGGGGCAAAATAGCAACGCCCTCCTCTCCTCAGCATTGAAAATTCACCGCCCCACCCCCTCACCCCCCGCTTCAGATCTCCTCATCATCTATTCCTCCTCAACCCCCTTTGCTCTGTAACCGCGCGGCCACGGCAACTGACAACCCTTTAACGTCCGTTCCACGCGCCAAACCGAGCGTTAAAGCCTCACGCTACTTTTAACTTCTCTCTCTCTCGACCGAAAAAAAGTCTCCCATTCCGCGTTTCATCCGAACTCACTCCTTGAGAGAGGAAGGAGAACTGTGGAAGAGTAGAAGGAGAAATAAGATGCGAGAGAATCTTGTTGGAGGTGTGTCGGGCCTCTGAGACTACTTTTCCGTTCGAATCGAATCAGCCTCGCCTCCGAGGACGTGAGTTTTTATGACGGCTCGTCTCGCAAGACGTGTAATACGTCCTGAGTCCCTCCCGCACTTTGTTCCTTTCTTCCTATTCCTTTCATGCCGCGAGACCGCTTTACCCACAAGCATTTTATTGCGCATTCAAATTCATTGATAGATTCACAGTCAAAATTGCTTCGTGTGCTGCAGAGAATTGCAAGAAAATAATTAAAACTGGCTTTGTACGGTACACTCATTTATTTAGAGAAATTTAGAACTTCTTCTTGTAGGTGTTTCATCGTTTTTACGCGGTCATCATCAAGTACGGAGAATTGCTTAAACGAGGGAGCGATTGCATGAACGACCTCACGGAAAATAGATCCTTCTCAAATTCGGTGCTTTCATCCTTGCAATTTAGAGTCCACTAAGGTGAGACACCTTAGTGGACTTCGTGTGACACTCCAACAGAGCAAGCAAGCGTGCGCATTGCTTGCTCTGTTGGAGCGAATGACTTGGATGTTGTGCTCACATTTCAAGGATCAAATGCTCAGATGATTCCTCGCTCTAGAGCACTATGTGAAGCCGTTCGCTTTCCTTCATGCGGTGTATCATTTTTACCCTTTACTGCGTGAGATGATGCGGCTCCAAACTGCCTAGTTAAATGCTTCATACGGCCTGTGCGAAGTGTGGAGGTACAAGTATTCTTTTTGTTCTTCAATTTATTCCTCTTCGAATTAATTTCGTTTGCGTCCGATCTGTGTATCCCCATTCAAATCCGCCGCCTCTCATCTCGAATCACTCCGCCGCTTTCTCGTGTCTTGACGCTGACACCTGTCATCTTCTTCGACTCCCACGCGCCTATGACCGCACGTGCGCATTAACGGATTATCACGCGTGGCGGCCACGCATCCTCTCTCAAGCGTGAGCGAGATAAAGTGTTCCTAGGTGTGCGGAGCCATTGTGGTGCTCTTTCGATGCACCGGAAGGCGGCACGGCCTCAATGACACGGGAGGAAAATGTCCTCTATATTTCGTGTCTGGACTCACAATACCTACAAAGTGCTCACTAATCTATCATAGTCGCATCCTCTCAAAGGCCCGTTCGTTAACCGCAGTATTCAGAATATAAATTTTGTTTGATGGTTAAAAGTTTTTCCGGGAGCACAGCATACGCTTTTCTTTATAAACTTTATTGTGTCTGGTGTAACGTTGTGAAACTTCTAAGTTATAAAACAACAATGAATAACTTAGTGTGTCGCCTAGGTCGTGAAAAATAAAAATGTATATGGATACTTTTAGCTATTAATTGTTATTTCATACCCATACTTTCACTGCAGGTGCAACTGAAATTCATTTTCATCAATCTTTCAAGAGGCCACGTCTGACGCAAAAGAGGTAGTGCCCCTGAGAAGTCCTAGGAGTCCATAGACTTTCTGATTAATGGGGAAAAAGGCTGAAAAATGTTTCTATTAAATAGCAGTAATTCTTACCCTTTCATACGCTGCAGAGCATATCTCGTAGTGCAGGAGATCCAGGACCAATTAACGCATTGTACTGCCAGTTTTTTTAATAAAAAAATAAACATTTGATCAGACATTAAGACAGTTTTTCTAAATAAATAAATTAAAAATATTTTAAAATAAATGATAAGGAAGCTCTTTCAGTATGGAACGGTCACAAGACGCAAAAACTTATTTCATTAACAAAAATAACCAAAAACAAAATGACTAATATAACCCATTGAAGTGAACAGTAAGATAATAATATGAATATTTTTATCTGAGGTTACAGTAATACTTATTTGTTAGAAATATGAAATACAATATTTTGTGGAACACGCAGGATGATAAGAGTTAAATTTGTGTTGCAACCCAGGGAAATACTTTATTATATAACTCATAGATGACCTCGTTGCTTCCCCATGCCCATAACGTCACTGGGTGTAATCCAGAATCACGTTAAGTGCTGCCGCCTGGGGAGGCTGGGAAAGTGCGAGAACTTGCGTCACGTAGTTTTCTTTCAAGCAACCCCGTAAGCAATGGAGTGGGAGTGCATCGTTCCCTTTGCGGTGTCTCCTTTTTTTAAATCTCTCTTCTAGCTCCTCCCTGCAGCCTTTCCATCTTTCATCTTTTCGGTCGCCATTTCAAGTACGCACATGCGTGGTCCCATTTCCCTCCCTTCCGCAGAACCTCACCCTTAAGTTAGTTCGTCTCGTCTTTTGTCCTTCCGCTCCCGTGCCCGCTCCCTGTTCTGGTATCAGCACCATTATCTGGGGAGTAAGGGAGTCCCTTAGCTTTCAGGATTTTTTCCTCCCCTTAGAAATCGCTGATCTTCCTCCTTAGGGACTCTCCCCTGATGCCTTGCGTAACCGCCCGAGTCTCTGCCGCGGGCATCCCCTGATTCGCTGATGGGATATCATCCGTCAGCGGGTGAATTATCCTGCTCCAGTTCCCCTCTTTCATTTGTCGTATTAGGTGCCCAGCTCGATGCGATTCCATTAATTTTTTAAGGACTCTGACTCGGTTCTTGAGCGGATCAGGCAATGAACGCAGTTTCATTGAGTTCAAGTGGTTTTCCTTGGTTTTATATCATTATTATTAGGGTGATTTACCAGTTAAGGTAAGTTTAAATGGAAGAGAATAAAAATCCTCCGCATATTTACAAGCGCTACCTACCAGCACAGTTTGTTTCTTCATGCGTCCTAATCCTCTTCGTTGCTTCGTAGTTTTTGTTATAATGTATAATCCTTTACTGTTAACAATGGTTGTACAATATTTTATACAAAATCTGTTATTCTTTTTGACTTTCAATCACAAGCTCATTCATATAATATTTTACGCAGTGACAGATGTTACACATATACGTACACACGAATATATTCCTATCACATCTTATTACTTTTTCATATATCCTTTTTTTATTTGTTCCTTTTCGTCCGGACAATGCTGTATAATTATGAAGAAAGTGAGGTTTGTAAAAATAATGGTTTCATCAGTTGTTTTTAATAGCCCTTGTTTGATCATATTTTTTACTTAAGATAAGGTAATGTGTATTGTGGTAATATAGGATTTTCTGAAACTTATAATGAATTCACCCCGTCTCCTTAACTCTTCTTTTTTTATAATTGGCTTTTTGTATCGTAATTAAAATGTTTCGTAGTAATCTGGCGCTTGCTGAAAGTGACAATTAATTCAACGCTTCATCTTCAAGCGTTTCGATGTTTAATGAGCCTTCATCCGAGTCGTATCGATCTTATGATATTAAATGCAATGCACATAAAGTTAACTGTGTTATATGAGACTGAAATTTTATTACACCTTTACGGCCGTGATGAAGATTAGTGAATAAACTTAACAGCTGACAGCGAATTAGTGACGCCACTACATTAGGAACGAATCAACTACATTACAGAAGGTTTTAAAAGTCTGATATCTATTGATTCGAATCAGTCGTTATTTGAGAGGAAGATATACATTGATGGCAATAATATAAAAAATAGTGGATGTTATCTTAATATTTTCGTCATTTCTATGCGTTTACTATTTCTCTTATCCGTACTCATGTGTCGAACGAACAGCTTCATATTTTTTGTCATGAATTCAGCGTATTTCGTTTCACCCCGTTCGCCTGAGTCACCTCTGATAGGATTTCATCATGTCTCCTTTTTTTCGCTCCATATCCGGTTGTGCTGGGACATGTTTCGCTCGGTATTTTTAGCGATACGAATGGATCTTAATAATACTGCACCTAATATTTTCATTCGCTAAGCATGGCATTACCACCGTTTAATTGTGTTTTTTTTAAGTATCTTTAAAAAAGTAACCCAGGCCATTAATTTATGATTGGCGAAAGGTTGTCTCTGGAGGCTTATAAAGGACTGAAGGACATTTCTGTGTGTTTTTTCTTCAAATTGTGACGAAACAACCTGCGGGACCCAAGTAATTAGTTCTCCGTGGCCTCGGGTGGAGTTCATAATGTGTGTGGGACTGTGAAGACGCGAGGCAAGGGTTGACATTCAAAGTAATTAACCACCTCCAGGCTCCATCCAACTTCATCGCTTATCGGATTGTCCTTATCTCGGCTTGATTGACGCCGGGGAAATATGTGAGCCTCTAACGCCGTGTTTGTTCCAATCCTCGTCTCGTCACATCGTTGTCCTGTCTCCCCTTTGTCCTTCGCCCCTCGGTCTATCTCAAAGTAAGCTACTTTGTTCATCGCCCATGTACGCGACGAAACCTGTTAAACGTGGTACCGTTGGAATCTCGTTATTATTTGGTCCTGACGTATGTATCGTGGAGGTGAAATCGTGACATCGTGTGACAAAGCTAATTATAAATTCAACGTATTTTTATTCCTCGTGAAAATAGTTTTCACTCGTCGAATGCCTACTTTTTGTCCAAGTGTGATGTAGTAATGATTGAGGTTTGTCGAAGGCATAGGCAGACTTAGTTGGAGCCGACCGTTGCGCCGTTCTGTAACTAACGCATTTTCTGGAAATAATTTCCTGCAATCCGCCAGTAGCTCACGAAGTGGAGTGGGTTGGAGCAATATTATTTATTGTTATCTAATTATTTTTATTTTCTTGCAAATATGAGTAATGCTCATCAGTGTTCTGCGAAATTCACAGGTTGCTCCGCAAGTTAAAAGTGTAAATTAAATATAATGCTCAAATGTGTGACTCAAATCGATATGGAGCTTTATATTCTGGTATTATTATATCATTATTTATTATATAGTTCTTAACCTATGAAAAAATTGTTTTATTTTATAATTCGTCCTCGTATAATAAATAGCAAGATATGCCAAATTTGCAAATTTTTAGGTTTGAAAAATTAAATATAGATATATGCACACTCAGCGAATCAGCATTCGGGATAAATAAGGTATTTTTCGTTTGAGTCATGAACTCTTTATGTTGCTTTCGTTGTAAATAAGGAATACATTCAATGTACGTTCTTCAAATGATAAAGTATTTATTTAGGGAAGTTTGATGAATTCCTACTTTTTTATTTTAGTCATGAAAAGGTGTTTATATACTTTTTAAAATGAATTTGTCATTTTGAGAGTCTTGATATCTAATGCTACAATCCGAGAATTGAAACTTCTTCAAAATGCGATGTTCTTTCAAAGTTATATTGTTATTTCTGATCCTCGCTCCGCAGTTGTGGGATGTTGTGGGTTGGATTTCATCATCATTATTAGGTTTTAGCTGGCACTGTTTCCCTCCCCGTATTGTGCCATCTCTTCCTCACTCACCGTATGATAAATGAAAACCAGCGGTAATCATCCGTACGGTTACCAGTGTCCTCATTGTAAATATCTCTCTATCTCCGTTGCTTTTTTTCACCCTTTACGTCTTCCTCTACACATCCAGCCACCCTGAACTCTCTCTCTCTCTCGGATCACCCCCGCTCCGTGTCCCTATTCCACGCGTCTGATTTTTTTCCCGTCTCGCGCGACACCCGTACGCACATCACCCGGGTATCTTGCTTGTGGGATCGCCGTTTCTTTTGGCTGGACGTGTGAGGGCTTCCCTTCTCTCTCACTCTATCCATCCCTGTTTCTCCGCTGTGTCTCCGCTCTGTTCCTTCCACTCTGGCTGCGTTGCCGTTGGCAGTAGCCCAGCCGTGCCGCTCCTCCGTCTCTTGTTTTGTAACACACGATTTACGTCTGCCCACGATGTCACGGTTAAGGGATTCGGAAAGGTTTTTTCGGCTGATTCTTTTTTTTTATTCATCCGTTTCTTCCTTGTTTTGTGCCGAGGGAACATTTCCAGTTCCGGCGTCTGAAACCTAAACGCATGTGCTTGCGCATGTTTATGTGCGTGTTGCTGTATCCCTCCTTTCATACACCCTGTCCCACATACTCGCATTGGCATTTCTCTTCACATCATGCATTAAATAGGAAAGTATCGAGTTCTGGAATGGTTTTCTTTGAGAGTGAAATTGATGGCAAATGCAGGTGATTAAGGCAATATTGCGTGGAGGTTGAATATTATGAATGGATGAAATGATTTGCAAACAAATATTTGGAGGCCCTTCAGAAACCAGCATTTCAACTTCATTTCATGGGAGCGTCATTATAATTGACATTGAGGAAGTTAGGTGTCGCATTCGTACTGTTATTCCTTTTATGGGTGTACCTTAATGCTTTGTTTCCCACAATATTCACGAGTATGAGGTAAGTTTCGCTGGCCTTCCATCATTTTATGGAAGTAAGTTTGACCTCCTTTTGGGTAGGAATGCAATTTTTCCATGTATTTTGTAATTTTGTATTCAAAACTTGCCATGAATAGATAAAATATTCAATTCACCAGCTCAGATATGTTCTAATGCAAGCACGTGCTCTTAATGTCTCCTGTTGGCAGTAGAATCATTGAAATTAATGGTGGTTGCATCAGTCAGCTGGTTAACTTCTTTTTTCTGCCCTAGTGCTGTCACGTTCTCCGCCACCTAACAGTTTTTCCAGTCTCATGGAAAGGAGGTACGGTGAGGCTATAGATTTACATTTCACGTTTTCTCTTCGGAGTCACTACCTGTCGTGCAGATTGCCTCGGAGTAATTTGAATTTATAATGAAATTCAGTTGTTGGATGTAGAATATATTGGCTTATTAATTTTACTGCGCAGTTTTTTAAATTTTTAATAATGTTACTCTGAGCACATAATTCCATTCATGTAATAATTGATGGTTACGGATGGAGCTCTGATAATTATATCGCCTTATGTGCTTAATAATTAGGTGCACGAAAATTAAGACCACTTTTACATTTAAACAGTGTTGTATACGCATGTTTCCATGCAAAGGCTCCCCAAAGCTATATACGTTAACACCGTTTGGAATTATGTTACTCTTTTACACGCGCCTATGCTTTTAGTTTTCCATTTATTTTTCTAGAATTACTGCGTATATATCGCCCCATAGAATAATTTTACACGACACTGCCTTTGTAAGGGCTTCCTGAACCTTCATGTTTGCATATGAATTAGATTAATGTCCTCGTATTGATCTTGAGTCATAATGAAAAACTCTATTTTTGTGATTCCATATTATTTTATTAAGAAACGGTTTCGACGTTTAACGTCATTTTCAGGTCAGCGTCGAAACTCGGGTCGTTTCTTTATAAAACGATGTGAAGTCACTAAGTTACACTTTTTAATTCTTGCATGAATCGAATCCATCAAGTTATGCCTGAAATTACCTATTGATTTAGAGTCATTTCATTATTGCATCCCGATGCATATCGAGTTGTTCACTTTGCAGCTCTCTTCCATGTGAATTAGGAAATTGCATCGTTACTCATGCAATGGGAGAAGTTTTTAAGTGTAGTGGCGCTCAGCAGTGCTCATTTACCAGAAAAGAGCCCCCAACGGCCGAGGTCATCTCATTATTAACTCAGTGTGGAATGAAGTCGGTTGTGGGACGACACCCGCGTCCGATACGCGATTCGAACTCGCGACCCGAGTTACAATACCACACCAACAATTGGTATTGATAACAAATTGTGAAAATTCACTTTGATGGAAAATCATTTGATCGATCGGGAGAGGAACACGAATCTCTCGATTGTGGTCAGTTTCACCAACAATCCTTTCCTTTTGTTGTCATATCGCCGTGAATCATTGTTCGTATTTTAAGTCATGCTTAAACAAATACAGGGTGTTTCAAAAAGGACTTTACAACTTTGAAAATCCATATAAATTTAATGAAACAAGGTACAGAGCTGGTTTTGGTTTTTTTTTAAAGGAAAACACTTCAAGTTTTCTTACTGTTCTATGTGGCTTCCGTTGGTTATCCTGCAGACATCCCATCGGTAGTCGATTTCGATAGGCGAGTCGATATCGGGTCCAGTGAAGGCAGCCATCTTTAACGTAACTGCCGCTAGCGCTTGTGCGGCTTATGCGGCGCGATTAGGCACTAGCGGACTACGCGAGTCAAAACTTGATGTGTTTCCCTTTAAAACAACACTAAAACGAGCTTTGTACCTTTTTGGAATAATTTTATATGAATTTTCAAAGTTGTAAAGTCCTTTTTGAAACACCCTGTATTTCACCATTTAACTTACATGAATTTTATATTGTGTGGCATAACTTGGTGAAATATTCTGATGGCTGAAACAATATAATAACTTCATAAATTTCAGAGTTGGTTTATTTTTTTTCAACTGGTTTCATCGCTAAGGCGACATTATATGGTGATCTGATAACCTGATGATCAGGATACCTAATGATGTCCCCATTACGATAAAACCGGTCGACAGCAAAAAAACATATGGTGAAAATTACGAAGTTGTTATATTGTCTCGGTCATTCAGCTAACATTCAACCAGGTCTGACCTTGTTCGCTTTGAATGGGTTAAGTAGAGCAAAATTGCCCCTTAAAGGAGTGTGCCTCGTTGGTTTGGCCATGTTGAGAGAATGGATGAGAATCGAATAACGAAACAGGTGTATGATAGAGGAGTGAGTGGTGTGAGAGGAAGGGCTAGACTGCGAAAGTCATGGGTAAATGCGGTATAAGAGCTTCTAAAGAGGAGGAATATATGAGGAGTCTTAAGAATGTGAAAGCGTGTATGAAGCAATACATACGAGTGTAAGAGAAGCGACAATGGTTTGCAAGGATAGGGTATTAGGGTGGAAATTATTGAAAGAGGGCCAGCTTTCTAGGCCTAACAGCATTAGCTAAGTCCTTTGACTTTGCCTATACCTACCCCGAAAGCTATGACGTAGCCAGGAATTTCGGGGGTGGTCCATGCTGAGTATATGCGGGGGGAAGGGGTTGTGTGGAAAGCTTTGAAAATCATGAGCAAAATTGTGTGTTCAGGCAATCAAGAATGTAATTAATATTGCAGTGTAACAGCCGATTTCTATATAATTTTTGCCTTGCAATTTTCTGAAAGAATACCGTACAAGGGATTTTTTGGTTGAAAAGGACGAACATATTAAATGACTAAATTATTCAAATTTAAAAAGAAACAACGTTCTAAAAAAATAAGTATAACTTCTCCTTTAGCGCCCTTTTTTAAAAATTAGTTCATAATTTCGTAGAGGGGGAGTGCGGATCCCATGAACCCCCCCCCCCTCCCGGCTACGTCACTGCCCGAAAGGGAATGGAGTGATGGGTATGTATATAAGTAAATTACGAAATAACATGAATTCGACATACGTGTTGTTCCGCTTCCGTTGGAAGCCAAGCATCCTCTCTATGTCGGAAATGCATCTCCGTACCGCGGAGGAAAATGTAAATGTAGTCTCTCTCATTGTCGTTTCCCATTCCCACTCCCGCACTCCTAAGTAAGTCGCCCCGGCGCGGCGGCGTCTCCCGACAATCGAACACTTCCCCGTCAACGCACGCATTGTTTCCGCCCTCTTGCTCAGATGTTGTCGTGGGGCAAGCTTTCGGAGACCATTGTGTTCCTCTTCTTCCCCCCCCTCCCCCTCCGAACCCTCCCCCAGACACGCGCGGGAGGCGACGCGTCCTCGGCAGGCCGAGAAGCTCATTTCGGGAAATAAACGAAGTCTTCTTTGTCCCATCCTTCCCGTCCCTTCCCCCCTGCTCACGAGTTCTTTCCAGGGCAGGCTTCTGGAACAGATTGTATTTATTTTTTTCTAGCACTTTTTTACTTTGACAAAAACTCGTCGCGTCTTGACGGAGCAGTCAACACCAGGGGATAGATCGCTTTTCACGCGGCCTTGCGCTGTCCGATGCATGCATTGATGTGCAGTAGCATTTGTAGCCGAGTTAAGCATAGAATTGGTTGGGTGGCTGCGGGAATGCATGATTGACTGCACGGGACATAGACCCTGTCATAAATCGGTGAATTTATCCCCGGAATTCCGAGCTCGCTTCAATATCCTCTCCGTATAATGCTTGCCATAATGTATGTTGCCTCTAATGAGCAATACGACTAGTGCTACTGCAGCAGCCTTTGACTCATCTATAGCCATCTCGCCTTCGAAGTCGAATCGTTCGTTTTGCTGTGTTATCTACACTGCGTACAGATAGCCTGCTACGTTTAACCTAATTATACGTAGCTTGCATAGCCATCCTACGTATTAAAAGATCCCGCCATCATAAGTATTCTACCAAATGGGTCGTAGGTCCTTGGGCTTCTGTAGCATTTCCTTCCTATTTTTTTCCGGAATTAAATCCATTTAAATTAGGAACAGTAGGTTTGGCGGGTGAGGAATATTTGGCACCGCTTTTTAAACTCTTTTTCCGTTATTGTAAAGATAAAATTGTATCTCATTTTCCAAGAGAATACGTATAACACACTTTAAAAAATAAATAAAATAGGTTTTATGAAAAACGCACCGAGCTAATAAGCAGTGTATATTCATAAGGAGTTATTGAAAGTTAAATACCTGCAAATTCATTTACGTCCATCAGAAAATCACTGTGAGATACTGCCTACATCCATACTGAAAAGCGCTTTCTTTTTTGTTTCCACTATTTGGTTTCCCAATGCCACGGTAATGTTTTCGCTACGTTGTGGAGTTAGAACGTTAAATACCATTGAATCTTTGTTATTTTCAAATGGACATTTCCGCCACGTCAGGCCTGATTCCTTCTACTTATTTCTGTTTATATTCGTTCACGTAAGGCATCATTTCACCCTTGACTGCATGAACTGCTGCTCCTGTTTCATAACGCACTGACGAAATCAAGGAGGTTGATGTACTTACATCAGAGAGGGCGCCGCTGGTCTCATGCATGTAACGAGAGCGTGTCAGGAACACGGCTGCTTGAGATAGCCTAGAGGTGCTTCACCTACTTTAACCAAATGATTAAAAAATCTGAATTGGTTTTAAGGTAGATCTCAACCATTCAGTTCGGGTTAAATATTTGCAATAACTTTTATTTAACATTAACGAGTGGATCTCGAAAAGACAAGGCGAATGCGAACCACATAAATCGCGTGGGCGAAGAAAGGATAGTAAAACTTAATGTGACACAAGTTATCGGTGGGAAAAAGAAGTGTTCGAAGACAGAAAAATGTAGTTATAACCTTACCGCCTAACAAGTATGAAAGGTGGAGTGACGAAGAAAGAATAAGCAATCTGCCTGCTATATAGAAGGAAGAACAATAGGAAAAACCTTTATTTAACTGTTTAAAAAAAATTATGTTATTGCTCGGTAATTTAAAAAACCCAGCTTCATTTCGTGTTCTGGTGCAAGCGATGACTAAAGCTGCTTGTCAAGAGTTTTTCTGCGTGAAAAAGGAAAATTGATATAATAATGATATATATCTTCGGAGTTCTTTCCTCTCTTTGTCCAAACGGTAGTGATAGTGCCTATATTTATTTTACGCTTATGATTGTGCACGAAGAAGGAAAATTTTATGAGAAGAAAGTTGACCTGCCTACGTGGTGGATTTTGGGACTCAATACAATCTTCCAGATGGCGCCTCCGGTGCATTTCAATCATTGAGTTATGAAAGTACCAGAGGTAGCGCTGCGTATACTCGGCCGTGAGCGAAGGTGAAGCCGCCTACGCCATATTGAGTGTCCGTGATATGCCATTAGCGTAATTAGACCGGAACATGTTAATCTACACGTTTTGGAACATGTTAGTCAATGGAGGCTGTGCGCTCCAGAGGGAGAATATTGAAAAAATTAAGAATTTACAACACCTAGAGTTCGTCGAAAAACTAACAGTGTTTAGTTTGTATTTTTCTCAACAATTTTTAAAAATTAATCTATTACTCACCGAAGAAATTTTACAGAATCGCAAAAAAACCCGCTGTTTTTAAGGCTTTTTAGCCGTACGGCGTGAAGAAATGAGTCAAGCTAGAAACTTATGTGGATATATTTATTTATTTACTGAGAATTTTTGTTATTTACATATAATTATTTTATTTGCACCATAAATACTACAATATTTATTTCATACGTCTTATAGACGCTGAAATAAAAATATAATAATAGAATACGGTCCCCATTATGACTAGGGAACTATCTCGCTTAAACTACCTTAACTATATACTCTTAGATTTCAACATCCTTGAGGGAAATGCCTTGTGTAAAAAAGACTGCTCGGAGAGGGGGCGTTGTGCCGTGAGCGACGCGGGGGATTCTCCTCGCGTCGCTGCGTTTGACGGGGGTGGGCATTGGTAAAGGGGGGGACGAGGTTTTAAGGGGCGCATCAAGGCACGTGCACAAGGGTGGCTGCGGTTTCGGCCAGATAAGTTGAGGTGGGGGGGAGACGAGTGCATTGTGGGAGGATGTGTTTTGGGGGAAGCCCCTGAGGACAGACGGTGTACCGGGCGCACGGCGGTGCGAAGGGTTGTGGAAAAGAGCACGCTATGCTGTGGCGGGGAAGGCGAGATCGCTCCCTAATCTATGGTGGGGGGAAAATGCGTTGCATGACAAAAGAAAGTGCTGCGCGTCTCCTTACCCGTCTCGACCATGTTCGGGTGAAATAAGGCTTCCCGCTAAAGATGCGGTTGCGAGTCGTCCTGGTATATGTCGGCGCCTATTCTGTCGGAAAGTCCGTTCGATTTTCACCGAAGACTCAATACCCTTTTCCCAAGCTCGGCCTTTTCTCATTTTTCTTGCGGAAGGGAAGACGATCGAGAAGTGCTGGGGCTTGGTGGAGATGACTTAAGTGGGTGAATTAACTAGCCTGAATTAGGGGTTCGACTAGCCCATGTTTACTACTACTAGCCCACTACCCACTAGCCCACTAGTTTGTTGCTACTTTGTTTCATTTATTGTTAATTGTGATTTTTTAAGTTACTTTATACGGAATGGCATTGCAATAAACATATTTTGACTTGACTTGGTTGATTAAGTGGGTTAATAAGGACGCCGTATATTAACGGAGGCCATGGTAGAGTAGAATGCTAAGGGGAGGAGCTAACTAGGGGAGTGGAAGAAGAGGCTTATTTATTTGGTTGGGATAAAGAGAGTGAAAATATTAGTAATTGTAGAAGTAAATATTGTGGTAATGGGTCCGTGGGAATGGAACTGTTGAGCGTTGCGTAAGGAATGGTTTTACGTTAGTGTTCATACGTACAAACCTGTGTAAATGGTAGAAAACTCGGTTTGCATTGTGGGAATATAACATGAGCGTGAGACTTGAATGTAGCTGGCGTCATAATCGCATCATGTCTAGCTTGCTTCGACTCGTACGTTCAATTTCCAATTGCCTTCAGTCATTATATTCCTAGAAATTTATTTTGCTTAGATGTTTTTCAATGGCATAAAATATTGAGTTTTCATGTTTCTTTGCGCAATTTCCTTCACAATGCGCTACTATTCAAATGACTATACCTGAAGGCTTCAGTCGTGTTTTCTTTGAATTCGAGAAAAAAATCCACTGTAAGGCGAATTGTTGATAAGAAATGGATGCTACGTGCATATTTATTTTATGGCGATGCTGCTTACGCATTCCTGTACTCTTTTTTCGGTTTGTTCCTTTTGAAAATAAATATCGCCCGGCAGTCATTCCGGGATTGGTTGGCTATGTGATGAAAAAAATTGCTTATCCGCCGCTAGCTTTCCTGTGGACATGTGAAAGCCTCGTGCCCGTAGTAATTCAAATCTTGGTGTCGGACCTCATGAAACCCGAGCCTGCATTCAAGACCCTCGTTCAATATTTGCCCTTTTCAGTGTTGGTACTGTGTGAAAAGGGGCTTAAGGCCCAGTACCGGCAGGCAGGCACGTCGTCTGTCGCACCTTTTGTGCACCTGGGGAAGCGAGCATGTGGGCACGTGGTGGTCGGGTGTCGAAAGGCACGTGGCTTCCGGATTACCAGGATCCCTCTGGGAGAAAATTATTGCCTTTTGAATTTTTATGAGATTTGTTGTGATCCCCGTCCATTTCCCTGACAACGGATTTAAATTTGTGCACGATGATATGCGGGTCACCTTCATCAACTCTTTAGCCTGTTTAGGTGGGTGAATGTGAAGCTTTACATCGTAGTAAGCGCATGGAATGACAGAGAGAAGGATACGCATTGAGGTAAAGGTTATGAAATTCACACGCTTAGGGTTCATCGGCTAATAAGTTTCTTTCCCGGTGTCACTTTAAAATTCTGTCCCTCTGGCAATTGCACCTCGTGGATTGTATTTGGTAGTAATGTTTAAGGAAGCTCCGTCTTGATTTGTATCCGGTTCTTTCGGCTCTTAGCGTTGCGCCTCATTTACTAGGGGCGCGATCACGGTTCTCCATAATGCGTGTGCTCGCGTTATCGTTATTTTTCAATTGCGCTCATGTGAGCGGAAAAGTGTAATTCTTCAAATATATTCGGGTGCTTTAAATCTATAGTTTTGCTTGATGAAGTGCGTTCTTAGTACAGTATATTATTATTATTATACACAAATCGTTACAAGTTGGCTACTTGCCAGGTGGTAACAGTGAAAGAATGAAAGTACATCACTAAATCAGTCATCGAAAATTTAAAATAAACATTGAAATTAGTTTTCCAAAATAAAATTTTTGCACCTATTCTTAAAAATCTTTAAGTTTCTAGGAAAGGGCTGAAACAGTTCTGCAGGGAGTCTATTCCAATCATCAATCGTCCTGTTAAGATATGAAAACTTTTTTACGTTGGTCCTTTGTGACCGACATTTCATCTTGTATTGGTGATCATTCCTACCAATATAGTTAGGGTTTTCTATCTTATGTCGCAGTTCCCCCCATGCTTTTCCCCCCGCAAGTGTACGGAAGAGTGCGCAAAGCCTATTTATTTTTCTTCTCCGTGCTAGTGAGTCCCATCCCAATACTTGCAGCATTTTAGTCACACTCTCGGTCTTTCTATGCTTCCCCATTACATACCTTGCTGCCTTTCTTTGTACCTTCTCAATGGATTTTGTTTGTCCCTTTTCATACGGGTCCCACACTAGTGACGCGTATTCTAAAATCGGTCTGATTAGGGTCTTATACGCCTTTTCCTTTGTAGTTCGACCGCTTTCCTTAAGGTTTCTCATCACCCAATGTAACATTTTATATGCCTTTTTTGTAACCTGTTCCACATTTGCCTCCCACCCTAAATCTTTCGTTAAATACACCCCTAAGTATTTACACCGGTCACTTTTTGGAATGACCATACCTGAATAAGAATAGTCTCTCCCAGCTGAACTTAGTTTCCTGCTAAAAGTAACAAATTTGCACTTTTTTACATTTATCTCCATTCCATTTTTTAACACCCATTCTGCCATTTTATTTATATCATTTTGAAGGACTTCGTGATCGCTCTCCTTTTCTATTTTCCTGTAAATTATGCAGTCATCTGCGAAAAGCCTTTATGGGAGTGAATGCTATCTGGGAGATCATTTATGTAAAGTAAAAATAAAAGCGGTCCAAGGACGCTACCTTGTGGGACACCCGACGTTACTTGTGCTTCATCGGAGCACATTTCACCCACTTTAACCTTTTGCGTTCGACCCTTCAGGAAGTTTTCAACCCAAAAGTACAATCTACTGTCTGTTTGGGGTGGTAATTTGCTCATTTTTTCCAAAAGCCGATCATGTTCAACTTTGTCGAATGCTTTCGACAGGTCGACTATTATTGCATCCACTTCTATTCCTTCATCAATGGAGTCCGCAATTTCTTGGCAAAAACCCAATAGTTGCGTTTCACAGGAGTGCCCTTTTCTATACCCGTGTTGGAAATTGAATAGCCAGTCGGTGCTCTCCCATAGTTCCCAAAGATAATCAGCAATTATCTTTTCTACTAATTTGCACACTGTTGACGTCAAACTAACCGGCCTATAATTTTCTACCAATCCCTTATCTCCTCCTTTAAAGATGGGTGTCACATATGCTTTTTTCCAATCGTTGGGTAGGACTTTGTTGCTTATTGTAACATTGAATAAATGGTTCAGATAATTTGAAATTTCAATGCCTCCCATTTTGAGTAAGTCTATTGAGATACCATCTGGCCCAACTGATTTGTTCTTCCTCATTTTACTAATTTTTTTGTAGATCTCCGAATTCGTAGTTTTAATGTGTTTAACATTTAATACGTTTTTTTCTTTCTGTAAGTTTTGGGAGCTGGGTTCCAAGTCCGTTATATCTACTTTATTAACAACCCCAGTGAAAACACTAGCATACCATTTATTCAGTGCATTTGCCTTCTCCTTGTCATCGGTAATTAAATTTCCGTCCCCATTCTTTAGAACCTTTATGTTTTCCCTGTTGTCCTTTCTCCTCCTAAGGTACTTATAAAACTTGTTTCCGTTATCTTTTGAGATAATATTTTGTAAAAATGCTTCCTTAGCAATTTTCTTTTCCCTGTTCAATTCTCGGAAAAGCATTTTATAATTTACCGTCGACTCAGTACTCGAGTTACGTTTTTTGTGACTCAACCTTAGCCTTTTTTTTAATGACCGGAGTATATGTTAGCATTGCCCCTTTAAAGCGATTTGCGTTGAGGATAACGATAACTACAATGCGATAGAAGGGACCGTGATCCCACCCAAGGCTACCAATCCGCCGAACTACTCGCGTATATTGTATATTCGCATTTACGTAATTGCGTATTTTATTAATTAACGTTTTTATGTTTTCCGAGAATAAAAAAAAACTTTTGTGCCTGTTGCTTTAGCCTATGAAGCATTTTCGAAGAGAAACGTATTGGTTATCGAGGCCCCTGAGCAGTGACAATAAAAAAAGACTAGTGAAAAGACAGGGAGCGTGGTGTCTTATAGGTCGGAAACTTGGTCCTCGTAGAAATAGGATGTGCGGAGGTTGTAGGCTTTTGAGGTTTGGCCGTGTCCAAGAACGGAGAGGGTAAGCTGGATAATGAGGAAGACGCACGAGAAAGAGATGGTGGAAGAGGGATGGAAATCAGTTTCGGTTGTAGTTGTGGAGATTCAGAGAAGGCATTGGAAGTGAATGGAAAAACCAATCAAGAGGAGCATAGAAGGCGATTGAGTGGAGAATATTTGTAAGCGCAGAAGAGGGAGGAAGAGGATAGGTATTTTCGACTTAAGGCCGCTTTATACGAGGCACTTTACTGCACAGTCTGATGTGTGGAAGGATATGCAGTGAAATTTGCGTCTTATAAATCGGGGAGTCGCTAGAATAACTTCTCGAATGGAAAAATGAAAAATAAAATAGCCCCTGCTGTAATTCCGTGCCCGCGAAATCTCCCAATTTCTTTTCTTCAACCTGCGCAATGAAGTACCTCGTGTAAAACAGCCATTAAGGATGACCAAAGGGCATGAGGAACTTAAGAGTTAAGGGTATGTGTAAATGATACGCCCGAATGTGAGAAGGTGACCCCGATTATGGGAAGTTCCATCCAACGAATCAGAGCCCTATGATGAGGGCTGGTGGTCTAGTTTCTTTCCTTTTGCCATCCTCGTAATCCTGCCCCCATGGCTATGCCGCCGAAATCTTGTCGTTTGTCATTTTTGCTCTTGGAATGAACAACATCAGGGCATTTACTTCCATCAAGTTATCTCTGTGCGTTGCGGTTGGGTGCAAATATTTGTATTACTCTCAACGAGGCGCTCTTACATTACGTATTATTCCTCATGGACCCACAAAAAACAGAACGTAGTCCGGAAAAACTTTGTCACAGGTGTTTTTTCCATTCACTCAAGCGTTGCGGAAGTCTAAGGGGTATTGCTGTTCAGATTAAATATCGTGTAAACTCAGTTTACTTTTCCTATCCTTCATGTTTTCTCCGAGCTCTTGGCTGCATTGTTTGATTCATTCCGTGCCTTTAGGGGGCGGATGTTAGAAACGCCGTGTCCCTACGTTGTGTGCATTGTGGCTGAAAGAGCCGCAGGTTAATTAATTTGGCTAATTAAAATGTGTTGGTGAATGAATAAATCATGTGGAACGTATTTGCTCAACGTGAATGACTTTGTCTTCCTAATTAGCTTCATACAAGATTGAGCGTGTGTACCCGAGCCTTTTGAAATGAATCCCAACTCATAAATTCTCTCCGGTGCGAAATTATTTGTGCGTGATTTTTTACGGCCTTGAACAATTTAGTGCTCGACAAGGGACAAGGACAACAGATTCCAAGTGAATGGGAACAGATAGTAATTTTGCAAAAGGAGTTTTATTCCTTTCTCGTCGCCGTTGGTGTGTTTTTTAAGTAAAGTTTTGGCGGGAACGCGTATTTTTAGCTCCGACAAAATCATTACAAGAGGATTAAGATGAGACTGGGTGAAAGCGTATACATTTTCTCGCTCTATTCAGAAGATACTAGTAGCTTATGTGAAATTAATGGCCGGCGCGAACAGATGTTTTATCAAATGCCTCTCCCAAATATGTGGGACAGAGCTCTAGGCCTTCTAGCGGCCCGATGATTTTCTGCGCCGCGTTTTGGAAAAGTGAAAGTGAAACGAGAAGATTTTCTTAGTTTCAAAATGATGAATCTCCGATTATTATAAAAAACGCATCCATTAGTGCCTCTTGTTGACGGCGACGGGTGGCCTGTTATGCTGTTATTAAGTCTCATCTCTTGAAATTGATGTCTACACAGCAAACAATTTGTCTAGTCAATGCCACCGTCCCCCGCCATGGTGATTCCTCGTCTGCTATCGTCTCAAAATGTACATCATTATAGGTATTCTGTGTCTGAAATAGTCCCTATATTTTTACTTTGCGGAAAGATATATTGATTGTTCAGTGTATAGGTATATGGCTGTATTTTTGGAAGCTGCCTCACCAAAATGAATTATTTTAGTATTTCAATTATTTGTAGTGATCTGTCTATGCAAAAATATGGTCTTCACTAAAAAATCTCTAATGTAGTGGCCAGCTAAGGGATTGAATGTGTGTGGCTTCTCTATAATAAAAGAGTGTGGCTCAGTTCCCTAGTAATGAAGTTCCTTTGAAAACCCTCCATTGTTTACCAATTAATAAATCTGTATTTCATAATTAGACTCTCCACTTTTTTTATATTTTGCGTTCGTATATAAGTTATTTCAATATTGAGATAATCACCATCGCAGGCATTCATTTAATAATATAACAGCGTCTTAGTTATAGATAGTTTATCCTCACTCTGGTCTACCTTTACATATGATTTCATGATATTGAGACGAAAACCCTCGTGATAATTTGCATGGAGTTCGCGAGGAACTTTATTTAAAAATTGTGTTTTGCAAGAATACTTCAAGTATAGAATAATGAGTATAGTATTTATTCCATTCTGAAACTCTAGTGGAATAGCCCACTGTGTCATTGTGTCTTTTCATACATTTTTCTCTCCTCTCCTTTCTGGAGATTATTTGTGGCTCCCGAAGAAATAAAATGTAGTGCAGTAGCAACAAAACAATCTTTTATATTTATTACAAATAATGGACTCCGGAAGATTAATGGCTGTAGCGAACGAATTTTTTTCGTGATTTAGTGAACTTTTAGAATGATCTAGTCGCTTTAAAATATAAGAACCCACTCACAAAACTCCTCGCGCTATTTTGCACCGAGCGACACTACTTATTTCCTTGTCGGCAACTCGTGATTTTATACACACACTTGGTGGCCATGTTATTCTGTACGAATTCGTCTTCAATTCTAAGATGAACAGTTTTACTCTATCAACCTTCCTCTTGCGAATGACGTATGTTCCTTTCGGGTAGGTATCTCTTTTATTTTCCGAGTCATGGAGAGATGTTTACTATTAACAGTTTTATTACATCGCCGTCACCAATATATAGAACACACTCCCCATCTGCGCGGATTTATAATAAGCTTTGCATCACAATCATTGTCGAAATTGGGGTGAAGTTAACTATCATCTTATATTTCTCAGTACCCTTACCTTTCTCCGCGCAATCCCTCCCTTGTCTTGCATTGCAAACATCCGGAAAGAATTAAAAAGAAAGCGACAGCTGCGTGTGGCCCGCCTGACTTTATTCCTATCAAACGTGATGACTGCGGCGTTCGCTTCTGCCTCCACAGCGATTGGCTAATACTTTGAAGAGTGGCGGAGATCACGGGAAAATGAAGTACGAAATGGCAATAGGCGCGCTCTTGTTACCGGTCGACCTAGTTTGAAATTACGATCTTTAAACGCGGAGTCGATCCCTGCGGTGAAGTCACCGGGCGTCGGAGGGAAAGGAAACATTTTCCTAATTACTGTAAAGAATTGACTCCTCGCCTGAAATCTATCCGCCCCGAATTCTTTATTTTCGTGCATGAGTCACTCAAAATAATTAAGCTCTGAGGGTGGCTGTACAAAGAGGCAACATGCAACCCTAGTGTTCACAGTCAACATCCAGAGGCTCGCTGCTCGAAACTTTCAAGTCTCTACATTAGACTCAGCTGTTTGCTTCTTGAGTCTTGTAACAAAAATAAATCAACACTATCCTCTAAAATTCAACACATTTTTGAAGTATGGGCACTTTTCGGGTAGTGTAATCATTTGGAGAGGTTAGCGGTGTGGCCTATCAAATAGTTGCTGTGCAGAGTGTTTAAGGTTACAACGATGTGCAGTAAGTGTCTGTGAATATCCAGTATCTGTATTTACTGTTTATTGTATGTGCCTGTATAAATGAAGCGCATTTGCAACGTATTGTAAATTAACTTGTAGATTTGAATGTGGTGAACGGCTGGCTACTCCTGCAGTCTGTAATATCCGATTTCGAGTCGTTAGTCACGTTTCCGTCGTAGCCATAATCCAGTTTCTATAACGGTTGTCATTCTTCATTCTCTTTCATTCTGTATGCTAGTGTTTAAAATTGGTATTCCTCAGGTGTGTTATTATAAAATTTAATTTTTCTGCATGGGTTCTCATTATTTTACTGTACTTACCAACTAGTTTATTTGCTCACGGAACGCCAAATCTGAACTCGTGAGGGGTTCATCAGGATCATGGCGGATAAAATGGTATATTTCTTTTATTCCATAGATATCTGTTTTATTGAATGGCTAACGGGGCTCCGCTCACTGAAATGCTCCCATTTTTTAAAGAATTAAAGATGCACTGCTTATGTACTTTCATTAAAAAATGCTCCTTATGATTATTTAATGCATTTCCTTCTCTCGAGTCTTCCGATGGACCGGGTATAGATTCACGAGACACATTGTTAGCTATGGTACTCGTAGGTCACGTTTCACCTTTGTTCGTATGACAAATGCATTTCCATATATGCCCAAGGGTCCAGCGTTATGTCATTGCAAACAGTAATAATAAATGTGGGTCTAAGATTTAATGTCCATTCCATTTGGTATCAAGTCCTCCCAAACGTCCCGTCTGTCCGACTTGGCGTCCGTCGCTCTCCTCCAAGCGCTCGCTCGGACGATGTGGGTCAAAAAGACCCGCCGTGCAAAAGGCATTAATTTTCTTCCTTTTACGGATTCGCGTTTCCTCACCCACCTGCCCTTATAATAATCATGAGTGCGCGTTTGTGTGCGTGCCTTTCGGAGTTGGCAGCAGCCTTGACACTCCGGGCCCTTGGCGGGGGGCGACGGCTGCCACATCGCTCCGAAAACCCGCCGCGTCCGAAGCAGCGAGGGCCTCTGTGCCCCGAAGGGATGCTGCGAGAAGTATGTGGAGACTCGCGCCTCGTTTGGCACCGCTTACGAAACCGTTTCATACGTGTTTTCCTAATCTGAATTTCAAGCTGTCTTTTGGAACGAGATTTGCAACTTATCAAACTATGTCTAGGCCCCTAGGTCGCTGTTTCAAGTGGAAGGTCTTCAATGTGCCACCCAAATTTAATGGGAGTTGGTGTGTTATCCTCGGACTTCCAAGTTCTACCATTATTCGGTACCTCTTTTGTTCTCCTGTTTTTTTACTAAATGGAACTTGCTCGTTCAGCCGCATAATGCTATGCGTAGTATTTATCTATTTCATCTAAACTTTATTTTTAAAACAGTAAAACTCATTTAATATGGCAGATTTTTCGGTCCAGCGGCTCTGTCT
Organism: Pyrrhosoma nymphula; assembly: GCA_963573305.1. Taxonomy (NCBI): domain Eukaryota; kingdom Metazoa; phylum Arthropoda; class Insecta; order Odonata; family Coenagrionidae; genus Pyrrhosoma; species Pyrrhosoma nymphula. The sequence goes on from OY754329.1 coordinate 102,233,231, forward strand.
GTACTATGGATGGGCGATTACGATACCGAGTAATCGATTATTTTTGTCGATAATTCGAAAATCTGGAATCGATTAATGCAACAGCCGATATCGATTATGTATACCCGATTAATTTGACCGATTATAATATAATATAGACCGATAATTATCAATTATTTCGGATTTTTGTGTCTGGTGAGCTGTTGTGGTGAGAGGGCCGCTCACGTTTGTCTTCGGTTCGAAAACTCGACTGTGGCTGAACTCTGCCTGACGACGCCATAGAGGTATTAAAGTAGAATGCGCATGACGTTACTCTACACGGCACAACCTTTTTCCGGCCACTCACGTGTCATGTGTCAGATGTTGCTTCGCCAGGCAAAGCCGTGTGTTATTTGCGCTTGTTATTTCGATAATGAATAAAAAATTAATTAATAAAAAGACTAACGAGGAGTATGTTCCTTGAGCCCTAGATGCAATTAAAAAAGTTAAGGATACTGTTACTTTCTTTCACCACAGTGTCAATGCAAGTGATGCTTTGAAACCAATTCAGTAGGTACTCTTAAGGGAAGACAGAGGGTACCGTCCTACACCTCATGCAGTCGAACGCTACCCGGTGGTCCTCATCCTCAACCTCAATTTTCACGAGATGCTTTCTCGATTCGTAGAGCTCTCGCCCGTAGTAGCCGAGGTGCTGCTCGACTATGGGGACGTGGCGATGCTGAGCGGTGCGGACCTGAGCACCGTCCGTGTCTTCATATCCGTGCTAAAACCATTTGCTAAAGTGACTACGGAAATGTGTGCGGATAAAGTTACTGCAGTCAGCAAGGTCATTCCCCTCGTGAAATTGCTTAACTAGGTAAAATAACCACGAACATTGATTCCTCTCTTGGTATAGTACCTACTAGATTATTTCATTTCTCTGACATTTACTTCGATTTTCAATTTCAGAGCATCAATCTTATATAGGTTCCGCAAGGAGACAGGCTAGCGGAACAGGTGAAGAAGTTCGTTCTGGCGGAGCTGGATCGTCGGTTTGATCCTGTTGAGTCCAGAAAGCACTATGCAATCGCTGGACCCACGGTTCAGAAAACTGCACTTTAAGAGCCTGATCGCTGTAGTCAATGCCATGAGCACCGTCATCGCTCAGATGTTTCGCGAGGAGGATCAGGTGAACGTCCTGCAGATGTTTTTACACGCTGAGCGTGATGTAGTACCATCAGATGACCTCTGGAGCTTTCATAACACTGAAGCAGCATAAAAAAGAACCCTGTACAATGAAAATGTCGCCGGTGGGACACCATTTGAGTTACCGCAATTCCTCAACCGACCGTCGTTGATCGCTATTTGAATCCTTTGTGGGAGTCGATGAAAGCTGAATACCCTCACTTAAATCAGGTAGCCAGAAAGTACCTGCCAGGAGTAGCAGCATCAGTTCCATCAGAGAGACTCTTTTCCGAGACTAATTCAATCTGATCTGAGAAGCCGCCTTACCAGTACCCACTTACCAAAATTGCAATTTTTCGCTTCACTTCCTGTAAACATTTGGAAATCGTCCTATATTTACAGTAAATAAATAATTTTTCCAATCCTTTCTCTGACACGCCTGGAATTTTATCTAGATTTTACAATCTGTACTCATGATAACATTAATCTTATAAAATGTAAAATAAATTTTTTTACAATATTTATGGAGGGACCATAACTTCGCAAGATATTTTTTGTATGCTGTCATTATCGAATCGATTAATCGATGTATCGATTAATAAAAACAATTAGTCGGGCGCGATTCATCGGCTGCTTGCAATTAATAGATTTTCAAAATATCGATTATTTTTTATAATCGCCCATCCCTAGTCTGTGCGAGAAAATATCTACTCTGAGTCAAATTAATCGATCGTGGCGACACTTTGTGGAAATTGAAGATAGAATTCACTGTTACAAAAACACAGTACAAATTCCACTAATTATTTTTTATGCTGTCGACCGGTTTCTACGACTAAAGCGTCATTTGCAAGGCAAAACAGCCTTGTTTTGTCTTGTAATATGAACGTCTGCAATGATTACGGACTCGATATTCAAACGTAAATGGATAATTAATGGCAGCAACCATACCAACGTGGAAATCGCTGTCCACTCAGTAATACTTCGCCTCCCCTTACGTAATCCAAAATTCCTATTTCTCTCCTTACTCTTGGTCACTTACCAAGCGTTCCTCCCCCTTTCGCCCTCTTCAACTCCTGTATTATCGTTGGATTTTCCCTTTGTATCATGGTGACTAATTATTAGCTTTGTTACAATTGATAATTCAACGTCATTTCTTTTTTCTTTCAGGTGAGTACTCCTCGTTTTTTGGCCGTTGCGGTATTGCTTCATGGGGTAAGCAAAAATGCCGTGGCAATGCGCGGTTCACCCGTGCGATAAGTCTTATGTATGACGTGGAATTCGAATGTATCTATTTAATTGTAGTACTAATTCATGTTTGCATTAATTTTGTGACGAAATAAAATTATGTACACGCACCTTAGGGAGTCTACCAAACTGTAAAATATAGGAAAAGTTTGTAAATGATCTATTTTGGAGATATTTGAAATAAAAGTCCTTGGTATTTGCTATTAGTGCAGAGAAAAGTCGTTTTCACACATTTAAGAATCAGCGCGCTTCCATCATGCGCCATCATGACATCGATGTCACGATGACATTCATTTCTTGTTCTACCTATAGATTGCTATGTCTTCGAGCAGGTCTTAGTTAATTTATTCCATATAAGGGTCGTGGCTTAACTTTCACATGATTCCTATTTACCACAATAAGTCTCTTTTTAGCTATTCATACCGTCTGTCTCTCCTTATGTTATCCAAAATTCCAATCATCTTCCTTCCTCTTCTACGTCTTCCCAGCATTTTCCATTCTATCACCCTCTTTAACGTGCCCTCACCCCTCATTTCATCTCCATCCACTTTGGCTGCCTCTTTCGAACTTCCACCGCTAACTTCCTTCCATCCTTCATCATTTTAGAGTCTACTAATAGTTACTTAAATTTTCTGCTCAGAGCCACCTTTCCAGTTCCCGTCTTCTTGGAGGTGCTTCCTTGGCTCATGAAGTTGTGCATCTGATGACCTACTGCTAGACCTATTCTCCTTCAAAATACATCCTGCATACGGAAAATGTTCCACTTACTTTATTTTGCCCTCCTACTTTTACTTCGTTCATATGTAAACCCCTGCCTTATCAGTTCCGAAAATCCGATTACCTTGATTTTTTTATGTGGCACCTGATCTTTAAGTATGTAACGGCTCATTTAAATTTTACTTAAGTATTTTCTCTTTCAATCTCACTAGAAAGGGAGCATATGCTCTTCAAGAAACTATCTCAACTGAATTAGTATTTAGGACAGCTATGGCACTAATGTCATAAACCAGTCAGAGGTGCATTAGTAGCTTTAACAATAATGAGTATTTCGTCTTTTTACGTCGAATTAATTTAGGTTTTACAGTCCTCTCTTACAATTAACTCTTTTTTTAACGGACGAGCATAAACATCCATGTGAAAAATCCACTCAGGCGGGACTCGCACCTGCGACCCTCAGATTGGCAGGCGAGGACTTCACCCCGTCGACAGCGGAGCCGACGAATGTAGTAATAGCGCAACCACTAATGGAACACATTACTCTTGCGTCTAAAGTTTTGAGAATGAGGATTTGTATTGAGAATGGTGAGCGGGGGCTCCACACGAGTGTCCGCCGAAGCTGCCGCTTGTATTTTGTTTGTGTGTCAAACAGACTACTTCCCACTCCCGTAACCCTCGCATCTTGTTTTAGTCTGCCATCCTCCCTTCCCCCACCTGCCACTCCCCCTCCACTCCAATCCAGCAGTCTCACTCTCTCTCCAGGATTGCCTGCGAACATTCCGCAGCTGCGGAACCTCCAGCAGGGGCCTCGAACACCCACCTTCCTTCCGCCTAGCCGAAGCAGCCTTGACGTAAGAGTGGTGTGTTCCACCCTTGTGTGTCTCGGATCATAAATGAAGGCGCCCATCACTGCGCTAGGCTGTTTGCATTATCTATGGTCTCTTATGCATTTGCTTCGGGCCACTTTCCGTGCCTCATTTAGACTCTATTCCTTGCATAGTTTAGGGGTTCGGTTGACTTTCTGTGAACCATCGTATGCCCGTAGTATTCTTCCTGTAACTTATCAATCTTGCGCAACTGTAAGTCCCCTTTGACCCTTCTGGGACGATATCGTTTTGTTATTTCTACGTATCTCTAATTATTTCATTTATTTAGAATTGCATTTCGTATTCAATCTGTACATTCATTTTCGCTGTTGGCTCAGGAAAAATTACCGTAACCTAATCCGTAAAGGTACTTAGTATATCTACTCAATTAATTCCAAGATATCATTTGTTTCTATCTGTGATATGCATCGAAATTCACTATACAGGACTGCCGCTTGAGACTGCCATTTATCTATACAATTTCAAAACTTTAAAATTGATTGAGTTAGTAAGTAGTAGAGAAAATGGCTTATAAAGCCTTGGTTCCTTGGATAGAGTTACATTTTCTTCTTTGATAAATCTTTATTGAGTACAACTGATTAAGCCCCATTCATAGTTTCCCGTTTGCAGTAATTTTATTTCATTATTTTATTTATTTCGCCCGGTTTATTAATTGTAATCATTAAATGCTCTGTTAACGCATGCTCTGGGATCTACAAAAATAATCGTAACCCAAAACCTACGATGATACTACAGTTTTCAAGTTAATTCGTAGCAAAACATGATCCGTTTTAGTCTAAACATGCATAATGCTTTAGCATGTGATAGTTATGCTTGAATACCTTGTTAGATATTACAAGAGTTTAGAATGGCTTGGGGTGTAAAATAGAGACATTTGGCTTTCTTACCTTAGTTCTAGGACTTTTCTTTCTTTTCTATGCTTCTCAAGATTTTGCAGAGATTTCAAGATTTCAACGGCAATTTCGTTACTTTAACACAAAGCATTGGCTTAAAGAATACAGTTGACGAATCTTTCATCGAATTCTCATTAACTATTTAACCATTAATCGAGTGTCTCGTTTGCCCTCTTATGCACGAGTTTCTGTTGCCGAGACAAAACGTAAGATATTATAATTATTTATATAATATCGTGAAGAACACTTTCGTTTTATAGTTAAAATGATGCAGATATTAAAAGTGTTCGATTATGTTCCAAGATTTAGAGTACAAGTGTTTAATAGCTTCCGCTGTACTTCCATTTCTGTCAAATATATCCGGGGAACTCATCTTCAAAGGATGCGTTCGATGCTGGTGCATACTAACCTGATTCCCGCTGGGAAAAGACATGATTATATTTTTCCTGTTGCAGTCACATAAGTACGTGTCGAGTTCATGGCTGCGTCTTAATGCACGTCCCTTGAAAAGCATACTTCAACGTGTTCAGCAAGTGGTGAACATGCGCCGGCCTTGAAGGCATTCGGCTTCGCGTTTTACGACATACCGCACTCACCTTAGGCACCACATTCGCGATACGCTCGTGGGAGTTTGAATGCGACAACGCAATTGGTGTTTTTGTGTTTATTTTTTGGGTGATAAAAATTATTTCTTTTCTTTTTGTTTTTTTGTTATTTATTTCCCTCTCTTTTTCTCTCCTGAATTGGCAACGTCGAACAGGGGGCCATCCTCCCCCCCGACCCCCTTCGTGTCTGTTTGCGGCCGACGTTCCGAGATGGCGCGTCCTGCCGAACGTTATTCCCTTCCACATCGTTTTTCAGCTCGTGTTTATTTGCGATGGCTCACCGGACCGTGCCGATCTGCTCCGTGTGCGTGCCACGTGTGCGTAATAGTTATATGTGTGTATCCCACCCAGAAGTATTCCCCAGCTTCGTGAGAGATCGCAATTTTTTCGGATTTACGCCCGGTGGAAAATATTTTCCTCTTAGACCGTTCATTTCTCTCCGGTCGGCGTCGACCGTGCTTTCTTAAAATGGTTGGAGCTATTTTTGTCTAGTACAGATTTGCGTTAAACTTTGCATGCGTGTTCTTATTAGTGATATCTATTGATATCAGAAAAAAGTGCATTTTCCCGATTTGGTTTATTTGGAAATTTCATGCTATTTCAACGCGTAGCCTTATGGCACTTGAGATATATTTCGTATTCATTCGATTTCAAGTATGCAGATTTTCTTCTAACCCCGAAATAATATGTTTAATATTATTGTACTTGTTGGTAACAAATAACAAGGCTTCACGCATAGCCAAAGATTCGAATTAGCATATTTAAATATAATTTTCGCCTAGATTTCGAATACCGCACCATAACCTTAAGTGCCATACATGCTATAATACAGGCAAAAATTTAAAAATATAATTGTTACATCCCCATCCGCATGTTTTGTGAGTTCCACCGCATAAACAGATTTCATTCATTCATTAAAGAAATCTACCGGTTAGAGGTAGGTTGTGATGAAAGTACTTATATGAAATATGGTCCTTCAATGAACAGTATTTTACTCAAGTGTGCACTCAATGATCCACAATTACCGCTCCAACCACCTTAATCTTGGGATACACCAGCGCGGCTTGCCTTACCTGACACTGCATTCCACATGGTTAATGTCTCTGTACTGACGATGGTGGGTCTTTGTACCGCGTCATTTCCTTTCGAGGACGATTATTTATTTAGATGACACGTCACGGTTATATTTGAAGTTAAGAATGCTCTGAGCATAGAGTGATATATCAGTTTGCTCGTACTTCATCCGTTTCTTCACTTGTACTGCTACGTTTTACCCATAGAACCGTCCTGAGAACGTTTGGCAGGGGTTGTCAGAAAAATATCTTAGCAGGACTTAATATTTGTGTTATTGTTAACCTCAAATTGTGTTTAAATTCTTAAAAAAGTTAAGGTATGGCTGCTTTCTTTTGAGAGTGTGGAATGTTTTTAAGAAAAACAATTTTTTTGTCTTCGATGTTTATTTAATTTATTCACTGTCAAAATATTTAAACGCATATTAATTCAGTTTTTCATGAGTTTATGTATTTCTTATTTTACTTACTTATCAGATATTTTGTACTCTTAATAGCACTCATTTCACGATGGTAGCTCACCACTGGAATTCCTTTGACACTACCTGAAGGTCATATTTTTAAATTCACGTTCGTATATTTTCTACATGTACATTAGCAATTATAACAGTCTATATCTACCTATCATTTTGGTTCGCTACTCTTTATATTTGATTTATCTGAATAAGCCAGCTGAATTTATTACAAAATTGGTAACTCTCTCTTTACAACGAAACAATAGAATTTCAATATGTTTCGATTACCTGGGGGAGCATCACTAAAGGAGAGGAATTCGTCAATATTAGTGTTTTATAAGAAGTTGAAAGCGGCATCGTGTTTATGCTTATTCGAATGAATGAAGTAAGTACTTAATACGACATCATATTCCAGTCAGCCTGTGAAATTTAGTTGATACACCTGCTATTTATTACGGAATTAAATACGTGAATGTTCACCGTTTAAAACTCCAGCCGTTGAAATGATGATTGTTTCGAGAAAGCTCTGTTGGAACGAATACAGTCTTGTTTTTTTGCCTATCATTAATGGAGCTCCGCTTACTTTTGCTCCCGAACCCAGAGAAAAATTTGCAACCTCGTTGCAGGCTGAAATTTTCCATGCGTCCTTGAACGGCTTATCCCGTTGAATTTTCATGTGCTCTAGATTTACCGTTTTGATTTTATCTATCGCTTGAGACGTTAATGCTCGACCAATCGACTCTTCCGTATTAGACCTACCTGTAATTGTCCAGGAAAATACGTTTTTATATCCCCTGGTTGGAAGAACACCATCAACCGATGTGATTTTATAGGATAATTGAATGATTATAGAGCCTTTTGATACCATATTAAATTGTCGAGCCCGCTGCGCTTTTTTTAGTGAGGTATTTCATAAATTGGCACCTTTCTTACATACGCTAATGTATCGTAATGAATGTGATTACTGAATTTTTTATAGTTGCCTCTATGGAATATTGTATTGTTCATTTTAAAAAAATGTCCACCCACTCCTCCGCTTGCAGCTTACTCGTAGCTCTAGTTCCTCTTATTGAATGTACGCGAAACTTAACTTTTGCTAACATATTAATTCTTGAAATATCGACGTTCAATCAACGCATTTACTTGGTAAGCCATTCGCTGCACTGTATTCGGTTGGTAATGGTAGAGAAAATTTCTTCGTCATATTCTGACTTACCAGGTTTGAGTATCTCTGCCTGTTTCGCTTCACCGTCTAAGCTTTGGTGGTCCAACACTTCTTTTCCCAAGTGGGGCATATTCCATTAGACTCCTCAGTATTCTATTTAAGGGCATGCGTTGAAGATGGTTTTCCAGAAGGTCTTTTAACGATGAGCTGTTGCTGTTACCTCTTCCACCTGGAGAACATTTTTGAACATTAATTATGAGAAATAGACACCTGGTATATTTTGATTCGTGAAGACTGAAGGTATGTAACCCGCTCAGTTAACTTAAATTGGAGGGCAAATCACTCCACGCAAATGATGCTTACCTATATTTCTTATTACGTGTTGAAAATCGTTGCGCGCTTATTGTTAACGGATTGATTTCAAAGAAATTAATAATATTTAAAATACATTAATTTGTCCTTACGATTTCTGAACCGCCAATCTTAATTATTTCTTGTTCCATTTAACCTGTGTCTTGTCTCTGTCACAGTGTTACGTTACCAAGTAGCCCGTTTTTCCGATGAGTACTTGTAGTACCTTGTATTCCCCGAAGTTTATTCATTCCTCGTGAATGTTAAGCCTTATTATATCGCCTCAAGTTGGCGTTAGATTGTAAGGGGGAAATGAAAATTTGACAAAAATGAGGGTGCACTCAGTCTGTTCTCGGTGTGACCTTTTCACTCTCTTATTGATTTAATAATTTACTGTTTTTTTTTAAAGTTTTCAATCCAATAGTATAACGTGTGGTTACATTATGTCATGCGGTTATATTACTACTTGTTCTACAACTTAATTTGTGAAATGTTGACACTGTGGAAAGAATTAAAGTATTGAATTCTAAAATAAATTATTTTGCAACGCCTCGACTCCTCTTCATAATGAAATGTAATCGCGAGGTAACCGATATTTATGAATGCCATGAAATTAAACTGTGTACGTTACTAAGTTTACTTTTTCCCAAGTGCGTATATTACGTTGTAAATGAATGAATTGTCGTGAAATAAGAACATGACATCCGCGGATCTTTGTCGATTCCGCGCAGTCGAAAGGCCCGGTTCGATAACTATCGCGTCGAAACGCCAGGTGTCGCTCGCTAATGAAGAGAATGGACCAGCTGTGTAACTCGCGAGCTTGAGTGGGGTACTCGCGTCGCCCGCCGCCGTTCGAATTGGTTTCCTCCGTCTACACCGCCTCCCCTACCCCAACCTCCCACTCCTCTTCCGCGTGAATGTTTTTAATGACCACGTGGTATGGGCGACATCCCGCTCAGAGGGCAGGCCGATCGCCTCAACGGTCGCGGCAAGGAGACCGTCGCGAGACGCCGTGTGTGTACACCCGCGGCACTGTCTATCATGACGGGAGCCGTATTCCTTTTGCCAGTAAAGTAAGGGTGTAGTCGTCGAAGAAAACGAATGTAGAATTCTGACCGATAAGGAAGACGTTTAGAAGGGAAAATTATTGTATGGAGCAACCCCGATGAAGATTATTTTGCTGAACAACCCGTGCTCTGTCTAAAATTGATAGAAGCGGCAAAATGAGAGAGATACTCTGCCGAGAAAATTTACACTACCGCTACGAGCGAACAGGAAGTGTTACATAACTAGTGGCAGATTTAGAGGGGACCCGGGGGGGGGGGGGGGGGGGGGGGGGGCGCCCCCCGTAATTCCTGGTACAATAGGAAAAATGGTGGTCACAAAGTATTCCATACCACCCAGATCCCCGCCCCCAAACAACGACCTAAATCCGCCACTGCATATAATTTTTGGGAGGACCAGGTTGCGAGCCGTTCGAGATTCGGGAGGCTACGTGATAGGCTTATATTACATAATTACTTTTTTAAATCAGATCAGGCGAGTCCGACACGGAGGCTATTCTGTTGACCATGCTCTTTTTCCAGTAGAACTGATAAAAGCGACAAAATAAGAGGGATACACTGCCGAACTGATGGGTACAAAGATTCCATCTTTCCACTCACCGTTAGTGATTATCACGAAAACAGCGTGGTACTAACATTATACACACCTGTGCACTTCACCTTTGTTCTCTCCCTCCTCCTTTTCGCCATTTCCTCTTTCATGGCTTGTGTCCTTACACCCGTGTGCCACATGCCCCTGCGGTATCTCGACGGGTAGTATGTAGATGGAGATGAGATGTCGGCTAATCGACAAAACCGGTTATTCTAAGGGAGACTGTGAGACACCAAGCTTTTTCTTATCCACTCTACGATGGTATCAATTATGGAAAATCGGTTGCTTTATGAAGGAAACGTAACGAAGTACTCTCCACGGTTGGGAATACTATTGGCATGACCGTCCATGAACCTTTCATTTATTTGGTTGAATACCTGTGACGTAGGTTTCCAGTCTTAATGGTTTTCTAGGACAGGGTAGTTGAAGGAGAATTGTTTTAGGTCGCACTTACTTCAATCGTAAGTCGTAACTATGTTTTAAAAAATTGTAAATTATTCACCCATGTTATTTTAAGATTGCTTTTTAAGCCGCATGCCTCCCGCGGTCTACGACTTTGACGCTCCTAACCTATGATGAGCGCCATATTTATGCTGCCCTCGGGCGTTGGGACATGTGACGTAAAATTCTGACGTTTAGGGTAAAGTGTTGTTGATTAAATTCATTCCCGTACCTATGTGCCGGACAGCAGGGATTCATTGTCGCTGAGTGGTGTGCAAATAAGATTTTCCAACTTGTTGCGGCACAGTGTTCTTCACGAGCAAGCTGAGTATATATGGAAGGGTTGCCATCCTTAGTTTCGTCCTTTCGGGTCTCAGTGCTTGAGTTATCGTTCACTTTCCGAAGGGCGAATAATTCCTCCCTGTTTATTGCCCGGGGAAGGAAAGCAGCCAGTTCTCGCGAAACCCCTCGGAGTGCAGCGGACGGACGAGCCGACTTTATGCCTGCCCAGAGTCAGGTCCCTTGTGTCTCTTTCCTTGCATCCAATATTTCGCATCTCCAGAAGCAGTACGTTTTCTCCTGAAGCGGAGGGACGGCGTTCGGGGGAATCTCCTCCAGCTTCGCGTCGTATTTCGTGCCGATGACACCCCGTGCGAGTCTCTCGCAGTCTAATCTATTAATTACCGTGGTGTGTGACGCTAAGTGCCGTCTGATGGTCGTCCCTTCCTCCTCCCCACCCCAATCCCCTGCATGTTGCATTTCGCTCTGCACTTGTTTATTTACCGTGTTGGCGCCCAGGGTTGGGGCGTGAGGGTGTCTCGAGGCCGGTCTCCTGGGGAGGATGCCCTGTTCAGGGTACAGCCGGGCGTGAAAGCCGTCTTTGCAACACTGAAGCTCCTCTTTTTTCCTTTCATTCGAGATCGGAATGCGAGGAAAGTCGTCGCGTGTCAGCCGAGAGTTCGATGCCTTGCGAAATTCCTAAGGTGGTTTCAAAAGCCTCTCCTTTGTCTTTCAGGCCTGTCTCCTTTGTATTTCATGTATTAATTCAGTTTTGAATTATTAATTAGTATTTGAAAACTACTTAGTATTTAATTTCAATTATGACTACCGGCTGTCAAAACTTCTACCAAGTGAAGCCAAGAACAGTACCGATTATTTGAATTATTGGTTAGTCTTGAGCTCTTTTTGAGTAAGATCAAAGTCTTCTGAGGTACTGTTGTTCTGTTGTTTATTTGATGGGTGCGGTACCGCTGTTAGAACAGAAAGACAACGACTTTGTGCAACTGGCAGTATGAAATTTTGCCAACGACAACCATAGCAATTTTCATTTTTTATTAGCGATAGTGGTATGTCATTTACCGCGAAGTTTAAACCAGCTTTTAGACAGTCTCAGGCGAGTATAATTAGTGCGGAAAATATAAAAGTTAGAAATGTTATTATACAGTGGATCAAGTTTCGTAAAGCTACTTCAGATGCAAATAAACTCTATCCACTTCTCTCATGCGAATGTCGGCTCATTGTCAGTAGGTGATGATGGAACTCGCCATGTTTTGAGACCAAAGATGTATATAATTCAGACTTTCAGGGTTGGGGTATGTTCCTTCCTGTGCGTCAAATGTGGTTTTCCAGTAAACTTTGAAGCTTGGAAAAGTCACTTTGTTATCGATGTACGTGTCTAAGGTTGCCGCACCCTAATTATATGGATACTCTCTAATAAGCAACTTAAACGTGCGCGTCACACACTTAGCTACCCCACAACCATCTCTGACGATTACGAAGGTCATATTAACGAAGCACCAAACTGTCTAAAAAATTGTCAAACATCCGCGACCATCTCCACAAGATAATGGTTTTCCCAAGCCGTGCAAAAATAATAAGGACAAAAAGGTATAACGGGTTGATTCCTGAAAAGTGAGTGTTTGTTGTAAATACTCGGAATGGTGGGTAATTGAGGTCAGGTAGGATTTTGTGGGGAGTAGGGAAGGGCGAAGAGGAGCTCAGCGCTTGTCTATTCTTTGCGGAAGGCGCCGGAGAATCCGTTGTTTAGCGTGGGCACGCGACTGACGGTTGGCTGCACTTGAGGTGTCACTCAACACGGTCACTCAAGTAGGGATTGAAATACCACTGAGAGTGCTCCGTCAATTGAGGATTAGAATAGCACTTAAAACTTCATCTTATGCTGTGCTTTCCAGTTTTGGTTTGTCAGATATGATGTTATTCGCAATTTTGCTCGTCTCTTGCATCATCTGGCTCAATTAAATGTAGCGAAGGATTTCTAGAATTAAGAGTTGGCATTAGTCTTCTGTATTCCTTGTCTTATTGCGAGTTTTCTTCTGTGTCAGTTAATTATACATTGAATGTCAATGCGTGATGAAATTTTCAATTCACTTTCTCTGCTAACAGTATTTGAGAAACGGGTTTCGTTTCGTTTGGGCGTTCTGAAATGTCACTTCATAATGGCATAAGCTTATCTGTTTGATCCCTGCATTAGATACCCGTAAGTGATTTAAGGAATCATTTGCATGAGATGGTCACTTTCAACATAAAATATACGAGTATTAAGCAGTTGAAACGTGGTGTCTCGCGTGATAATTTTCAATGAATTGTCTATTTTCCACCTACATTGTCACTTTAATGGCCTAGTCTCACCCACGGAACATGAGGAAATTCAGAGTGAAGCGTGGATAATTCAAAAGAGTACTCGCACTTCATGACACTTATAATTGTTGATTTTTCATCCTCAGCAGTTTCTCCCAGCATGTTGCTCGTAATTACTTGTATCCGCGGAGCAAAAGCGATGACTTATATTTACTCCGCGCGTTATTCACGATAAGATAATGTTCTATTCCACTGACGCACAATGTGGAATGCGCACTCGAGTGAGGGGGGACCGTAGGAGTTGCGCGCTCTCGTACTTCGTACATCAATTATTTCAAACTCGGTGATAAATATTTCTTTCTCCGTCTGTGCACTAACATTCCCGGCTTGAAATATTGTGTTACTTTCTCCGGAGGCCTTCGCCACGCGCCCACGTTCGTTGTGATCCGCTCAGAGCGCGTAGCTGTTGACTCGGGAGAAATGTTTCAAGGAGGAAACATAGAGGTGGTAGTGTTTAACAACGTCTCGCCATCCGTATTAGTTTACCGCCCCGGGGCGAGCGAGGAAAATGAGTGCGTATGTCTTTTCACGCGGCCGTCAAACCGTTGTCATGTCGTGGGTGTTGGTCTCCCAAAAGAAGCCATCCCATTGTCACGTCCGCACTCGCGCACGTCCCTGAGTGAAGGAGGCCGTTCTACTGTCTTCCACGCCCACCTTCTCTCCTTTCAGCTCGATCCAAGTTGGTCCAACCGAATGTGTAGTGGCTTCAAACGATGCTATCGCCATTGAAAAATGGAAGCACTTGTTGCGAGGGTGCCATGCAAAACCGTTGCTTTTTATTGATCATCAGTCATAATAATATCCTCTTCCTCCCTCTATTTCCCCATTTTCCTCCCTTTTCATGACTGGCGTCCTACCACCCCCTGCCACACGCTTCTACGGCGGCTCTTAGGTTAGTATGCAGATTTAGATTATTGCTAGAGTTAGTCTACCGATTTAGGTAGGTTTTGATGGAAGATACTACCAACGACACCTACTTCCTTGCAAGATTTCCCTCTTCAACTATGCATACATCTACACCTCTCTTCGTCCCATCCATGAAGCCTATTAATTCTCTATCTTCCTCCTTACTTGCCCATCAACCTCCCATCTCTCTCGCAGCCTTCATCCCCTCGCCTATCATCAGCTGCTCCAGCCGCATACTCTGAATTATCCTAAGTTTGTCCATCAGCTTCCTCTCCTCACCCTAGTTGATATTAAAAAAGTAATATTTATAGTTTTATCCTGGTTAGTAGACTGCATAATTCCGAGATGTGGGTGTGGAGAGAGATGGAGGAGGTATAATAAGTAGAGAAATGACAAACGAAGGTCTTGGAATGGTAGAGGAGGATCAGAAGCTGTTGTTGGAGAATAGAAAAAGGCAGAGCCGCTGAATGGATCGAGTAATTGGAAACGCGGGGTTTTTGAAGTGTGTTATTTAAAGGTAAAAATGTCTGGAAAGTGATGAAAAAGTACCAAGGATAAGTATTTTACACTGGATGTAAGAAGTATGCTGAGTTGAGAGAAACTTCGTGTGGAAAGAGATGATTTTATAATGGATTCGAATCCTTGGGAATAAACATCAAAATGCACCTTAACTGGTAGAGTTCTATAAATATATGTGTGGTAAATATATATTCTTAACTGTTAAGTTTCCTTAACTGGTAGAGTACTGAAAATAATAACTCTGGTTGGCTATAACTTTTATATTGAGAAAAATGTCCTTTTGGTAAAATATGGAAACAGATTGTTATATGTAGTTTATTACTCGTAAACTGATGAAACGTATTTCAATAAAAATGATTCATTTATGCACATTGCACAAGGCCGTCGGTAGAAACTAATTATGAGTGTTAAATGCATTCAACTTGTCTTCTATCGTTCTCAAGAATTTTCTCCTAAATGCAGAATAGTATTATGTGCGTGTGGGTGCGCAGTGACGTATTTATTCTCCAGCAGATACGAATTATTACCATGCTCACGGAAATTAACAGGTTAAATGGAAAGAGGATGCTTACCGTTCTTCGCACCTTATAACTGTGCATCCCGTTACCGATAGTAATTGAACTCTAATGCCAATTGGACGCTCGTGAATGCTTCCTCGGAGTTTCCATAAATGAATGTCAGCCTGTTCATCTCGTGCGCATTAGAATAGCACGGGATGACTAGGAAATACATTCTGCCCTGCTCCGAGGAGCGATTTACATGCAGTTATAGACGGATGAAAGATTTTTTGACATAATATCTTAATTATTTCCCTCGGAGGGAAATAATGAACCATTTTAATGAAAGCTTGAAAAGCTCATGAGTTCCATAGATTAGGGTAGCTCTTATTCTGGCTGAAATTTTATCGTTTGGTCCAGTGAAACTGCCGGATGAGTTTGTATTAGGATATATTGCCTGAATTAGCTCTAGTTAGGGTCTTCCGCGGAGAACTAAATTATTTTTTCACTAACTTTATTCCTGCATAAAACAGGAAAATAGACTAGGTTATATAAGTCCTCCTTGAACCTAGGCATAATGGAAAAGTGATTATTAATACCCTGGCGAGCTTCCTGCCCTTTAAGTATGGATGACAGCTGTGACAATTGGTTTCCCGTCGAACTGGCGCCAGCATTTACCGCCTGACCTTTTCAATTGCTTCACCGATTAATTGCAACATTCTCCATTTGATTAGATCGAAGACAGTGAAAACGATCGATGTTTGTTATTTTCAAGTTTTTGTTGATGCATATATATGTTTAAGGAAGGCAGTTTTTTTTTAAGCTTTGCTTTGTCCTCACCGTATTCCGTAGCATTTCCTGCAGCCGTTTCTGCCGTATTTCTTCCACTGGCAGAAATTTCCGGAATTGCAGAAGACTCAGCAAGACGTTGTTCGCACTGAGAATCCAAGACTGATGTAATAAAAACTGCGCCGTCGCGCATGAAAACTGGATTTTCCGCAATTCTTTTTGTTTTTTATTTGCGGGCAATTTGAGAAGAGTGGCCATGTCCGCTCCCCCTTACAAGTCGCTTCTTTATTCTCAAATTGTTCACCACGCGCTATGCAATGGAAAGCGGTGAACCATTTGGAAAGCATATGGCTGTACTAATAAATCCTCAATGAGGTTTTTGCTCGCTTCTTGCATGCCCAAAAACGCTATTTGATTATCTTCATGACGTGACGAGGAATTAATCGAAATTATGCAGCTCAATTTAAATATGAATTATTTATTCAATGCGGGTTTTATTTGGGTAGTAGTAAATATATGCTGAGCTGTAGGCCATAAAATAGGGGAGCGACGTGTAGCGAGAGCTGTGAAGGAGTACAATGTTGTGATTGTTTCATGAGACCGACCTAAACTTCCCAGTAGCTATGCGGTTGATTTCCTGTTAAAATACTGCCATATTCGGTTTTCACGTAAACCATACTTTTACGGGTTCTGCTGTTGCAAAAGCTTGGTTATTTTCCTTTGCCTGATTTCAAATAATTTCTCATTCTTATTAGTTCGTATTTGCCATGTTTTTTAAGCTATTTCTTTTTATGCTGTGCATATTTCTTTGATTTTATTGAGTTTGTTTTATTGGGTATGCGGAAACAGTGTTATGAAGAAATTTATGTTTGTAAGTCACCTGTGGAAAGATTTAGCGATGAATTTTTGAACGAGCCAACTGTCGTGGTGTAGTTGGAGCTCCTCCGAGAATTTCTTGCTCCACGTGCTGATCAGTTCGCGTCTCACGTCGCCGTTTTCGCTTTCCTCGCCAGTCATCCCGTGTCAGCTGGCCGATGTGTCCTCTCCGTGTCTCGACCCGATCTGAAATGCAGTCGGAAGCACGGCGGCACCTTCACCTGTGCCCCGGCCTGAACGTGCGCGTCAACGCTTGGCCCACGCGCCTTACCATGGGTAAGGCCCCGTGGGGTTCCTTCTCGATGCTCTTTCTTCACCGTGCCTCGTTCTCCGCGAGCGTGGTCCGGGGCCGTCTGGCCCCCATCTTCCGCGGTCCTCTCCGCAGCCCATGAGACTGGAAAGGGGAATGAAACCGGGAGCTTGCGACGTCCCGAGCAACGAATCTCCCACCGCGCCATTGTTGTGCTCACTGTTAGTTTAGCGGGGTGTATCTTGTCATTTGTTGAGTTGCGCGCGACTGCTCTCCTTTTCAAAATTCTGTCACCATAGTTTGAAGCGTAATGTCACGAAAACCAGACTTGCTATTTCAGTCACTTGTTCATAAAATTAAGCCCATCATTTTCTGCATTTATTGATGATAAGCAATTTCCAATGCTGACCTTTTTTTAGCGTTGTGTATTACGTTAAGAACAGAAAAAACTGCCCATTTTTCGAGGTCCTAATTCGAATGCGAATACGAGTATTTGGTGTCTCATCATAATGAAACTAGAAAAGTGGTAATAAAAAAGTGGCAAAAAAGTTTACTAAATAATGCTAAAAAATCAGTATTTAACAGAAGTGCGTAGTAAATATCAATCGACGGAGAATAGCTTTAATTTGATGCGTCGGAGTTAGGGTGAAGTAAAGAGCTGCTTCGTGTTTCTACGTTTACGTAGACTCTACATCTACGCACTACCGCATAAGCTGCCCAAAGGGCGTGTAGCCGGGGGTGTTGGGACTTCAGCCATAAAAGGGAAGGGCACAGGAAAATAGGAATGAGTGAGGGAAGGGATGATTAGTGTGGTGTATTTTGGCAGAATAAATGTCTCGATCTGATCTGGTTGCAGTCGTGAATGGTGCGCGGGAAGAGAGGGATTTCTCGAACCCACCTGTTCGACGGTGAGTATGTCTTGTTACTTGGGTTTTGCGGAGGACGGTTGACCGAAATTGGGAGGTGCGTTGGAGTTGGAGGTTTTGGAGGCGTAGGAACCAGACTGGCGTTGCATATGTTATTACAGGACGGAACGGGGTGTGCTTTATGTGGATTGGGAAATGAGGGAATAACGCTGGAAGCGGGAGGTTTCTTTTTATGTGTTCGCTGTGCGTGCCCGAGGAGCCGCCGCCCCAGCTCTGACAACTCCCTCGCGGCATCCACCCACTCGATCGTCTTCTCCTCCGCTGGTCCACCGTCTCCATCTCGAATCTGCGACTCGGTGGAGAAATCGGGTCACTGTCTAAAGCCCCCGTGCGTGTGCTCCGCCTGTCTCCCAAGGCCTCTCTCCCCGTACGGAGATGTGGGTGCCCCGGAGTCGAAGCCTGAGCCGTGGCCAATACACTCGCCGGTAAATCGGCACTTGTTCGAGTGTCCCCCCTTCTCTTCTTGCGTTTAGAAGTTCTCACCGTAAAATGAACTTTTTTTATATTTTTATTTTGGTGTTACTTTCGGAAAACTCGGTCCGTGTCTGATTTTTTGAAGGTTTTGAGCTGGTTGGCGTAGAGAATGAACGAGGAGATATTGGATATGTTTGGAAAGGAGTGGAAGCTGGTGGCGGAGGTTCGGAGAAGGCAGAAGGGATGGACGGAAGACGTTTTGAAAGGAATGGGCATGTTGAAGAGGGTAATAGGGAATACTGGAGAAGTGTGGAAGAGGAAGGAGGAGGATGGGAATTCTGGAGAAAATAAGAAGAGGTAGACGATATGAGAAATTTAAGAGGGATCTGATGGCGAGTCTCAGCATAGGAGAGAAAGCGAGACGATGTACCAGAATTTGGTATGCTAGGATAAGGACCTAACTTACAAATCAGCTGGTAGATTACTCATATGAATCAAAAATTATAGGTACCAATTGGCTTAGGTTTAGATGAAGGCTTGTTAAACCAGACAAATCTGTCAATAAGTCGATGAATCCATCTACTTCAAGCGATTTCTAATATTAGATTCTTTGTTTCGGTTACCCCGATAGCTTTTTTAAAGAGCGAGCGTTGTCTGAAGAAGCCGACGAAAGCTTCATCAGAATCAGTGTCAACGAAAGTAAGAATTTCATATAAAAATGCAATACCCCGAATAATAAATTTCAAAATTTAAGCTATTTCATTCTCCATTTCTGCTTACGTAATGCCTTTCCTCATCTCATCCTTAAAGCATATTCTGTCGCTCGCCCTTTCCTGCTTACGTAAGTTCCCTTCCTCTATCACATCTTTCAGCTTTTCCTTCCTCTCATTATCTTCTCCGTCCATCTACTGTGCCTCTTCAACTTCTACTAATCACTTCCCATTCCGCTGTATGCTTTTCAGTTGTTTTATTTAAATATCTTATATTTTGAGTTATTAGGGAATTACTGTGATTATAAACGTATGTATGCGTGACTTCAGGAGAGATGGCGCTGCTTTCGGCTTGGCTGTGTTCGTGCAGGGTATTTTTCATGAATACTTTATACGGTCTTCTTGGCATTGTTTCACGAAAAGAATACCCATTAATTAATCTGCATATAGA
This sequence comes from Pyrrhosoma nymphula, assembly GCA_963573305.1. NCBI lineage: Eukaryota > Metazoa > Arthropoda > Insecta > Odonata > Coenagrionidae > Pyrrhosoma > Pyrrhosoma nymphula. Next base: position 102,252,855 of record OY754329.1, read on the forward strand.
CGTAGTATCCTATTTTTTCTTTATAGTTGTTTTTGACAGTTCCTCAGTGATAGTGGTATTCTTTTTAAAGGCACCAACGAAAAAGTAGGATTTCTCATTTGTTTTGTCTGACGCAGTGGCTGCGGAGGCGCCTTAACGATGTGAGGCGCCCACAACTTTTTTTTGCTTCGGAGCGACTGAGTGCTCTCGGGTTTATGCGCAAGGGAATCACCACGAGGGATGAGGAAGGACTGTTGTTTTTCTCAGAACTCTCACTGCGTTGCATCCTTGACATTTTGTGTCGAATTGCTGTGTGCTGCGGACGGTCGTGTAGGTGGCTTTGAAAGACCGTTACAGAGTGAACTGCCAACGCTCAGGGATCAATTTTCTTTTCTCCTTCCATCGACAAGGGTGCCCGTAGTTTATATTTTATGTTTCAATCGCAAGAGGTTTCTAAACTCGGCGAAGGTCGCTCGGTTATTTACTGGAGCGGCGCTGACAGTCAGTCGACGGTCGTATCCACGATAAATTATCGATCGCTTGTGCTCGATCCTAATTATGCGTGCATGAGGATTGCGAAATGTTAGTCCGCATGAAATGAATCGGTCTAGGAAGCTGCAGTGTAATCTATGTCCGCGGCTAACTCGGCGGAAGACGTCGTTATTGCAGCATTTTTTTCTACCGCGCCAACTAGAGTTTCCGATGTGGCTTCTCGACTAGCCATCCGCGAATAATGCCAGGAATGAGCAGAAAAAGGGCGCTTTGCTTCCCTCATGCTCGTTAAAAGAATTTCAGTGGATTGGACACTCACAATCAGTCCAAAACCGGAACTATGAAATGCGGAAAAAAAATTTTCTCTTTCCCTACTTCCCCCTGTTCGGAATCAAATATTCCATTTCTCTTGCGGTCTATAATCCAGAAGAAAATAATGAGTTTAATGGTTATCAGCCCGTTTCATCTTTTTATTTGAAAGTTTTTCTCCCCCGGCTTGGAGATATAAAGCTAATTAGCATAAAGGCGGAATCACGTTCCAAATTTAATGGATTTAATGTACGTCAATCTGATCATGGATTTTTACTACAGTGTCATCGTTAACTTCTCTCTCTTTTCATCTCCTTTTCCTCCATTATCATGTAAGCTTATTATTAAGATAGACTTTTGAAATATGAACAGTCGCGGCGCAATTCAAAGTTGAGCAAGGATAAAACATTGATGGGGTTAAAAATTATAACCGTCGGTGTGAATATTTTTTCATTCGCCCTCTAAAGAACATGTTTCAGTTTACGTTTGTATTAGTTCGAAAACGTAGACGTGATTAGCATCTGGATATAATCGCACAAAATTCCTTCATAAATATGAGTGTGGAATTTCTCCTCTCAGAAAGATTTGGTGTTTTCCCGGCGAACAAGGCTGTTGAAATTTTCACGGGTTTCGCTTCGGGTCAGGAAGGCGGCTATTGCCGACGTTTAGATGGCTGTCTCTGCCACCGTCTTCAGGGCTGAACTCTCTTATTTGATTTCATCCTGAGATGAACGTTTTAATATCATGTCTATTATGTTATGCCGGTAGGTAGAATCTTTTTCAGTGCTCTCCATTCAGATTGCATAAATTTCATGCTACCCATGCACATTCATCAATCCACCATTTCGTCATGCACAGTTATCAATCATTGAATTCAGCAGTAATAGCAGTATTTCAGTTTTACGTGCTTTGACGGCTAAGATCATTTTGCACGTACTGCCTGCCGCTTGTGGACAGGAGCAGCAGCTTTCGGGACGAATGGGAGGATTACCTCTCTGTATTCGAGCCGAGCTCAACGATGCTTATCTTTGGTGACCGAGGGAAAACTGGGAACTGGAGTTTCCATCGTGGCACACCGTGGCCTCTAATCATTGAACTCAGTCTGAATTACATTCACCTTTAATGGTCGTTGGAAAAAGTCTTAGTTAGAATTTCGATTTTGATATCGTTGTGCATACATACGAGGATAATTGGTGCGTAAGTTATCTTGAGCCCGCAAAGTAGGCGTAACCTACTAAATCTTACTTATGTAACAACAGATTTGAGCTAGGGTATTGATCTCGGAGAGTTTCATTCAACTTCTTCATCCATTAATATTCCACCATCTTATTTTGGATGCGATACTTTTTTTGCGTCTTCACATAACGTTTAATGGCTCCGCTTTTTACAATAGATATGCAATTCTCATTGGAAGACGAATGTAGAGGTGTGGGCCTGTTGAAGAGATTGACGGGAGGGAAGAATGTTGGGTGTTTGCGGAAGAGGAAGGAATCGGATTGGAATTTCGGACGACACAATGCAAGTGGACAGTTTTGTCAGGCACGTTTAGAAATGGTCCCACAATGGAGTAAATGAAGGTAAGGCCTGTCAAAAGACCTGCCAAACCATATTTTATGACTCGGAAAATTATATCTGTATGATATTTGGTGTGAATAATCTCTCACATCAATAATGCTCGCATCAAATTTTTAGGATGCCTCGACCTAACGGCGGGTTCACATTTTACGGAGATACTCGCAAGTGCGCGGAAGTGCGAAAATTCCGATTAGGAGTAATAATCCGCATTCCTCGATACCGCGCTTCAGCCCGTTGAGCTACCGATGCTCCCTTCTCCCTAGTGGATTTTGGCGAAGGAGATAGATATTTACGAATGTTGGACACACAATGCCACGGAGCAGTTAAATCCAGGATCGATAAATATCGCATCGTCTGTTCTCGACCATGAAGCAAGCGAGATATCGAGTGACCTCGAGTCGAATCGTGCGCTCTGCGCCACCGGCCACGAGGCTCATCGAGGGGTCCGGGTTCGATTTCGGGTCAATGCGGATGATGTTTCTGCTGTGGAATTTACACAATGTAACTCAGAAACATAAAGTAACCGACAGTCCGAATCAGTTTGCTTTTCATAATTTCCGGGATCCATCGCTTTTGGTTGGCCCCTCCATTGATCAATCCGTTGCTTGGCGAAACGTTGTGCAAAATCATCCAAACGCCATGGATCCCGGAAATAATGAAAAACAAATTATTTTATAATCGCGGAAACCTGAGGAATAATATTAACCAGGAACGGTATTGAAGCTCGAAATCAGGTTCGAGAATCATGTGGCGACGCACTGATAGGAATTGTGTGGGCGATTTATCGAGCGTTTCCCTGGTTCAGCCACTCCAGTCCGTATACCCACTCCAGAGAGCAATAGGTTCGCCACCGCCGCCGGCGGCGTGCCTCGTTAGCAGGTCGTCGAGTGGGTAGTCGAGGCCTGGTAGCGGCAGATCCCCATGGAAACGGTCGGGAGGTAGGTGCAAGAGGCTGGTTAACATATCTCCTTGTCTCTCCCATAACATGCAAGTTACGGGGATAAATGGACCATTATGCACATACCAGGAACATAATAAAGGTGCTATGAGGGGAAGAGCCGTTTGCTTAATTCTGTCTGTGCCATCTGTTTTCTGTGGAACCTTTCAGAAATGCCAAATGCGACTCTTGAATTAAATGTAACCTTACAGGAATAGCAACTTTAGATTGTAACGGAAGTAATGAATAAATAATTGTGTAACATTCCTCATTAGAAAATGTAATTTATTTATACCTATGCATGCTATGCCATCATTAGGTATGACTGTCGAATCATAGCATGTCGAAACCGAGGTTGAAATAAATAATATTTCCTATAGTGGAGTTGTACATAGGTTTTTTTCTCATTCCTTCATTGATGGAGTAATTCCTGATAGTTAAGCCTCAGACCTTTCATTTCGACCTTTCAGGTATCAATCCGCAGTTTACTTTTACTAGCTTATATTTGTGTAATCGCTAAGGATATAATCATTTTTCATCACAGTAACAACAAAAACAAATCATTATTGAGTATGCAAATCATTATTGGCTATGACCTTAATGCTTCATGCATGAGCCAACATATCGGCCCATAGCGATTTTTGCCTGAAAGCGTGAAGTCTAAAAGAACTCTAAAAACAGGGACCCGTAGTGAAGATGATCGGATAAGATTTGTGAAAATGTTTGTTTAGTTGATTGTTTGGGGAGTCGACCGACATCTGAGATCATTTGCGACATGACGGAATGGTTGGTTGTTTGGTAAGGGAAGGGTTACTTTGGGAGTGAAGGAAGGGTGTAGTGAAACCCGGCGTCGGTATTTGACTACTCGTAACGAAAGATGCAAAGGGGTCCGCCGTTTAATGTTGTGCCCAACGAACGCAATGCTGCACTTGGAATGCTCCCCATACAGCACCCATGTGGATCGGGATTTTACTGAAGAACCTTCACCATTACCGAGATTCGAACTCGGTAACTCTGGGTGGGAAGATAGTACTCTATTAAAATTAATCATCGAGAAGCTTACTTTGTGGAAATTATCCTTAGTAATAAGAAGTGGTTACGTTGTAATTTTCCGCTCCATTTATTTTTATCTAAACCGGTTTCAACGCTAACTCGTCATTTTCAAGAGATTGCTTTCAAGGGTAGCCTCTCGAAAATTACGGGTAATCTTAAATGGTGCAGAAAATTACTAAGTAACTACTCCTTATTACTAGTACTCTATCCACCACACCAACCTTACTCCCCGTGTAAATAGTTGGATATTGATTTGGTGGTAGATGGTTTCGGAACTTGTCCCTTGGGGGTATGAGGGTGGATGGGAGGAGCTAGAGAGGCGGATTTGGGAAATGCGGAGAAAATGCGATGCGAAGAAAGGGGGTAATAAGGGGTGCTCAACTTGGTAGTGTAGTGAAGGAAGTGGTTAATAGAAAAAAGACTGAGATCGTGGCCTTGGGCCAGTATTTGTTGGTGTTAGAGGCCCTGATGGAATGTATAATGGCGAATGGAAGGAGAAAATGCGACGTAATATTGAAATATCTCATTTTTTCTATGATTAGGTTGGAGGATGAAGGGCTGAGCCGATGCTCTCTTTTCGGAGGGTGATGCTTTAGCAGAGCAGGTATACCTATGTGATTTTCAAAGAGAGGGCATAAGTTCAACGAACATTTAACGAGTACTACAATACATACGAGTTTCAATTTTTCGACCTTTAGTTCCAATACATTTATCATAACTGCAGCTTTTTAGACCTCCTTTATATCTTTTAGCGTAGGTATTCGTTCTTTTTTTGAAGTATATTATTTGGTGTTTTTGGCAGCTCACAACTAATTCTTTTACTAATGCGTCCGCCGCAATTGCTCAAAAGACTTCGCTTGTGCATGCATTCATACATGCACCCTTGTTAGCCATACATCTTCATACATTTATCCTCTTCTGTACGCTTAACGGGGTTTAAGAATCGGGCTTACGCCACCACCGAGGTGAAAAGGGTCTGGGAAAGGAGAGGTAGCGGTTTCGCTAGCGTCCTGAGACCCTGATAATAGGTGAGGAGGGGTCGGATTCTAGATTATTTCCCCGGGAAAGTGGGCTGCGGGGACGATGGGCGAATATGTGGAGAGGGGAAGACTTTTTTCCCCCGGCTGGAGAAAGGTCGGGAGGTTTTCAGGGGATGAAGAGAATGGAGGGCAGTCCGGACCCCATTTATCGTTGAGGGATGATAGGGGGACGAATGGGGGCAGGATATGATGGGAGGGATGAAAAAGGGAGGAGGCATTAAAATAATAATCATCTTCGTTTTCTTTGGTTTGGAGGGATTGCCGAGTGAATGTGAATTGGCCGGGCGGGTCGTGTTGGCTGCTGGGACCCTCTCGCTCCTCTGATAGAGATCCTCCGTAGTCAGATTATCTCTCGGAATTTTGAATATATTCAACCCAAGGGTTCAGTTATCGAACGCTGTGGTACAGAGTTAGGGTATTAATAACGCATCCCTGCGTTTAAGTATTTTGTTCGATGACATGGCAGTTCATTTGTAAGTTTAACCTTCATATTTGATAAAACTATTACAAAAGTTGTCATTAAAATTTGTAAAAACGTTTCTTAGTGGTTAAAAAATAAAGTTAAACCGAGGAGATTTTATGAGCAAGTAGTGAAACCTTAACAGGGCTAATGGTGGAGTAGGAATGTTCCATCAAAAACCTAGACTAGACGTCATTTCTTTTCAAATTCATAAAAATGGCTCTTCTTCCCTCGTAATTCCCGCTAGCCAAACATTACCTTGTGACTCCCATAACTTTCACGTTACGGGGAAGAATGGACCATAATGTGCATACCAGGAACATAGTAAATATGTCAGGAGGAGAACAGCGTATGCAGAAGAGCCGTTTACTGAATCCTCACCTTGCCATCTGTTTTTTGTGGAATCTTTCAGAAATGCCGAAGGCGACTCTTGAGTGAAATGTAACCTTTTTGGAAATAACTACATTAAGTTGTTACCTTTTCTATGTCAATCTGTAGTTTACTTTGACTATCTCTTACCTGTTTAATCGCATTCAATATTCTCAGTTTTCAATAGAGTAACAAAAAAAATCCTTCTCCCTCCTTTGATACCCAATCACGACTTTCTCTCCTCTTCCACCCTGCCGAGTATTTTATTCGTCCTTCTCTTTTTCTGTCTTATTATCTCCATGTAAGCCTCTCATTCTCTTTCAGACTAACCCAAATCCTCTCCCCTCATGATCCATGAGTCGGAATCATTATTCGGTAACAAAATACTCATTAATTATCTTGTCTTGTTTTCACAATACAACGAGATTTTCATCGTAACTAGGCTTTAAATATTTGATTTTCACTGACAAAATCTATGCTCATCTCAAAGCATGGATAATTTTCGAAACACAGAAATGCTGAATAAGGTTGTTGGTATTGAACTCATTAATATCTTGTTATTGAACCTTTTAGTGTTCTGCGTTTAGTGACTAATACTTTAAGAATAAATATACCTTTAATTTGGGGAGACCCATTTAATGCAATGAGTTTGCTTATTGGCTTTAAGTAGCATTTTTTGTTCTTTTCCTAGTTCCAAGAAAAATCATGGGTTTATAAACTATAGTGACGTTCGGGCATCAGTAATTGGGTAATACAAACAAAGCACCGAGGGAAACTTATCTACTTCTACTATCTTGTGATCCTCTTTCCTGTACTTGCGTGATTCTTCACCACATCGTTTAAATGTATTCTTTTTATTATTGAAGAATAATTTTAACTTGTGAGCATAGACAATATTTATTTTGGTGGGAACCAAGAATATCTTCGTGTTCATACATTCCACGCTTCAGCTAGTTTAACCACTTAACTGTGTGGATTAAGTTGAATCCTAATTATTTTCTTAATATTTCAACTCAGTCACCATTAATCGGGAGCCATTTGTGGTGCACATCCTGCTTCTTCGTCGTGCTTTAAGCCCTCTATGAGTTTCTTGTCCTCTCAATGCCGCCGATGATAAAGGTGATTGACAGATGTTACCGAGTTGGAAGACGTGCTGACCCTTGAGTGTAAAAAAATCTCTCTTCTCGCGGTCCAGTGCTCTGGTGAATAGTGATGTCCCCATTGCCCTTGCATGTCATCTCGGTGCCCTGTTCGACCACTTATTCGCCATTGATCTCTTCATTCCAACGACCATGCACTGATGATTCAAACGCTCTGGCGCTTGGCCGTTGTATCTTTGAATTCCCAAATGCTGCCCTTGGCCTTTTTCGCATATGTCCATCCATTTTCGCCGTGACATACTATTTACAATATGAGTTAATTCCAAATCCATGGTAATGTTGTTGCCCACCAGAAGATCTCTGGATAAGATGAACGATAAAGTTTCTACTGGGTATCAAGCAGTGAGACTTTTATACCCTGTTCATCATTGTATGCATTCAGTCGCTGGACCTAGTTTTTATTCCGCGATAATTTTGAGTTCAGTGTGGAATATTTTCTTGTCATTCAGGAATTTCTTTTTTATTGTTTCGTAGCGTATATCAGTGGTAATTTGATAGTGATGCATTATGCAGTCAAGCCTGCTGGGTTACTGCTATAGTGATACTTGGTGTTAGGAAACTAAAAAAGAAATGACCTATCATGGAAGGAAAATCCTATTTTAATCCATCTCCAATTTGCATTCGTATAACAATTTTGATGAAAATTTATGATCTATTAGCGGGAAGGAAAATATTACTATGTATTCTCATTTCACTGTGTTTATGTGGTAGCTCGTACCTTGTTGAAGGACATTCTGCATGTACAGGGACAGTATTCTTCCATTTCTTAATGTTGCCTCCGTTGACGATCAGAGGTTATGTAGGTAATTCAGAGAAGAAATTCTGTTCGTTGTTTCAAGATAAAATAGTAAATATGTTTGAAATTGCTATTCCCTGGGCTACGAGCTCTTATGTATTTTTAACACGATTTGTCTTTGTGATCACTTCCGCTCTTTTCACAACAGTCCTGTGGATGATGTAATAATGGCGATGACGTAACCTCAATCAAATAGAATCTCCCCTGAGGTTTGCAAACAGATGGCTGTGTCATCTCTTCGAATTGTCTTGGCCGCAATGAAAAACTTAACGATTCTCGAAACTTGCCTGCGGTATAAAATTGGAACATGACCATATTCCAACTTCTCCATTACTAAATTTTTCTTTTGGTCTCGCGACGTGTTTTCCTACCGGATCACATACTCATCTTTTGCATCCTGTGCGTTATGATCAAGGATGTTGAAATACGTTAAAAATGGTGATAAATGTCCCCGGTATGGAATGCAAGCGTGACAGGCGTGAAGGTGATTGGGATCAGTTGACCTAAGTCTGCCTTGGCCAAAATATTATCATCGCAAATACGGTGAAAGGTATTCCATAAAATCAGGCTTAAATCTGTGAATTCTCATCGTTACACAAGATAAAAACTTTGTAAAATTTCACGGAATCCTTTAATAACGACCGGTATCACCCAACAGTGGACATCATTTGGTCTGATGATTTCCGCTGTCGGATGACACCGGTCGTTATTAAAGCTTTCTGTGAAATTTTACAAATTTTTAATCTTGTGTAACGTTTAAAGGTATTTTAAACGACTAATGCCTTTTAAAATATTAGCCAGCAGTCGCATTTAAATGGCTAGAAAGAATTGGTTAATGTCTAGAAAGAAGAGGTTAGGTATTTAATTAAAATTACTTATTACTTTGTAAATTGCACAGTTTTACACGTCACAGCAATGTGATAAATCATATGTTGTGATTTACTTCCAATATGTACTGGCGACTCCACGACCAGGTCTTGAAGATTTCTATTTTTTTGTTTGGTCAGTTCATACGATGGTCCAAGTCTGACCCTTAGAGTGCCACACTCCCTACGAAGATTTTCACATAGAGCATATCTCCATAGAGCATGTTTAATTTGGAAAACTAAGTTGGTGGGCAGTCGAAATTCTCCTACTGAATAATATTTCAACCTCCTTGGTGGCGAAATTTGAAAACGTCAACGCGGTGCGCAGGACAGCACATTATTGTCGCCGTCGTATCCCGTATTGGAAGAGCCCCTCCCCCACGCACGACGCATGATCTCCTTGGCAATAGGATTACGCACATCAATTAATTACGCACTATCGTACGCGGCATGTATGTACCTTCCTCGCTCATATCAATCTTTGTGACACGACCGTCATCGAGTGAACTCAAGTAAAGCCGTCGCGAATGTATAGGTCCTCAAGGTGCCGGAATTCAAAAGCTTGACAAGGTTGACGGCGAGACTGCGTGAATCCGTAAACAGGTGAATGCTATCGACTCATCTCTCCCGGTGGAGAAGGGTGATAGGGGTGAGGGAGGTGGGATGAGAGAGAGGGTGGTGGGCAGGGGGTGGCAGTTGGAAGAGGTTGGGAAGGGAAAGGAGGGATTTCTCAGGATACGACCTGCGAAAGGGAAGGGCTTGGCGTTCATGCGTCGACTGGGTTATTCATCCGATATCATTTATGGGATGTTGATCTTCCGCCAAATACGATATTTTCCTGCAAATGTTGGCATGAGAGGTATTCCCTTCTTCCATCGCCCTTCAATATATTTTATTGATATGATGAGGGGTTAAGGAAGGTGATCGATATCGCTAAGGATCCAATATGGATGATCCCTTATGTATAAAGTGCGTTGTAAAATATTTTGAAGCAATATTAAAATTGTAATAACTTATTGCTATAAATTATTATTCATTATATAAATTATCAACTAAATATTATACATTATTATAAATTAAAATTTAATTAAAATTAAATCAATGTTTAAATAATGTAATCTTTGATACGGCACACATTTATTCCACACTCCTCGTAATAAGGTACTTTTTGCATTATTACTTGGCATTCACCTGGTCAGGGTAGGTCTTAAATGGGTCCCTGCTGAAATTACATCGAAAAAAGAATCTAGATCGTTAAACTTGGTTCTTCATTCCGTCAATTGTCTTCCGGTGAGTTAAATGTGAGTTGAAGTTCAATGAATCATAATCGAATCTTACGTAATGAATAACATGTATACCTACTTAAGCTAAATGTAAAATAAATTAATTATCCAATGTATAATGTATAAATAAAAAATAAAGAGGGAGGTAAGAAAGAATTATTAAAATGTGATAAATTTAGCTAATAAAAGAACAAAATGGAGGGCTGCAAGCAACATATCCTAGGATAGAAATAGAACTGGAATAGAATCGTACGTAATCAGTGAGATAAGTATGAAGCCAATAAACGAGGGAGGTAGGAAAGAGCTACCAGACTGTGATAAAACGAGCTAATAGCAGAAAAGTACGGATATCTGCAGTCGACTAATACGAGGATTGAAATAGATCAATAATCGAATCGTAAACAGTAAATGAGATAAGTCTTACAGCCGAATGGAGAGGGAAGTAAGAAAGAAGAATTATTAGAATGTGCAGAGACTAGCTAAGAACAGAAAAACACGGAGGATTGCAGTCAACCAATCCGAGGATTTAAATACTTATTTATTTATCCAATTACATTACATTGGGATTTTGCCTGTTGGTAATGGTCCATGTATCACTCTAATACACAATTCACACAGCATAATTAATATTTCACATAAATATTATGAGTTGGTTTGCTTAATTTTTATGAGGCGAAGTCTCTTCTTGAACACCTTATCTCTCGTTCTTATGTTGACGCAGTGAGCGCGGTACGCGATTGAAAAGCGATCGCTTCGAATGTTCGATTCGCGTGCCATCCTCCCGGAATGGCCACATCGATGCACTCCCTCGCACTTGACTGTCACGCGAAAATCGAACATCGCGCAGCGCGCCACCTGCGTGGCTCGCAGGGTGGGTGGCGGGGAAATAGGGTAAGGGGAAGATCACAGTCTGCGCGGGTTGGCTCCGGGGGTGTGTGTGGGGGGGGGGAAAGGGAGTGAGGGAGGGGTTCGTCTGGCTCTGCGGAAGGAAGGGGTGCGAGCCCCCTAGAGGAGGGGGGGAGGAGCTAGGATTTAAGGGTGTGCGTGAGGGGTGGGTGGTTTGTTTTGTTTGGGTGGAATGGGCAGAGAAGGGGGATGGGATGTACTACTCCCACTACTGCTCTACTCAAGCCCTGGGCGGGGTTTTTTTTTGGGAGGAGGAGCGGGCGGGTGGAGTGGGTCGGGGGTAGGAGGAGCGGAAGCCCTCCCTCTTATTCCCGCCGCCCCCTTCTGCTCTTCGCTCCCCTCCCACTCCACAGTGAGCTCCTCTTCCCTCTCTCCTCCTCCTCCCGGAGGCTTGCTCTCCTCCCTACGATGAAGCCTTCCCGGCGCTCTCTCAGTCGCAAGGAAGCGGGACTCGAGGGAGCAGCAAGTTTCATCCGCGCCGGCCCGGAGCAGGGCGCTCCTCTCCTCGAGAGTCCTCGTATCTCGCGTGCGTTTATAAGTGCATCAATCCCACAAAAGGCCAGTCTTTCCGCGTCGCTTTGAGGGGGCGTATTCCTGCCGCCCCTTCGCCGAGGGTTGGGCCCAATTGTCCCTTGAGCTCTCAGGGGTGCGTGCCCTTCTTCGAGTGTTACTTCGGTGTGAGAATCGGAAATCGGTCTTTTACGTTCACTTTCCTGAAGCTTTTTACGCATATTACGTTTTGGTTCCGGAACCTTTTACCTGTCACTGCGATTCGGTTCCGTAACATTTTTTGTTCATTGTGTTTCGGTGGAACCTTTTCCGCTCAGTACGTTTCGATTCCGAAACCTTTTTCCCTCCGTACCTAACGGTTCCGTGGCCTATTTCCATTCCTGCTACGCCAGTTGCGTTCCCTTTCCGGGCCATTTTTGTTTCCCGTAACATTCCATGTCCGGGATACTCTCGGTCCACTTTGCGGGCCGGGCGTCAGGGTATCCCTTCGTCGGATGCGGCAATGCGGCCGCGACATAAGCCTACCGCGTTTTCCGTCGGGTCTTGCAGGACGACGTGACAACTGCCGGTCGTCACCTCATCGTATAAAAACTCGCTCCCTCCTCTCCTTTCTCCTCCTACCCTCCCCCTCGCACCGGCACCGGTTTTGTTTTCGGCGGCGAGGGCTTTTTATTTTTAAAAACGGACGGGCGGAGTCGTCTCCTGGACTTCGCAGCTGCACATTAGAAACCGTTTAAGTCATACCTCCTCGCCCATCCGCCAGGCACCTCTACCGGCGTTCGCCCTCCAGGACGTCCCGAAGAAGAAGAGGAGGAGGAACCACCTCGCCGTAGTCGTTTGAGGAGTGTCGTCGACCGTCCCGTCTCTTGTCCGCTATTTGTTCCCGTACCCGCCCCTCTGCTGTCCCTCGACGTGGTGGTTCCGGGTGTCGGGAAGTCAAGACTGGTGAAAGGACTGCGTACGTCTCTCCATCAACGGGAGTCAGACCTGTCGACCGTCACCCTCGTGAATTCCTCCAATGACTCTCGTGATCTTCGCGGGGACTTTTTGAATTTTGCACGGAACTGCATGTGGGAGCTATTCGAGAAGTCTTCTCGTCATCACAATCTGTGCGAAAAGAGCAGGAAGCCAAGAAGATTGAGAGGAACTCGATGCTCCTCTCAGTGGACGTGATTCGGTCAAGTCGACCGTGATCTCCGCCGGAACTTTTTATATTACGTCCGGAGCTATATTTTGGAACAACAATAAAAAAATTGTAGTCACATTTCAACCGGTCGAGATGATGATTCCGCATTGGTAACGAGAACTCAGTGCTTTTCTCTCCATGGACGCGATTCGGACTTGTCTCCAGTCACCCCCGTGTTGAATTGCGAAATCTTCGCCGGAACTTTTGGATCTCGCTTGGAACGGCAAATCGGAACGTCAAACCGAGAAGGTTCCCGGACGTCCCAACCCGGTCGGGACAGGCATGCCTCCGGTCACCGGCGGTCCGAGATCGGTTTCGTGTCCCACGTTGGAGGGGGTGGTGCGACTGGAAGTGAGTGCCCCGCGGCGTCGAGGTTTCCCCACGCGTGTCACCGCAAATCGGGTCACGCGTCTGTCTCCCGCGACTTCAAGGAGCGTCCCACGCCCGTCCCGGCCGGACCCGTCGTCCGGGCGGGAAAAAAACGCCGCCTCCCGGATCGAGGCGCCGCCGGTCGCCGAAGGTGAACGTCCACCGGGCCCGTCACCTGCCCACGCGCCCCCCGGGGAAGGGGCCCGGGTTCTCTCCCACACCCCCCGCACCCATTCACGTGTCTTCGCCTCCGACTCACCCACAGTCCACTGGAAGTGCGGCAGGTACACGCGTAGGCGTCAACTCGTAGAGGAGGCCGGCAGAAGGGGTCTCCACACATTTGCACGCGTGCTTCAGTAACAACCTCGTCTCATCCTATCCCACCTTCTCCTCAGAGGATCGAAGGACGTCCGGCTGTTAGGCTGGTATGGGACGTCTTCATCACGACCCAAGTGTTTTCTCATCCGCTCCTTAATCTTCGCGACCTTTTCTCCACTTTCCCACTCCGTTGCCGACTCGGCATACCTCCTCTCCGGTGGTGCGGTCGGAGTCCCCTCCACTCATTTTTTTTACGCGTAGAGTGTCGGGGAAGTCGGTTTCGGTGGAGAGGGGCCATCTCACATTCCATATGCAGATTAAGACCGTGGCCACGTTTCATTGAGTCTCCCACCTGTATATATTTTCGCTCGTGGGAGAGACGGGGGGGACGATCCACCTGCCCGGTTATTATCTCCACCCTCTCCTATCCTCGAGCCTCTTCGTCCCATCCTCCTGTCCCTCCCACTCTCGGGTCCGGATATCCTCCACCTGCCCGCCCCGCCTTGTACCTCTTTTTATCGCAGCCCGGCTTGGTTGAAAATTTTCGCCGCTTTTCGGCGATCATCTTGGGCAAGTTTTTGCTCGATCCTCATATAAGAAAATTCGTCCCATCTTGCTCGATTTATTGAGCCATCATTTTCGTCCCAAACTTTATCGTTATATTCCCTCCGTCCTAGTATGTTTTTTCGTCCGGTTTGCTAAGTCGAATTTGATGGCGCTATAGTTTCTTCCTGAGATATAATATTTTCCTCCTAGATGATCAAGTATTTTGCGTGCTAAGATTTATATTAGTATAGTTCAGTTACGGGATTTAATATTTCTATCCGGTTTGTTCAGTGCATCCGATGAGGACGACCATAAAGCGATTCAGAATCTCGTCTTTTGTGGTTTTAGCGATTTCTGCCTTCCTTAGGGGTACAGAGGATAAATCTCGTCGCACGGATGTCTCGTGTTCTTCTCACAGGTGTCTCATCAGCGTCTGATGGATGTCTCGACCACCTCTCGCAGTAGTCTCTATCTCGTCTCTGCCATTGTTATTATTGCCGTATGAAGTCGTCCGCGTTTTCGGGTGCTGAAAATCTTTTCACTTTCACTCAGTCGAGTAGTTAATTATTGTAGGATTGGTGAGTGCTTCTGGAAGGTACGTCCTTAACGCGACGCACGGCCGCGCATAATCTCTTCTATTGTCGTCCAGGCCACTGTATTTATCGTCGCGTTAGTCGTCCGCGTGTCCCAGTCATCCAACCACGTGCCTGTGGCCGTTCCGTGGGAAATGTCGCTCAGGAATCGCGCGACGAAAAACTGACGTGATAAAGGAAGGTCTGCTCAGTACTTTGCCCGTATTATTCCAGTGCCCACACCCCCTCCCCTCTTGCCGCACCTCCCCCAAAGCGCTTTGAATGTTTAGAGGCAAAAATCGGACGCCCATCGACCTTTGGGTGCCCGCTGGAGCGAGACCCGTGCGCTTCGGGTGCGGAGGCGAGGGTGTTGGCTGCTCTACCCATCCGCCCGCCTTTGTCCCGCCGGCCTTCGATTTCAATCCGCCACCCGCGTGGCTTTTCGGGGTGCCCTTCCCACGCCCGTGCGCAATGGACACGGCTTAGGACACAAAAGGACCCGAGAGAGGAGGCACTGACTCCCCAGTCGGTCGGTCGACACGACGCCTGCCCTCGATATATATCTTCCCTCTTGATCCACCGCTCGCACCCCCTGCTTCTCTGCGGTGTCCGACAACCCCTGGACTCACCCCAACGGTCGATACAGTCTGGGTTGGCCTCCCCACCCCTCTCCTCCACTCGTCAGTCGCCGATTTATATACATGCATTTATATATATATAAATCTATCGGGTCCATCCGGCCCCCGGCAACGCCCCCACCCCGTGGTTAACGGGGTCCTGTAACACCCCCTGCCGCACTCCCCTCTCCACCTCTGCTCTCCTTTTCACGATAAACACCTTTCTTCCCTGTGTGCCTTCTGCGTACCCCCCCCCCCCGTTTTCCCACTCCGTCGTCCCTCCGTATATACGTCTTCTCCCTTCCCCTCCCCGTGTTTTCCCCTTCCTCTCTCCCCCCGCACATTCTGTATACACGTCTCTCTCCTCTTCCCTTCTTTCCCTAAGCAGCGCAGTCGCACCGATAGAATAGTGGTGTGGGGATCCAGAGACGAAGAGTTGTGTGTGTGTCTGAGTGCGAGGTGGATGCCAAAAAAGATCCCGTGACTCTCCCCCCCCCCACTCTCTACGAATTTCTCCCCTCCACCAGTTGCCCCCCCCCCCCCCCTTCCTCCCCGCTCCAGCCATCGGGGAAGAAGGTGGAGAGAGAGAGAGACGTGAAGATTATAAACACGAAAATCATAGGCGTGCGCGCCCCAGGAGGAGAAGCACGCAAAGGGGGCGCTTCTTGGCTGTTGGTGCTGCTCCGCGTCTGCCGCCGCTTCATTCCCGCCAGCCGACGCAGGAGTGTGTGTGACTAGGGAGAGGCGCGCGCGTTCGGTGGCGATTTCGGCGTTCCTGAGGGAAAAAGGGGATAAATCTCGTCGCACGGATGTCTCGTTCTCGCCTCGCAGATGTCTCATCAACGTCTGCCCAATGTCTCATCAACATCTGACAGATATCTCCTCCACATCTCGCAGTTGTTTCGGCCACGTCTCGTCGCCGGGAGCAGACTCGCCTCGTCGTATTTGCACCCACTCCCAAGTGATCTCGTGAATGATTCCGTGTGTGATTTTTGTAGGCACGTGTCACTTTCATATCAACTCTGGTGGTGATTGTGTTTGATAGTATTTTGTCTCTCCCTGGAAGCCAACGATCGTTCGTTGTCTCTCAGACCGCTGGTCACGCTTAGTGTCTTGAGTTGTGCACAGGTTTGTTCAAACTTTCTTCGTCTGCGTGCCGTGTACCCACCTACCTACGCGGGTCGGGTTTGTTACGCCTCTTCGCTTCCCTCGGGATTCTTTCGAGGCGTGTTTGTGCGTGTGGAGTGTGTCCGTTTGTCCGCCCCTAAAAAAATAACACATAAACATCGCGAAAAAAAACCATGACTTCGTTCGCCGAAGGAGACGACGACCTGACCATCAAGGAGAGTGTGGTTGACCTTGAGGAGCTCTACATCTGGCTGCAGCAGTTCGAAGATGGTGGTAAGGGCGATTGTGTTTTTTTGTGCCTTTGTAATTTCCTTGATGTAAATTTCATGTCAGGGAAAGATGTCCGTTTAAAACGGCGAATGCGGGACTTGTTTCGGTTCAGAAAAACAGGTATTATCGTGTCTCCGTCCTTGTTATACTTAGTTTTTTTCGTACGATCCTGCGGAGATTTGTCTGAGTTTTCCGTCCCGCCTTTCGTTCCACGAGAAAGCAAAATCTCTGTCGGTCCAATTCATTAGCATATTCAGTCATACTCATCAATTATATAATGCTGTGTCATGCAATAAAGGTGTGACCTATTGCAGAGCCGCATGAAAAGCTCAAACGACCGAAGTAACCGTTTCTCTCCAGCTAAAAATATTATCGTTCTATTTTAGGGGCATGGGAGATTTCACTTTACGATTTGGAGAGGTTTTCACTCTTTCACGACCCTGTGTTGTGGGCATTAAGTGTTGAATATTGTCGGTTGAAATCTCTTGATATTTCATGACGTTTTTCTTTGGCAACCAACGTTGGCCTCGACATCGATATGTCAATTTATTGGCTGGGCGGGATTGATTTATTGTCATTCGTGTTTTGATGTCACAGCCGAGTAGCTACCGAGACATGTGTCATTCCGTGACACTGTCCCGCGTGCACCATCCGAGTAAAATCAGGTAGACTGTTCGCCAGGGCAATTTTCCATAATCAATGTCATGAAACACACGAGGTTTGCCCTGGAATTCGAGCGTTCATTTGGTGGAATGAAGGAAGTAGAAGTTCCGTGGACCTCGGCCAGGTATTTCATCGTTCTCGTACTTGTTTTGTGACTCTTAAGGTTTTTTGGGTTTCTCCCGTGTTGATCCATCGCTTTGGACGGCACTCAAGTGGCCAAACTGTCTTTCTGCGAAATGAATGAAGGTGTGAGCTACCGAAAAACTCTCGGCTCTTCGAAAGCAAATGTTAAGTCGCGCGTTTCGTCATGAACACGTACGGATGAAAAAAATGACTCTGCTGCTGTTCAGGGGACTGCAATGAAACTTATCTAAGACTCGAGAACTTAATTATTATTGTCAAATTTCTATATTTATTTTTGGCTATCATGGGAGGAATCGGCCCTCATTTTCTTTCGCGGGTAAACTCGGAGGAGTAAAGAGAACTAGACCGTTACACCGTCAAGTTACAACAATCGACCTTTATTTTTTCACATGAAATAGTCTCCCTGAATCGTCTTCAAACCTTGTGTTACCCATGTTTTTTGTTAGGTGCTCGGTAGTATTTAGCACAGTACATAGCTACGTCATATTGTTGCCCTTGTGTGAAGATTCTTGACTAATGCTGGAAACAGGACTCATCGTGGAAAGAATCACAAAAGCTGGCTATGAATCCCTACTCAAGCGCTCACACCTCAGCATTATAGCAGGGTTGCCAGCTTCTCACAATTGAATCATAAAACATTCTTCCTCAAGGTTTCGCGCTATTTTTGTCCAGCCATGTGTCTTTCAAAATTCTTAAATATCTGGAATTTTATATCCCTTTCATTGAAGCAATTTATACAATTTTAATACAATTAAAGTTTACTTAATCTTACTGTCAGGCATAGGTTTACCAAACTTTACATACATATAGTTTTCTGTGATTAGAAACTCTTGAGTCCACAATACTGCTCATCTGTGAGTCCTAAAATATACAAATTTTATCCTCTTTAGTAATTAAACGTAATTTGATGCATTGTTTGAAATGGTCGCCTTCGTGGCCGGGAGGTGAGCGCGAGAAGCATAAGTTCGGCTACACCGCTTTCCTTTCGGCCCATTCTGTCAACGCCCCGTGTGGAACGCGTCCGTGTTGCGAGCCGTGTTGCTGGATAATGCACGTTGAAAAGTTGTCGTACAAAGCCTCCGTGGACACCACCACGGGAACTTCGGTGCCATGGTGTTAATGTCAACGCTCTAACCTTGCCAGCGTGCCGATTTCGCCTATTGTTCAACATTATCCACGCGTGTGTGTGTTCCGACACCCATCGTTTCAGAGTGTCAGGGCCAGCCTCTCCTCGCACACCCCAGCGTGGTGCCGTCACTTCCTTCCGTGGGGACCGCGTCGCCTATTCAAATGCCCATTGGACCATTCGGTAGCCGGAAGTGACATTACGCGGCGTGAATATCGAGCAGTGGCATCGCGGTGTCGCCCACCACCTCCTCCCGCCCTCTCTCTCCACATCCCCTCCCATTGCCCGTTTCTCTTCTCCTATCGCCTCGCGCATATGCATTTTCGTGATCCCATCCCCTCGGAATGCCGTGATTCGTCGTCGCCTCCCATCCCCACCCCCCTCGGCCGCCACCCCCAATCCTCTCCGCGCTCACCTTCGTCGTTCGTGAGCATTGCCATGGATCGCACGTGCGATAGCGGCCAATAACACCCCGAGAGCGTCTGGCACTCGCTCGACCGATTGTTGTGGTTATTGCCTCTGGGTTTGGAATGGCCGAGGAGGCTGGTTGCGTGGTGGTGGTGGAATGGTAAGGTTTTTCTTTCAATGTGCGGTGGGGAGGAGTATGCGCAACGGTAACAAGGGGCCAGTAGGATATTTTATCCGTGCCCAGCCGTGGTTTCCAGTGTTGCAAACATAAACATTGTTGGCGTGTATTGAAAATGTGAGTTCGTAAATGCCTGGGCCTTAGCTGTAGCATGCCGTGTTTTTAATCGCTCAACCATACATTCGTTGAGATCTTCAGGCTCCTGGGTAATCCGTCACCATATCATTGACTGAATGCGTTTTTTGGGAAAGCATACGTGCTTTTCGTGCATAAGTGAAGCTCTCTGATACATTTCTCATTCTTTCTTTTCGTATGCAATCTTCGATAACACGTTTAATATTTTAACAAACTTGTTCCTGTTTTGAATGAAAAGGTTAAACTTGTTTTTTTCCACATTAAATTTTTATTTTCACGACCATGGTTTCGACAGTTAACGTCATCATGAGGTAACCTGATGATGACGTTAACCGTCGAAACTATGGTCGTGAAAATTAAAATTCAATATGGAAAAAACAATATTAAACCTTTTCATTAAAAATGAATAGTACGTTCCATAAAATCACGCCAGAAACCACCAACTTTAACTTGTGCCCGTACATTTTTGGCTTTAACTTCTGAATTCTAACGATAAAATATCTAGTGATCTTTCATTAATGCGATGCATATTTATTATTATTATTATTGTGAGGTAATCTGCCGTTAGATGTAGATTAAAATGAAAGTGAGTAAAAATCCTCTAGATTTTTATATGTGCTGGGCCATACCTACTAGTTATATTTCTTTCTTTATCTCAGACTTAAGCAGCCCTTCGCCCTGCATTGCCTTCTCCAACCACCTACTTTTCTTTTCCCTTATCTCATTCAGAAGATACACTTCAGAATTTCGTATGAACAAAGCGAATGTCAAAATGCGCTATAATTACGAAAATGGTTAGTGGTAAAGTTGCATGGGAACTTCACGAATCGAAGTCCGAAAGATCTAGTAAATATTATTCACTTTGGAACCGCCCTCTTAATTCCTGTTTTGATGATTAAAAAATACATTTGTTATTTTTCATGGTATTTCTGTAACATTTTAGCATGATGTGGCGTGATTTACGTCTTCAGTTGCGTAATTTATTCTGCCATCACCTAATTCTTTCTCGTCAAATTAGTTGTGACTAGTTCAAGTTATACTCGAATTTATGAAAGTTACTGTTAAAACCGTGTCCTAAAAATGTAAGTCCTTATACAGGACTGTTACTCAGAATTTCTATTTTAATCGTTAATTGGCTTTGCTAAATACCTGAACTCCCTTGAGAGGAGAGAACTCTTTGTGAGAATAAATCAAAGTAGTGATTGTCTTCAACTGTTATATGCACATTAATTTAAACTGCAGCAATACGAGAAATGTTTCAAAGTACAATGCTGTTGAAGAAGTTCTCTTTATGCATTCAATATAAGTTTCCATCCCATCAACTTTTGCCAATTTTTTGTGCGCTTGTGAACAGCTTTTCAGTGCCTTGTGAAAATTTTGGGCATTGTTTATTACCGTGAAAGTGCTTCCAGTAACCGTAGCGAATACAGAAAGATTGTGGCTTTGGAATACGTTGAAAAGTGTAGCCTTGGCTCAGAACTTGACTTCGGTGTATCCCAAAGTTCAATGTGCCAAGGAATCGGAGGGGGATAGTCATCTTAATTAATTTCTTTCCCCGTATTCCAGCTCTTCTGCGTTTCTCCGGGATATTCCGGGATGCCTCATGTTCGATCGAAGCCCCGCACCTTTCCAGGAACGTGAGCAATAAAGCGATAGCCCGAAATCCGTTTGGGGAATCTTCTGGGCGGCCCGACTAGCGGTGCATTATTATCCGTCACCTTGGTCCCCTTGCCTTTTTCGTCTTCCGACAGCGAGGAGGAGCGCCCTTCGCTATCAGGGGACCTTTTTTCCTAGTCAAAGGGCCTTTTAAAAGGAAAAAAAGGGAAGAGGGAACCACCAATTTTCGGGCCCCGCTTCCGCCCCCGCCTCCCACAGCCCCCGTCTGCCGTCAAGAGAGTCACGTCTGGCGGGCAGGCGGCGGCCCCGGCGGGCACCCGTTGAGTCTTCTCTCGTCTTGTCGAGGGTGAGAAAGACTCCTGTGCCTTCCGTCTATCTCCCATTCCCCTCTACCAACAGACACAGGTCCCCGTCCGCCTTTGTTTATGTCTTCCTCCGCCTTGCAGTGGGACGAGGAGAAGGGTCCCTGAGTGGTGTAGTGTTGTGGGAGTGGAACACGCTCTGATAGGGTGTAAGGTTGTGGCAAAATAAGGGATGTGGGCCGCTTGAGAAGGGGAAGATAGCTGGCTACCTCGTGAGAGAACGGTATTCTTTCTTGGTGCTGTTAAAATGACTAATTTCGTCCTCCACTCACTGACATGAGCTAGCTACCGCATGAGAGTGCAGTGGTATCGATTGGTGGTTCGTGGTCGGAACTCTTCATGTGTGAGGCATTATTTAGGTGTTTAACCCACTAAATGGTATAGGAGGTTGTTTCCAGCGTTACTTGGTGGAATAGATTCAACGACTAGTGTCATCATCGGGTATGATTTCCTGTAGTTTTCACCTTGATGATGACGCTATGCGTAGAAACCTGGTCGTGATTAAATTTTATATGTGGAATTTCAAAGTGTTACATTGAATCACTGAGTGGTATGTTTTTGGAAATATCCAAACTTGATTTACACATTTTTCTGAAGCAGAGATTGGCTGTTTTCCTGCGATTTAAAAAATAATTGAATCGACCTCGGTTTCGCGTTATTTTCAAGACAGGATATTTGAGGGTCACTCTCAAGATGGGAAATATTTTCTGTAATTTTCTCCATTGCGGTTTGTTTTGTTAAATTTTGTGACATTTGCCTAATTTTGTGAAATTTGTCTTTTTGCCTTAGATGTTCTCTCTTATTAGATCTTCATATTATAGCCTCCCGTTCGATTTGATTGTGCCTTATTGTTAATTATAATTGTTAATATAGTCAATTGCTAATTATAAAGGACATTATGCTCGGTGTTCTCCGCGTTGTCGTTTTTTCTCTCTGTACTTAGTAAATATTGTCGCATCCTAAGTAAATTTTTCATATCCCGTGTCATGTTCTAAATTCAGGACTTATCGCATTGATCTCAACGAGGGATATCGACGTCTTGGGAAGAAAGATCGCTCTTGAACAGAATTTGCGCTATCAAGAATTACATGTGTTCGTCCTTTGAGGGAGTGAAGCAGCCCTCTTCCCTCCTCCCCCGTGGGCACCGGAAGCAGAGGGGTGTCTAAGGTCGTGCCCTTCACTCTCCTCTTCCTCGAGTGTCCTCCGGGTCGTCCTGCAAGGTGGCTCCGTTTTATGTGTAGCCCAAGGGTGTGGGGGACCTTTTCTCCACCGAAATCCCTGCGGGTCTCTTTGTCTCTGCTTGTTCTCCCGCCTGAAGAAGAATTAGGCGCGGGCTGTGTGCGATTGTGATAGGCCGGCTTGTACAGGACGTCGTATCACGTTACCTTCACCTTGTGGTTCCCCCGTCACCGAACTGCCATCCACGTTCTTTTTTTTGTCCAGTCTCAATGCTAGAGGATGTCGAAGATCGTTAAACCCACACACACGGGAGCATTTATTGAGCTATTATTGGTCAATAACATTCATCATCATTGTTATTAATATTCTTTGTGACGGGAAACATAATCGTTGACCATGTATCCGTGCATAATTACTCAGAAGAATAAGTAACAACTCACATGAAAAATAAAAAAATATTATTTTAACATTCACAGAATGGTTGGATCAATATTTAATGCTGCCATTCTTGGTGGTTTCAGGCTTAACTTTGTGGAATTTGTTAACATAATAATGATAACTGGTAACTTTGTGGTTCCTCATATCTTTATTTATATGGGGCGTGAAGGGCATACCTGAAGATGAGGTTGAACGTCGAAACGCAAGTTGTTCCAAATAAAGATATGTGGATTCACAAAATTTCCATTTTAAAACCATCATCTTTATACAACTTCATTTCTCCATTCACAAAGAAATGGAGGTGGAAATACACGCAAATTTTTTACCAGTTCGTTGTAAAAATTCATTGTAAAAAATTCATGTAATCCTTACCGGAGCAAAGCAATCGCAGGTGATCGTATCGTATGCAGGAAGATGGCTTGTGATTTGCTTGTTCACACGGAGAAAATTACATCTAGAAACTTCCGGCGCCAGCTATGGCACCAGTAATGTCGCCGTATGCGCACGGCTTTATTGAGGGCAGAATGCGAGAAAAGCAGGGATCATGAAAGGATCGGCATGTTAGACGGAGTGAATATAGGTTAGCTGATTTAAAAGATATGGATTCTAAGGAATGAGATTTTTAATGATGAAAAAGTGGAGTGTAAACAATTCATCAATACCGACCATTGCCGATAGAATACTAAAGATAATTATCATTTTATAGTAGTTCCTGTTCCGAATTGACCATTAGTCGCATATCCTCGTTTGTATTTTTTGTCCTTGATTTTTCTCAACTCATAGACACAGATCTCCAGGGTCACCAACAGAAAAAGTGTTCCATGAATATTCAGTAGTTTCAGCGCATAAATACTTCGTAACGCCTTACTTGATGCATTGGATCAACTTGTTAGCCATTGTGGATCATCGTTATCTCTGCACGTGAACGGATGCGCATGGTGTATCTTCATAATGGTATAGAAGTTTATATTTTGCAGTAGATTTGAATAGTTATATATCCCGAAGTACTCCTAACTCTTACGAACTTACTCTGCGTTATTTGGAAAGCCAACTGAATTTATTTCTTCAGTCAGTCAACATTACTCCAGCAGACACACAAAAACCCTCTCTTAATTCACCGATAATTACTTCTGAGCCTGCATTGGGTTACATCATGGTTTAAATCGTACGCAGAGAAAACACTCATAAATAATCTTACATAATAGTAATGAATACCTAACTTATTTGAGCTTTATGCCAAGTGCACTGCTGTTATTTCATGCAACGTACATACATTGTCCGCTTTCTCAGTCCGGCTCGTGTGCTGATGATTGCTATGTAGGTACTATGTATGTACCTTGGGTGCTTGGAATACCGAAAGCGCACGGTGAATTAAGTCTTCCTAATCTAAAGAAATGATTAATGCTGTGGGCATCTCATATATTTGTACTTATCCGGGACAGTTACGAGCGTCGTAAGGAAACGGTTAAGAGGCACCCAGTGGATGGTCTCGCGTACATGCAGAAACTATTTTTCCCCAGCACGAAGATGATGAGTGTAGTAACCTAAGCCTCTGGCATATATTTGCCATTAAGAAGTCATTTCGTGAATAGATCCGGGTTTATTTTCGTGTTGTTGTTGTTTTTTTTTCTACGCACATCCTTTCTGGTAGAACTCATTTCCATATGATGTAAAACGTTCCCGTTGTGTCTCTGGCGCGCCTTCAAGAGGAGGGAGCTCCCGCAGGCTTCGCCCCCACTTCCCGTCCCGTCCCCCCCGCCACCGCATATTTCTCGCCGTCTTCAGCTATTCCCTTCAACTGGTTGGTATCCCATCCACTTTTAGTTCTTTTGGCAGGTGGCTGGGCCGGCCGTTTGCCCTCCCCCACACCTCCCCCCCCCCCCCCCCCCCCGGTTTATTTTTGGTATAACCAAGAGCTTTGTTTGTTTTCGGGCTTTAAAAAAAAGTAGGGCGTTCCCATCGGCCCCTTGTCGGTCGTGAAGGATCGTGAGGGCTGGTTTGTTTTAAGGGAATTGACGGATGATTTTCTTGCGGGGAATGGGATTAAGCCTTGTCAGCTTTGGTATTTATCTTTCTTTGTTCGCACTTAAAAAAAATCTGTCCTTGTACGTGCCGGTACTTTCCTGTGGCTCGTTCCTTCGATTTTCCTCTGTAAATAAATTCGTTCTTGTGTGTTTGTGTGATGGATGAGGTTAGCTCCAGTCCAAGGATTAGCATTAACACCTTCTACGCGTGTCAATGCTAATGCTGCTCCGGACGTTCTCTCTAAGAATGGTATTTTTTTACTCTCGTATTTCCTTGCTGGGGCAAGTAATGTGTGGAAAAGTCAATAAAAAACCATGGGAAGTTAAGGGAAGGTTTGTTCTAAAATCTTTCGATTGTCGGTGGAAAAGAATGAGTGAATGACTGCCTTTTCATGGTAAATCTTTTTTTATTGAATATTATCAACCAAACCTTCTCAGATACCTTGGGGCACTATAATGGCTATTTTAAATGCATATTATCCCAGTGCCCGAATGCGATGTATTCATGCCCTACTTTGTGCAACATTCTGCAATCCATCATAGTTAATTAGCAACTTGGTACAGTTACATAGAGTTAGTTATCCTTCAATCGATTTCAACGACATCTCTGGGGATTTTTCAGGTAAAAAAATTTCAAGGTGGAAGTAGTCTTTAAAATCTTTTGGATGATAGTAAATTGCGTGGATCAATTCCAAGATTTTCTTTGCCAAAGATGGATTTATATGATTGAATGTTAGGTTGAATAAAATCTGGAATGCGGAAGCATATTGATGAGAAGTACTGTGACCTCTTTAAGCTTTTGTGAATTTTATCTGTGCATTAGATTGCTTAAGATTTATAATATTATGATTAACTCGCCATTTCTGGTGTTATCGTATGATTTTCCGCAACCTCGTGTGTGTAATGTGTGCATATCTTTCGATTGTGTATCTTCCCTGTACATGACTCGCTCTTTAATGCGCTCTCATAATCTAACCCAGATTGTTTTTATCTTTCGATGCGAAGTTAGTCATGTCTAAGCACTCGATGTGGTGAGGAGTGTGAGTAGAGAGGGAAGAGAAATACATATCTCATTTGGGTCGCGCTCCAACCTTTCGAAGGGGACTTCCTGGTGTCTGAACTAGGAAGACCGCAGCAATGAGATGTTTATTTTCATTGTTATCGTCCGAGTGACATTGCAAGACGCACCATTTATCTCCTCTCCAACGACCACCACCTCCCCGCAGATATTTTCCTTCACTCCCCTGCCTCCTCGTTTGTCTTTTCCCCCTCTTCACGGCTGATTCACGCTCCGAAAAAATATTGCACCACCACAAGCTTACAAGTGCCGCAAGCGAGCGAAGTCGCCTCTGAAAGACGACTCATTCTAATCACTTCATTTGCGACGACCCAACGGCTGTCTCTCTCTCTCCTTCCTTCGCATATCTCTTCACTCTCCCCTCCGCTCTTTCAGTGAGTCTTGCACCATTTTTTCTCTCTCTGCTATTGTGTCCTGCCTCTTTCTCTCCCTCCTCCTGCGCTACCGAAGACACGACAATCGGGCGGCGGTTAGCTTCGCGACGCAACCGCCCTCGTCCTCCGGACCTCGCACCTCATCGGCCGACCATTGTGTGTCCGGCACAGCCCCGCAACCGCGGATTGCATTGTTCACTGCGTATGGATCGAACCATTCGGCGCGACGGTCCGTGGTAGCGTGGCAGTCGGCGAGAAAGCTGCGCTTGCTCGTGTGAAACGTCCGTGCCCGAAACGTGTGGGCCCCGTTCCTATGTCGCAGCCGTAATATTTGTTTATGTTAATATATTTCATTCATTTTCTGCTGAACCTAAATTGCCCGATTCGGCCTCTTACATCGGCGACAATGAATTTTAATTAATGACGAATGTTTACAACTCGGGTCGTGAAAATTCCACTCAGGCGGAACTTGAGCCTGCGACCCTGGGGTAACAGGTCTTTACAGCGCCGCCGTCGGAGCCGACATTTTGATGAATGATAATATAACATCGAAGATGTATTGACCATTGAAGATTGGCTAGTTGGTGCTTTGGAGAAAGAGTTGATTGAGAATTGCGTGGAGTTCAAAGAAGATTTGCAAAAACATTGAGTTTTGAAAAAAAATGTTTCACTGGTTTGCTGGATATAAATTTTCGTCGGTAATCCCTACTCACACAAAGAAGGCTAAGCAAGTTTAAGGTTTAAGAAAAGGTTCAGGAGACATGAGCCAAATGCTTGCATACATCGACGATTCAAAATAGTGTTGCGGTTGAAATGAACTATACCGTCTTGAAGGATAATGTATTTTGCTGCTCAAAAACTCTAGGGGTTGATTAATACTTAATACGTGCGAACTTCCGAGCTAAGGAAAATGTGAGATTACGCATAAGTTTGCTGGAAATATTCAGATAACCGGAGTTCCAGGCTGACATGTGGGACAGTATTTTAATCCAGCACTCTATCTGCAGTGCAGATAAAAGCAACAAAATTTGAGATATATT
Source organism: Pyrrhosoma nymphula (assembly GCA_963573305.1). Lineage (NCBI taxonomy): Eukaryota > Metazoa > Arthropoda > Insecta > Odonata > Coenagrionidae > Pyrrhosoma > Pyrrhosoma nymphula. The sequence continues at coordinate 102,280,362 of OY754329.1, forward strand.
TACTGCCGAACACTTAAGTATGATAATTTTTTCTCTCCGTAGTTCAACTAGCACCATTCACCGTTGCAAGGGGAACAGAACGTGACTATAATCTGCCAGAGCTGCCCAACTTTTCTTCCCTTTTATCTCTCCCATTTCATTTTTCCCTTTCTCTTCCATCTCGTATCCTTTAACACACCCTCAGCCACTCGTCGGATTTGCGTCGGCTCGCAGGGCAGCATGGGGATGACTCTCCTTCTCTGTACCCACCCTGCTCCTCGTCGACGGCGTGGAGTCTCTCCCATGACTCGAGATTGGGTTAAAAAAATTATTGGGAATGGAGGTCGAGATGGGACGTTCCGTTGCGTTCATTATTCTTCCCTATTCTTCCCACTTGGCAGTGCCTCCTCGGCCGCGCTGGGTCTCTTCCTTAATGACGGCGCTTACTGTGTAGTTGGGACTGGAATCCGTCGCCCTGATCCGTCGATCATTGTCAGCCACTTGATCGCACTCGCGGATGGGGAACGCATTCGCTCGCGAGGTCATTATCGAGGCTGCACGGGGCGATAATGGGAGGTGCGTGGCGAGGGATGTGATCCCATGGGACGGTGGAGTGCAGACCGCATTAGCTTCCGCGAGAAGACGTGGCGCTGCGTTTCCCGCATGCACGACCTCCCCTGGCTTCTTAAACAGCCAATGCTTTCTCTGAAAACGTGTTTTTAGGAGAAAAAATTAGTTCAAAATTCATTATATATTTATTTCCCCTTTTGGATGCTAAATATAAAGCAATCAACAGTTAATAACAGCAATCAAAACATCATGGATGTTCGTTGGCGTTGTAATGTGCAGAAACGCGAACTTTTGAGGGAAGAGGATGAGATGAGGGTGCCGAAGTGAGTACACAAGGCGTGGTGAACGGTAAGGAAGACGATCAAGGAGGCGTTCAGCATGGTGGGCGAAAAGAGGAAATAGCCGGAGGATATTAGGAGGAGGCAGAGTAGGTGGTTGGAACAGGTAATGAGGGACGAATGCATGTTGAAAGGAAGAGAACAGGTCTTATTGTTGGGATGATGAGAGGTAGGACGTATGCCTAGGCGAAGATTGAAATCGTATTGAGAGATAAGACACCTAAGGCAGTAAAAGGTTTTTTTGTTGAGAAAAAAAAGATTTTTACTCACATCTAAAACCAACCTTATCCGGTAAATCACCTCTAATAAATAAATTGACTGTTGTTTCCTTTTAACTTGTATTGTAGAGTGATTACAACCACAGGAGTATGAAGTCCTATTTTCTCTCAAAAATAAATACGCCATTATTTTAATTATTATAATGCATACTTATCAAGGAGTACGCCTGCAGGTGGCGCTCTCACATTTTCTTCAGTGGCTAATATTTGTCGCTACTGAGCCACAGGTGAAATCATGCGCCTGACTCAGTAAGCCGAAGTGTGCGTTGTCTTTAAGGTACTTATTAAATGTAATTGTGCTGTTGTCACTTAAAGTGTGCAGTTTTAAAATTAATTTATAGATATAATTTCTGCGTAATTATTTGACACATTATCTTACCGCTTCAATACTGGAGGCTTCTTCAGGGGTAGTTACCCTTGATGATGTCTCCGGTAGTGGGGGAAACGCTGGTTTTAAAATATTGACGCGAACATTATCCAATTTTCAATAATGAATGAATCGCGAAAGTTTAAGCGATTCTTGAATATAGTTCCCATCATCAATCCTGAAATTTTCTATTTCCGTAAGATCGTCTCTCTGAGCCTGTCGAATGGTAGCTCTTATTCTAGGATTCTTGTTGTCATCCAAAGTTGGATAGGCGTTCTTGTGATTTCTCGCCTACGGAATGTTGTAACTTAATTGAATACGTCAGTTCGTGATTTTTTTGTGCCCACTGCAAATTCCTAGCTATTTGCCATGGTTTAGATTTTCTCTGTTGTTATCTTGATAAGAAAAGGGACATTCTAGATTCCTCGACCGCTTTTGCACTTGCTGATTGCTATCTATCATGTAAACTCAGGCGTTCACTCCTATGGAAGTGACTTATCACGAGCAAACAAGATAATTTAGAACAGCTTTGCTGAACCTCCGTAACTGCGGTTAAGAGTTCTAAATTCTCTCGCTTTGTATTGGAGTCCGATCTGGAATTGTCTTTCATGCTTTTTTTTATTCCTCCCTTCTTATCTTGTATTATTTTTCAATTCGAGGTCCTTAAACTTCCCTATTCATGCGCCTTCCTGTTTTCTGCTGAAACGGGAAACGACGTGTTCTTATCGTGCGATCTTTGTTCAGTTCCACCGGGCGGAATGCTTTATTAGGGAGAGTTACTCGTCAATACCTTTTTCTCTGTTAGCCCAACGTGCTATCGGCTCATGGGTCCCGATCTGCACGAACCGGTCAGGAAGCTGAATGAGTGGTTTTGCGCAAATTTCACTCACGGTAATGCATCTCAGATACGGGGCTGGTAGTAAAGGATCAAGTTATCTTCATCTCCCACGGCGGGGGCCTAAAGCTTCGTTTGGGTTATGGAGTGGACCACGTGAAAGTGTTGGTAAAGGGTCTTCTCATAGCCGTTTATAATCTGTTACCACGCACTCGTGCGAGCTTAAGGAAACAGTAAGTCAGTGTTTAATTTTCTCCCCGGAGGTAAATTTTCTCCTTCAGTTCTCGTGTTGTTGCTTCTAATCGAAAACCTTCTTCACGTCATGGGTTAGGCTTTATAGCCTGTTACTGAAACTAGTAGAGCTGCCTCTGGTAAAGGATTTGCAAGACAGGGTTATCATACTTTTTCATGTTTCTCTTTATATCATTAAATTTGGTTATTTGGTTAAAATGGTTATCATGTTTCTGTAACATTCATTCAGGTTTTACCGAATCACAAGGTGAACTGTAGTACCTGATGAACATTTTGTTGCTGAATGAAAATTAAATACTTGTAAAAAGCAAGAGCTTGTTACGTGTATTTAATATTATTCAACTTATAATTAGGCTTATTAAGCTTATTCAACAAGAGAGTGAATAAGGGTCAAAATCTTCTCGTAATATATATTTCAAAACATGAGTTCATCATTCATTGGTGTTCGACCAATTGAATTTGTAGGTTTTCGAACTTTCCTAGCCTTAACTTAATTCTCTGTTGGATCTTTTTTCACCTTCGTGTCAAATATTCGTACATTTTTCTTTTAAATTCATTAATGTATCTCATTTATTTAATGATATAATGAATGGCCTTTTGAGTGATTGTACGGCTGTCCACTCCCTACTGGAGGGAGAGTTTTAACGGGAATTAAATCAACTTCACTGTTGGTAAATATGTGCTCAAGTATTTTCTTGTATGTTTTACACCGATGAATAAGATTGATGAGAGTAAAAAAAATATTGCGCCGACCAGCCTACTCATTCAGTTCAGTACGAGTGGTCTGCTAGAATAAGATGACTCGTTGAAGGCTCCCGAACTGCAAGGTTCAACTTTTCGGTGAAACAGTACGTAACCTTGTCACCCATTAGTTCTTGCGATTCCCTCAAGTGCCTTCTCTTCTTTTTTTCTGTCTCCGACTCCTTCCCGCCTCTCTTACTTCTTACCAAGGTTCCTCAAATAGCCGTCATGAGTCGCTGGGAACGAGGACTACGTGTCACTTGTTTCCTAGAGTTCGTCTGCCTCGTCTTCCCGTCAGATTAAGTGCTCTAGATTAGTGAGGGAAGGGGTCTATATTTGTCTCTCTCTTTCTCTCTGTCTCTGTAGCTCTTGAATTTGGATTCGATCATCGCCCAAAACCTTCGCTGCGTGCTCAATCAAACTCGCCTCGTCTCATCAAGCTTTTCGAGATGAAAGGGACTGTGGAATGTGCCTCATCGAATGTTTAAAAAATGGTTCCTTCTCGATTGCGTTGTTACATAAAGAATAACCTCCTTTAGAAAAAAGTTTTAGAAGTGTTTATACCTACCATATCCTTTACGAATGGCTCATTACTTTTTTTGTTATCTGTAATGATATATATTTTATGGCAGGCATAATTCGGGTTGCGGCCGCGTCCATGTTTAAAATACATTCTTCACCTGAAGACGCCAGCAGGACAACTGGCGAAACTCTTGTATTTTAAACATGGACGCAGCCGCAACCCGAAAGATGCCTGCCACAACACTGCATCGCCGCGGAAACCTGAGACTGAACATATATATTTTAATTTATGTGTACATAGTTGGAATAATCGTACTTTTTAGTGTGCGGTGGCTACCCTCCGCCATCTCAGATCTAATCGACACGTGGGTTGAACACCGATTTGTTGTCATTATTCCAACGACCTTTAAGGGGTTTTGTTTTACCGTCAATTTACTAATATTTTTTGTGACTCTGCTCATGTACGATCCTGGAAAAATTCAATCCTACGTTTTTGTGTGGCCTAATTGAAGGTTTTCGATTTCCTGTACCAACGCTGGGTCGGAATGTTTCATTGGGTCGTCAACTGTAGTACTTGTAATTCCTTCTGAGGTAAATGTATATTCCCTAGTTGCGTTGGACAGACTCCCGCAAACATTACCCGCGCAATACCACAAGGTGTTGTACTTTTGGCCAGTATTACTAAGTGCTTTTCCGAGCATTTGTGTTAGATGTGTCATTTTTGCGTTCTTCAATGAATTACGTTCAAAATCTCCCTTTGACACAGTTTGGCAGCGTCTTGCTAGTTACAGCTCTCGCTAAAGCTTATGTCGTTCGGATGCGCGGCGTTTGTGTTGTCCACGTCATATAGATTCAATTTTTTGAAATGCAATCATGCATGGTACAAATCTCATGTCTTCGATTTCCCCTACGTCCCATTTCCCTACCCCTTCCACCAAAATGTATCCCTCCACGACGTCTTCTGCACATCCGAACGCCCGCCATAAGCTTTCGCGAGAGCTGTACCATAAAATTATGCATGCCACACGTTACGAATTGACTTATTCGTCACTGTTCGATTTGTGTCATAGGATTATTTGACTCTGCTTCCATAAACTAGCGCTGTATTTTTGTTATTGATATTTTTTGTCGTCATCTAACGTCGCCGCAACTATGACGCTTCTCTTTTGAGTGAATAAATTAAGGTGCAGTATGCGTGGAGTCATCGTCGTTGTGAGAACCTGATCGTAAGCGGAAGGAAAATGAAAGGTTCCGTGCGGGTGGTTATCGATTGAAATCCGCGTCTTGATTTCGGCAACCTCGAAATTTGCATCCGTGGGCCCACGGCGTGCTGGAAGCAGGAGGTCCAGGAGGAGGAGAGACTGTGGAATATATTCTCTTCCTATCGTTGCGATTCAATCCGCCCGGTGCGAGGTCTGAGATCATTTTCGCCGGGAGTATCGGAGGGGAAGGGAGGGGTCGGGGGAAAAGAGGGGGCTTTGGGGGGGCGGGCTGGGGGGGGGGAGGTGCAAGCGTGACAATGGAACGCAGGAAGCGCGTGTTTTCCGGGAGTGAGACAATGGGGACGTAAGCGAGAGTTAAAGTTGCTCGAACGGTGGGGTGAGTCTCCACTCCATGCGTTAGCACTCGTCCCATTCGTCGCCACAGTGCTATCGTCTCTCCCTCCTGCACCAGAAAGAATCGCGAAGCTTCTCTTTACTTGTTCCATTTTTTATCCGAAAATTTTCTGTTCGTTTACTCTTCGGTGGTTCATTCTTCGGCTCAGCGGTTCGCGTAACTTCAGAGACCTGCTAAAGCATTCTCAACGTAAAATAAAGATCGGTACCCATTAATTCGCATTCTATTTTCCACCATATGGAGGACTCAGTGATAAAGGGGGCCAAGTTCATTTTTTTCATTACCTAACTATCAGTTACATATGGTGGATAGAGTTGTATATTTTTAATGCAAGACAGAACCTAGTCCAAATTTCAAATATTTGCCGTTGCATGGCGGCAGTTGGCGAGAGAACAGAGTACAGCTGATTTACGGAAGGAGAAATACGGAACTTAACATTTCCGTCAAAGCTCACTTCGATGAACATTAACTCTGAGCCCTCAAAATATATGACCAACGGACATGTAAGACACCAACTTTTGGCGGCGTATTTGCGAATTTTATTTATATTGTTATATTTCGATATTGTTTACGGAATAAATGGGGGCGAAATTGTTCAGGATGATGTAAAGTATTATTATTACCACATGGCATGATCCAGGGATTCATCATGTTTCCTATGGTATTAGTTTACAATAACGTTCTGGTGGCAGCTAAGTTTCATTCCCAGTGTTGACATTAGGTTCATGGGTGACATTTAAATTGACCGTCGAAGACGAAGGGAAATCTTTCGTAAACGTCTTCGGGCAAAAGGACGAGTCTTGGTAGACGGAAAATACAGGACATTTCACCAAGCACGTTGTGCAAGGCAAAAGCAGTGATAGTTTTTTCTTAAAATTTTGCATCCCTATTTCACTTAAAATGTAGCACAACTTGAGGAAATCTTGCTAATTTTTTGTATATTCGAGGAAAATATTTTGCAATAAAGATTTAACAACCCACTTTTTTTAATTTGTGGCTTCTAAACCATTTGGTCATAGTTTTTCCAGTACTTCTTGAAACAAAATTATGCTTTATTGCGACTCTTGAGTCAAATTTCCCCTGCTAAAAGTTACTGACATGAGTCGTAGTATTTGATGTACACATGGGTTAAAATATCTGCGTCGTGTTCATCTTGCCTTGAGATCAATTTATATATCCTTTTCAAAGTACTCCAATACTTGAAATCTGTTAGCCCGAACACACTTCACTTCCATACGCATTTGATCTTTCTACCTCAGTACTTTAAAATGATTCCAGAACTCTCTTTCGAAAATACTATAAATTCATTTAAGCGATTAAGGTCGCCATGGCTTAATTATGAAATGAGGAACTACCTGGAAAATTTCAGGAAATGCAAAAGAAGTGAAACCAATTTCGTTAATGCTAATCATATCTAATTGAAACAAGGCTCAGTAATGAAAAAATAATTGTCATTTATTCAAAGAATGTGAACGAAAATAAAGTATTATTAAACTTAAAGTTAGATGAGCATCAGGTGATGTAATCTTAACTTCCGGATAAACAGAGGGACAGCACCGTTTTATAGCTCCGGAGATATCCTTAACATCACTCCTGCAGAGGAGCTTCCACATTCTCCCCTCAACTGACGATGCCGCCGACGTCCTCCGCGACCGCCGCCGGAGGCCTCGGGGGCGCGTTCCCTTCCTTACCACCCCTCGGCCACGCCCCTCCACCCCCTACAGCCACCCTATCATCATGCGGCCATCCTCCTCCCCCTCCCGTCATTTCTCCCCCCGCATGCCACCATCATAATCTACTCCCCTCCTAGTTGGGGTCTCCTTTCGCCCTCCCATCCCGCGCGCTTCCCATGGTACAGCAAAGCCCTTTCCTTCGCCCCGGGAAGCACATGCCCTCCCCACCAACCAACCCGTACTCCGTCACATTCAATTTTTTCTTCTCTCCCCTCCTTTTTTCTCTTATTCCCCATCCTCTCCTCCTGACTTCATTCCTTCGGTATTCCGTCATCTCTCCCTCTCTCCTCGGCTTTTTCGGCTTCTCTTGTCGTTCCCCTCTGATAGATCGGGTTGGTGCGTTGTCTGAGATACTGGCTCAAATTCTTCCTTCATGAAAATGTCTGCTCTTGTAGTAAAATGTATAATCTCAAGCGTCCTTTAGTGGTAGACTTCCATATTACTAAAAGGAAATAGCACTTTTCCACTAAAAACATTTTTTTACACGACGCGTTTGGGCTCACTTTGCCATCATTAGATGGCTGTGATAGCTAGTCTGGCTAATAAGTGAGTGGGACGTGAACAAACTAAGTGAGACGATACGCGTCTTGTAAATAAAGTTTTAAATGGAAAAGTGCTATTACCTTCTTGTAATGCTTTCACAAATCTATTTTTCGGATATTGAATTCCAGTTTTATTTTCATTGCATTCGTGGGTAATGCATGATCGTCATCAGGTTTTATACGAAATAAATGGTAGTTCCTCGGAAAATCCCGCCAACAATTTCTCCAACAGTGGGGTATTTTCTAAAGCTTCCTTTATAAAACTTTATTTTCCAATTTTAAATCAATTTCAAACAGCTCTAATCATTTGCCTTCTTTCTTACCAAGATTCATATTGTTTTCCCTCGCCTACGCTTACTCAAATTTTCTCCTCTATTACCCTCTTCCACCTTCCCTTACCCTTTAAATGAAAACAGTAACTTTGTGATTCTACTAAAAAAATAAAAATATGGCCTGTGTTTCAATAATTTATTTTGACGAATCACAAATTTACTGTTTTTGCTCTATTATGAATCGATTCCATCAAGTCACGTCCGAAACTACTAATTATGTTTTTTGCCCCTAAAATGCGTCCGCTATTTTTTCTGTCTCCTTCGAATATCTGTTATCGGATTTATTTTCTCTCCTATCCATATCCAACACCTACCTCATTTGTTTTTCTCTCCACTCAGCGTATTATTTTGATCCTTCTCCACAACTATAGCCCCAAAGCCTGTAAATCGGGTCGGCGTCATGACTCGTGTCTTGGATACTCATAACGAAGGGCCGGGTTTGAATCCCGGTGGTGTTTGAGATTTTTTTGGTGTAGTCCCGATTCCATCTCAAATGCCTTGTGGAGAGCAAAAGTGAAGTACTCCGTCCTTGGGATGGGACGTAAAACTGTTAACTTCTTGCCACCATTCGTTGAGAGTTTATGCTAATCCCAGCGCCGGGTTCCTCACCAAACTTTCCTTCATTCCTAATGTATAATGCTGTTTTATGGCCAGCTTGTGAACGAGCATTTTCGTATTTATAGCTCAGAACACTTCCGGATGCTTATTTTATTGTAAAGAATCGTATTTTATTTATCATCCTTGTTCATTATTATTTTTTCTCTGTTTTGGTGAACGTGAAGAACTGTTTAAAAACGCCAGTAAGTTGTTTGTTTGTGAGTTGTGTTGGAGATGGGTAATTTTTTATTTTCGTGTGAGTGGAAATTAGTTGGAGTAAGAAATAAAACAAGGATTGACAGTTATTAGATTTATTAATAAATCCTAAAATGTTATGATAAATCTTTGGACAATATTAATGCTTCTCTTAGCAGAACACCCAACCATCCCTAACGGCGCAAATAACCTCAAAAGTTCGGTCGCCTCACCAAATAACCGACAAATCCAATTGTCTCGTGTGCTTCCCGCCCCTAACGAATTCCCTCCCGAGTCAGGAGCTGGCCTCCGCGCAGTTACTTGCCTCTGGTGTGAGGGGAACTTTTTCGTAATTACCGACCACGGCTGGGGTGAGCGACCTACGGGTGGAGGGATACCTCGGGCGCCTGATCCGGGGTCCGGTAGATGCCCCCGCGGGCGGGTCTACGCGGATCTTCGGCAAAATGTCCGCTGCAGTAGTCCGACGAAGGCTAAGCAATCATTTCCACTCATGGTCGTTTTTCGTCCCGACGGTTTATTGACGTCCCCGGGCTATTCGCTACCTTAAACCTTGACTATAGCGAAGAATCGAATTTTGGTTCGTGTGGTAGCCTAGTAGGCGGAGCGTTCGGCTACGGGCTGGGAATTTCCAGATTAAAATCCGGATGAATCTCCTGGAGACATTATCTTAAATTTCGAATGAGGCCCTAGAATTTTAATGAGAGTAGTCACCATTAGGGATACCCTTCCTGTATTTCCATATTGAAGTTTTTATATTTTTTAATTCACTTGCAAGGCATTTATAAGGTGGGAATTTAGGCTTGGAAATGGTCTCTCGTGTGAAATTATTGTATTGGAATGTTTCGGATATGGCCATAAACTACCCCACTGCTAAATTGTGATGTGAATCGAAACTTTATGTTCATCTTTTGAAAATCTGAATGTTTTTTTCCATCTTCGGTGCCCATTTTTTCAAATTTTCGTGGTCTTTGTTGTCAAAGTGACAAGCTTTCGACGAATTGGCCAGTGAGCTGGCCGACAGATTTTGATATAGCTGTTCTAATCCCCCCCCCCCTTAGTGAATCATTAAGAACAGAAGGTGCCGAAACTTCTGGGTTAACTTCTCCGTTTCAATTTCTTCTGTCAGCAGATCGATGGTCTGCGTTTGTTTTCGCAGAAACCAAGGAAACTGCAGTGATGGACGGTCTCGGGGCGTGATTTCGCCGCCGTTGGCGTGACAATAATTACAGCCCGCCACGTTCCCCCCCTAAATAACGCAACAATTGATTTCTCGGTAAACTCCCTTGCGAGTCCACGTTCTGTGCGCTCCTGGTATGTCGAGTGGACTCGACGAGGGTTTTTAAGAAATCTTCGCGCAATATGATGACGCGGTCAGTCGCGTTTGGCAATCTGCCGTCTCATTAGTTTGAGCAGCGTATTTCCGCATGAAGTTTACGCATCGTTTTCGTTGTTCGTGGTTCATTTCGCTAAGTAATGCGTATCAGGTGTGCTCCCCTATTTCACATGCACAAAAATGGCTGAGTTTTCAAGATTTCAGATGCAACTTAGGTTCAGTGTTCCAGTGACTTCTTTATTGTTGCGCATTTTGCCAACAGCTTGTTGCTTTCCAAACGGAAAAAAGGCCTTAAACGAAAGATGCACGAAGGAAGTGAACGTCTTCTTTGGATTTTGCACAATAAAAGTCCTAATTCCCATGGGTGATTTCGTGTTAGTGAATCTTTGGATAACCAAACGTCGTTTTTTGTACCATATGGTTAGGCTCTTTATGTTGAAATAAGGTGTGCCACTATAGTATTTTTGTTTTCGTAAAATTACACGTATAGTTACTTATAAATACGTACGTGAACAGAATTTAACGCCCATTACTCTGAGGTACCTAAGAGCTCAATTATTTTTACTCTAGGAACAAGGACATTACGGAAAAATATTTTCTATCGATCAAAAATGTTTCAGTCATATTAACCGATCACTGAGGTGTGGTCAAAGCTGTTCTGTTTTTTTAATTTTGCCCATTTTCGGCTTAAATTCCTTTGCAAAATGTGGTGTTTCCTCGACCACCTCCTTTTTGCCGTTTACTTTTTGTTATTACGAACTGCCAGTAAACTGACACGTTTTCATGTAACATTCAGCTGGTCGAATCATATTAGATGAAAATACTATTTTTTTTCCATTGCGAAAGACTACGGACTGGAATGATTTGATCCTTCCTGTCGAAATATACATAGAGCACAGACGTGATATCGTGCAGTGACGTCAGGATCACGTGAATATTTATAATTTGCATGCACTTTTTAAAGCTTATTATTAATTCTTGCGGTTGACGCATATACATGTAGATTGCGTTTGTGCTTTGCTAGAGAATTTTTATTCATGTACTCTTGTTCCCCATTTATAAGTAAGTTTTTCCAAGGTTCAAGTCGTCTTGCCGGAAATGGAGGACATTTTTGCGAGTGCGCCCCGCAGTCGTCTTCTTTTCGGTCACTCTCGTCTCCACATTTTTTTGCTCCCCCTCCGCATCAGATTCTCTCCCCTCCCCTTATCCTCCCTCCCTCCCCCACCGTCTGGCCCCTCTCAACCCTCCCATCATTTTCTTAAGTCTTCACTTTGAGCCCCGCAGTGTGTCTTTCATTAAAACTCCCCCCCCCCCCCCGTCCCTCCCAATTGAATGTCCTCCCCCCCCCCACGTCACACCGAATTAAGACCGCGTTAAATATATCACTCACGCTCTATCTCACTCCCTCCCTCTAAGCATTGTTTGCTTCAGAAGGAGCGTCTCCAGATGATTTGTTCTTCACCCGAAAGGGCTATAACGTTGGCTATATTTTACGTCCGAGGAAACAAGTTGTATCCCTTTGCAGCGCATTTTGCGATATTTATTCGACTATCGATTTTGTGAAACAGTTTATGGAGTTTCCAAAATAAGGGGTTCTGGTTTGTGATTAAAACTGCAAGTATTGATGGGCAGCCAAGTGTTTAATATTCAGTGGAGGGTCCGTAAATTAGCTCAGATTATATTAAGGAGAGATTTTGGAACCACATCATTCCTTGTTTTTTATTGAGATATTATTCTCATATAAATTAGGAATAACTTGTTAGTTTCGGCTTTCGTTCCGAAAAAATATTTGACCAGAAACTATAAAACTGAGCTTAATTGATGTGTTGTGTGGCTGATTGCACGCTATAATGGCTTCAGTATTCCCTTGTGCAATCGCGTATATATTTTCAGTTATTCCCTTACGTTAGGTTTTTTTACTATTTTTTATTTTATTATTCCACATTTTATTATTTTTCAATTAAGCCGACCGTAATGCAGGACCACATTTCATATGAGTACACCTGTTTATGTGGTGGAACTCGCAATATGTATGTTAACGGAAATGGTACAATAAATATACTTTACATTTTCGCCCTAATGAAAGCATTATTGAGCTATTGATAATTTTTGGCGCGGTATTCTATATTTAAGGGAATATTATATTTATTATGTTTTTTTCGAATCTTTGACTCGGCTTGACACGTTGGTAATTGTTAGCAACCATGATAACAAAATGAAATGTATTATTTCGCATTTAGAAAATCTATGCATATGTAATCGACTCATTGCGAAATGTATCTCACGTGGCTTAAGACTACTTGATAAAATATATTTGGATTTCCAGAAAACGAAATCTGTAAAATGCACTTGTTTTCACTTTTAAGTTAGATATCTCTAAGAAGAACAGGAATGCAAATTTTAACGAAAATCGGTGCTGAGGCAAAAATCGCTGTTATAATGATTGGCGGAGGCATTCCCCATTTTGCGGACTCATCTTGTGTTGGCGGGAGGACGTTGTTGTGACATGAGCCTTCGGCTGTGCTGTGTGGCCTGCTTCATTCGCGTTTTCGAAGGTCGGCCCGGTTGGGGATTAACACATGTGGGCGACGCAGCCACTTCTGGATCCGAATGCAACACGGCCTCGAATAAAGGCGTGGGGAATTCGATTTTGCTTCCACGCTAGTTTTTTTTCCGCCGGCTTTCGTCTTCGCGCGCTCGTGATGTCCTTGTCTCATTTTTCACGCATTTGGGCAGCGTGTCACTCAGTCAACCCGCCTATTATCTCTGTGGTATCCGTGGGCTTGGAATTCGGTCGTGAAATCGTCGTGAGTCTTGCTACCTTTACCGTGTCGAATGGAATATTGATGATTCGCGAAATTAATAGACGGATTAAGTTAGCCAATCGTAGCAGACCTGTTTGGTTTCTCACACTCCCCGTATCAGAATGATAATAACGTGGAGCCAATTTCAATACGCTGACGTATGTATTAAACGGATTGTAAAGTAGAATCTAGCTTGGCTGTTGTGTAAAGCCCTACAGTTTTTTTTAAATTATGCTTGCGTATTTTCGGATAGGCAGTTCAATTCGATGAATATAGGTGGGGCTTGTCCATAGACATAGCCGTAAATTCAAGCACCAAATGAAACCTTAGTTTCATGGGTGTCTGCTCTTTTCCTTTGCGTACTGCTCTAATTTACCTTGTTCAGTATCCTATGTAAATTTTCAGAATTTGGTTGCATTCACAATGTGGCCATTTCGCATTTTAACCCTTCCCCTGTCAGACAATGATTCCTAAAATACCATTTTGATATGTCAAACTTATCGGGGATAGTTCGACTAGTGGATTATTTCTCATAATTTCATAATCGAGGATCATTGTTTTTCTTAAAGTTTCATGAATAACTGCTTTCTTCCTCGCATCGCTGCATAAATAATTTATAATGGTTCATTTTCCTTCGAAACTTTCCCCGTGCAACTTGCTCCGAGAGTACTTTCGGAGTGATATATGAAGGGCCGTATTTCTTTCGCGAAAGCGCCTTGTTTCCATTTTAGAAATTGGCATTACCTCTTGCTCTAATTTGATTTCCATGATGAATTGACGCCGGGGCCGCGCCTGCTCTGCCCCTCACTCCCTCGTCGCGAGCCCTTATGGGCCTTCTTCCGCTGTCTCGTGGGAGTTTGGCACGCCGATGATGCATGGGCCATTTACATACTTGTCGTTAAATTTTTTTCAAGTTGTCACTCCCCCCCCGGATCATTACCACAGGATTGTGCGGCTTTCCTCGATTCTCTATGGAATTGAAATCGAGGGTCTGTTCTCGGTTTTTCAGGACGGTCTTTTATATTTTGACAGGGGAACGTTTCTCAGCAGACTGGCTTTCATTAACGTAAGGTGGGCTTATTAAATTGATTTTTGACCCTTCCTAGGGTTTGTATTTAGTTGAAGGGTTGCTATTTTACTCTCTATCTTCGTTGTCGATCATCGTATTATCATGCAATTTAAGTTAGGTTTTCTATTTACTTCTGATTGACAATGAAGGTTGTCGTGTCATATTCGGCATTCAAGCTGAATAACCTTGTAAATGTCTCTCGAAAGCCACTATCAAGGTAAACATTGATACATCTTAGTTTCTCTTTATCGTTGTGTAAAAAAATTGAAAAAATAAAAAGGATTGTTTAAAATGGGAAATCATTACTGTGTTTGCCGGCGTCGAGGACGCAGTTATTTTACCTGAATAAAGTCTCTAAAATTTGAAGTGCGTCTTTGAGACCGAAGATTACGTTACTCATAGGTCTATGCTATTTCTAGAGGAAGTTTATCTGGACTGCACAGAAACCTGATGTCATGTATATGGCCGATAAACTAAAATAATTAGCAAGACCTAGTTAAGAGAATAAATGAACAAAGTATCCATAAGAATAAAAAATATAGCTATATCTAATCGAGTTACAGACTATTGTATTACTTTTTTCAAAAATGTTTCTCTACTTGAACTTTCAATTGCAAAAAGATGGTACCTAACCTTATTCCTTTACACTTACCTGAAATTCTTACATCACCTCCTACCTCATAGTGTAAAGTCTGAATCCATCCATGAAACTTCATGCGAAGCGATGACTTTGCCAACCTGGTCTCCGTGAAGCCGAATTTCACGGTGTCACCAACGTGTTGCCTCTGCCAATGTGCCTCTGCATCCCACCTACCCACCCCCATCTCCCCGTCCAATACGATTTACCCAGTCAGTTCGTCTCCGGTGGTGCGCTCACTGACGGAGAGCCCATATCGGAGCGGTGAGTTCCGAGAAGGCGACCCGAGGCGTATCTCCTCGTTGATTCGGCCTTCCCAGAATCCCTTTCGGCTCGAAGAGGAGCTGCTGCTTGGCTCGTTGATTCCCTTATTCCGCGCCTTCGCCGGAAACCGCGCTTTTGTTTTTCCATTATTATCCTTCGTCGCTGCTCGAGCCGACGGAAGGTTCGTCTGCAGATGGCGATGCACAGATTAAGGTGATTCCTCCGGAAAATGACTCGAATATCATGTAACTCACACTCTGGCTACATACGGAAAGAACAACTAAATCCTGCATTTTCGCGCTGCTTTATCGAATTTGAAAATATGGCGTTCACTACCGGAATGGGTGGGGCATAAGGGTGGTCCAAAAAATCAACATTTTCACGCCGCCCTCCAACAAGGAACGTGAATTATCTTTAAAAGCTAGTTGTGCTTTAAGTGCGTACTCGGATATATAATGGGCATTAATTTTATCGGAATGCAATTTTGTAGTATTGAAATATTTCTTCTTAAAAATTACCCGCGCTTTACGGCGTGGGAACACTACGACATCGGGAACCCGAGGGATAACGTCACGGAACGGCAATGCTAACAGAAATCTGGCGTATATATTTCCCCTTGAAGTTTTGGTAGTCTTTAGTGATTTGACGGAAATTTTATTTCAATGCCCTTTACGGAAGAAAATGAACTGGTATGATTTGATCTTTCACGTTGAAATACACCTAGATTTGAGGAGCGATACGGAGCGGTGACGTCAAGCCACCGAGATGCCGTCTTGGATCACGAGACTTTCAAATGATCAATGCACTTTTTGAAAGGCAATTATTATTCTCTGCAGCTAAAGCATGCGCATGTATTTGAGTTTTTGAGGAAATTGTGGTGCACACTACAGAAATATGAGAAATAAATGTTACACATATTCCCCATTTCGATGCCAAATGACTAGAAAACTCTTTGTGCAAAACATAAGCTCAATACGCCAACCAGGGGTGTGTCCCACACAGACTTGTTTTTATTCGCGCGATCGTCCTTAAAGCCTATAGGGTAGGAAGCACGTACATGGGCCTTTGTTATTTCGCTACCTCGAATACTCCTGGTATGGGCTGGGATTCGGCGGTACAGTCACCAACATACTTATTATTTTTTACTTACCTGGCGAACGAGCACATCGTCAATTTGGAATGTCAGTAGACTTAGAACGTGTGCATGATTTTATCAGGCGGTGCATTCGCTGATGCAACATCCCTCGTATATGTTGATAATTCGGTACGTCTTTTATTGCAACATGTTCATTTTCAAAAATACTTCCTTCTTGTCCTCTCTTTGTCTGGGTTACTTCACGTCGGCTCGTGAAATAAAGAGTCCTAATTTCAATGACCTTTTAAAACAGGGGTATTAGCGTATGAATCTACGCTTCCTTGACCTTATTCCTTTTCGAGAAAGTGTTGGGACTCCTCACTTGGTGGATTTTATGAATACCCGAGTTGCACAGTGGAAACGCATACTTTTTCTGGGATTACGTTAAGCGCCCGTGCCGTTTAGCCTTCGAGGACGTTAGCAATTTTATTATTGATTCATTTTTCTTCTTGTTAATTATGCATGGAGACCAAATTTTGCCTCTACCTTGTGAAAACGGCTGATAATACGCTGAATAAACGGCTGATAATACAGTGGTTCTGTTCGCATGCTTTAGATCAGCGGGATCTACTCTTCCGCTGTTTCACCGAAAGCCATAAATTTCTAACCAGACTCCCATCTATTTTCTCTCCTTTCTCCGAACTGCAGTGGTACCGTATGTATGTGTACAAAATTTGACGTGTCTCATGTTTTGGTGTTTTCATTTTAAATTATGCCTCCTCCGTGATTACTCTTTGCCTCATTCGTTCGTGTACGTCTATGTGAGCTTATAAAATACTGCCAGAAATTCCTTATTACCCTAAAAACTGGGGGTAGAGGCATTTGTGTTTATTTTCCTACACATATTTCCGAAAATGTATGTACGTCAACTACCCATTTCTTGGCATTTGAATATTCGCATTGCAAGTTGAAACTCATACGACGAGTTTTAAAGGAATCTTATGTTGAACATTTGCAAATGAACATTTTGAATATTATCACCGTTTTCGGGAAAATTAAAGGTTGGACTGTCCGTAGAACTGTCATTTATTTGGTAGAATAACCTGATTTTTCTCTCCATTTCCAACGTACTAATTGCTAATTAGATTGGATTAGTGGTTATATAAAGGTTAAGGTAGAGTTAAATGATTGGATCTCAACCTTATTTGCTCAATTCACCCCTTTCACCATTGTTCAGAATATCATTCCCCCTTCTCCTCCTCCTGATTTTTAATTAATAATTTAATTCCACAACTGAAAATAATGCGAATGTTTTAAAAGAATAAATTTTGATTTGTGGCCTCAAATAAACTTCATTGAACGCTACAGAATAAATTTAAACAAACTACAATTTTAAAGATTGTTTTTAATCTACAGTACATCACATTTTGCTGAATATTCTATTTTATTTTCTGGTCCCTATTTCCCCCTCGACCCACTAAATTCTGCCAGGAGGAATTCCTAACTGGTTGAGACCCCTTGGTGTAAATGGAAGAGAGTAAAAATCCTCTATATTTTTGACAGGCGCTGATAACTAATATGTAATATTTTTCATTCACCCTCTTCTAATAGATATTTTCTTGGCAGATAATAGATGCATATTATGTTGTTATATCTAATAATAGAGAAGTAATAAGATAGAAGGTAGTCTGCCATGTTAATGGCATGTGCACAACGTTGCATTTCGCATGTTTCAGATCAGTTGAATATCCTCTTCCGCTGTTTTGCCAAAGCCGTCGAATCCTAACCAGATGCCGGTGATTTCCTCTCCTTTCCCCGGACTGTGCTGCACGGTCGAACGCATGCTTCCTCGTGAAGCCCCCGGAGGGATTCTTGGCGCTCCCGAAACCCTCCTTGTAGCGCCGTGCGGGTTGTGTGGACGTAATCCAGAAGAATGTTAGTACCGCGGGGAGCGTGCTTTGGGCGTCCGTCACGATTTGCAGCTCTTCATAGTCCGTTGATCGCACATGTATGCCCAGGCTTTCAAAGTCGTTTTCCGCCTCGCTTGGGACGGCCCAGAGGCGTATGCTGGAAAAGTGGTGCTGTTGGGAGATTTCCGGCTCGTGTCGGCGTATGCAAAACCGCGAGACGTTTTTGTGTCTGCTGCTTTCCCTCGGGCCCATGGTGAGGATCGCCTGGGAAATGTATGGGTGTGTTCTCTATTTCGCTGGATGGTAGTTCATGGCCTTGCGTCCCGTATTTCTCGCAGCTGTTATTGCCTAGATTACAATTGTACCGGCAGTTGAAAACTACCTGAATCCATTGTAACTGTTTTTCCCGAATGCATTCCTGATATTTTATGCTTAGGAATCGCCTCGAGGCATTTGCTGTTTTGATCGTTGTGTTCGACTTCGTAAATTTCCTGTGCTGACGGTATCATTTCTTCGATTTTAGATAGATGAGGTACCTATCGTCTTTTCGATGACATTCCCTGTTGATTAAAATGTTCCGAGTCCCTTGTCGCGGAACTTCGAAAATTTAATTTTTTAGTGCTACTAGATGTAACTTGAATCTCATATGGGCTTATGTAGCGTCCTTGTCTCATTTTTGTTTTTCATTTTGCTTGCATAATTAGAGCAATTTTATCTCTAACCAATGCTGTAATGTCTGCCATTTTCCTCCTGGGGTTAAAAATACTTCGACCCAGATAAAAGCCCCGTTTCAACCTGGCCCCTTTTCGTAAGTGCACAGTTATTGCAGATCTTATCTTGATGTATTAACTTGAAACGTAATGAATTCATTATGAGTTTATCGTATTAAATAAAAGGTTGGTTTTAACTACTTCTAGCATTCCTTTTCCTTTAGACATCGCAATTAAAATGCGCAATTAATCTTATCCTGACAGCATTCCTGTATTAATTTTCGATTTTGCTGTACGTTATAATTTACCATTCAGTATTTTCTGTCAGGTACGGATTTCATTTGGACTGTTACGTTGCGTTGGGTCTAGTTTTACTGGGCACCGGACTCAACGCGGCGGAACAGCTTGAAAGAAGAAGCTACGTATTGCTCAACTTCGCCTTGAAGATAGAACTTAAGCATCCTTATTGTTGAATGCGAGCCGGAACTGAAAGTTCAAGAAGCGATTCACTGGCTTTCTACCCCTTTCAACATCATTCCATGGGTGTATTATCGTTTCTCCAGGTGATTGTTCCTCCTATTTTGCAAAGGAAATTATTACTATTAAGGTAATATACCAGCTAAGGTAGGTTTAAATGGGAGTGAGGAAAAAACTTATCATGTTTTTACTAGTGCATCCTCCAATAATATTTGTTTCTTCATCTCGGCGTACGTCCTACCTTTCTTCATCCCGTCCATAAAGCCTAGTCTTCCCCTTCCCCGCTTACCCAACATCCTCCCCTCTATCACGGCCTTCAGTATTCCTTTCTCCCACATTACCTGCTCCAAACGCATACTCTGCCTTTTCGTACTCTCCTCCAAAAGTTTCCTCTACTCACCCACCATGCCAGGTACGTTTTCGTTTGTCTTCCTTTTCGTCCACCGCAATTTCTCTATCCTCCCACGCACCCACATCTCAAATGCATGCAGCCCATCCTCGTCCACTTTCCTCAGAGTCCACGTTTTTTGCATCACACGCTGCTTCACTTAATATTAAACTCTTTGAAAGCCTGTTCCTCGTATTCTTGTAAAAGGCCTCCATCATCAGCTCCATCCTATGCCGTTATGATAAGAAATCTTCGACCTGAGGAGAAGAAAATCTTCAATCCGAAGAAGAAAAATCTTCTATCTAAAGACATGGGATTGACAGTGGAACTGTTGTCGCCATACAACCCAGACGTGGGGGGACACCCGAAAAAATGGAGAGATTCAACGACAAGGAACTCCGCGGAAGCCTGCAATCTTATATCAGCTCCCCACTATTTCTGAAGGGAATAAGGCGGACATACTCCCTTCGGAGATAAACGCCAGCAACCGTTTTATCGCTTACCAAGTGAGAGAATCCCTGGTGGAGAAAAAAATTCCCGTTTTTTGCCGCTGTACGCATCCACCACCCGGTCGACGATGATGCCATCAATTTTCAGAGATCGTCGATGAGATCTCCCCCTCGGCGAACGGTAGCCGCCGCATGAAGTTATTTCCATTTCCCTTCTCGGAGGGATAGATACGCTTAGTACTCCCTCCCCGGTAACCTCTCTCGTCTTCCTCCTCAAAACAACAAACCCGTTTCGGATCGCTGAGCGTCCCTGCAGCCGCAGCGCGACAATGGCGCCCTCAAGTAGGATGCGGCCGCGGGGAAACCCCCCCTCCCCCCTTAATTATACGCCATTTGGGATTACGACATCGGGGAGGTAATCCTCGGTCGCCACCATCTCGCCCAGCGTGTTCGTGGGGAGGCGTAATGGGAGGGTGTTGTGGATCTGTGTGAAGGGTGGAGAGTTTGGGCGTCGTCTTCTCCGATGCGTTTGGTACGTCTACCATTGTTGCCACATTCACCTTGTGGAGTCCCCTCGAGGGCCGCGGTGTGTAGAGAGGGGTGTGAAGGGGAAGGGGACATTTCCCTTCATTTCTTCTCTCACCTTTGGGAAACTTGGTGCAGGATCTGTTTTTTATTGAGTGGGGATGTAGAATTTTAGGGGGCTTCCACCGCGGCTGTGTGAGTGAAAATATGTACTGAATTCTGCCTTTTATTTGTATTGTTTAAAATGCTACTTTCGCTGATGACTAGTCTTAGCCATTATTATTATTTTGGTAATATACCGGCTAAGGTAGATCTTAATGGAAATGAGTAAATATATCCTAGATTTTTATTTGCGCAGGGGTCTCTCTCCTGACACATGTTCTTTCTTTACCTCCGCGTATATCCTTCTTCTTAGCATCCCGCACACAACGCCTATTCTACCTTTTCTCCTTCTTCGCTTGCCCAACATTCTCCCCATTATCACGGTCTTCAGCAACCCCTCACCTCTCATTACCTGCTCCTACCGCCTAGCCTGCCTCCTCCTAATCTCATCCAGAAGTTTCCTCTCCTCGCCCATCACACCCGTGGACTTCCTCGTTCCTCTTCCTTTCCTTCCGCCGCACTTTCTCCATTCTCCTCCACACCCACATTTCAAACTTCTTTAGCATATTTTGTTCCTCTTTTCTACGAGTCCAGGTTTCTGTGCTATACAACACTATACTACATGATGAGCTCTTCACCAGTCGTTTCTTTCACTCATTGCATTAATGGATACGTGCAACTAGTGATCTTAAGTGCAAAAGAAGAGATACGGTAAGAGTCTGCGTGCTAGGAGGGGGATGGTACCTCCCTCCCCCGCACTTTCCCCCTCCTTCCTCTCTCACCTCCCCCCTCCTTCCCCTCTCACCTCGACACCATCGAAATGCCTCCCGAGGCCTCACGACCTCCGCACCCCAACCTCTCCCCCTTCTCAATCCATTCCCACCTTTCCCTTCGGGCTGGGAGGGCGCAGCACGTTGTCTCACTCCCGGTAGAGATGCTCCTAACGGGTTCTCGAGTGCGGGTCATGCACCCGGTGCGTCCAAGGCGGAGGAGACGGAGGGCGTGCATTTTTGTACGCACAAATATTGCTCCTCTATCGGCTCGCCCCCTCCCCCCTTCATCGATTTCCATTGCCTGAGGAATATCGGGACGTACGCAGGAAGGCGATGTTCGGAAAGAGTGAGATTATATTTTTTCGTAAAAATAGTTATTGGGGTGCATGTGAACGCCGTGTGAACGCGGAAAACCGTCGTTTAAAATATGGCAATGCTTTTTCCATCCTATTTGATAACATTTTTTTCCGTGTTAAAAACTAGGTGAGGCCCGTCATCGTAGTGTGAGTAGATGGCGTCTTGATGACCCATGTCTCCTGAGAAATGTGATTCAGTATAATATTCCATGCATCATAATAACCAAAACTTAGGCCCGGTTTTATTATGTCTGGTAGAATTTTTTCTCTGTATGAAAATAAAAACTAATAGTTTCCTCCACACGATTACGCACACATCAACTAAGCGACAGTTATGTAATACACAAAACCTGACCTCTCAGTTAACATCAAGTTAGCGACAAGGGTACGTCGTCTTACGATTAACGCTAAGCAGACGTTATAAAACCGGTCGTTAGTGTTTTTTTACCATCCGCGTCGATCATTGCATTGTTTAAACATCAAATGGCGTTGACGAATCCATGGGCGAGGAGAAGACCCAGAGTTATTTCCACACAGTTATCCGTACTCTCTTATTTAGGTTTAGCACTTGATGCACCATCTAAATACGTAGTTATTGGTTTCCTGCACTTTAAAACAAGTCCAGCATTTTATGCATCGTTGTGACTAAAGCGTGTCTTTACGCGATGTGCCTAACGACCTGAATGACTTGAACATAAAGTTGAATATGTATACCTCTTCCCATCTCTTCACCTAAACCTTTGGCTCTACGAAGCGCTGCTCTCTTGCATTTAAGGCAATGCGCTGGCCCTCTCTCTCTTAGTGCTTAGAATGTTGTTTAACCTTCTTTCGTAGTACCTCTCAAATGTCATGCGCGCGTGCTTCAGTCTAACTTCACTTTTTCATATTCCTAGCAGTGAATACTTCCTGCGCAATTATTCTGCTGAATTTATTGTTAATACCTTTTGAAGGTTATCTTGATTTATGCTAAACAAACTTAATGGTGAGGTTATCGTGGAAATAGTTGTATAGAAATAGTTGAGGATCATTAATTAGGAGTAAGTTGCGAAGCAAATGCTACCCGTTAGCCTGGCTTTAATTAATCACAAGTCACAATTCTAATTACATTGAATGAGGATGAATTTCCATGGCACCTCGCTCCCATTCCGATCCTTCTCGGAAGAGAAAGGCAGCCCCTTCATTGGATACGTGACACTTGCGTATTTACTGTTTCTGAAATGTATTGTTGTTGATGCCGGAGAGAGAGATAGGAGGAGAATATCTTTCATTCGTAGCCTTACACGAAAGGAGGAGTGTGTTGGCTGATTTAGAACGTGAGGAGGAGAGGGAAAGAAGACTCCGCTAGAGGGAGGGAAGATTGATGACAGCCGCAAGGAATGGCGAATGAATCAGTTTCCCTGCCGGCACACTGTCTGCCTCGGTTGATTCAAACTGCGATCATTATTTGCGTTTTGAGGAACACCATATTTCGTAGTGGTGTTATCTCGGTGGAGCACAAATATCGTTATCATCACCCGACGGTGGCTAAACAATGGTGAAGTCGAGAATGCGACGACCCCCATCCGTCTTGAAGTGGTGTTATCGTTTGGAAATGAGTTTCGCTGGTCTTCTCGTAAATATTATAGTAAGCGGATTTCACGTGTGGTTTTTGCATCTGATTCTTGTAATTTTTGCGGTTGTAAAGTATGTCTCTTTGAGTTGGCTATTAATTTCGAGCGTTTTGTATCCCCGCTACGTTTATATGTTGCTTGCTCGTTCCTTTCTTGTCTCTTTGCCGTTTTAAATATTTCTCTGCGAAGACACGATCTGCGGAAACCCTTACTGAATCTTCTTCTTTGTACACTCTGTACTTAATTTTTTACTGCATTTTTTCATCTTCGAATATTCAGTTGCTCAGTTCCATCGAGGCTCATGCATTTAATTCTTTTTTTAAGAACCTTGAATTCACAGTTCAGCAAATGATTGAAGGAAAATCCTTGATAAGTTATATCTATGCCTCAATTAGTATCTTATTGAAGGGTTAATGTCATATTTTTTTGTATTCTTACTGTAGTGAGTTTGATTAAATCATTTCAAGCGTTCACTAAGGTAGAAAAATGTATAATTGTGACGTAAAAAATTGTAGAAAAAATAGTAGCCCTCGGTGGGGAATTCTTCATAGTTCCAAATTAATAATTTGAAGGGTTTTCTTTTCTTCCTTTTTTATGTCACTAACTTCTCATGAGCGTATGCATACGTTTTTTTCTCACTGTGTGAATGGCGCCGACTAAACTTAATGACTAAGCGTACAAATTTGGTGAGTTCCACCTCACCCATGGCGTAGAATCTAATCCATTGAAGCGTGTCTCCGTTTAGCTGCTGGGAAATGCCCAATCGTCGACATGACGCGCAGAGCTGTGAGTAGTCCACGAATTGAGACTTCGCAGCAGTGTTTCTGTGACGTGTTCACGATGCTTCATTTCCGTTATTTTTGGACTGAGGAATCTCTTTGAGAGTTCCGTGTGACGTCCATAGGAAACTTATATGTTGGCTGTATTTTGGGTAAATAAGCTGAAAGTGAAGTCTTTAAATATATTCTGATGATGAATTCCTTTGTTATTTATACGATTCCTTAATTTTGGTTACCACTTACACGAGTTCACTCTCGGGAAATGAAATATATAGGCTCATTATTTACTTCAGTGATCGTATGGTTACTCAATTGTTCTCTTTTACGAAAATGCATTGGAAATACACGTGTATGGTTCTCTCTGCACAGATTTTTCGTTTTCAGTTTGTTCAGGAAGTGAAAATGAAATGTTTTTTTGCTACGTGAAGGCCTTCGCCGTTTTTGAAAAGTGGAAAATACCCGCCACTTATTCTCATTTCGTATTGTTACTCTTCCTTTTCACTCGCTTAATCGTCCCGTGCTGAATGTAATGCGGCGGTTTTACTTCCGCTTTAGAAGTTAATGGACGGCAATTTTCTGGACTGCCAGGATACTCCTCCTTTCTCGAACCATCTTCGGTTCAAAGTAGTCTTCGTGGATTAACTCCGTGTTCGGTTTCTTCCTCCCAAAGCTTAAATACATTCCTCTTCCAATTGTTACGAGGGCATTTATTTCCTCGTTTTGAGCCGTGCATCTTCCTTGCCTGGGTTCATCGTTACCTTTTATGGCGGCAGGTAAACGTTCAGGGAAAGTGGGATGGGTGGTCTTGAAAGGTGTTATTTTGCAAGGAATCATCCGCGAGATTTTTTTTTATCGAGTGCTGTGCTCACGCCAATGCGGGTGGGATATCCGAAGAAGAAAGTAAATTTAGTCGAAGGGCCCAGGCGATTTTTTTCACAACTGCCCCCTCTCCACCTCTGACTCAGTATCAGTTCTCGTCAGAACTATACGTTTTCCGTCGTGAGCTCGGGCTTCGACGGTGCCGTCTTATCGCGGGCGCACGGAGGTTTTGTTTTGTTTTGAACGTGAATGAGCTGGTGGGTTTATTGCGCAAAAAAGATTTACTGAGCCGAGATCCTCTCGTCGGGTGAGGCAAAAGCGAACGTATTTTAAGGCGCAATGCACTGCTTGAAGTTCAGTTGCACTGATCTCTCTATCGCCGATAAACACTACAAGTCTGTTGAAAAAGTTTCGCAGTAGAACTGGAAGATCATTTTTTCTTCACTTAAATACTATCTTACTTTGCTATTTTTAAATTGGTACTCATTTTGTTTTCCTTTTTCCATGTATTTAGTCACTAAGTCTACAAATTTCTCATGGCCGAACTTCCTATTTTTTATTTATGGAAATGCACAACTAGATGGACTCTCCATGATGTTGATGTAGTAGAGGTATACATTGCAATATTATTATGGTATTTTACTGCAACAAGTTTGCTTAGACATTATCATTGAATCTTTCGTTTGTTGCACGATTATTTTCTCATCTCACCTTTATGCTCCATTGTCAACTCATGTAAACATGCTAAGAGAAAATAATGTGTGCATGGTTTGCCTCGGTTTACCCGTATAAAGTGTAGGCCCCTCAGAGTATTGTTATTTTCGTGGTTTCTGCAATATCAACGTAGTAAACTTCCACGCGCCGGAGCCCGTGGAGTGTTTGGGAAAACATCCAGGATGGTTCAGGTTACAAGTGGAGCTTAATTACAGTTAATACGTATTGAAATTCATCGTCGGAACTTCACACGCGTTTCCTCTCCGCCTGCACTCTGCGGAAGTCTGATTAATTCCTTTGGTATGACAAGCGCGGCGTGGCGACTATACTGACTCCAAACATGGCGCTCTGGCGACGGGGAAACTGGGCGGTATTCATTGCAGGCGCTGGGAACCAATATTGATTTGAATTCCGTTAAACAAATAGCTATGCGTCCGCTTGTAGGTCGTATTTGGTGTGGTCGTAAAATCAGAAAGAGATAGATGCCCCAGCCGAGAGATAAAGCAACCCCATTCTTCTGCAAACAATACGTGATGGAAACAATTTAAAGTTCCCTGTCCCCTTCCTCTTGAATTCCTTTTCCCTTATCCTGTCCCTTTCCATTTCTGTCTGTGTCTCCCGCCTTTTACTGTTAGGTGGAAAATATATTATGCATGAACCTACAAGTGTTGAAAGTTTTGCTAGGCATTAAGTTATAAAATGTTTACGCGCGGTCTCTGTACAGTTACGCACTTAATGATATTTTGTATACATTTCTGATGTGTGTTTAATTTTAGTGTCTCCTGTCGTCTTTTCATTCATTTGGTATTCAACCAATGGATGGTGTATATTTGAAAAGGACCCTCTTAACGTACTCAATGGCGGGGTTATCTCCAAATTTCCTTCGCAAAATCATGCATTCGCCATGCGTTAAGTCAACATTGATCTCCTCGTTCCAACTTATATTCTCTTTCTTCCCCTTACGCGCCTGCTCCGTAGTAAGTTTGTCATCCAGATTGAAGCACACTATTTATTTTTTTAATAAATTTATCATTATGTCATAATTAGTCCGTCGTATTCGGTTTCGTCATTGACGCCGGAAAAGTTATCTTCTGAAAAGTATCCATATGCTTTGCCTTTTCCTGAAAGTGTATACGTGGAAGGGTATAAACAGACAGCTGGTTGTTTTCCACGCAGTGTCTTTTCCTGGGTGAAATGGTTGCGAATTGGGGCGTGCTCAAATTGGAGCGATCATGAAAGAGTTGGCGTCCCGTTGAAAACAAGGTTTATATTTCAATTTTTTCCAGTCTCTGATATCATATCACTCATCAGAAATGAATACCGTACGTACATTCTTCTCCATCCTTTTCATTTTGATGGGAGTGAAACACTATTGAATCAGCGTTAGTTCTCCTTAATACTCACCTCCATCATAATCCGCCTCCCACCAGGTATTGTTTCCCCAGTCAATTCTATTAGCCCTATCCTATTTATTTATTAACGGCCTCACCTCACTCCCGAGCAAAGTTGGCCTCCCACGTGATACGTCGGAAGTGAAACTCTCAAAATCATTAAACTATGTTCCCTCGTGACTATCATGTGTATCAACTATCAAGTAATTCAGTGGAATTCTTTAACTTGACTCATTTGTTTCACGCCTTATACCGAAAACGCCTTCACTACCGAAGGTGTACAATTGTGTAGAAAGTGTTACGGTGAATAGTAAATTTATTTTTTTTACTGATAAAACATAGGAAGTACACGCCGTCAACTTTATCACGCGATATATGCGTCAGAACTTCCTCATTTTTAAAAATAAAGTCTTTCTTACGCACACAGTGGTACCATATCCCATGGAAAAGGGCTTACGTATGTTTCTAAATATCACCTAAACCAGCTAAACGAGTATAACAAGGGGCTGATATTTTGGTATTTTTGCAAAGGTGAGATATTTTTAATCATAATGATGCCAAATTAATTGAATTTTGCGTGGAGTGGTGTTTCGCTCAAACTACCTTAATCGCGAATCGCTTCCACGAAGTAAAAGCTGGTGACTACCTCGGACGGGGCTATATCAGAAGTACTCTCCACTTGGCACTCAAACAGGGATCGTGATTCCACTGATAAGTCTCCATCGCGACGGGATATGAACCCGGGCTATGGGAAGCCATTGATGTAGACCACCACCGACTTAGTTGCGTAACCGTGGGTTTGCACTGTGATGTGGCTCTTTTTGTTCGTACGCGATAATAATTCAAGCCAGGCCGTTAGCGAACCCCGGAGGCCTCTCCGGGAATTCTCGTTCTTCCGGAATCGGACATTCCGGCTCACCGCAGACCCTCTCCTCAATCTTCTCCTTGCGGTAGGTCGCCTTCCATTATCTGAACCACCCTCCTCGACGCATCCATTCCTCTGCTACGGCCTCCGCAACCAACCCATTCCCCCCCTGGTCTTTATTGCTCCTCGGGGAGGGAGGGGTTCGGGGTAATTTAAACACTGCGTTCGCAAGCCAGAACTGCATATCGCCTAATTACTCCATAAAGGCTCAGGTAGATGGGGGCCGGGGCCACGTATTTCACCTCTTGCGGATGGGGATGGATCACGTGTCGTTGGGGGTAGATTTTTGAAGGCCTATGAGGTTTATGACACTTTAAATTTTTGAATACATACTGTGGTGATGTTTCTGCTCACAAAAAATGATGGCAAATGAAACCAAAATATATGTGCGTGTATAAGTTACAGTTTCAGGCTTAACTTTGTGGGAACGCGACACATGAAATAATTTCTCGAATTGTACATTCCACACTTTTATTTTTACCGATAATGGTTTCGACGTATGTCATTTTCATGGTGCTATCATTTTTCATTTCACCTCGAAAATGATATTATATGTCGAAACAATGGTCGGTAAAAATAAAAAGTGTGGAATGTACAATTCGAGAAAATATATCTTGCGTGTGTGTATGTGTGTGCATAGATATGTTAACGGTGATTACAAAAAAACATCATGCATTCAGAAAGTCTTGTTTAACCTCCCTACAAATAATTATCTTCAGAGCAAAAAGTGTCACTTTTGCGGCCGCCCTTACATAGAGTATTCTTAGAGGAGAACTGAACTGCCGAGTTCCCTCTTTCGCCCAGGAAATCTTCCGGCAGTCGACTCCACCGGCTCCCGTGCCACTGACTGTGAAATGCTCCCCTGACGGAGATTCGAATTTGCCGAGAAAGATAGTACAGCACATTTTGTACTTCCACGTTTAAGGATATTGATAGTCGGTGGGTTTCCCATCGCCATTCCAACGGTCACATCACTCCTGCACGTGAATTGCCTTTCGTCTGGTCCCTACCCTTCGACCTATCTGGCATGTGTGGTCCTACCTGGACCACACATGATTATTATTGCTTCTACCAGTCCATGTCTAGGGGTCATTGGAACGCGCAAGCCCTTCCACCGCGTCAAGGTGGTGGTCCAAGGGAAGGGTTAAATTTTGTAGTGCCCATAGGTATGTAGTTAGAAGTATGGGGGTGTTGAATACCTTTATTGGTAGAAGCTAGGGAAGCGGAAGAGAGAGGATTGACGGATTTTAGACGGAATGAAGGGATAATGTTAAGGTAATGAGAGAAATAGTTTGACGAAAAAGATCATTTGAAGATTCAGATGGAGGAGGTACGACCATAGAATACTCACCCTTAACTGTTGACCTCGATATTAATTAGCAAGTATTTGGTATTGCATTTTATTCGAGTCCGGTTAATTTTTTTCCCATTGCGACCCAAAATAACTGAAAGATGTATTGCATCATCCGACTTTACAGCGTTCCGTTGATGACTTAGGGATGCCAAAAAACGGCAAAAAAATTAAAGAACTAGGGATTGAATATTTAAAGTTTTCACCTTCATATATTAACTAGTATTGACTTCATTACATTATGCTCATCAATTATCGTGATAAGCGGTTGTCATTGTTTTCCCTTAAATTCGTTTGTCTTGTTTTTTTTATATTTGTAGCCCATGTCTTCTTTGTAGCTGTTTCTAATGATTTGTTTCTCTTGTTCTTTTGCAGGTGAGTATCATGGTGTGATTCATCTGACATCGGGGAATGTTGATTCGAAGTGAAAAAGGTATTTCACGCCTTCAGCCTGTGTGCCACTTCTGCAGCTGTACAGGGAAGAATCATCACTAAGTGAATGCATTAATGCCAATCGGATCTTAGCTATAGCCACCCGTTTTTTTACTGCATTTGAATTTGATAATCATGTATGCATGGTTAAGTAAATTTCTACACGTGTTAAATCTTGAATAGTTTGATTCTTCCGCACTTGTATCCACGACTTGCAGCAAGCTTTATCTAATGATTAGTTTTTTGATGATTTTTTAGTTTTCTAAACCTTGAGCTTCAAGGATACTTGGCAATATAATGTGTTCGAGGTTAAGGATAAGTATTTTGGATGATAGGTAGATATGAAGACAGGAGGTATACTGAGCAGAAAATGTTAGGAAAAAGTCATTCAATTAAGGAAAACGTGAGTATAAATGATACATTCCGTGGAATATGTATACAACTATCGGTAGAGTAACAGTAATAATTATGGTGAAAGCATTCATCCTTCGATAAAGACCCTCAGTTTCAGAAGCGCGCTCAAAGCTCTTATCTAATTTGAAATGTGCGCTCTCAAAATTTTTTTGTTTCGATAGTATTTGACACTTCTACAACCATAAATATTTTTTGCCAATTAAATTTTTATTCACGTAACTCTATACAATTCTCGAGAAAGCCATGGATCTCGGGGAGCACGCTTCAAGTGCCGTTGTCTCATTGTACTGTGGGTTTCGTTCTCTTTGGGTGTTACGTTCGACTCTTCATTATCCCCTCGAGCGCCACCTGGTGGGCTCCACCATCCCTTACCCATATACATATACCCCCGAGATGGCCTTTTGTTGCTTGCCGTCTTCGCTTTCTCATCGCCACCCCGAACACGTCCCGCGGCCTTTCTTGCTTCGTCGTCGGAATATGCGGAACGCGTTGCCGGCACACCGAAAGGGATTCGGCATCTCCCGCGCCTTCCACCTCCGGGCTGACTCGCGGGGGTCGAAGAAAAGTGCGCGCGGTGATTACCTCAGCCTCCGCTCAATTTCCCGGGAAACTTTATCGGCGTTCCTGCACTCAATCCCCCGAGGCGACCCAACGGGGATGATGTCGTTTCTCTTCTCGCGCGAATTCAGCTGCCAGGTCTGTCCAAGTTCCACGAATTCCCTCGCATTCATCTCGTCAGTGGCATTTGGAGAAATGGATGGGATGGATTTCGCAAGGGTTCGGAATCGAAGTTCTCCTCCGTTAAGACGAGATTTTTCACTTTATCCTGATTCAGTCTTGACATTTGCTTGCGGAAATTAATTTATCACTTGACCATAATCGTAGCGTATGCCAATCTTAGTATTGCAAAGGTAGGTATTGAAGGGTTTAACTTTTCTGCTGGACCGGTGGCAAACTGGTAAACTTTTATTAAATTAAAACGGTAATGCGGAATCTTTAGGTGCATGTCTTCATTTTGACTTTTAGGAGTCAGTTGGAATAGAATATGCAAGGTTACCAGACCTTGTAGTGCCAGTACAGGCCTATCGCGTAGGATTAAACATTTTGGCTGTGCCTACCCCGAAAGGGAGCAAAATGACGGGTGTGATGATAATAGCTTCATTCAAAGGTGCCAGGCTGCTTTTTTATAAAAGCCTATGTTGGGCCTAAAGAAAAGGTAAGTGAAAACTCTAATTTGGTGCGTAGCGTTGTATGGTGTAGGAACTCGGTCAATGCGAAAGGCGGGTATTCGAGTACTGGAGTCTTGACATATGGGCGTGGAGAAGGATAGAAAAAGAGTGCTGGGTAGAGAGGGTGCTAAATGAAAAAGTTTTCTTGGTGGTTGGAGAGGGAAGAAGGTTGAAGAGAGAAATTCTAAGGAGGCAGCTAAAAGAACAATTAAGAAATAACAACACACTGAAGAAGTTGATGGGAGGATATCATGTGTTGTAACTGAGGAAGGAGAAAGGTAAGGATTTTGGACTGTTTGAAGGAAGGAAAAAGAGGTGAAGAGTTTAATATGGATTTTGTATTGGAAAATGTATAGTTGACGCAGTTAATGTCGAGAAAGAACGACGCTTTTGGGGAAATTATAGGCACCACTGCCCAAAGGATTATCATGCATTTGAGACAACTATGATGATGTATTAATCAGTGTTTAACTTTGTAAAATTAATTTATACCCGGAAAGGTAACCGGAAATAATCAACCATGTTCACCTTAAAGACCTCTTTAGTTGCTTCAAGTAAAATTCCGGTATCCGAAATTCTTTCTTCCTTGTTCTAGAATTCTCTTTACGAGCACGGTTCTGAGCTTATCGAGAGCTAGATTGCATCATCTCTAGCGTTTTCCAGGGGGTCGAATAATGCTCTATCGAATCCTCCAGCGGAGTGTTAATTTTGAAGTCTCGATGTGTGGCTGTCGCGTCCAAATTGCTTCTCGCATTGAAAGAGTTAAGCCTTAACGTAAAAGCTTTGTGGCGCTCGTTCCGCTAATGCCTCCCCTCGCCCATTCTCTTTCACGCATCTCCGCCTTCCGGGTGTGGGGATTTGATCCTTCTTGTTCGGGATGGTGAAGAAGAGCATCCTTGAGCTTTTGTGTTGCCGTTAAAGCTCTGCTGCGATCGCACTAATTCTCGTTTTAGTGCGTCCTGTTCGGAAACCCCAAATTCCCATTCGGATTCTACCCCGGAGCCTTAATCTTTTTTTTTGTTGCCTCCCCCTTTCGGAATGCGTGTTCCCGAACGCATTTCTGTCTTCTTGGGGATTAATGCGGGTCCAGGAGCGTTTTATTTTTTACTCACAAGACGACGAGTGCATCATGATTAATTCGGCTCCGTCATGGCGCAATGAAACCCGGCCGTTGTAATTTCATTCCTCAAATGGATTGCTCCCTCTCGGGTCGAAAACCAAGCGTTCGAGATTGCCACACGCCGTGTTCGGGAACTTATTTCATTGTCCAAATTACGTTTGAAATAAACGGCTCTGATGGTCTCCCCGACTTTTTCTTATTTTGCGTAAGTGGAAGCTTTTCATTGGCAAAGACATCGCTCTGCTAAAACCAAATTGATGTATCGGAGAAAATCCTCTGGGAAAAATTAGCGTTATGATAAATCGGTCGTTATAGCACACTGCTCATTTTATGGGAAATGGTACGTATTCATTAATCATTCCGGGGCATGATTAATGCTCCCATGTGCCAAGTTTCCTCTGTACGCAAAAACTTAAATGATCACATAGCTTTATGATTGCTTGCGTTTCAACCGCATAGAGGCCTTTGGAGGATACGACGCTCTGTTGATAATTTAAAAAAATCACCATTATTTTTGTGTATGTATATTATAAGGAACGCCATTTACGGGAAAGACTGGCTTTTTAGGGACGTAGGGTCTTTGTCTGGCCTATATCCTCTCCATCTTAATACAAGATAAAGCGATCGTTGGATTGTAATGGATCCATTCTGACCGTGAATGGGAAATCCGTGACCCATTCCGAGATCTCCAAATACTCGCGATTAACTTACGAGATGTTATTGAAATTGATCTTAAGTGGCGAGGACATAAGGTATGGCATTGCATCAGCTAAGGAAGCGTATTTGAGGAAAAGGGAATTTGCGAGAGGGTCTGATAAAAGGCAAGGTTAGTGAAGACTTAAATAGAGTTGTATGGATCAGAGTTCATTCATTGTGAATAAAAAACTTTGTACTTTTCTTTTTTTTATTCAAAATGGACATTTATCCCTTCCACGAAGTCAAGTCTGAAACAATCACATTTGATCAGAGTTTACTTTGCGTTGAACACTTCTTCAAACGATATTTCTCTTCATTTCAGTATTCCCCTAAAGTTTATGAAAATTTCTCTACTTCTCCTTACCCTTTCACCGTCCCCTCCTTAACCCTCTTTGACATAACCCTCACCTCTCAATTGGTTCTCCACTTCTGCTACCTTCTATTAATCTCCGCAAGTAATTGCCTTTCCTCTCCCACTATATCTAGTACATACATCCTCCTTCGTCTTCCTCGCTACCCAGCTCACCCTTTCCATTACTCTCCGCACCCACATCTCGAACTATTGCAGTCGGCTCATCTCCTCTTTATTTCTCCGCAATTAGGAAGGATTACAGTAGATATGTTGATGATCCATCAAAAACCTTCCCGAACCGCTGCTTACGAGAGAATAAGTGGAGGAAGAATAGTGTTGTGGGTAAGAAACTTTAAAGATGAACGTGGGAGGTATCTTAAAACTTTTCTCCACATTTGGGTGGATATTTAAATGGGAAAAAAGGTGGGAACTCTCTTAAATATTTTGATCCATTGATAAAATACTAGGAATCAAAGGTCCTTTTGCCCTCCGAACAATTCTCTTTGGATGTGTCCTCCCATTCTTGAATATTGTGCTCCCATCTGGTCCTCCGCCTGGCCGTCAACACTGAAACTCCTCCAAACTTCCCATTTATTTATTTTTCGCTATTGTCCGTCATCTTAATCCCTCACTGAGAAACACATCCCGTCAACAAATTCTTTCCTTTCTAGGAATTGAGGGCCTACATCACCGCCGACTAATCTCTGACACCTAAACTTTCGAGTAACATTTTTCATGGAGCATTCCGAAATAATCATCTCCTATCATTCTTTTCTCTTCAAGTACCTCCTCGTTCTTTTCGTAACTACAACCCTGCACGTTCCTATATTCATGCTTTCCATATCCCAGAGGTCCCTTTTCCACAGAATTACGGCCATATTTAATTCCCTTGCTAAACCTACCTTAACCGGTAGATTACCTAATAATAATAATAAACCTATGTGTCCTTTTCTTGATCTTTTTGGTCGACCTCCTTCAACTTCTCCTTGTAAGATCTTTCAGCGGTTGAGTTTATATGTTTGTGGCTTGTGTGATTGTTAGTAGCGATGGTTGTATTTTGTTGTTAATATATTTAATTTATTTATCTGTTATGTCCGCCAGTGAAAAAAGCCTTCGAGCTATTTTTTGTGATTAAAAAATAAGACAATAAAACAAATTGTGAGGATATGGGGACTAGCCACGGTATAAGCTTTTACGGTCACCCGCAAGTGCACATGAGTGCGAAATTCCACAGAGGAAAAAATAATTCGCCTTAACCGGGACTCAAAACCGGATCCCTCGATATCGCGCCGAGTATGGTGTCCTCAAAATTTGTCAAAAATGGGCGAATACCTCATTGTGTCCAAAGTTTGGCTTTAACCTCGCAGACTGTGGCGCTAAGTACACGCTTTGGACTGCTTCGTTACATTGTATGTCCGGCAGTCTTGAATACCTTGTTCCTTTGTAGCCCACTAAAGTCCACGGGAAAGGACGCCTCGGTAGCTAAACTGGCTAAAGCACTCGTCGCCTTCGACTCCCGGTCAAGGCGAATGATTTTTCCTCTGTGGAATTTTGCAAGAACGTATAAATACAATTTAAGTGATGATCGGTATCGATCGGAGCGTCACTTTCGGTCTCGACTGCTCATACTTCTTGCAATCGGTTTCACGAGATCAACAGAGGACGCCTCGGCGTATTGCAAACGTTTCGTTTTTTTTGTCGTTTCACTCAAACCCTTCGCTCTTCATCATCATCGGG
The DNA here is from genome assembly GCA_963573305.1 of Pyrrhosoma nymphula. Classification (NCBI taxonomy): domain Eukaryota; kingdom Metazoa; phylum Arthropoda; class Insecta; order Odonata; family Coenagrionidae; genus Pyrrhosoma; species Pyrrhosoma nymphula. The sequence goes on from OY754329.1 coordinate 102,315,722, forward strand.
AGAAGGGTTGAATTGGAAGGGAGGGGGTCCTCTTTTCCGTTGGGAATCGAGAGTCGATGCGGGTCGAGAGGTCGATTGTCAGCCCCCCTCCTCCCCCCGGCACCCCTCTCTCTCGGTGCTATTTCCGTGCCGTCCTTGGAAGTATACAGAGAGTCCCCCACTCGTCAAGCCTTTTATTCCTCTTTATTATCGCGGAGACGCGGGTGGGGATGCTGCCGTAGTTGCTCATCCGTCGCGATTGCGTGACTCATTGGGGCTTCTTCTCGGGGACTGAAATTCAATGCTATCGAGGGAGCGCGGCCTGAGTTAGTGAGATAGTGTTCTTGTTCTCCGTTTTACGAAGGGATACGAGGGTTTGGTTGTCAAGGGGCGGCTGAATGGGGGCTGGGGGGGGAATCTTTGGGTTACACGATATTCGGAGCCAAATATCGGATTGCGATATGTGTCATGAATCGAAACTCAAGTCCTGCCGGCCGCGATAGGCGGTTTGTATCGCTCCAAACATTGCGGATTCCATACAAACTAAAGGTGTAGATGTTGATTTTCTCTCAGGTTTAATGTCTTAAGGTAGTTTGGGCGATATAGTTCCTTATTCATAATGGAGACCATATTCGAATTTTATTTGGGGAAGTCTACTAAAATTGGATGATTACGCGATAAAAACGTACCCTCTTCACTGAAAATTACAATGCAAGCAGTTTTTCTGTAACTTACGAACTATTCGTAAAATTCAACTTTGAAAATTGTGTTGTAACCTAGCGCTCAAAACGACTCGTCGCCATGTTTGATGAGCGTGACGTCAGAGTCCAGTAAATACGGTTCCGTGGTGCTATTTCCAATCCCTAGTTCCGTCAGTTAGCAGTTGTGAGTCGCTGTATATCTTGTCTACGGAAGAGAAAATTATTCAGTCTTGCCATACAAGTGATGCATTGTTCCTTTGTGCAAATGTTCAACCATCTCTACGCCAAAAAAGATTGTAATATTCCCTGAATGCGCCTTTACAAAGCCAGAGTCAGCCATTACGTTATTATTATTCTCGAATCATACACACTCGGTCACAAAAGTGCTTATGTGAACACCTAACAGTTGTCCACAAGACCTTACAAGCTGTGAAACACTAGGGATGGGCAGAAATAACCGGTTACATCAATAACTGATTTTTTACCTTAGGTTAACCGGTTAAAACCGGTTATTTTCAGCACTGGTTAATATGAGTACTCGGTTATTTTATTACCGAAAAATAACCTGAGTGAAATAACCGGAAGCCTGCACTCTCTCGGGGAACCTTGGTACATCTACATAGTTCCGTGCAAGCCACCACTAGGGTGTGTGGCACGGAGTGATTTCACAGCAGGCATGCAGCACTCGTCCCAGTACAAATCGGGAACTCGCACGTTCCCCCGGCCGCTAGGCGCAGAGCAAAAAGCAGTCAGGAGAACAGTGCGCAGTCAAACTAGAAACTGGGAGAGTTCTACGTAAATGAACCTGCAAACATGCAGTTCACTAATAAAGAGACATCTAATGGTTAATATTACTAATACAATTAATTTAAGAATGCTACGAGATACTACTTCATGCAGAGAACAAAATAATACCGGACATATCAAACAGCGGTACTAAATAAGTGATGGTGCTAGCAACTGCAGGCCAAGGCCATGGTTCTATCCATGGCCTTGCTGCAGGCAGCTGCTCATATTTTTCTGCAGGTTAATCTGAGTCGACCGAGTACTCGGATATTTTTTGGTTTAACTGAAAAATAATCTGAGCGAAATAAATGGAAGGCTGCCCTCTGTCGGGGAATTTTGGTACTACTTGCTCCTGCTAACAGAACAGCTGCCCGGATATAAGGGAATTCATGAAGTTCCAATAATAATTAGTACATAACACAAAGAGATAGAGCGAATTGGGAGAAATTAAGCATAAGTTATTTGTGCATAATCTCTGCTCAATTTTAATTAAAAAATCAAGGGAAGGCATGAGATGGGTCATGCCTATGCGATAAGCCATGCATATTGTGCGCCGAAGTAATCACTCTCGGGGAAAACGTTTTACTGACTAATAGCCAACTCACGAGGGTGATTGGAAGTCTTTGTCTTCATATCATTTCTGGTAAACTGAATTACTCGGCGAAGAAGTTAACTTACATAATTATTGGGCACAAATGGGCCCAACTTCTGGCCCATTTGTGTGTGTGATTGAGTGATTTTGAGTGCTTGTGAGTGTGCGTGTGTATGTGGTTGTGTTGATAACCAGGCACCTAGTAGGGTCTCATAAGCCTTACGAAGGATCCCAGGTTATAACCCTAAGTATCCCTAGCGGGGTCCCATTAGCCTAGCGAAGGATCTGGGTTGTGTGATTGCGGCTGTTTTGGTCACTGGCGTGGAAGCATTCTTCCCGTAAACTATCACAGAAGGGTATTCTGGTGGAGAGACTATCACAGAAGGGTATTCTGGTGGAGAGGCTGGGGTTGGTCTCTGCTATGGAAGTCCCATCCCGGGTAACCAACACAGCAAGGTTAGTGATCTCTGACGAGTGGTGCCTATTGTTTACGGCTATTGGAGACCCCCTTTAATTTTTCCATAGATTTTATTAGTTTCTAATTTTTCAATATTATCCCTCTGGAGCGCACAGCCGTAATCTATCCCATGTAAAACAACTTATATATTTAGGCGTATTGCTCGAAAAGTAGTTGAGAGTTTTTTCTTGAAATGGCGTGAAATTCATCAAATTCTAGGTGAATTGATATATCGCTCGAGCTACCTTAAGTTGGATGTAGCGCTGAATCCCTAGTATTTGGAGACCTGGAGATTCGAGATTAGGAGATTCGAGCCTACCAATCAGCTAGTAGAATACCCAAATTAAAATCGCATGTCGCACACGATGTATCGAAATATCGTTCTGTTCTATGCCCTGCCATATCTCCTCACCTCACTTTCCTCCGCTTCCTCCCGAGGAAGTTGAGGGTGGATGGGTCGTGGGGTTGGGTGGGTGGGTGGTGATCTCATCATCGTCTCTCATCCTCCCCTCAGGTCGCATTTCGGCCCGCAGTCACGCGTGACCGGCGGCGTCGTCTCCTCCTCTTTGGCCTTCCCATCATCCCCTTTTTTCGCTCGCGCCCCTCCCTCGGCCGATGAATGCCTTCATTCACACACTCGCACACGTATCTCATTCCTCCTTCCGCTTCCAGTCCGACGGATTTCACCCGGTTCCGGTTGTTTTCGGACCCTAGCTTTTTTTATTCTTTATTTTCGTTCCGTTTCCCTCAACCCCCACCCCTCCGCCCGCGTCGTTGTCATTCTGATCTTTCTGGCACGCGTGACTTGTGTCGAGTGTCGACGCCCTCCCATCCCGATGGCGCGGCGACCTTTTTGAGCCCCAGGGTCTCAGTTTTAAACTTGTGTTAAGCCCGGGTGATGGAATCTTCGTGTTATTTCGGGCGGAGCGTTCCGCCAAATCGAGGTGGTAACATTTCTTCTTTCTCCCGAACTATATGTTTTCCTTAAATAGTGATTCGAGTGCTTACTGGTCAGGAATATATATGAGTCAATCTTGAGGAACTTTCAACTTCATAAGATTCGACCTTAAGCCACGGTTACTGTTTAATGCTGTTATGTGCAGTCCGAGAATATTTTTTTGATATTCTATCAATTAAAGCTGCGGTTTGGATGTCCTATAACTATTTCTAAGCTCTTCAGTTTACCTGTAAACGTGTATTTTCTAATATTTAGTGTCAGTATTCGAACTTCCTTAAGGAAGATGGTAGGTGAAGTTATTTTGTGAAATTTTTACGTTTTAAATAATGTATTACATTGTAATATTCCTCTCCGTTTTTAATGCAATTCAATGGTTCAATACAGTTTTGAACTCTGATGATAATGTTTTAAGAAGGTTCGGGGGTTTCATTCAACTGCAGAGAATTCAATGAAACTTCATGAAAGCATTAATATTATTGTCTTAAAGCTATCTGCAAATTTTCAAAATTATTTGCCGCAGGTTTCATAACATATTTGATCGAGAATTGGCCGTGAAATTGCACGGGTTCTTATGCCCTTTCTTCTGCATCCTGCAAGTTATGCATCCACGTTCAAGTACTTTACTCGTGTTTACCAATTTCATTTCTTCCGCAACGCGCGTGAGGGATTTCTTCAAGCGCTCGGGGTAAAACTCTGTTGTACATTTTTCTATAGATGATATAAATTATTATGCATTGAATAATTATAAAAGGTTTTTTCTGATCAATAAAGCCTTGCGTTCCCATAAGAACCCGTCTAATTTCATGCCCAATTCTCGTTCAGATATCTGAAGAAATCGGCGGCAAATAATTCTGAAAAAAATCAGGTATCTTTAAGACAAGAAAAGTAAGGTTTCCAGCAAGTTTCATCGAATTATCTTAATTTGAACGAAACCGCCGAACCTCCTTAACATTGAAACCAGTCAGTGGTATTTAAAGCAGTATGGAATATCACCAAGTGATCCATTCTTTAGCTCCAACAAGTACTTATAAGAATCTTAGCATGAGTCCATTGATAACACCTTTCAATGCTACTTCATGGGTGCGAGAGCACGTTCCCGCTGTCTCCCCGCGGCCGTGCGTAGTCTTAAGCACGCCCGTGTTCATTGGCGTTCGCGCCGCGTAAACCCGCGATCGGAATCTTCGCGCCATTTCCACGGTTCTCATCTGCCGGCATTGCTTCCGCGAATCGCCCGCGTCGAATTGCCCCCTCCGCCGCCCCGGCATGCACCGCGCCCCTTCCGGCCCCGCCCACTTGTCGTCATTCGCGCCGCGGCTATTGACTGGGTGACGTCCAACTTGCCCTTCGTCTTGGTAAGTATTCTGCCAAGTGTATTTAGGTTTCTTGGACGTGTCCCGAAACAACAATCGCGCATATTTAGAGGAGACATCTCTGCGTCCTTTCCCTTCACCTCATCGTACGTTATGTACCTACTTTTCTTCTCGACGTTATTTCCTTTCTTTTCGGATTTTTGTTTAAGGGAAGAAAAGTGAATGTAGACTGAAATTCTTTGTATTTAGAGGAGGATTGGGGTGAGATGGAAAGAATGAAGTATAAACGAAAACGTTCTTTTGCAAAAGGGTATTTGTTACGGCAGGACTTTCGAATAGGTCGCATGAGTTTGAGATATGGTTGTGGAGGAAATTGGAAAAAGCGTGGTGGAAGAAAAAAGAAACAAACGAGGAAGTGCTTGGTATGGTTGGTGAGGAGATGGAACTACTTGAGGAAATTAGGTGAAGGCAGAGTAGGTGGTTGAAACTGCTAATGAGGGGCGATGGAATACTGAGGGCCGTAATTGAGGAGAGGGTAATCCCCGGTTCAGACTATTAGCGTAAGAACCAACGTAGCAACCCTACACGCATTCACACTACTATCGTAACTCAGTGCTACCCACACCAGGAATCACGACGAATAAGTACGTACGTACAGTGATACCGAACAAAATAAGGATTCCCATATCCCTGTGGCGTTTGGAGGATTTCGAAATGGTTTAAAAAGCAAATGACACTCCTCTTTGTTTATTCATCAAAGAAGCACCATCTACTTCAATATTTTTATAGATTTTTTTATTATCGTCCTTCATCATTTTCGGTTTCCACTCGCGACACCAGCGCTAACCACTGTTAAGTGGCAGCGTTAAGAACTACTTCTCCATCGATAACCAACGCGCGTTCACTCGGTGCACAGTGGGGCAAAAAGCGATTCTAGGAGGACAAAATTCGATTTTCCGAATATTTTATTGGCCGCTCTTCACGAACAGCATTTATTGTCGAACACACTAAAGCACATAAAAAAACATTAATTACTTTCTAGAAGCAGTAACCTCGTCGTCAGGAGGAGATAAATTGGCGCAATTTTCAAACTTCTGGAATGGTTATTTCTCAGGGAGTCATTTGATGATTCCCATTTTAGGTTGGAATAATGCTAAACAAGGCTGGTTATGGTTATAAATCTCTATGGTTCATATCCTTAATATCTCCATGAGAAAACCGAAAATAAAATAAACTTCCCTCATGCCCCCCTTTTATCCTTTTTAAAAAGCATGATCATTATCAGTTCATGAAAGAAACAGGGTTACAAAATCCTCATTGCTCCTCATTAGTCTCACGCATGCTTTTTCAAGTTCTATGGACCCTTATCTTTCTTTTAATAAAGAAAACAGCTGCGCTGAGCTGCGCCTAAGCAATTTTGGCCTATCATTGTATACAAAGGCGCCAGCTCGGCGTAGCCGCCGGGCGGGTGTCTCTACCTAGTACCCTACTACTAGCTTCAGGTAGCCTACTCGCTACCGATCTCGGTATATTCAGTTCAAGGGGTGGCTAGCGAACCCCCCTGTTGCACTAATATGTTGTAATAGTTACCCATATTTAATGCAATGTGCTTCGATTCGTATTATGTTCATTTGCAAATAAATATGAGGCCAGTAAGGGGGACTAGTACAAAAATCTGAATTTTGTCCTCCCAGATCTTCATTCTGCCCCACTGTGCAGTGGTCTGGGCCTACGATGGTACCATAGAGTAATCATATTACTCTGTGATGGTACGAACCACGGTCGCTACGTGAGTAGTGTGAACGGATCATAAGCGGAGAAGATGAAGGAAAAGACTGCTTAATGGAAAGGATGAAGAGAGATAGGACGCATGCTGAGCTAAAGAATAAAATCGTGTTAGGGTAAAGGGGCTAGCGCCTGTAAAAGTCTAGGTGGTGTTTTACTCTGTACCATTTTTACCTACTTTAACACGTAGATCACTAATAATAAGTAACGGTGGGTGATATTAGTGTAGTTTTATCCACTCATGTATCCCGCATTAAATCTCGTTCGTTTGCGTGGAGGAGGCGCGGGAGGTGGAGCTGGGTGCGGGAGGGCGCCCTCGGGCAAATGTGGGCCGACGGGGGAGGAAGTGGGGCGTGAGAGAGGGAAGGAGGGAGAGGGGGGGTGGGTGGCCCTCACAAAAACGGCGCCGTCGGAATGCGCGGCGGCTGGGGGAACAGGAGGGGAAGTCGCACATGTGGGTGCGGGCGGGGGCAGATGTGTGGGGGGAGGGGGTTGTAGGGAGGGTGGCGGGATGGTGAAGGGGAAAAGGCAGAGGTGATAAAAAAATCTATTTGGAAGATAAAATGCGGAGCGCATAACCATTTATTTATAAACCATTAATTAACGCTACATTCCGTGGTCCTCCCTCGAATACGCGGTTGGAGAGACAAATGTATCTTCCAAGAAAGGAAGGACGTTAATATTTAAGTAGAATTGGCCGCAGGGGTGGATTAGTTGACAGGAAGGAGCGATTAATCCATGTATTAAATTGTTGAGTACCTACCGGAAGGTCTTTAATGTGGCGGAGTCCAATAAATTGTTCGGACTAAACGTGGGCAAGTAACCCCTATCGCCTATGGTGGTGACAAAGAGCAACTAGTTAGGTGGTGTGATTCGGTCCGATTCGAAGCCGTGGTCTTCACGTAATATTCCGGGGGCGGAATTCTCCATCTATGTCTTATCCCCACCGTGCGTACTTAGGTCCAGAAATTGGAGTCAGTGAATCTGATGATGATGTTTATTTACTGGTCATGGTGACATTACACCAACTTTAATTTTTTTTTAATTTTTCATATGTGGCTATTTTTAGCCCTTTAAAGCTGTGGTGCATGGGTCTACCTTGCTATAATTTTGTTGGAAGATCTAAGAAATTAATAGATACTTGATATTGCTGTTGTATGAAAACTCAACTGTGAATATCTTTCTTGTTACTTAAGCATGCACCATAATCAAGTCTTATCATAATAAGGTACCCATTGAAGTTAACTGTTTAACGTAGTCTAAAGATGAACAAGTTTATTTTCTGATAGGGATACCTTACACATTTACAAAGCATTTTGAAAGTGGTCCAGTATCTTTTCCCAAGGAAAATTACAACTCTAATTTATACACTTTTTCTTCATATTATGGAAAGTTGTATTGCTAAAGCTTTTGGTGTTTTTTCCGATATCTCCTGGTTTGGTTATACTGTGAATACTTACTCTCCGTAACACTAATACCAGAATAACTGTAGATCATTTTATGGCAAATCAGGGTGCATTAATACGCGTTTTTTCTAAACTTTTCGTGTACTTACCTGTACTTTGGAATCATCTTAATCGTAGCGAAAAATATTGCTTAAGTTTGTTGTAGCTTAGTTTTCTAAAAAGTGAGTCTCGACCTTAAAAGAGCGAATGTTCGTCACTAGTGAAGGCTGCCAATGTTTTTCTTCGACTGACTCCCCGGCACGGAACCAAATCCACGAGCCTCATGCGTGCGTGGGCCGTATGTTAAAGCATTTGGCGACAACTGGTCTCCTTCCTCTTAACCCAAATTCTTTCGTGCATTCCTCTCAGTCCTCTCTCGGCGGACGATTTGTTATCGTATCTTACTGGGGCGAATTCCACTGCTAGTCGACGTTGATTTTTGGAGCCATAAGTGAAGTCGTAATTCATTCGTTTGGAAAAAATCCTATGAACACTGGAGATTTTGCTAAGTCTGATCAAGTGGGAGTGATACGGAATTTATGACCGCCGTTACTCGTTCAATCTCCTGATTTTTCATTGGTGGAAACATAAAAAACGAAAGTAGCCAGTCCTTTTCACTTTAAAGATTCTGTTAAGGTAGCCGTGTGGATAGAACTTTCGCATACTGACAGAGGGGCTAGTGCTCGGCTCGGCTAGAATATTTTGCAGATAAATCCAATTGAACCGTGGCTGAGTGATGTTTTAGGTACCCAATATTTCTGGGAGACCACTGATTGTTCAGGGAATGGAACTAGCTGTCCTTCCCTGATGCCTAATTTTCACACGCCGTTGTCATTTGCACTTGCTGAGCTCTACACTCATCGATTTTATTTAGCTTTGGATTTTATCATCGGGGTGGTAACAGGAAACTAATGGAAAATAGAAAGCTTCAGCTTCAGAAAAGCTTCGGCTTTCTTGTGAAAATGGTTGGTTACGGTTGGTGACGAAGAGGTATCAGCTTGGGGAATTTTCGTCAGGATACTTGAATATGCTCTATATCAGATGCTTTTATCTAAGTGGGAAACAGGAGTTTTCTACTTTGTAATTATTTAGTGAAATAATAAACCGATGGCGGAGGTGTCTCTAATTTCCTGTCAAATTTACGGAGGAGTTTAATGTTGATTGGTTTGCGCATTGATATAGCAAATCATAGAATTTCTTACACCAATTTTCGTCGCTTTGAGGGCGTGCCGAGTTTGATGGTATCCTTCGACAGTGTTTTATGAATCTTGTGTAGTGTCATCGATGGATGAGCGTTTTCCTCCTACCATGAATAGGTGAAAAAAACGATAAGGCACTTGTTGCCATATTGATCGCAGTATACCTTTCAAACGGCCGCTCTTATGCCTATAGTGCTGGGTGCACTTACTCGAGAAGTGGTGATGTCGTGATTGCATTATTTTTGCTGTGAGAAGGCAACGCTCCCGTTACCATGATCGGAACGGACCAATGACACGAACGGCGGTTGGCCTCTCGGAGTGAGCATCACGAACGTCTTAAGAGCGAAAGCGTGTGTGACTGCATGTGTGTTATCCCTTCAGCTGCATATTTGATTTGATTTTAGCTCCTTTCACGTCTCACTCCCCCGAGTGAAGTCGATGCTAGGAAGTAAATGGTCTCGCTGAGAGCAATGCGATGGCGGTGTTCATAGAGAGGGGATCGTCGAACCGGGAAGGAAGGAAAGATGGGATGACACGCGTTTCTGAGTGTTTGTCTACGCGCTCCCCGATGGCAGCTGTCGTCCCAGACTCCCCTCATTTTCCTCGCATCTCGTCGCACTCTTCCCTTCGCTCCCGCTAAGAGTGTGGGGGTTTTTAAGTGTCGTCAGCATGGCGGATGTTCCGGTCGCGTTGCAATTTCGCCTTGAGTAGCCGTGGAATTTTTTTGAGTTTTAGGAGCTGCGGAGGAAAATGGAAAAATTGCGGTGGATGGAAAGGAAGACCAACTGCTTTATATGGGAGTGGAACAAATGAATTACTTGGTTTGCATGTTGGAGGAAAATGTGCATAGTAGAAAGACAGTAGAAGGGGAATTGCACTGAAGGAGAAAAATTTCATATTCCTTTAGAAGGAATCAATAGCTAAGTAATAACAGTACATATATAGATAATCCTTTGAGAGATAAATTGAGCAATCATCTTATCTGCTGAGATATTCAAAAAGGCTGGCTCTCTTAAGTTTGTATTTTTATTTCACCTTTCTTGAAGGGATCCTTGTATTTATTATTTTTGGCGTATCAATTATTTTTAATGCTATTTTCGGAAGGAAGCAAACGTTTATATCGGATAGCTCCACTCGGAAATCCTCGTCCCCTCTCCAGTTTATTCTTAAGAAATTTATTTCTCAAGACTTGATGCTACATTTTTTTGAGAGAGAGAAAAAGCTCCCTGTCGCAGTGGCATTGATCGATTTCGTCTTCTAATGCTTCTTCTGATTCTAGTCTATTCTGATCACTGTTCCTCTTTAACTGTGGGATTTATCGTATGGACAGGGAGGAATCCTCGCCACCCACACCGCAGGCAGAAACCCCTTTCATTCTAAACCACACCAATCCGGCTGCAAGAATGCCAACGACCCGAAATGGAGAAGGGGTCCATTTTGCGCGAGGGCGCCAGAGTGGATTTCCATTCGATGATGCTCTCCGGTGGTGTCATTTCTGCAACCGTTGTTCCATCAGGCCAAGAGCCAGGCCCAGGAGCGACTGAAATCCTTCATCTCCACCCATATTTTCCATTCCAATTGGCAATGAATTGAGAATCGCTCAACCGGCGTGACTATGATGTATAACTGCTCGTCTCTCCTTATGTTTCAGCGTGTGGTACCTTTTGAATAACTCAATCTCTCAGTGTCTTTATGTTAACAGTGAAAAACAGTATTATTACTTGCGAATGTTTACTTGTCCCTGTCGATATCGGTGGCTACGTCATTTAGTGTATAAATATATGCTTGGAATGGTCCTTGAGTTTTTATTAATTAAATGATAGTACTGTTATTCCTCGCCTCGCACTAAGCCGAAATGCATGTAAAAATTGTACCTCTTGTAAAATTAGATCCACTTGATTTCCTTATGCCTCCGAGACCACCTTATAAAATATTTGTTCTTCGTCAATGTCAAGGCCTGTTTTTGAGAGTTGGAATGTAGTCTGAATGATAGTAACTACTCCCCTACCTCTAGTCAGGCTCGCTGCCAGCTGCACTGCCTTGCCTATGTGAATGGTCTATCGTCTAGCAATCACTCCTGCCCGCCGAAGACGATGGACCAATAGCGAAACAATGCGGAGTGCAATACTTGCAAGACGCTGAAGGAACGAGTGGAAGGTCTTCGGCACAAATTGGGTGTAGTAGGGGAATGTAGGCCAAAACATTGTCTCAGTTTTAAGCCTTGATAAATTTGTGGACGTCGGTGAAGTGAGCAGATAGCTGAGAATAACTAATAAATTCTCCCAAGTAAAATTCGTGGGTTAGGCGTGATGTTCAATGTGGTAATGGCAGGGTCTACTTGGTAAGCAAGGAAGAGGGAAGAAAAAATATTTTTTATGGTGTGCAAGGGGATTAAGAGCTTTATTTGTAAAATACGTGAATAGCTCCGTAGGAAGATACTATCAATGAAGTTACAGACGAGAACAAATATGTGCATTGTGGCCGATATAATTTGTTAACTAGATTTGTCTGGGCTATACGTGGTGTAACTGCATATTTAAAGAAATTAAAACTCTTAGCTCACAAGCAATTTAATAGCGGCCATGTTTTCAACTGTTACTCCGGGAAAATGATTATGCAGCAGCTGAAACCCGGATCGGCATAATATTGTTTTCTGACTGTACGAAGTATTTTGATTTCTTCGAAATATGCTCGGGGGTTGAAAGAATTCAAATGCCGAAACAATGGGAGGGATGGGTAAAAAACGTTTTGGCTCGAAGTCTCCCAATACCTGTCTGCATTGTTAGATAACCTATGGTAATACTGCTGATGACGATTGAAGGATTTGTGTTCATTGAACCCTACTCAATAAACTGCATAGTTGATCTATTTTTGTTCTTTTTGCGGCGCGGAAGTTTCGCTTTTGTCTTGCTCATTACGATTCTTCCTGGACTCCGAGAATAGTGGACGAGAATAGACTGGTGGCTTTTGAGACGTGGGTGTGGAGGAGCATGGATAAAATGCGGTGGACGGAAAGGAAGTCTAACGAGGAAATTGTTGATATTGTGGGTGAGGCGAGGAAAATTCTGGGGAAGACTAGGAAGAGGCGGAGTAGGTGGTTGGAACAGATAATGAGAGGCGAAGGAAAGGATGCTGAAGTTCGTGATAGAGGGGAGATTTGGTAAACGGGAAATGTGAAGGAAGAGAATAGACTTCATGGACGGGATGAAGAGTGGTTTGTATGTACGATGAGATGAAGAAAGAAATATTTTTAAGGGAATGGGGCCTGAGCCTGTGAAAATCTAGAAGGTTCTTATTCTATGAAAATTAAACCTACCTTAACCATCGGATCACCTTAATAATAATACGCTTCTCTAGTTGGTTAGCTGAATATACCTTCACAGGTGACTCCGCTTTCCCCAGTCTCGTGTCCATGGAGGCTTGGGATCGAAGTTTGGCGCGTGCAATTGATGGTTGCTCTTGCTCCCGTTCGAAGGCGAAATGGGCGTCTCGCCGTTGAAGTCCGTCTCTGCCGTTTCTTCGCAGCCGCGACGCAAAGCCATCCTGATCCACTCTCCCTTTTCGTCTCCACCCCTGAAGGTGATGCTGGGGCGGTGGCACTCCGCCAGCCCAAAATAACCGCCCTCCCATTAATGAGTTCGAGGGGATCCCTCCGCCTGAGTTGTCCCAGAACTGCTCCCGCCGGAGTTTCTTTTGTGATTTTCGCGGAGATAATTCCCATCCGCATTGTTGAGCGCCAATCGAGGCGCTACGCCAACGGGTAATGTGTATTTGTCACTGACGAGTGATGGAGAAATCTGCCAACTGATTGTCTTCACAGATTTCCTTTTCGGTCATTCCTCCACTTTAAATTATACGACTCTTGCAGAAGTTCATTGTTTCTATTTTACTGGGAGATAACTGTTTTTGTTCACCCCACTAAACGTTGACGGCGTTTCATAAGGGAGTCAGTTTCGTTCAGATAACAGAGTAAATGTAACGTGCCTTCCATCTCCTCCTTGGTAGTAATTGTTTGGGCATGAACAGTGGAGAATGTGGGGCAGCGCTCAAGAGGAACCATTTTGTGCGATATGAAGGAAGTGAGAATTTGTAATGCGCAGAAAAGAAACTTAGTGCGGGGAAAGTAATCAGTGCTGTACATAAGTTCAGATACGACCCTAGTATGGAGAAAGTAGGTGGGGCATGTTCTAGTAACGCACCCATCAATTGGTAAAACACCAAATAAATGAATAAATTTGAGCCTACACTGTTACAAGTAAGTCGGTAATTTTCATACATGGCGAAGATGGTTTTTGCATGGAGTTCCACTGTCTTTGGGTATAGCTTTTATTATAATAATTCCGGATAACTTATGTGCTCAAAATTTGATTGTATTTAAGATTTACGCGTCAAACGATTAAATTGTAGTATGCGGTTCACTCTTGCTATTAGTTGTTGTTGTAATTTGGATTTAAGCGGTATGTATTCATTATATGGAATGAATTGGATAAGTAACTGTCTTAATCATGTGTCCTTTTAGTGAATCCCGTGTGTATCCTATGTATGACTTGAAAATGAATATGAAGTAGGTCGTGCATAGACCTTTTCCTTTGCAGAGTGAAAATATGCGAGGTAAAATACGAAACGGATTCTTTCACTCCGAAACCATTATTTCAATGCATATTATTGTTTCCATACATCATTGCCCGGCGTTTTAATGAGGATAAAAATGGGATTATACTCAGGGTTTGGATGTCGTTGATAGTCTGCCGGATATCCCTTGTGACTTAGCTATTCTAGTAGATTACTTTGTTCAGATGCATTGCTCGTAGATGATTAGTCGGTAGCGAACCAGAGATCATCCAGCTGTCGAAGAGATCACTCAACATGTTCAGGAAGTGTAGACCTTAATGGAGATGTCGCCATGTTGACATCTTCTGTTATTATTTGGATACGCAGAAGACACGCGCTGTTTTTCTTCCCGTTCACTGTTTTTAAGTTTACGAGATCTCCTCCCGTCGCCCGATGGGCTCCGCATGCAGTCACGCGACTCGAGATTACTACAGAGGACGGACCTCTTTCGAGGGACAGCGGAGTTGGAGCATCGGCTCTCGGACGTCGGTTCAGTGAAAGCCAAAGGTTACGGTGTCACATTCGTCCCGGGCGGCGCCGGACCGTCGTGAAGCACGCCCCCGACTTGTGTGGCCCGGCCCTCGGAGAGCGCGTGCGCCGATCGCGTTTCTCCCGGAAGGGTTGCAAGGGGACACCCTCCACGGAGAAAAAATATTCCGACCCCCCTTCCCCCCCCTGCCGCCTGGTGCATGCATACTCTTTCGTGACCTCCCGAAGGGTCGGAAAACAAACTGCTTCATCGGGAAAGCGGTGCGGGGGAGCTTCGTCGTAAGCCCACCCGCGGTGGCCGACTGCTTCCATTGGCACCGTGATGGACTACACAGACTCATCTCTCCCGTATCATCATTAATACAGGCTGATAAATAACCCGTCAAAAATGACGGGAAAAGTACCCAGCCTTGCAAATCTCATTAGAATAGATTTTACTTATACTTGTTTTGTGTAGTTTATATCACTGTGAATAGTCTGCTATTTGGAGGCCGTTACTTACTTTTGCGAAATATAAACATCTACAGTTTAAATTTTTTAAATTAGTTAACTATTGTACTGGGAAATACCAATGGTATTCCACACAAATAAATTATTTTTTCTTTAAATTCTCCATATATGTCCTTCATTTTTGAGAAGACAAATGTAAGATATCATTTGCCTATATAAACTGTGCAATATCTTTTATGACTGCCCATCATTACTTGAACTTGTCCATTTAAATTGTCTATTCACCTCAACAAGGAACAACACATTATACTATGCGAAATTTTGCCGCAGGAACTTTTCGTACCATGAACATGTAACTCGTATGATGCGCAGTGACAATAGATTAGAAGAAAATATTGATATATATATATATATATATCATATATTTAAAAGAAATATGCATAATTACCTAATGACAAATTTATAAAACCACAAATTTTGCTTTTCGTTTTCTATAATTATTTATTGAAGATATATTTTGTTTGATCTTCTTATATTATATGTTTTGAATTTGGCATTCATCTTTCTTACGTATTTTAAACAAAATATATTGTGTGAATGTAAGTTTGTATTAAAATGGGAAAGATCCCGTGAAATAACTAAATCAGTCTGTGCTAATCTGCATCTTTGTTGACGGTAGCTACGTGGTTGCTATGCAAATTTAACTTCGGACTTATGAGTTTGAGTTTAGAATTGTTTATTTATTTCAATTTACAATTCATCTTGGTCGGAAATGGAAATTCGGGGATTTTTTCAGATGCAATGCGAAAAAATGACCCGAAAACCAACTAAATTGGTTCATCCGTTTTCGTTGAGTAGGAATAGACAGTTATTTTCCCCTTTTTTAATTTCTAACCACTGACCATAGTTTCGGGTCTATGCACGATTTTTTAAGTATGATTTCATGAAAATGGAACAATATTCCGCACTATGAGCAATTTTCATGTAAACATTGAAAATGGTACTATTTTTATGAAAACATACTTACCTGGAAAATTGTGCATATTGTCGAAGCCGTGGACGGTTGTTATAAATTAAAAAGAATTTAAAATAACCCACTCTTTTCCTACTCAACATGTTGAACAATATGAATAATAATTATAATAATTTTCTTGTGGGTCCTAGCTGACAACTATTACGATTAATATATATCTAGCATATCACAATATATATCTAATAAGTGTATATATCTTGACGAACACTCACAACCATTCCCTGAGTCGTGAAAAGCCACCCTGGTGGGATTCGAACCCGCGGCTTGGCAGACGAGGGCTTTACCACGCCGGCCTCGGTAATAATCAATAGTTTTCTACCGGGTAGGATACGATTTGATGGATTAATTTTACTCAGTTTGTCGATTTTAAAATATCTCTTTCTCTCACTGCATATATCTCTTCAGCTTAGTTTACGTCCTACTTGTATTTTTTAAATTCAAAATTCAAAGTGCTGCATGTATAGCTGCAACACGGACTATAGCGTTTTCATGTGTGCCTTCTCATGCGTAGTTATGCCCCATCAGCTCCCTGTAAATTGTTAATATGAGGGTGGTACCCACAACTAATGGTTTTAAGAAAACGATGCGGGTGGTCCAAGCGGCATTCCCCTATATTGAGGGGGCAAAGTAATTTTCAAATCACACCCTTTGCACGAGTTCTCTCGGACACCGTGATGCATATCGTAGATGCCGCCCTTCTATCATCATTCATAGTGTCGTGTGCGTAAATAATCAGCGTTTATCCTGACAAATTAAATGAGCCTCATTGTTGAATACGGAGATGAATGAAGAATACATAACGTTGTGGTTAAAATCGCTTATCAATGTGCGTTTCTCATAAAATGAGATAATCCAGTCAATGATGCAGGTTACTCATCAGCTCTAAAGCATAAACCTTGTTTTTTCTGTGAATTCCGCAGGATTTACCAGGAATACTACAAGTACACGTCCTCCTTATTTCATTAGCTATGTATATTTTCACGAGTGGTTGTATATTATAAATATTCAATTTAATTCCTATCTTTACGTCATATCTGACGATGCCTCAGTTTGCCATACTCATTTATTGGCTAGCCTTAACGATTCTGTATCATTTTTACATATTATGATTAGGTTGTTGTTTTAGTGAGTAGCTGAGTAGATGTAAGTGTATTTCAGCTTGTATATGATTGGAGGTAGGTTTTGTATTTGCTGTGAAAGCTCAAGCACATCTCCATGGATTTAAATAAACTTGGGAGAAAAATATTTACTTATGCTCTCGAAAACAATTCATTCTTTCGCTCTTCATTCTTTCAGTTTCTTTTTATTTCTGTGAGATAATATTACTATTTCTTTAATTTTACTGTCACAACTTACAAGGAAAATTTCCCTGAAATAGGTATCAGTTCTTTTTCGTATTTAGTGACCTTGGATACGTGCCTTAGTGCTGTGTGTCAACCTAAGCAAACACTGTATACCTTTGTGCCGGGTCTTTCAATGACTCAAGTTTCCTGCCAAGTTGAACAGTTAGGAGGGTAGGTATAGGGCTTTAGACGTGAAGAGTTTTATCTCTCTTTCAACTCCATGTACACATTCGCTTTTATCTCTCTTTTCTGCCTCTTCGTTCCCATTTTGGTCGCAGCCCTTCGAGAAAGGTCCTCCCGTAAAAAGATGAGGGAGCGCGCACATAAGCTCCCTTTCTTGTTAAGGACGAAAGTATTATTATTGTATTTTTTATATTTTTTTTAACTTCCCGTCCACGACCTTAGTCCTTTCGACACCGGTGGCGCCCGCCTACTCGTGTTTAGTTTAGGAGGGTCACGGCGATCCGACCCGAAACTTTTTGGCCTTCGTTCTACCCCCGGTGGCCTCCCTTTTTTACCCTGTCAGTTAGGGTGAGGATGTTATCCTGTGCATACGCACCGCTACCCTTCTCCCTTTTCTTTCCCCACATAACCCTTTCGTTATTTTTTTACGATCGGATCTCCTACTTTTGCCCGTTTTTTCCACCAAAAAGTCCCGTCCACGGCCGTAAGTCCCCCTCCTCCCCCCCGTACGCCCCATCGTATTTACGACTTTTTTTTCCTTCGCCCATCTTCTTTCTCCTCCGGATTTGTGATACGATCCAGATTGCTTCATCGTCGGACGGACTTTTCGGATCGCGTATATCGAAGTGAACGTAATTCGAAATGGGCGTAAGTCGAAATGGACGTAATTCGAAATGAGCGTATATCGAAAAGAGATGAAACGTTGCGGACTCTTTCATACTTCCCTGCCCTCTCGCGCATGCCTCTTCCATCCTCTCCGACCTTCCGACTTGGAAATATTTTCATCCATTATTCCATTTTTTACGGGATTATATCCAGTCGTATCTTTTTTTACGGTGCGGCAGTTTCGCTGAGTTTTCCATTTTCGTGCTCATTCCGCCCGAGTTTTCGCCCCAGCGAATTATTTTTTCTCAATGCCGAAGAGACATTTTCGAGTGGAAGAGGGTTTATTTTTCTATTAAGATGCCAAAAATATGGGAGCGGAGGGAATCTTGACTGATTTGTACTTAATCGAGGTGCTAAAAGTTCAGCTTAGTGACGGGGCCAGGGAATTCGTTTTTATCACGGAAAAGCTCAAGGGAAATTTGTTGGAATTAATCTGTTCCGCAGGGATACTATTCATTCATTATAGAATACGTAACCATCTCAAGAGCATTACGGCAGTGCGCTGGGCTTGCATTCTTAACTTGTCGTATCCTTCTACCAATAATTGAAAGATAGCGCCTCTTGCGAAATTTGATAGCGTCACATAAGAGCAGAAAAGATCCAAGGGTGTTTTTGGCAAATAAAATGAATAGCTGAGTATTCCTATTATTTCTCCGACAGAAGGGAGTCTTCTCTTACTATTCTTTCACAAAGCTCATCAATTTTTAATTCAACTATTAATACAATGTTATGAAAAAATAAAAAGTCATTGAAAGTTATTTAAATAATAAAAAAGGAGTTTTTCTTCTAAATATTATTTGGATATTTATTCCTATATTAATATATTCCCTTTCTAATTTTTCGTGTCCTTTACCTTTCTCCATAACACCCATAATTTCTTGGCTGCCCTCCTCTTTGTTTATTTTCTCTAAAGAATGTCGTAACCTATCAGTACTTCTTCTATCTAGTTTTTCCACGTCCTGAAGAAAGCTGCGATTATTTTGCTAGATTTGAGGATATCGTAATTATTTATGGATGAAGTAATACCTCCGAAAATCAGGGAAATTTCTGGGTCATCACCTTGAGTGCTTTTCCTTATTAAGTTATCATGCTGATTATTCGGAATGTGAATTTGGGTTCCATTAAATTTGCGGCTTGGTTTAAGTTAACCTAGCGCCTGAGTCCCTCTTCGTGTTTTTTCACGTGCTTACCACCTAGAGGTCCATTTAGCTGCGCAAACTGGTGACGGCGCTGCAATTCCTTTCATCTCACATTCCCCTTTGCTGCGTGTTTAACGCCCATCGATATTTTTGGTCCAATTAATTCTTGACAACATTGAAACGTCCCCCAAGTCTCCGCGGAGAACATTTTAGCCCGCGCACGTGTGGCCTTGCGCACTCTCTCTCTCTCTCTCGTCGTATTTTCGTGGAGTCGTCTTAATTGAGCGTATGTGTAATGTCAGTATGGTAACGGGAAATTCGAGTTTCGAAACGGAAAGGCGTTTTTCTTTTGTTGTTTCTTTCCCCTTTCCATTTTATCCCTCTCACCCCCCCCCCCCCCCCCCGTGGGAAGTGGGCTAAGAAGTGCTCCAGTTGGCATGCATGTAAACATCGCTTAGCGAAAGTTTTGTTCTTTCCCGCCCGCCTACCACACATCCATGCTCGGTTCGGCAAAGCTTGATGGTGCGTTTCACGAGGTGTTCTTTCCCCGGTTATCTTTCTTGCCGTCCTAATTGGCGGAAGGGACTCGGAAGAAATATACTTAGTACTAAGGGCCAGGAGTGTGTTAATCAGGAGTGCAGGCGTTCATCCAAAAATAACGGCCAAACGAAGATCGTAGGCAGGAGTATTTGTCGTTTGGCAATTTTTCTAATGCACGAAACCACCTCATTGCGGTGAAGAATAAACTTTAATGCGGTGCATTTGCATCTTTCTCTACATACCTTTGGGAGCCACCGCAGAGGCTTGTGGAATAGGGTGTTGGGACATCAGCCACGGAAGGGGAGGCAAATGGAGGGGGGAGAGGACAGAGGTGAATAGTATGTTAACGATGTGGTTTTATGTTAGTTTCAAGCTGTTTTTGTCATAATCACTAACCGTGTGTGGAAAGAAGGAATTTTTGTACTTATCAGTTCGGCAGTATCCATGTCATACTGAAACTCTCCTGGAGCCTTATTCAAGAAGAACTCGGAACGGTCGAGCCTCGACGATGACGAAATTTTGACGTTACAGCATCGAAAAATCTTGTTTGTTGCATTTCAAAAGTTAACCTCCGTCATGGATGTGATGTCACAACCTCGATATTTTCGAGGATCGATAGTGTCGAGTCCTTTCTGAATAAGCCCCCTGATGTTAATTTCTCAAGTAATCTAAGCCTAGTGTGCAGCCTCCGAGTTTCTAACGGTTCCCAGCCTAGTCCTTCCATCGGCTATGTAACACTTTCTATTTTTTTTCACTTGTTATTATCTGAGTACTTTGCATTTTGCTTTTTTGTGTATGGTAAAAAAAATCAAGTAACGCTAAGGTCCGGCTTTTTTAATCTCGGGTCGAATATTTTATCGGTACGATAACCGAAGTTAATGCGTTCTACCATCGATAACGCTATCGTCAAATAATCGTCTGTCTGGTGTAATAAACAAAACTCGGACTCCTAGTTAACGTCAAGGTAAGGAAAAGGCTACGTCTTTTTATTGTTAACGTTAACCAAACAATACAAAAGAGTTCGTAATTGTTCTCCAAATTGTGATTTTACTGGCGTGTTTGTAACAGTGGCTGTGATATTAATTTTTTTACTCTTATTTAGGATTATGGCGATGGATGTGCAAGAACTAGTTATTAAAACAACTGGACATTTTCATTTTACTTACATATGTGTATATAGTGACTTTGTTTTCCTTTTGCAAGCCGGTTATGCACAGTATATATTCCGATATGTGCCATTTTTCTCCAAAAATGTTTGAGCTGAGGCAATTTTGGTCCATCCTGCGCTTTTTTAATTTCTGATTTTTTTTTAAATAAGGGTAATAAATTGCTTCTACGCCACAGATTAATGACCGGTTTCTGAGATGTGTGAGACCTCTAGTGTGTTCATCTTACTAATTAGTTGAAAATTATTGAAATAAGGTTGTACGTCCGAGTGAATTCGATGTTTGTCGAGAAGAATGGATCGGCAGTGACCCGGATTAGGAAAACGTTCTTTGGAATTTAGCGTGCTAATTAAATTTCCTTGAGTGATATTGTCCCTTCTTAGAAAAGCTGCGTCGGTCTCTAAAGGAAGGGACAATAAGCTTCCAGGTGGTTGGGAATAACCTCGAGATTTTTATGGGAGCCCTAATTAGGCTCTCCAATCGAATGCTTGGCGGCCGCAGGTCGGGCGCGCACACAATGGTGCGGCGGCGTGGTGCGGAATCAAGCGAAGGCGCAGCACTGCGGCACTCTCCTTACTACGGTGCGAAAAGGTTTTACAGCTAATTAATCCGCCCTTGCCTCCCTAAGGGTTCGTGCGCGTGTACGGCTTCCTTCGATGCGGTGTGCTATGCGGCTCAGGATGAATGCATTTTTTATTTCGATCCCTCAACGTCCTTTACTGCGTTTTCAATTCGCTCCATGTATTCCTGTTTTCCGATGCTCGTTACGTAGGTTACCAGTTGCTTTTGGAGTGGCGCAGTTTTTGGTTCCTACGCTGAACTCTTATGATTCCCAAGGAGAGTTAAACTGTATCCTCGAGTTTGTAAAAACGGCCAATGTTTCGTAATAGCATAACATTTCGCTGGGGAAATTTTCCCCGAAATGTTTTCGGAGGAGCTAACTTCGTCCTTACCATGGTGAATATGACGGATAAATTATGTATGTCTTCAGAACAGCCGGATGTCAGCTGTGAAGGAAGAGTGTGTTAGGCATATTCGTTTTACATTCATTCTGTGCCTATCATTGTAATGCATTGAAATTAACTATACCATCTTTGAATGTTACTTCTCAAAAATATATTTTAAAGAGGTAGGACGCACACTGAGATGAAGAATGACATTTTGTAAGGAGATAGGGCCCTACGCTTTTATGCGTCAAGAGGATTTGAACTCACATCCATTTAGACCAGCCTTAATCAGTAGATTACCCAAATAATAATAATATGGCCCTCAAATGGGAAAAATTCCTTGTCCCTAACCACTATTGTCTTAACTTAAAAAAACCTCTTCTTACCGGTTTGTGTCATTCCAGAATGAAAAATGCATTTTTAGCGGATATATTGCCAACCGGAACGCGGAGAGAGTATCATAATCGTGGAATACGTGAAAGTAATTCCCCCAGGCCTCCAAGATGATACACCCAGCCCGGGACACCCTATACTTTGTTATCAGTGATTTCCCGTGTCCCTAGCCCCGTTCCAATGCAAAAGTGGAGATTGTGTTTAAGATTGTCCACCCAATATGTCTAGAATATGAATTTCATGGTTACTCACTCGAAAAGATATAATCTATCCCAAAGAGAGAATGCCCAGTTTTTGAGTCGAGATCTTGTGGACGCGCGATCGCTAATGATGGTTTGTACTCATCGGTAAGCATTAATCGCGATTGATAATGATGCGCAAAATATCCTTCCTGCTAATATTTTCACGATTCGTGTCCTCTGGAGGAAAAAAATATGAGCGTCGAACGTTTTGCTTTGTGAGGGCACCCTCCGCTCGTCGTGAAACTTTTGAATGGAAGCGTTGTTTATTGCCGTTGCAAGTTCACTTTGTTGACGCTCGGTTGGTGATAGATTGATTTCGGTCGTCGTTGGAAACGTAATTTCTGCCGTCACAAACGACCACTTTTCTGCCTGCGTTTGCCTCCACTCACGTCGTGTGTTACATAAAGCTTATGGAGGACAAGAGGAGAACTATTATCGTCGGAAATGGATGAGATTTTGGAGGGCTTTTTTTCACTTTGTGCGGTCATGGGAAGCGAGTTCGTGAAAATGTTTAGAGAAAAAAAGTCGGTCCTCTCCGCTTTCAATAGGCCATTGTGTTCATTTTTACCTTGCCCCGTCACTCTCCTATAGTACCTCTCCGGCACAATGTCGAAAAAAAACTTCCTTCCGTCTTCCGCGAATGTTTTTTTTCTGAATTTCGTCCTCAGTGGTGTTTTTCCACAAACTTCTCTGGCCTTATTTATTGAGGTCAATGGGATACGGCATTGGTGGTGCTCTGTATAAACTCTGCTATTCAAAATCCGTAAATTAAAGTGGATTCTACGGCATTACCGCCGCAATGCGAAGGTCTTCTTAAAAATCAATGCAATTTATGAATTGTCGCGTGTCCTACATATCTTTTTGTGCTATATTTATGCATTTGGCGAGGTAGTTTTTGATCTCTTATTTGGTTATTCGGTGCCTGTCGCCGAGGTTTTCAGTAAAACATCACTGGGAATGTTTCAAATGCATTCAATTCGTAAATATAATGCTTATTGTGTGTTTAGCGTCAGTGGCAATGTTCTATTGTAAGTCATTATTTCGTGTTTTATTGTGTGATTTTATCAAGGGGGTCATGAATATGTATCTTGAATATGTATGGCCTATAATGAGCAAGGACTGAAAATATATCTAAGTATTTTAATTTTACCTAAGTATTTTTACTTGACATCTAGAAGAAATTACCATTTTTATTGCTAAAACGATCACGTCCCCTCCTCCTTGGTATTGGCCTCGACAGTAAATTTTAAAACTTGGAACCCATGATAATGACCCCCCCCCCCCCCCCCAAAAAAAGTTAAGGCTGAGACCGCCCTTGGTTGGCGATGTACTAACATTTAATGATATATATTATATAGATATACTAGATACTATATACGAGATATATGTTACTGCAATGTGCCCTTCTCCTATTGTTTAATTTTTTACTTCATTTAGTAAATGTGCGAATATTGCTTTGCGTCAACCACCCAAAAGAATCACAAATATCTGTCAAAGTCTATTATTGTATTAATTATGTTTTCATGACGTTTAGGGAAGATTACAACGACGAATCTAAAGTCAATATTTTAGCACCGATTCGCTGAGTATCAACATATTTAAATACTAATAATTGATGACAGTATCAGCTTATTGGTACAGCGATCTTAGCAATGAGTCATATTTCTAGATCCTCTTTACAAAGCGAAATTTCGCCTGTCAACAGGAAGAGTACGTACAATGAGAAGCGTCTTTATCTTCCAGCCTAAGGATCTCATATTCGAAATCTGTTGTGTAAGTTTCAATGGAAACCTTTTATATCGGTCAATTTATCTTGCGCTCCTCAGTCATTCATGGTTCTTAGTGCTTTTTATATGAGGTTATATTTATGAACGCATTTAAAAGTTTTGAGAAGTGACTCGGAATGTAGTCCGTTCTCTTCTCATCCGTGAACACTGAATGGGCTTCGTTTGGCTTTATTTTTTGAGCAACATTTTCTTTTCCGTGTGTGTGTGTGGGAGCGAGAGAGGTCCATTGTTTCGTGAGCACCGACTGGTGCTATGCTCGCCCTGAACGCCTATTGTTTCGCAAGCCTTTAAACGATTACATATGTGTCCGCAACTCCCACACTTTTGGGTTTCTTAATAATGTTTTCTTCATTTTCGCTATGCAAAAAAAAGTATGAGTGAACTTTTGCAACTTCTGAAAGGAGCTGCAGTTTTCTGCGGTCTCCTTAACGTGCAGCCATTCAATTCGCAACAGCCGTCTTCCCCATTGTCACTCGCCGCAATTTATTTTTATGAATTCATTCCCATATTTCATGCGACCGACTTGCTCTTTTTTAATTTTTAATTTTTACTCGTCGTCTCGCCGTGAGACGAAACGATTTGCTCTCTTTTAGTCCTTTTTAAGACTGTCCCGTGCTTTTTATTGCTTTAATCCTCGTCGCCATCTCTGTGTTCGACTAGAGTTGGAGGGAACCAGATTGCTCTCCAATGCATTTAGCTGACTTTACGGATGCTTTACGCCCGCTAAACTTTCTTTTGACGTCCCAAGCAATTATGCTCGAAGGTTTCTCTTTGCGAGTGAATTCGTCGAAGGGAACGCGCTGGTCGTGAGTTCGGATCGGTCCATCGGGACTTTCTTTCGAAGTCGCTCTGTACATGTGATCTTGCTCCCTTTTAAAGATTCGCTGTCATCGTTAAGTTTCACCGCGGGACAGCTTACTGCGTTTTTATGCCTCTCGCGAGTCGCCTCAGACTTTCTCCGTCTCTACGAGAGCAATGACGGGAATTGGCAAACCAAATTTATTGTCGTCTCTCTGTATTGTTGGTGTTGTAATGCGCGCGCATACTTTGTCGAACTGAAAAGATTTTAATCGTCGAAAATGCATTTTTCTTTTGCAAAGTAGCTAATGGATGTGTCTTTCACACGTCATTTCACGGAGAGCTGCTTAGGGAGTTATTTATTTCACAATTTGTTAGTTTTTTCCCATTTGTATGTGCTATCGTCTTCGCTCTAGCCGTAGTTTTATTCCGTCTGAAGGTGTAATGGGATTTTTGCGCATGTGCAATATATCTTTACCTTTCTTTTACTTCCATTGAAGTTTATCACGAAAACTTGTGGTGTGAACGAGATCGTTAGACAAAAAATAATTATTTCTTTAGAGAGTATCGGCTGGTTTTTACATTACTTCGAAAACTTTGCGCTGTTTTTCCGTGATTTTGATTGTCCTAAGCTTTTGCATCTACTTCTGGCATATGTCTCTCATTCAAACTCAATGTTTGATGCTTAAAAGAGTGAGAATGAAAGTACATACATTTGTAAAATTCAGCTTGAAGTAACATGGAAGTGCGGTTCCTACACTTCACTCTTGATTATCCTTGCAGTCGCTGTGTCTATCTGTGCTGTGTATCTATGTTCCCCTGTCTTGTGGTTGTTAAACGCCGGAGATACTCCTGTCACAGCGTCCCGGGCCACACCCTCGGATACCGATCGCAATATTAAAGTCAACTTTATCAATGTTTTCACCATCCGTTTATGTCCTTCGAGCGTATTTTACGGCCGATGGAGACACGAGATTCTTCTGGGTGGCTATACGACTTCATTCTGTCTCTCGATTTCGAATGGCGAGCAATCGAGCTATTCTCGTCGAAAGTGAACTGGGAAATGTGGATTAGATGGATTCGAGGATTGCGTATTGCGATCAAGTTTGATTCTTTCCCGCGTATCTTGCCAAAATAACGCGATTTCTGCATTTGGCATTTTTGCATCAGTAATATATAAGCTCATTCGATTGATTATCTTTGAAGGGAACTGGTTGGTGGAATTAAGGAGGTTCCGCCGCGACTGAGTGAGTCAAAAAAATACTAAATTCCATATTTTTTATATTTTGTCCAAAAAATCCTGCTTTCGCTGATGAAATGCGTTACCTACAGAAAACCAAAAGTAAAGTAGAAAAAATGCAGATTATTCCACGAATGTATTTTAAATTAGCACTTTTTCCAGCCATTGGAGCCGACTGCAGCGCCATTTCCTACGAATTACAGCATTTTGACTTCAATTACGGCAGTAATTCCCTAATAACTAAAATAATAAGGTGGTAAGATGCCTATATTTTATTTTTATTCAATTTCTCTGGATTATTTCCTTCTTAGAGACAGTTTTCCATGAAAATGGCATTTATATTTTATGGAAAAATACTATTTTTCCTCGTGTTTCTCTCATTCCCCCATTGAGCACAATGTAATTTCAAGTTCAATTATAGAATAACATAGCGTGGAAAGGTATTATTTTGTTGCTCATATCAGATGGAGAACAAGTTTTTTTACAAGTAGACAGAGTATGAATAAAATGACATTTAAGTCATTTTACGGTATCGACGTTACACACAATTAATTTCTGGAGAAGTACTCCTCTTTAAAATGACGCATGTTTAACGTGGAAACCATAATTGGAATGTTGTTACAGTAGAATGTAGTATTATATTTGTTAAAAATTGTTGCGAATGTGTCCCGACATTCATGAGCAATTAATTGTGTGTGTTTGTGTAATTACCGCACAATCTTCGCGCTGCAATTTTGATTCTGTAGTAGTTTTTTTACTTCACCTTTTAAATTCCAAATCTATCCTGTTTGTGTCAGAGAAAAAAGTTAACGTTGTAAAGGCGTCGATTCATGCTTAGTTTGGTTTCAGGGTGAAGTCTTGTTGTTTGGTTGAAGGACTTATGAGTTTTACGCTAAAAGCCACTCTTGTTTAGATATGTTTTGCTAAATTTTTCTTTTTTTTTCCTTCCAAGGAGCTTTACTTATTGCCCTACGAGCCCGATTGTTCTTTCAGACTTGAGCAATACCGTTGTTGGTTGACTCTAATTTTCTGTTCACGAATGTCCACTTCTTCCGTTGTCTCCCTAACCTTTTGCCCTTGCGTCATTTTACTGAGATTCTCCCACATCGTTTGTCGTCGCTTGTTCTCAATATTTAACTCACGAGGGCTTTCAAGCATTTATATTATTGGCTCATAGAGTGTCAAGTCGCCAGGGGGAAAGAATAACCTTTGTTCCTCAGAATTTGAGCGTGTGGTGTTCTTGCCACGTTTTCAGAAGACATTTTTTTCTAGGGTTATTGTGGTTTTCTGTTTTCTCCTCCGTAGACTTAATAACTTTCGCAGGGGATAGCTCGTCTTTTTTCACACGAAGTACGATATGTGGAACGTTTGATTGATGCTAACCCCAAGCTGGCTTAATCAATCGATCTCTCCTGGTCATAAATGGATTAGTTAAACCAATCCAAGTTTTGAGTTTCATGTGTACATCATAAGTTGCGAACCGAGTGGAATGCACTTACTATTTTACTTTTATGTTTCCAATCTTTTAATTCATCGTCATGGGTCGTCGTAAATCTTTTAAAAATCATGGCGACTTTTGTACTTACATATCTGTTTTTATTTATTTTCTTTATTTGCTACTACTTCGTGGTTCGGTTTTAAAAGTAATCTAACCTATTTTACGTTCTTGCTTTCGCTAACACTGATTCGGTAACACTTAGTCAGGCATTATTGCCTGACAAAGCCGGATGAAGGGTTGACGAAAGATTGTGCTTTATACAGTCAGTCTTGCCGAAAGCAAGAACGTAAAATCATGCAACACACTGAAAAGCTAACATGAAAACTAATCTAACCTATTTTGTAGATGAATGCTTTCAACGCTATTTTACTGTCAAAGTTATTATTAAAGTATAATCAATTAAGTGTGCTCTGCTCTGCTTGATGAAGTAATACCTATATATTTGCCGTTTTTGTAGTAGGCACATATGTTGTACTTATGTTGGCAGTTGGTAGGAGAACTTTTCTAACGTTAGGCCCGTGCTCTTAGCCCGAAACGCTGCGTTAATAATTATGTGCACCCTGTTCACATTTGGATTACCGACCTAGTTACGTTTTTAAATTATAACTATTCGTTTTAGTTTTCGTTGCGGAATATAGTCGAGGCACCCGCCCTGGTTCATTGAATGGCAAATTCTCTGTGGTGAATGTTTTAAGGTTTGCTAAATTTTTTTCTGCGGATTTCTACCTAATAACCATATCTCCAAGATCATTGTTGAAAATTCTCGGTGTAGTTCGTCGAGTGGGGAACGTTCTCACGGGAAAAATATGCATATGCCTTTGAAATTATGAGATCATATCGGGTGATTTACGCAATCGCATGCGTGCGGCGAAGAATAGGAGCATTGCGGATTTTACGAGGCCGTTTATCGACTGGGGCGTTATCTTTTGGCTGGGGAGGGACTCTTGGACGCACGACTGGGGGAGAGAATGAGGGACTTGGATGGGGTGGAGTTAGTGGTGAGTGGCTTCGAAAATACGAACTTTTGAAATCTTCTATTTCAAAAAAGATATTTCGCAAAAAGTGTTGTTTCTCGAAACAAATGCACCATTAGCATTTTCTCAAATGCTATGAAAAATGAGAATTAATTCGAAACGAAACGTTTCTGAGATTCTCAAATGTCTCAAGGACCTAAGGACAAGGACTCTGTTGTAGAAACTGCTCTATGTTACCTAGGTGGGTGGGATGGTAATCGATGTATGATTATAAATAATTATATGGGAGAATGTAGGGGAAGAGAAACCTGGCGCATGCAATAGCCTAGTTTATACGAAATACGCCTAGGGGTCAACCGTCTGACGTCCCTTCACAAGGGTTGAGGGCTGCACTTCAAGTGCTTTCCACGTAGCATACAAGTTGGGGTCGGGGTTACCCCGAAAACCATCGTTACTGCTGTGGTTTGTACCCGGGCCATCGGAAGAATTTCGTACTATTGCCACCACACTAATCCCTAATCTCACCTAAATCTTTCTATTGGTATGCATATTATGTACCTACTCTATGTTCAACGAACCCTTGGAATACTCAAATTTAGGAACATTTTTATAATAGGGAACGACCATTTTTTAATATCAAGTGATAGATGGTGTTAGTCTGACGAGGTGTTTTTATTTTATCTTGTCATGAATATTATAATTTGGTTACATTAAAGTTTACAAAAAATTTAAGTTAATTACGTACAAGCGTACATTGCATAACATTTTACATTTCGTTTAATTTTTTTTTCATATTACCTTAGAGTCCTCCTGATGGTATAACTTCCAAGTAAGAAATATTTTTACGTATGCCGTTGACAATCATGTTACTCTAATCTCTACATGAAAATAAATTTGTAACTTTAATGTCTTAAACTAAATATGTAGGTGGTAAGCTAACTTCATGATGATATGTTTTTTTAAATGTAAGTTTTTTTTAGGAGACATACCAGGCATCGAGTTGATTCTCATTTGGAACAGGGTGGTAGATTCATCCAGTGGAAATGTGTTTTAAAAATGTTCTTTTGGGCAAAAAATAACGTGTTTATCGAAGAAACAAAATCTCTTATAAAAGAAACGTTCTTTCTGGCCACCGCCAGGCGGTGGGTGTTGTGAGCGAATTTAAACTCCCCTTTAATCTTGCGTCCTCTGTTCCTTGAGCCTTATCCACTCTTTCTTTCTCTCACTACCCCAGACCCCCTTGACATTAGTGGCCCTGGAACTTACCCTGCCGTTGTGTGCGAAAAATTTATCACCTCACCACTTGCCGTGAAGCTGGAGTAATGTTTCAATCACGCGCCTGGGTGCCACGGTGACCGTGCAGCTAGCGCGTGGGAAGAAAAATTGTAATTTATACAAAATATCTGTACTTTTCCAATGCTGAGATAGGAGTAGGCACTCCTTTTGCCTTCAAAACCGTTCGACAAGTACACAGACAATGCACATTGTTAGCCGCGCGTAGCTATAATTCTGGTTTGCAGTCCAGTGTGCGAACTAGGGAAATAATGACTGGAACCTTGGATAAAAATGATGAGGAAAAATAGCAGTGAAATAGCCTGAGTTGGTGTGTGGCATTGATAACTGCTGTAAAACAAAGAAGGTTGGAAGCAGTGGAATATTTGGTGTTATCAAATAATAATGAAGGTCGAATGGATGGAGAGGATCACCAATCAAGATGTCTTACAACGCGGTGGAGAGGAAATAATTTTAAAGAAAACTCTAAAATGTAGGAAAAGCAAATTTACTATCCAAATTCTGCGACACAACAGCCTATTGAAAACAGTAATAGACGGGGAAATTGGAAGAATTATCGAGTAAGACGGGGACATAATGCATTAAACAAATGATGAGGGACGTCGATATGATGACTTATGAAAGGAATGAAATGGTTTGATTATGGAAAATTGGGGTGGAGTGTTGTGGTAGACCAATATTCGGATTGATGACTGCTGATGATGATGACGTGGTGTTTCGGCGTTATTGAAAGCCTGATCTGGACCTGTTGCGTTATTGACCAGGACATGTGGGAAAGGGAATTATATAAGGTTGAAGGAATTTGAAATGTGGGCCTGGAGCAGGACGGAGAATGCATTTACGATGTAAGGAAAGGAGGACCAAGCAGGGGATAGAGTGAGTGGAAAGGAAACTGGAGGAGATAAAGGTTGTAAAAGGGGTTTGATGGTGCGGAAGATTGGTGGGATAAGGTACTGAGGGCAGTTAAAGAAGAAGATAATTCTGAGGAAACAGGGGTAAAGGTTTGGAATTTTGAATGAAATCAGTAGATGTAAGGAGCTTGCCTAAATAAAGAGAATGGCAACCCAAAAAAGCTACGGTCAGAAGTGGAATAGGGGAGTCTAAACAGTCAGTCAAAACCTGCTATGACCGTTAGAACACCAATAATAATCATAAGAGGTATTTATTTGTAACTTATGTATCGTTCCCCTTCTGAGTCCCCGGCAAACATCAGGTTATATTGGATAAAAGGGATTTTATGATTAAGAAATCTGGTTGTGGCTGAAATAATGTCACAAAATATTTTTAGAATCCGGCATCCACCTCTTGTGCCTACTACGAGTTCTTTTCATCAAAATCCTTCCTCATCCAACCTTATGTAACTTCTCTTTGCCTGTCATATTTACTTAGGAGTAAAATAGGCATTCGGATGCGTCAGATAGATATATAGTTAGATATATGTATTAATTTGTGGGGCGAGATGGATATTTAATTCTCTCCTATTCCACCTAACCCCTTGTCACATTGTATAAACATATATAAAATTACAAAAACTAAGAAATACAGTTTAAAATATAATCTCCATTGTTGGGCCATCGTCAAAGAATAAAGAATTCAATTTATAAGATGGTAATAATGGATTCATGAGTATACAAACATTTTACATAAATATACAGGTACTATATGATCCGCTCTCCGAGCAAATGGTCATTGTCATAGGTAGATTAAACAATTGGACGAACATAATTTGTGCCGACCGACACAGAAGAACGGGGTCGAGGGGTTCGGTGTATTGTGGATACAGGGGCGCCGTGGAGAAAGTTTCTTCAGCTGTCCCAGCCGCATTACGTCTCGAAAGCGATTATAGCACTCCCACGGCCAGGAACCCTCACCTCACAACCGTACTCGGGAGCTGAATCGGAGGAGAGGAAAAAAATGAGCGCGGGCGGGCGATACCTTTTTTTGCCGCGCATTGTGTTCGCCTTTTGTTTTGCTTTTTTTTATAACTGCACCTCCCACTCTGCGAATCCATCGGGAGATCGGTCCGTTTTCCCTTTCTTGCGCCCACAGTCCGTGTGCTTCCCCGCCCAGAAGATTCCGCACTCGTATCCCATTTCGTCCCGTGGTCACCGCGGTTCTGTCGGCAATTCATTTTTTTTGCTCGTTCCCTCGACGGAGAGAAGTGTTGGATGCGGTTTTGGATGAAAGATGTGAGTTGGGTGGAGTGAATCGAAAGGAGATCGTAAGAACAGATGTAGGAGGTATTTGGAGGTGAAAAAAAGCACGGAAATTTACTGCTTAGCTTTCACACATGTGTATCCTGCCTATGTTGGTGGGTCATTTGAATGGTCCTCTGCCTCAGTGGCCATCATCTTCGATCTTTTTCCTCGTACAACAATCCTTTTTCCCACAATTATATCCCTCTAGAGTTTGTGTGATTGGAAGATAACTGGCTGCCAATCCCGAGAGCCCGAACTCGGAAAGGTGTGTAGAGATTTTTTCAGTGGTATCCGGATCCGTTCTTGGTTACGATGTCTACAGCTCTTTGATTGGACTTTGGACAGTTGGATGAGACGTTGAACTGTAGTAGCTCCCCTTCTGCCTTACGTTTAGAGACAGACAGCTTCTGCCGAAGTTGGGTGCCTCTCTGCCCTTCCCCAATCTCCCGAATAAAACTTCCCGTACTAACCTTAACCTAACTTAACCGTAACTTATGTTCAGTGTCGTATATAACTGAAGTTGTCGGTTATCTACTTCAATAAATATTGCTACTATAGTTCCTTTTAAGCCTGAAATAATTTCCTTCGACCATCGCGCCTTCCAAAATTCCTATTTTTTCCGCCCTTAGTTCTAAACATTTTCTCTTCAGGGTTCGAAGGTCTTAGGCTCAACTATGTGGGAATTCATTCTCGTGGAAAGTGAGAAATTCGTATCTTTCCACAACTTTTATTCTTATATTGCCACTAGTTTTAACAACTCCGCGTCATCATCAGGATCGAAATATTTTCAACATCCGGTATCCACCTCTTCTGCCTGCTTCTAGTTGTTTCTATCAACATCCTTTCTTAACAAACCATTTGTAACTTTTTTTGTGTGTCAATAATACGTTGTAACATAATCGGTACAGCGCTGAGCGCATATAAGTTGTACTTGGTGATGGCGAAGAAGCGTTATAACTATTTGTACCATCAAAATAAAATTTTCTCTTCTATCAATTCCTTCCACATCCCATCGCTTAGTCACATTTTCTCGATCCTTTGTGGTCTGCTCCATCTAATTTCCTCCCATCTGCTTCGTTGTGTGGGCTAAAATTGGCAGATCCGTGAGAACATATGACGGATTCTATTGAGGAAAGGAGACCGTACGAAAAGGAGGTAATTTGCGGGAGCTCTAAAGGCGAAGGTTGTATTCAACCATACTAGAAAAACCTTATTGTTGTGGGGTCAACACATTTCGTCTATAAGAAGTGGGTGATAAAAGATTGGAGACTTCTGGGATGTGGGCTTGGAAAATGATGGATGAAATAATCTAGCTGGAGTGAAGGGCAATCGAAGAGAGTTTGAATGTGGTTGAGGAAGAGAGGAAGTTGTGGGATATTCGTAGACCGCAGTAAGTGGATTCTGAGGAAAGGAGAGTGAAAGGGACTGCTACTGGCGCTGTTAGAAGGGAGCCATCTTAGAAACACGCCAAAGAAGAGGAAGAGAATAAGTGTGACGGATTGAATGTAGAACGTGGAAAATATGAAGAACTGATGCCGGTATTGAAGTGCAAATGTTTTTATGTTCTGTAGAATTTTGAGAAGGTCAGCAGGGTTTTTCATGGTTTACCTGGGCTTTATTTGAATCCAGGTTATCCAACCCAGTTCAAACTATACACTACAGCCGGTATGTTTGGCCTATTCGTATGTCTGGTATGTCTGATTCGAGCAAACAACTAGCGCAAGGCTAAGTTTTCTTTCGAGGCGCACGTCAAGCAAATGAGTGTCAGTTGCCGGGAGATTTCCGTAAACAAATGATTATCAAAGTTCGTAAGAAATAAAAAGTAGAGAAGTCATTCAACTAGAAGTTTATAGAAAAACAAAAATATATTTCTACACTTTCAGAAGAGTCGAATAGTTGATGTAACCTAAAATATTATCCTAACAAAAAACTTTCCACCCATTACTGTCTTGGGCACCTTAATTAGCAACCTTTTTCCTTTCGTATGTATCTCTACAACACAGTGTACTTCCCATCTCTCTTCATCCTATCATTCATGTCTGTCTTATTCCTCCCACGAACGCTTTTGTCCAGTATTTTTTCCTTCAATTACTTCCTTAAAAATCCCCAAGTATCCACTATTCGCTTGTTCGAACCACCTGCTCTGCCTCCTCTACCTGTCCTCCCCCACCGTACCTAGAACTACTTGGTTGGCCCTCCATTCCGTTCCGCCTTAGTTGACCTTCCTTTCCTAACTTTATCCCTGCCTCTCCACTCTCACATCACAAACTCCTTCCATCTATTCTCATCCTCATTCATTTTTATCTGCTCTCATCCTCTATCCCATAGGTCCATTCACTGAGGGGATTTGGTTGGTGTAGTGGCTGAAGTGCTATCTCCTCACTCTTAAGGGCCTGGTTTCGAAGCCCGGGGGTGACGGATGTTTTTCATTGAAATTCCTCTTCCTACTTGGGTGGTTTGTGGATGTTACTTTAATTTTAGTTCCCCGTACGTCGAATGGGACGTTAAACTATGGATCCTTTGGTGCATTTTGTCAAGGGTAGGCTAACGCCGACGCCGGGTTTCTCTTCACCCTTCCCCCTTTCCCCAATTGATTCCATTATTAACCTATAGTCCTTCGGCACAAATGGCCTGAGTTGCCTACACAAATGACAAACCAATCCAAGTTCTGTTTACATTCTCAACGCAATTCTCCATATCAAACTCCAGCACGGACGATGCGTGGTGAAAATTTTGATCGTGTGAAAGACGTTTTACTTTCAGGAAAGGGCTTTTTCTGACGACGCTACGTGATCCGTTCCCCCTGATTTCATTGTTCGCTGCACCCGGGGCTACAAAAAGGCCGGGGACGGTTGCGTTTTCGGATCACGGGGTCACTGGTTTTTTGACTCGCCGGCGAAGCGGTGTGTGCAGCAGGGAAAGGAGGTGGGCGGGGTGTTCTTCCGCGGAGCACGCGTGCTGGTGGACGCGCGTCGTGTTTTCGAGAGGCGCGCTCCGATACCGTCTCGTGGAGTTCCCGACACGCCCTTCTTGCGCAGGAAATGATACCTCTCTCTCTCTCACTCCGAACTTTCGCGGTTCCGCGATTCGAAAAAAAATTTCGCTCCGCGGATGTCTACGTGAGTGCACGAGCTGCGGGATTCCCTGAGATCGCACCCATTCCGTGCTCGCTTCCCTTCTCGTCGACCCTCGCGTTTCCCCGAGGTAATATCGAGGCGATCGACCGAGCCCGCATGAGTGTGGAGGATTTTGTTTCGTCGCGGGAATGATCGGATTAGTTTGATGGTTGAAGTGTGATAGAAGTTGAGAAGTGGCACGAGTACGCGTAATTTGTTAAACGCGCGAAAGGACTGCCCTAATTCCACTCAAATTGTTATCACAATATTCTGACGTAGGCTTCCGCGGTTTTTCATGATGAAGTGATGCTGACTGGCTTCCGGTGTTCCACCGCGTTGTGTGTCTTGAAATGACGGCAGTTTCGTCCTTGTTCCAAAGAACATCTTCAGGTCTAAGTGAATCTGTTGAGATTTGGCTGAGTGTTTATAGGCATGTTGGGTGGGCCAAGTGTGCTGTGATTGGCCGTCGTTCCCGGCGCGTTCTGATGTTATCACAAAATAATTTATAAATGGTATAACACTAGCATTTAAAAAATTAGGTGTATTTGGTCCTAGACTATGTAATAAATTACCTGAGGAGTTATGTTAAGTGGCATGAAACACGTAAAAACAAAGGTCAGATCTTGGCTGATTATCTGGGATATTTCATGTTTAATCCTTGCTAGGCTTCTTTATTTATCATATTATTAACTTGTAACCCCTAGACAAGCCTTTGGCTTTGTGGGGGACTAGATTTGATAGCATCGCGATAATAACTCTTTTAAGTGATATGCATTGTAATAAGAATTATGAAGTTCGAACATGAAAAAATAATTAACGCGTATAATATCCTTTCAAAAACACATTACCAGCAAAGAGCTTACGGTCGAGAGTAGCATTAGTGCATTTCCCATTTATCCATTTATTCCAAAAGAAACGCGTAGTCTCTTATTGCCAAAGAAGTACGTAAGTTGTGTTTTTTTAACGCATTGAAGGTATTAGCGCCTGTCAACACCTTTTCAAGATTTAGGGGTCAACTTCAGCGATTTTTTCTTCAATTATTTCAACAGTTTGCGAGTTATTACTGAAAATATAAGGTGGGTAGGTGCCTAAATTTTAATACCATCCAACTCCCTGGGAGACTGTGATTCTCATTAACAGATTTCACGAAAGTGGCATTTTAATTAGATAGAAAATGCTATTTATCCCCATATCTCACCCATTCTTACATGTAAAAGTATGTAATTTCCAGTTCAATTCGCTAAAAAATAGCATGAAAATGTGTGGCTATTTCTCAAACAAAGGACAGTTTGTCTACGGGTAGCCAGGATATGAATTAAATGGTATTCAAGTTATTGTACATTTACGTTGTACGTTGGGGCCAACTTAAGGTGGTTTTAACGGTAATCGTTGGTCATTGAGTGCTCATTTTAATAATTCACAAGCCTACGATGGTTGTGTTTTTTAGTTTTTGATAATTGATTCTTATGTATTTTTTAGCGCTGAATCCGAAAATGACCTTCATTTTTTTTCCATCACGTCAGAATTTTGCGCAAATCGCAAATTTAAAAATTCGTCATAAGTTGAAAAATTGCGAAAATATGAGACTTCACAATGCACTTAAAACGTTTTTTCTTATAATAATTTATTCATTTTTAAGCTTTTGTATACATTCCTATGGCGAAAAAGTTGAGGGGTCTGAAGAGGAGGGCGGGGGGAGCTTATCGACCCCTTAATTTCTGATGAAAAGTGCTATAAATGAGCTTAATTTTCTATTTTATTTCATTTTTCATTTATTGTATTATTCTTTTATGAGGTACTTTGGGCCCTTGAAAACCTTGCCCTTTCTCCCTGTGAATCTGCAAAATATATTGGGTCAAACTTGACGAGACGGTGAGAGAGTTGGCTGTCCATTGCTCAGTTAATGTGTGGAGTCGACAGCTGTTTCATGTCATGTTTTCCATTTAGAGAATAAAATAAAAATCAAATATTATAATATGCCATCCGCTTTACGACCTGTTCCTCATGGTCCAGACATACAGTGCTAATTCCACCAAAAACTTTACCTGAAATAGACGGTTCCGTAAGTGATTCAAATGAAGATTACACCGAGGAGTACGAACCTGGACATAGCTCTGAGCCAGAGCTTTTTTCCCAGTCTCAGCTGAATGATTTGGCTCGAGAGATACATGTGACCAAAGAAAATTCAGAATTGCTGGGTTTGGAGCTTAAAAAGAGGAACCTGCTAGAAGCTGGCACTTCATTTTCCTGTTTCAGGTACAAAGAAGAGGATTTCCTTCCATATGTTTCCGAAAAAGAAGAATTAGTCTTCTGCACTGTTGTACGTGGACTTTTGACTCAATTTAAAATTCCGTGCAGAAATTCCGATTTGAGACTGTTCATTGATTCTTCAAAAAACAGCCTCATAGTTGTACTTCTTAATGATGGGAAAACGTTCGCGTCAATGCCCATCGGATATTCTGTTCATTTAAAAGAGTGTTACGAAAACTTGGAATTCGTTCTCGATAAAATTAAATACGACGGTCATGATCATCAGTGGATTACGCGTGGCGATACCAAAATAATATTGATGCTCCTAAGACAGCAAGGAAAGTACACAATGTTTCCTCGTTTTTTTGTGTGAATGGGATAGCAGAGACAGAGAAAATCATTGGATAAAGAAAGATTGGCCAAAAAGAGCTACATTAGAACCAGGAACCAAACATGTGCTCCGAAAAGTTCTAATTTGTCCGAATAAAGTTTTCTTCCACCTCTGCATATCAAGTTAGGCTTGTTAAAGCAAATTATCAAAGCCTTACCAAAATAAGGTACATTTTTTGGTACATTTGTTTGTAAATGTTTGGTACATCTCTGACAAATTTCCAGCCTTATCAACCGCCA
Source organism: Pyrrhosoma nymphula (assembly GCA_963573305.1). Lineage (NCBI taxonomy): Eukaryota > Metazoa > Arthropoda > Insecta > Odonata > Coenagrionidae > Pyrrhosoma > Pyrrhosoma nymphula. Next base: position 102,353,920 of record OY754329.1, read on the forward strand.
AGCTAATATAGGGCAACGTTACTGGTCCTGACATTATAAAACTACTCAAAAATGGTAATTTTGAGAAACAAATGGAAGTTGCAGCAAAAGAAGCCTTTAGAGACGTAGTAACCAAGTTTCTGGGCAATAAGGAGGATCCGAACTTCAAATCAATCATCGAAAACATGCTGCAGAAATACAAAGATTTAGACTGTTCCATGAACTTGAAGGTTCACTTCCTAAATTCAAATTTGGACTTTTTTCCTGAACATCTGGGAGCCGTTAGCGTAGAGATGGGTGAGAGATTTCATCAGGACATCAAAGAAATGGAAAGGAGGTATTAAGGAAAATGGACTACTACGACGATGGCTTACTATCGCTGGGTGTTACACGGAGATGAACCCCATGCAGAATATAAAAGGAAAAGCGCGAAGCAGAGCATGAGCGGTCGACATAAACTTCGACACAAGGAATAAAATTGTAAGTATTTTACATACTTCGTCATCAAAGGTGGGTGAAGAGGGTGAGTGGTTTCCAAAGGCATGGCGAACCTCTTTAAAATTAATAAAATATGTAAGAATAAAATTATTTAAAAATGCACTAAAATAGAAATTTAGGCAAATTTTGTGGCAATTTTGTCGGAAAGTAAGGGGTCAATGTGGCCGTAAAGTAAGGGGTCAATGGGGCCGGAAAGTAAGGGGTAAGGGGCCCACCTCCCCCCTTACTCCCCCACTCATCTTCAGACCCTCAACTTTTTAGTGATAAGCTTGTATAAATAAGTCAAAAAATGAATAAACTACTACAGGAAAAAACGTTTTAAGTTTATTTGAAGTCTCATATTTTCGCAAATTTTCTACTTATTACGAATTTGCGATTTGTGAAAAATAAAGACGTGATGGAAAAAATGAAGGTCATTTTCGGATTCAGCGCTAAAAAATACGTAGGAATCAATTATCAAAAGTTTAAAAAACATGTCACAACCCAAATTTTGCAGGCTTGTGTAATGTTTAAGTAATCCGAAAGAAAATTCTTGGACCACATTTCATTGAAGTGCAACTGTTCACGCGGTGGAACTCACCATGCAGGCAGTAATGGAAATGATACAAGAATTATATTTTAAATTTTATTCCTTGATTAAAGCATGTTATGACAAGAGTTTACGGCTCGGTAATCGAAATTTTGACGGAATTATATTTAAATGTGTATTTTTTTAATATGGGACCTGGCGTGGCACCTTGATATTTCTTAGCAACAATTATAATGATACGAAATGTATTATTTCGCGTTTTGAAGAAAATCTGTGCATACGTAATCGAATTATTAAGAAAGATATATCATAACATGCTCTAAGGCTATGTCTTAAAATAGCATTGAACTGTCAAAAACCAAACCGGTGGTGCAATTTTTTTCACTTTCATATATAAATATCACTAATGAGAACATGTTTTCAAAAGTTCGGTCGAATTAGTACACAAATAAAAATCGCTCCAACCATCTTAAACAGTGGACCTCTGCGTTTATCGTTAAGAGAGGGGTCGGGGCCGGGCTTTTCTCCACCCTTCCTTCATTCCGCAAATAATCATTCCCTCACCCACCTCTCCTTAATGGCGCAAATGACATCAGCTGTCGATCGCCTTCCCCAAATAACCATCCAACCTTTATTCGGCCCCTCCCCTCCCTATATCCTCACCAGTATCCCAAATAGGATATTTTGATTGACTTTCCCTTTCGCGGTGAAATTCTTATTTTCGTAATTTTATACCGTCACGAAATGTCTCGGCTCCTTGTGTTTCGCGCGAATCAATCCTTTACTTCCGTGTGGTTAGCTTCTCCTGGAGCGTGGCTGTGCGGTATTATCCGAGGTTGTCGGCGTGTTTTCAATTTAGCTCGAGGTTTGTCGACCGTTAAATTAAGTTTGGCGTAAAGGCGTCTTCCAGGAGCAAGTTGGTACCGGAAGCTTCCTTAAGAGAAGGAGTGGTTATAATATTATGCCATCCTGGTAAACAACCAATTGCGCAATTTTGAAATTAGTGTCAGGTTTTTTGAGTTATAAAAAATTGAGTGAATGATCTAGATGCATTCTTTTATCATACGGGACTGAACCTCGGTGGATTCTGGCTGGTAAGACGTCTGTCATGTTATGTAATTTGTCGTAATCATCGACTAGGCCTTAGACCACGGTTTTAAATGTTTGCAATATCGCTGCTGTTGTATTTTAAGGCTATAATTAACTGTGGGCTATTTCTCGGAGTCATAAATGTCAATTACTTTAATTGTCCTGGTATAATTTTTATGATCAACCCACTATCGGCTACTGGTATTCAGCATGCTTTAAAGTTTATGCTCCTTAAGATATAGCTTCGATTATTATCTTATTGTGAGTCTTGGTTTTATTTTACTTACTCTACTCGGAGACATTGTGTCATTTATTTTCCCATCTTGAGTTTTGCCGTTTAAGCATAGGCTTAACAGTATTTGAATTTTCTAGTCCCTGCGAAAAAGGACCTTTGACCGGGTTCGAATCCCGGTCAAGTCAAATGATTTTTTATGGGGAGTTTCAACCCCTTGCTGTAATATTTGAATTACCTGTTTTTAACTCCTTTAATCCTGCGATCCATTCTTTGAATCCTAACTCAAGTATTTCCTAACTATTTACATTACGTTGTCAACTGTTTTTGGGGAGACCTTTTTGTTTGGGTGATCTTAACTGCTGTAGATTGTTATTTACTGATTTTTGAGTTTCTCGGTCAACTATTTATTATCCATATTACTTTTTTTTGCTCCCAGCGTGTCGCTTTGCACATGCACCGATCCAATATCGCGGGGCCACGAGCGTTTTTGGATCCGACGCGACGCCTCTCAGTATTCCACGCACGTGCACCGTTTTATGTACTCCTCCTTTTCAAGTGTCGGATTTTACGAATGCATCTCCTTTGTTCTCCATTGCGCTCCGACTTGCAAAAGAGTTATATAAAGACTCCCACGCTGTCACGCGATTTCTCGCCGAGGGATGTCTGAATTGAGGCGTTGGGACGAATGAGACAATTAACTCCCATGTTCCCAGCCGCCTTTATGTTCTCTCCGCGTACGCTATGGCTTCCGCCTAATTGAATGGCAATCTTTCTCCGGGAGATAAGTGGCGAGGCCCTGAACGTCCGGTCCGCCTTCTCCGCGGAAGTTGGGAGGATCTGAAAATGGATATTCGACGTTGGGAAAGAGCGGATGTGGGTGGTGGGGTGGCCTCACGGTGCCGTAGACGAGACCTAAGGAGCGAGGTTAGGTGTTTGTGATACTCGCACGTTGTCAACCATCAATTTGGAAAATATCGGTTTAGTGTTGATAAATCGGCTTACTGTTTGATCTGTGACATATCGAGCAATTTCTAGTTAATCGTGAATTATGGGTAATGTCTAATGCATCGTCTTACGATATTGACGATAATTATGCTCAACTTCGTCATTTTTATCTCTTGTTTATTTATGGGTCTGGCTTTTGATGGATCATTACTACTCTCCAATAATTAAAACATATGTTTGGAGCATGCTCTTACATGGCGGTTAAGACTGGACAATAACAGCTGCAGAGCAGAAGAGATTTGAGGCCATGGAGATGTGGTGTCACCAAGGAATGAAGAAGATCAAATGGACGGAGAGAATCACCAACGAAGAAGTCTTACGAAGGGTGAGAGAAAAAAGAAATATCATGAAAACTGAGGAGGAGGAGAGATAGACTTATTGGACTTATTTTGCGGCACAATTACTTTCTGAAAATAGTAATGGTAGGAGAGATGAGTGGGAAAAATTACGGATGAAGACCAAGAATGCAATACATCGGACAAATTATGAAGGGCGTCAAAATAAATAATTATATAGGAATGGAGCGGTTGGCAGAGAGGAGAGTGGAGTGGAGAGCTACTGCAAACTAATCTTCGGATTGATAACTACTGATGATGATGACCACATAGTATTCAAACAGTTCCTAGGAACCCTAGGGTTCCACGCAACCTTCCCAAGGGTTACACGGATTGTTGATTATATTACTTTGTATCAGTCATTATTTGCGCGTGTTACAAGAATATTGAAATGAAAGTATTTTTTCCATGCGTTCTCTACAATTTTCATGGGTATTTTATTCTTCTACGAGGAAGGGTTCCATTATATATTTTACCACTCATAAAGGTTCCGTGAACCGAAGATATTTGAAGACGACTGACCTAGTTTCAGTATTTCCTCTCACGATCTCTGTCTTCAATTCAGCGTACTAATTTCGTCTCATCGCCAATGATGTTCGTGGCGCTTTATAAACAGTATAGTCTACTTCGACGATTAATATCTTATTATATCGAATTGTTCGTCAAAAGGACACCTCTCATGGAAAATATCTACAAAACATTGATATAACGGCCGTAGTAATCGCCAGATCAACGATAATTATTGACGCTACATTGAATTTCTATAGCTTGGAAATTCGATACAAAGGCTCATACGTAGTACACACCTATCTCGCTATTCCATTTCTGGGTAGGCAAAGTGAAATAACTTAGTTATTGCTGTTAGGCCTGTAAAGCTGACTCAATAATTTCCTCCAAACTGCGCTAGCTTTGCATGCCTCTTTCGTTTTACTTACGCTCATGCATTGCTTCACGCACGCTCTCCTACTCTTAAGACTCCTAATGTTCCTAGTCTCTTCCACCACATTCTCCCATGACTTCGTGATCTACTCCTTTCTCTCACATCATTTACTCTTCTGTAATTTATTTGTTTCGTTTTTCGACTCTCATCCATTCCCTCAACGTGGCCAAACTAACGAAGCTCCTTTCATACGTGTCCATTGCTGGGGCATTCAACGTTTAAAAATTGATCAGATCTAAGTCAATGACTGCGATTAATGGAAATAGAACGAATTGTCCTCATATCGTCCATCCTTGATTAAGTTGAAGGGCATAATTTCTCCCTCGAAGTAGTTCAATTTCCGCAATCCGGGTTCTCATTCAGCGCAGTGCCAAGCGACCCCGCCCCCTTCACTCCTGAAACCTCCGGCCAAACTTTTGGCATTGTTCTCGCTTCGTTCGGTGGCGCGGAGGAGTTCTCGGTCATTACCGGTCGTTTGTTGTTCGCCCTTCCCGTGGAGTAATGTGGGTCGCCTCCGAGGTGTCGCGTCGTGAGCTCACCCGCGGTATTTCTTGCATCCCAAGTTTGGGAAAGGGTTCTTATTATTCTCGGCGATGCGTCTGCAGTGCGCGAAGTGGCGATTGTGTTCGCGCGGGGATATTTGGGAAAGATCGTATCAGCTGAGGACGCTGTCCGAAAGCGTTGGAAGGCCTGTGAATTTATTGAAATAATGGAGTCATTTATACTAACTGTGGTGGAAATAATGACCTCACCTGAGGCCATGATTGTGCTTAATTTATCAACGCGTTTCTTCACTCGAGTGGATATAGATTATTATTCTCTCCTAGAGGAAACTCCTAAATATTCTAGTGATTTTGAACTCTTTATGCATTTATCTTTTAAAAATGTTCTATTTATCCAGAGTAAGGACCATTTATGCAGTGAAATAAAACTATTTATACAGTTCCACTCCAATTGGAATTGAATGTTGTGAAAACTTGAATTTCATTGTATCATAGAAGCATTCCACAGAGGGAAATCACGTAGATTTGATGAAGGATTGTTACTACCGATAAAAAAATATAAAGAACAAGATATATCAAGATATTTCTCAAGGCAGTCACAGAATCGGAACTAATGCTCCGAAATATATTGTGCCTAGTATCGTGAATTAATTATCTTGACATGTATCGCAGTAGTATACTAAGTGTAAAAAAATGTTTTCGTATCGTGACACAGTTCATTGACTCGTGACTTATGCCTGCGCTATCAAAATGCTCGGACTATGAATACCAACAGGAGGCGATCCAAAGTTGCATAACGGAAAAAGCTTAATCCTGTTCGTCTGCGTACTTTCTTAAGACTCACGGATGCAATCCGCATTGCTCATGACAATTTGACTGTCTTCAAATTATAACCTTCTTCAAATTTATTCCATTATGGGATTCTCCGGTGGTTCATAAAAAGTGTCTCATGTTTTAACCTGTTTTCGTAGGATATTTATTTGGGGAATAAGACTAACGAACTGGAAAATAGTCTCCGTTTCCTTCGCCGCCCACCAAATTTGGCGGGTCCTCCCATGTGGAATAAGGCTCCCCTGCTTGAGTCTTGGGACATGCGCTCGGGATACAGACGAGTGGTTCCATCATCGCTAGCGGAAGACAATAAAACTGGAGTACCTACCCTCTCCTCTGGAAGCCATTAAACATCCTTTCACTACCTCATCTCAAATCCCGTCTTCTCCACGCGCTCCCAAGGCAAAGACTTAGCGAAAACATAGTCGACACCATCGACTTACGATACAAAGAGATAGTAATGATAGTGACGATGTACAGACGTGACAATGCTAATCGAGTTCGGCCGTATTGGGTAAATGGAATATCATCATCAATAATTTCCTCAATATAATCATTTCGACCTTAATTTTATCTCCACAAATCATCCTTATCGTGCAATCTTTATCATTAGCCGGCTTCAGAGGAGGCGGAATTAATTCCTTGTCTGCTATTCCTTGGAGTCGCTGGCTCGGGTCTGGTCCGAGTGGACTTGGCCATAAAAGTTTGTTTGCGTATCCTTATATCGGTCATAACTTTTGACGTTCAAGGTAAAATCTACAGTTTTAATACTAATTGCAAATAAACGAAAAGATCGACAGTATTATTCAATTACTGATGAAGTTTAAAGTACCCAGCGGCAACTATTAGAAATGAGTGACAAAATATATTATCACAAAAAATACTTTTTAAATCTGTTGCGGGAATTTATAAAGTAATTTTTCTTTTTTCTTGTGATAATGTTATTATTAAATTACTATAAAAATTATCTTCATATCGATTATTTCATCCGCGTCATCATATTGATCCATGGTGTTTATATTTCTTATCAATTTCCACCTTTTACCCCGGTGATATCCTGGGTGACACTAACATATGGCATCTTTAGCATAGAGTTCACCTATATCCTCTCTCCCACATTTTCCCTCTAACCTCCCCTTTCATGGTGTGCTGGTGTCTTAACACCCCCTGCCACACGGCTCTGCGGCGATATACGCATAGATAAACGTCACAGGCGTGACAGGCGTCTTTCACTGATTTACCGTCGGTGGTCAGTGTGTCTTTGGTTGAAGGACGAGGAGGGCCAAATCCATTTCAGCTTTTCCGCCCGTGAGCATATTCGTGGCTGAAGCCAGGGGGCGTGAGTCTTCCCGTCTTGTTTACACGGCGCGTCTCGTCGAGGGACTTGGAGCGATTTATGTTATCGTGCAATAATAATTCCCCCTCCCACTCATGCGTCCTCTACGTTACGTTCTAGGCCCTTCGCCGCGTCCTCCTCCTCCTTCCCCGCCCACCCCACCTCCCCAGTCATTCAATTACCTGGCTCGTTTCACGGTCTGCTAACGATCCCATTGGGCGGATTCCCTTGCTCGTTCCCGTAACCACTCCTTCCCTTCGTGTATCTCGCTAAGGGAAAGGAAAGTGCTTGTTAAAGCCACTCGTTATTATACGTATTATATTCGCTTTTATTACCACTTTCAATCTACACTTAAACGGGAAGTGTTTTTCGACGCTCGGAGCCCGCGTACCATATGAAGCGTTCCCCCGTGTGATTTTCTTCCGGGAATGGCCAGGGTGTGCTTCGGACGTCTGGCGGGCGCCTATTCCAGAGTTTACGTCGTCGCTGGTTGTTCTTGTTCGCTGATCCGCCCGGTTGATGGAGTTTTCTGGGGCCACCTGGCGCTCACTCTGCAGTGCGTGCCTGCTGAATAATTCGCGCCTATTCACCCGCCGGTCTCTGGGCGAGAAAGTTTGACGGTATGCCGCAAAGTGAAATATGTATTATACATACATCTAATTCTTGGTCCACGGCCTATCTCATTCGTGGGAGAAAAATATCATCGCTTCGAAAGAACGAATGAAATGCGCAAAATTTTGCATGTTTACTTTTGTTTGTTATTTCTTTTTAAATTCAAAGAGGTTAAAATGTATGAGCCTTGTCCTATTCTGTTGGGGATGTGGTTGGAGTTGTGATGCAAAGTTGAAAATAGCTCGAGCCTTTTCATTGCGGTCAACGGGTGGGTCATAGTAGGCAATATTAAGCTCCGAAATGGTGGATACAGTTCGAATTTCAGTATCCACGCTGGATTGTGTTACTGTTTGGAACTTCGGAAGTTAATTGAATCGTTGTAGATGTATTTTGCGATAAATTTAAAAGAACGTGGAAACATTTTCGTCATTTATCAACCGTGAAATTATTTTAATACCAAATTTATATCGGTTATTTTGCAAACCGGGTTTTCCACATTGTATTTCATTCCAAAGATGCCTTTTCCCCAATTTCTTAACATCTATATCTACGAAGTGCCGTGCAAGCCACCTCCAGGGTGTGTGGCACGGGAAATTACTTCATTACCCCTACGGTGATCATCAGGTCGTTGCACCACCGTTAGCATTTTATATTTTATGTCAGGTGGTTCGTGCGCTCGCAATTGCATCCCTAAGGTATTCGGTCTTAAGTTGGTGTATTTTCCGTCGGGTCCTTTTATAATCTGGTGAATGAATTCCACAGAATTTGTCGTACGGTGTAGATGCTGTGGTTTTTTTTACTTATTATTTCCGCGTTTCCTCCGTGTGTGTCCTGTGTATATTTTTATTCCGGCCCTTTAAAAAAAAACTGGTGAATGAATTTCTCTGTACTCTCCGGTGTAGCCCATGTGGGTTATTATTTATTTATTATTTCGCCGACATTTTTCATTCCATCCCCTTTCGATGGTTGTCTACAAAGGATTGCGAGGGGCACTGAATTGCTCTCACCGAGTGAGGAAAAACCGTTCCTTCCTCAGTATTCTTCCCTCGTCCTCTCATCTTCCGTTTGTGGTGCAATCCCATCCCATCCCCGCTCCCTTTCCGAGGTGAAATGCATTCCCCTCCCCGTAATCCCCGCCCCCGTCCCATTCCGAGCCCTGATGTGGAAGAAAGCTGAGAGAATTCCGAGCGTGCCTCACCGCGACCCTTTCCGGGCACGGATTCATCCTGGCTCCCCCCCCCCTCCCCTAGGCCTAGCTCCTATTTACAGACTCCCTTCCTCATGCCTACATCCCTTTTTGTAACTCCGTAGCTCATTTTTTCATCCCGAAGCGTCTCCCCTCTACGCCTCTGTACCCTTTCTTCGGTTTAGTACCCCCCGTATGTTCTGTCCTCATTGTTACTCTGTCCCATTATTCCTTCATCTGTTCTTTCTCTAGTCCCTCAACCCTCCTATCTACGGCAAATTTACTTACCCTTTCCATGGTGGGAGTTAAATTTGTGTCGTAGCTAAAGCAGCGATCGGCAATCTATTACACGCGTGCCATCAGGTGGCACGCGAAAGGTTTGCTCGCGGCACGCCAAGAAAAGTAAAATTAAATTTAACTTCCCCGTAATTTATGGCCTTACTTAAGGGTTAGTAATTACATTTTCTACTGACGCGCCCGGCTGTCAATTGAATTTTGCGTGAAGTGTGCCACGCGTACACATATCAGTTGCTGACCGCTGGGCTGGAATCATGGCACCCCACCTCGAGGGTCCGGGTTTGAGTCCCGGCACTGACGGGAATTTTTCAGTGGAATCCCGATCCCAACTTGGCTGTCATGTGGAGTAAACCTTTTAAGTACCTTGAACTCTTTATTCATGACCCTAAATGTCCATCTTGTTTTCTCCGTCCTTTTCCATGAGCATACCTCAAATACCTCCATTATGAAAATAAGGGTTTATATTTCTTCATTTAATTCATCCACTCAGGTGACACTTTTCTGGAGATTTATATTAATTTCACTTTCCGAACAAAGTTTCGACTTATAAAGTCATTTTTATTCTCATCCTTTCATATGAGAAATTTAATACCACAAATTTACACTGGAAAAATTTAGTCAAATTACTAATCCTTTTAAAAAGCCGCAACATTCATGGTTTGTTTAAGTTGCGCGTTATTCTCAATGAGGGTTCTGTGTTCACGTTTTTAAAAGCAATCACGTGTTAGCGTGAATGAAAATGATTAAATGCGTTTAGTATGGCAGGAGCTTAAGGATACGAATCGCGTCGCGTGTACTTAAGGATGGGGAATTGATAGAGGGTCTCCGGGTGAAGGAAAGATAAGTTGATTTTAATATTTTTTTTAGCGATTTGTGATCTTAAAAATTGTTATTTTAGGTTAGTAAATGTAAAATTGTGGAGTTTATTTGATGCCAGGATAAAGAATATGGGCCATAGATACTTGATTATTTTTCATTTCCAATAGTAGTTTTTTCTAAAATTTGTTCTTATTTATTTTTGTACCGTCATTCTAGGTAGTTTCTTTTTATAATGAAGCGTGCTTTTTATACTTAAATACGTTTTTGTGCGTAGGAAACAATTGCCGTGATCTAAAATTATTTGTGGCGAAGTCGCTCAGTCATAACCTGCCATCGTCCAAAAATCCACCCTGATCAGCCGGTTTATCTCGCCTCGAGATCTCAACTGCGGAGCTTTGCGTGGGGTGCCAGTCGAGGCGTGTTATTTCAGTAAACGAGAAAAGGTGTCGAGATATTCTTTCTCTGATGAGTGGGTTTTTTTGCCGCCGGAATAATTAAGTCTCGCAGGAAAAAAATGGGGACCAACGCGAAGGCGCCGACGCAATCTTCTTCCATCCTTCGAGATTGATGTGGAGAAAGGAGGGAAACGGACTGTTTTGTTAAAACTCACTCCTTCCTCGAAAGCTCCTTAAGTGGTTTTTGTAATTGAAACGCGGGCGCCTTTAATTAACCATGGAAGACCTTATGGGCTACGATAGGTGTAACCAGGACCTCCCCTTGCCATGCTTGCCCCTACTGTTTTGCTCTTCGAGGCGTCCACACCTGACCATTCCTCTCCTCAATCTTCGTTATCTCGTCGTGGTCGGGGTTCGCGTGTCCGCGGGCCGGGAGAGTAACCCTGAAATGAGGGTTTTCTCCCCGGAACAGACCCCTCTGTTTGTTGAAACGCCCATCTTTTTTGTGATCTCTACACATAAAAACTTCCAGCCCTCGCTAATACTGGGTCCAAGTTTTTCGGAGGATACAATCGCTTTTGTTTATCGTTTCATAACTTTGGATTCTCCCTAAAGGTTGGGATAGCGACGGTTAATGTGGGGGCTAATTGTATTCTTGCATGCTGCCGTGGGCGTGGAATGAGATAGGCAAAACATGAAATTCCTTTTTTAAATCTTATTATTATCTCAAAAATGCCTTCCATACCCGAGGAGGAGTGGGGAATAGAGACCTTTTGGGCGTTTAATGTTCTAAAGTTTATTCTTCTCCCGAAATATCTAGCTTTTTTCGCCAAATTTCGACATTTAATATTCTTATTCTATCAATCAAAGTGGGGCCATAATGAACTGTATCTCTTCAAAGTACTGTGGGAATAGCCGCGCCAGTAACTTCGGCGGAGTTACTCGCTGAGGAAATGTATCGCAATTTTTTGCAAGACTGGCATGCTTATCAGTATTACTTTTATTGCCGTAGTCCATAATGCGTTTTTGGGGAAAGTTGATTTAGTTGCTTTCCCGTTGTCTTCTTCAACGGTGTATTTAAACCGACGCCATATTTTTAAAAGTTATCCCACTGCGGCTAGACTTCATTTTGCAGCCGCCTCAAAGGGGTACGCACGATGCGTGAACTAACTTTCGTCTGTCTCCTATCCTTCTAGTTGTCTGGCCAGTTCAGCTGTAGAAGTATTCGGAGTGCGCAAGCCCGTCCACCTGGTCAAGGTTGTTGTCCACGAGGGAGCTATTGCTAATTAAAATTATCCTGTGTTTTTTAATCTGCGTGAGGCTAGATAGTGGGGACGTAGGGTTATGCGTAGGGAAGTTTAAACATGACCCCGAAATTTTTGGGCTGAGTCAGGGAATGTCCAAAAACATTGTAATCAGCTGGTAGAATTATTATTATGATTAGGATAATCTACTTGTAAAAAAAGGTTTGAATGTGAGAGAGTAATATTCCTCTAGATTTTACAGGTGCCGACCCGTTATTTACGTACTCAATATCTGTCTTCATCTCAGCATACTTTTCATCCCGTCCATAAACCCTATTCTCTTTCATTCTCTTCTCCACTCACTCAACTTCGTCCCTTCTATCACGGATGTCAGTAACCCTTCGCCCGTCAGATCCCTCTTCCAACAACCTACTCTGTAGGCCGCTTTACACGAGGCACTTACTGTTGCAGTTTGATGTCCAGAAATTGCGAGAAGGCGGGCACGGAATTTGAGCTAGGGCGATTTTTCTGTCTTTTGTTCATGCACCCGCGCAGTCATTCTGGCAACTCCCCGCTCTACACGACGCTAAGTTCACTGCACATCCATCCATACATCAGGCAGTTCAGTAAAATGCCTCGTGTAAAACGGCCTCACCTCCTTCTTATCTCCTCTAGAAGTTTCCTCTCCTCACCCACCATAATGCCGTATGCTAATTGATTAGTCTCCAGCAGCCGTTGGTGGGAGGTTATTTGGCTAATCCCACTGGTGTGGAAGGGATAGGTGAACGAAACGTAGCACCGCGCATAGGAAAAGCTAGAGCCGTCACACATGCGGATCTAGGCGTAGATCGGTGGTGACTGTCTCCTTGCACGTGTCACAGCTCGGCGTGGGAGGCGGGGTACCCCCTCGCGAGAGGCGTGGACATAATATCGTCACTTCATGTTTCCTTCCCCGTGACTGCCGTTCCATTCTTGCGCGTTGAATGGTCGGTATCCTTTCGTAATGGCCGCGCGCAGTTGAAGAGCCCCTCCGGGCCATAAATTATGGATACGATTTCCTGCCCGGGGTGGCGGGCGCCGGACGTCTGCAAGACGAGGCTCGGGATGGTAGGAACATTGTCGTTTCTCGGCTCCGTTCTTTCCCTTCGCGTTGAGTGGGTGTTCGGGTGCAGGTGGCAAGGAGCCTGACAGGTTCGGAACCCCGAACAAGGAGGGCGTGGGACTGACGCTTTTTGTCTCGGTACTTTATAAAGGCGGGCGCGTGGGATCTTGGTCATGTGGAGCGGTCGCGCCACCTTTCGGTAACCGTGGAGTTACGGTCCTGATTTTATTTTCACAGTTCGGCACTGGGGAAGGAAGAACCGGGTTCCGTCTAGTTTGAATTGGATAGTAGAAGAGACACATTTAGGAAAATCTATCGCGTCACGGGAAGCATTATCCAAGTTGCAGCTCCGATGGCTTACAATTAGGGACCACAATACTTTTGATCGATGCCACCAATATTGTTATAGGCAAAAGATAGGTAGCGATGTTTTTTATTCTTTATTTTATTTTTGTCCATTTGTGTTTGGGTTGCTAATCAGTTTTGTGCCTAATGTGCATGAAATTTTGTAATTATGTTTGCCTATGCGAATGACTGAATTCTAGCGAATGGTTCCCATCATGTATCAGTGCAGTGTCTATCTAAATTTGAGTGCGCATTCAGCCATGCATGAGACTGCGCAATGAAATGCCTCCTGTGCTGCGGCATTAATGCTGTGTTGTTTGTGTGAGCGCTGCCACGGAGCCAATCGCGCGACAATGGCATCTGACGGAACATGTATTAGTGATTCCCAGGGTCCTTTTCCGTTGGCCAGATGAGGAAGTGGGTGGATGCGATATTCGAAGCACCACTCTGCCCACCGCATTGACTCCCGAGAGTTTGATTGCCGGCAGCAGCCGCGATTGACGGTAGCCATTGTGAATGGACAATTTCATTTTTCGGGTCCGAATACATAATTACGGTACTCAGTATTCGGTAGTCTCGCCTATATGTGATATACCGATTTAATTTGAGTGTCGTCTATAGCATTATTCTTTAGTAAGATAATCTACCGGTTAAGGTTGGTTTAAATGGAAGTGAGTAAAAATCAACTTACTGTACTTGGCGAGATGTGGTAGAAAAGCATCTTGTGTCGGTAAAAACAGCAAGTTGTACAGCCCACTTATTTTATTTATTAAAATGCATTTCAACGCCTTACCTGAAGAGGACGTCTGGGCGTTGAAAAGCGTTTTAGTTAAAACAAGTGGGCAGTACAACTTGCGACATGAGTAAAAATCGTGTAGATGTCCAGGGCCCTATCCACCAATAATATTTCTTCCTTCGTCTCCGCATAGGTCCTACCCTTCTTCATCTCGTTTATAAAACCTATTTCTTTTCTTCTCCTTCCCCGCTTACCCAGCATCCTTCCATCTATCACGGTCCTGAGGAACCCTTCGCCTCTCATTTCCTCCTCCAAACACCTAGTTACGTTTACTTTATGGAATACATCCTCTAAATCAGAGCTCCTAACATGTGAGTCGCGTAGATGTTTTTCGAATGAAATGGGGTCTCAAGTGGTGAACGTTTAAGAAGCGCTGATTTGGAATTATTATCCCAGCGTTATCTAGCTATTTAATGTATGTGTCGATTCGTGACTGGGTTTTTGGACCGATGATGAAGGGTTGGGTCCAAATTGTGGGTACCCACTAGAACCTACCACCAATGGACCTGTGGTGATGGCCTTTCAAATCTATTTTATTGAATTGATGGCTGAAGTTATCTTAACTATGACATATCCAGCGGATAGTGAACCTCATTGTCAGTTATTTTATTTTATTTATGACGCCTAAGTAAAAATATTACTTGAAGTTAAACGTGAAATTTTTCTCCAGTGAAGTTAAGTTTTTATGACTTTATTGTATAAACTATATAAAATTGCTTATTACTGATGTCACTGAAATCTATCTTCGTTGTATGTTGGAAGTTAGGAGGAGGCGAGCTCGGTGGAGAGAGTGGGTAATGAAGCTCAAAGGGAAAATGTTGAAGACCGTGATGAAGAGAGTAGTGCTGAGAAAATAGGAAATAAGTATGAAAGAATTGTAATACGATGGTGAATTTTACCTTATCCCAAAATTCGGCGTAAGATACGGAGATGTAGGCCCTTTGTGCGACTAAAGAATAAAAATATGGAAGAATCAGAAGTTGGCCAATTCAAATCTTCCTTTTTTACTACAATTCCTTGATTATCGTAGACTAGGATCTTATCGTATTCCAAATTTTTTATAAATTTGGCCGTTCCAAAATGGATTTGATTAAGCTTCATTGCATAGTGTTAATCCTTCCCTGAGAACATGTGGTCATACGTTTGCTGAGTTAACAGTTCAAAATGAGATTTTTCCGGGATAAATAAAAAAAGTGGGAAATAAATGCATGAATCTGAAAATATCTTCATGAGATAACTTTTTAAAAAATGTATTGATATGTACTATTTCTGCTATTTTCGTCTGGCCGCTGAGATATCTCTCATTTCTACAGTATCCCAGACGGTGGAATTGAGCTGTGCGACCAAGACATTGCTTGAATGGGAAATGAACGATGAAATTAATTTCCAATTCAATTAAAATATTTAATTGGATGAAAATGAATAAAGTTTCCTCCCAACGGGACAAACGGTTTAATGAAGGTAGAAAGTAATTCATTATCGGTCCCCAAACAGCCGCGCCTGGAAGGGTGACCCTTAGAGGCTTCCCCCTTTAAAAATCCCTCCTTAATTGAGTACATATTTACTTTCCTCGGGACGACTCTCTCTCTCCTTCTAGCCTTGGTGAGTGAATTATCCGTCCTCTGTGGAGGAGCCCGCCTCCCGGTCCCCGTCACGAAGTCTTTCGTCCTTCCCCCAGGCCCTAGGGTGGAGGACGAACTGTGGATGAAAACCTCCTTCCCTTCCCCTTTGAGGGAAGTGAACATCTCTTCCCACCCGTCCTTTCTTCAGCCCTCGTTACGCGAGTAGTGACGACATCTCTCCCGGGGGTCAAGGGGCAAGCGACGGTCTTTCCCCCCTCCCCCAGTCGGTGCCCTCCGAGCACAGTTGAGGCCGAGGGGATCTCACGAGGGAGACAAGCGAGAGAGGAGAGATGTGACCGTCGAAAATGACCCTTTCCTCTCCCGATGAGGCGTCCTCCTCCGCCTTATCTGCCCCACCCTCCCCGGGGACTTGCGACCCGGTCGCTGCTTTAACTCGTCTTGTTCCACGTCCAAATTGGTGTTCTCGCCTCGGGAAAAAATGCGGCTGACGGACGTTCCCCCGAGATGGATAGCCCACGCCTGTTCTGTTCTGTTCCGGTCCGGTCTGGACGTTTGAAAGCGAAAGCTTTCACAAGGAGAGACTACGTACGTTGCTACGCCTTTTTGAATGCCATATTTTTTATGTTGTTCGGAATGCCAAATGCTGCTGGGAATACGTCGTGGTTTGGTTTAATGAGCTCTAGTTTTGCTGTAATAAATTATTTTCATTCGTTATTTTTATCATGCGGAATGTAAACTCAAGAGAACGCTCTTTTTCCACCTGGGTATGCTGGCGTAGTGGTCAGAGGCTTCGTCCAAGTTACCGGAGGTCATGGGATCGAATCCCAGTGGTGGAGTTTTTTTCGTCTCGATTCAAATTATTTTCGTTTGTTTTTAAATTATTTTCAATCGCAGTAGGTCTCACCGGACGATGGAACATTTTTTAATCATTGAATGAATATTAATTGAATCATCATCGCTCTTCGACATATTCGATTGAAGTATCCCGAACGCGAAACCATGACAGCTACAGTAGCTACGCAACGGTGCGTGAACGTGAGCTTTTAAATGTGTCCATTGGTTATTCTGATAAACTTCCTAATCGACATAGAATACAACGGTTTCATAACAGGTAACGGGTGCATTCGCATAATCGTTTGCGGAATAAGGCAGTGAAATGCAGAATGGGTTAATTAAATAAAGAAGAACGTTTATTGGATAAAAATTACCTTATTTTCTTAATCGCTTCTTTAACCAAATTACTGATAAATAAATAACATTACTTGATATTTAAATAATAAAAAGAAACTGTGGGAATAATGTGTATATCACACAAAATATGTAATTATCACAAGCAACATTTCTGAAGGAATAAAACTGATATTCATTTCGGAAAATTCCGGTGATATTGTGTGGCATTTGAACATATTGAAAAGAGGAGACAAAATTTGCTAATTTCCGTCCTTTGCTCTGAAGGAAATAGACACTCTGGAATTGATAGAATTTTTTTTTTTTTTTTTTTTTTGCATGCTTCGTAGATTTTGAGAAGGCGTTTGATCGGGTGGAATGGACGAAATTAATGGGAGTGTTGAAGAAATTAGGGGTCGATTGGAGGGACAGGCGTCTGATTCGAAATTTGTATATGAATCAGACTGCGCAGGTTAGGGTAGCCAATGGAGAATCGGGATGGGCCACGATAGGACGGGGAGTGCGGCAAGGGTGCCCACTATCGCCGTTGCTTTTTAACGTGTATTCAGAAGAAATGGTAAGAGAGGCATGGGGGGAGGAGGCGGTAGGAATAAAGGTAGGAGGGGAGCTGATAAAATCAGTGAGATTTGCAGATGATCAAGCATTGGTTAGTCAGTCGGCCAAGGGGCTACAGTCAATGGTGAATGCATTAGAGGTGCAGTGCGAAAAGTATGGGATGAAGATCAATCACATGAAAACGAAAGTAATGAGATTTTCTAGAAGTAAGAAGGCGGGGCTGAATATAAGAGTGGGAGGGCAGAAGATAGAGCAGGTCGAGCAGTTTACGTATCTGGGTAGTATTTTGGAGGCGAATGGGTTTAGTGGTAAGGACATCAGATGCAGAATTGCGCTAGCTAAAGAAGCATTTTCGAAGAGAAGGGAATTGATGAGGGGGGGTCTGAGAAGAGACTTAAAGAAGAGGCTGGTGAAAACTTTAATATGGAGCGTGGCGTTATATGGGTCGGAAACTTGGTCTTTGCGAAGGGAGGATGTGCGTATACTAGAGGCGTTTGAGATGTGGGTTTGGAGAAGGATGGAGAAGGTTAGCTGGATGGCGAGAAAAACGAACGAGGAGGTATTGGATATGGTCGGAGAGGAGAGGAAGCTTGTGGCAGAGGTTCGGAGAAGGCAGAAGAGATGGATGGAGGAGGTTTTGAGAGGAGAGGGCATGCTGAAGAGAGTGATAGAGGGGAGAACACTGGGGAAACGTGGGAGAGGAAGGAAGAGGATAGGAATTCTGGACGAAATAAGAGGAGGTAGAAGATATGAAGAATTGAAGAGGGATCTAATAACTTAGGAGGGAAAGCGAGACAATTTCTATTAGTTTGGGATACAAAATGAGGACTGTCCAAGAACCTACCAATCAGCTGGTAGAATACTTGAATGAATGAATACCAAGGCAGAAGAAGAAGATATCCCTCCTCTACGACCATGTGTTCAATTCCAGTTCTCCCCTTCACTCCATCAGTTTCCTACACTGACTCCCTCCGTGCCCCCTCCCCCAACTTTTTGCTCACAACGCTTCGAGACCACAAAGCTGGAAATTCCCATCCCCCATCCTCCGCCACGTTTGGAGGCCTTCACTGAGGACGAAGCTCCAATAGCTCCCGACGCCCACCCCCCGCCACTCTCCACCTTCTACCGAGGACCAAAGGACCGTAGCCCATTCCGGAATCTGCCTACTAGGGAACCATCGGCGGCAGCAGTAATGACCAATGTCAGTGACGGTGTTCCCCCCACTCCCACCTGGGGTGGAAGGAAGGGCTGAGAACGGTTTAAGGAAATGGCGAACAAAAGATACTTTTGGTGAAAACACCTCTAGGCCTTACAATAATGTACTTTTATTTTATAATAATAATTGAAATAATTTATGGAATATAGGTACAATCTTTCCCACAGTTTCCTTTTTATATTTATAGACCTAGTAACTTTATTTATTTATCAGTAATATGGATTCCAGAGCGGTGAAAAAGATAAGGTAATTTATATTCGTTTTGCGTTCTTCTGTACGAAGTCAATGGAATACGTCGAAGATAAAGATGAAAATTTTTCCATCGTCCGATGAGACCTACTGCGTTTGAAAATAATTAAAAAACGAACGAAAATAATTGGAATCGAGACGAAAAAAAACTCCTACTCTGGAATTCGATCCTGGGACCTTCGGTACATGGGAAGTCAAACCACTACGCCATCTTATTCAGTTACTGAGAGAGTGTTATCTTGAGTTTAAATTCCGCATGCTAAAAATAACGAATGAAAAATAATTTATTACAGCAAAACTAGAGCTCATTAAACCAAACCACGATGTATTCCCAGCAGAATTTGGCATTCCGAACAATATAAAAAATATGGCATTCAAAAAGGCGTAGCAACGTACGTAGTCTCTCCTTGCCAGTTGAGAAATAACAGAGAGGATACTAGGAGGCTGCAACATAGTATTTTTGTGGTAGGGATGGTAAACGGGGGACGTCTTGAAAATAATGTAAATCGCAACTCAAACGTCTTTGATTGTCGTACATTGAAAAAAGGCACGTTAACGCTCAAATAACCATTAATTATAGTGATATCTTTATTTGACTCTCCGGTATGGTTTTGTAATCAAAAGGAAACATTTAGGGAACGTAATACATAGCGCTTCTGCGGGTTGGCTGCTGATACTAACGGCATAATTTTGCCTTTTCAGGACTTTCCAGAAATGAACCTTAGATTTCCAGGCAATTTTTTTCCAATCCAATCCTATCGATATTGTTTTTTACATTATTTATGATTCTGCGGGTAATATACCACTAAGTTTAAGCCTCCAAAGGAGGCTATCAATGACCCCTATATCCCTACTCTGTGGCGAAAGGGTTTAACTTTTGTCGCGTCTGAAATAAGTGTCACGCGGCGCATTACAGCGGAGTGGTTGCATTCATTCGATCATTGGGTATTCTACCGCCTTATTCGTAGGTTTCTGTACTGTGCCTACCTTACATACCTCTAATCGAACGATGAATCTGACACGGGATCATCTAGTTGTATCAGACTTGGATTTTAGGTGCTCTAACTTCCAAGGTTATATTGTGTCGTCTAACTTAGCACTTCAACCAACACAACAATAATGCCAGACGCGGGACTGGAGCCCGCGACCAGTATCCCAATGGTTACTCTACATCAATGAGCTACAAAATAATCATCGGAACGGAGTTATCGATAAAGGCTTATGTTAACGCATGTCAGTGCTTGTAATATGGTGGGGAGATAAGTGCTCGAGTGTATAGCCAGAAATACAAAATTCTCGTAAAACTGTCCGAGGTTATGTGGCAATAATTCGTTATTTCATCCTTATATTTTGAGTCATAATGAAAATAGTCTGCTATCCTAATGGGAAAAAACGCCCAGAATATGCGTCAGGAATACACGTGTTCAACCAATTGGTGCCTAAATATTTTTTTTCAAGTTTGCTTAAACTTCCTTGTTTGGACCTAAATAGACAATAGGATTTCTTTTAGTTTTTCAATCCTTATTCCTGGTCATATCTTATATGGCGGGTGCATAAAATCGACATATTTATTCTTATACATGGATGTTGACTGCTTCTGAATACATTAACAGGGCATATGGGCTCTTGTCGAAATGATTCGACTGATGCAGTGGGTGAACTCTTATGCTAGAATCATTCAAGCATGATGGGTCTGCTCGCCTCAGTCGACGAGGCGGCGTTGAATCTGAGAGGAGAGATGATCGAAGGCGCCTTTTGGGATATCCTTTTCTGTCAACGCCTTTTTTTGTATGCGAGCTGATAAAGTCCCTTGGTCGATAAGGCTATAAAAATCCCGAGAACTAACCCTTGTTTTATGAGGCTTTTGACCCTTTTATGGCCACGCTCATGTCCCTGAGACATCGCCTGACATTATTTTTGGTTGACTTGAGTTCAGATAAATACAAGTAGATATCAATTCAATGAGTATTGCATTCTTATGTTCTTCTTCATCTCGGTGCCTCTTTATAATGAATCTTCCACTGATGGAAATTCCACGGATGTGCTTGACTTATGTTTAAAGCGTTGAAGAAGGAATCCGTGTGAGGAGGCAGGGTCCTGGGGTTATCTGAAAGATTACAGGGGGTAACCACATCTCCATATAAACTTACGAGTACCTTCATCGGCAGTCTACCCATAATAAATAAAATCTGAAATATCTGTCATTTCCCGTGATAAGTTTTTAACCTGTGCACTGCGAGGAAAATTACTGAACTACATTCCGATTTGTCTCGAGGCCTGTAAGGTCACTTGCCATAAACCTCATCGAAGGGCGTCAGATATCTTATTCTATCTTCCACGATATCCCTTTTACCTTTGCGAAATTAAAATATTCACTAAGCTTCGTTTCAAACGTATGCTGTAACTCTGATGGAGCAGTAGAAAAAAGATACATTTCATCACATTTCCAAGTATTTCATGAATAATCTTCACGAGTGGAATGATGTCCCGCAGATATGATTGAAAGTAATTGGATTTTCATGTGAAGAGTGTTGACATCTCACCTTTCAAACGTTCAACCGTCGTCTTTGCATGGGGTTTACTCTTGCCAACGAGTGCCAGCCGGCCCATTAAAACGCTAAGAGTTTGTGGCCGGATAATTTCTCGCAAAACACCATCTCGCTTGTGGTCGTGACGGTGGCGACAAATGCGAGACTTATTCCTCCCAAGAGGGATAACTCAGCTATCACTCCGACGACCCAGTTGGGAGAAGCCCTGCAGCAGGTCATACCTTTCTTGGGGTCCATGAAAACCCCCGCTTATTTCGTGCGATTGAGAAATCCATCGAGCGAGACGTGCTTAGAGAAGTTTTCTTCTGCTGTGAGCCAAACACGGCCGAGACACGTCGGCCATTTGCACTTCGTAATGTCACCCCATTAAAAATGAATTACTAAGATGTTATCGTGTTGAGGGATTGACAGAGATCGGTAAAATGTGATTTAGAATGGGAAAAAAGTTTCATAAGTATGAACTCAGACGTGGTAAACTGTCTCCTGTCCACTTTTTTTAATCGTCGGTTTACAAGTTCTGCTGATTTAAGTAAGAATTTTGTTCCATGATGATTGATTAGTGGAATTTAGTACACCTTGAGCAATGATAAGATTTTGATCTTGGAAGCGATTCCCGATTATTAAATAGAGCTTTGGTTCTTCTTCTAAAAGTGACATTATTGTTTATTAATTATCGCGTTCTTCATCGAGAGAATTCATGCATTCATTTTGAAAAATTAAGTGTTGCCGAGTTTACGGAATTTTAATTGGAATATTTGCATCCACTTTTCATTTCCACGTACAAAACGAATACTACCAGGTTAGACAGATGTGGATGCATCAAACCTACTAAAAATTGCAACTTAAAAGAAAGTTGCAGAAATATGACGTGATTCTGAAACATATTTTTCACTGTAACTTTACTTCGTCTCACTACCGATCCCATAATGATTATTTTTAGGCTTTGAAAATGTGTAGTATATATGATGCAATGAATGTTATGCCTAAATAATTTTTTTTTTCAAATTCCTCACAAACTTACTTTCCCTTGCTGGAGAAGTTACTCCTAGTGAGAGAATCTTTTGCTGTGCTTTTTTTAACGGCCATTATGCAGTTTTTACATCTAAATGTAGTCAAGTTAAAACAGCGGAGCAACATATGGCGTGGCTCTACTCCCCCATTGATCTCCTGCCAAGTCCTTGCCATGTTTCAACCATAAAACTTGACTTTCATTTTTCTCGTAGCTCGCGCCCTGCTTGCCGCTATTTAACCATTTCCAATTCACTCTTATGGATCACTGGATATTTTTAGCTGGTTTTTATGGCGGTGTGAGATGCGCTTTTCAGATGCATCATTTCAAATGGCAATTACTTTCTCAGGCTGTTAAGAAGGATGCCTCTAATCCGCTTTTAAAAAACAAAAACCGATTGCATGCATGGCGTATTCTCTGGGATTCACGGCGTTGTTTTTTATGTCTTCCCGAGAGTCAGAATTGAAGCGCAACGAGAATCCGATAAGGCCTAGATTCGAACTGATAATTTACCCATCCAATTTCATTTTAAATACTTTTAAATTCTAGAAATCGAACTCCCAGCCAAATGTGCGATAATTCTAAATGAATTGTAGTGTAGCTATTGAGTACTTTTCACGCCAGAGTTGATAAAATTTATCCAACTCGAATTGTATGGGGATTGAAATCGTACCAATTTGACTTGTCTAAGTCTGTCTTGCATGACCAGAGCGTCATATCAATAGTTGGGTCTGATTTCATGTAATTAATTTCATGTCACTGAAAGCTAGCATATCTATTCATATAATTTTCTGTTACTCATAATTTGGTGATGTTTGTCAGTAAATTCATGGCGATCACGTATTTATTTCATCACTAATGAAGTGCTTGGTAGTACCGGGGACTAAAGCGAGTGTTGACTGGACTTGCAAGGAATCATACCAAAATGTGGCTGCTAATAATTTCCCTGTTCTTAAATATTGCATATTTGTGTCGTTTAAATCCAACAATTGTTTGCCAACGAGCGCAGTATGAGTAGTTACATATCCTAATCCTACTTCAGCGTGAAAGGGAACATGGATATTTATATGGTATTGGTTTTGTATCTGCTATTAGCTGGTAGCTTTGACTGGGAATGACCGATTTATAATGCTGCATAGTTTGCCTTTGGACTCTACATTGTCATAGAAAAACTCAATAAGAAAGCATGCGCTGATGCATTTCAAGTGTTGTAATGCCCTGTGTAATTCACTTTGAAGTGTCGCCGTCAAAGCTTTGCATACGGCTTCCGAGCAAGCGCCTCTTGTCTGGCGCAGCGTCGCGTCATTTCTTGGGACTCAAAATCTCATGCAGTCTTTTAGTTCTCGTTGGCATGGAAAATGCTAAAGCCGATTTTCTCCGACGAACTAAGTGTTGAAGTGTTAGGTGGCTTGGTTCCTTTTGCTTCTCGTGTCGTTCCCTTATCCCCTGGCATTTTCATCGCCCCGCGTGCGATGCATGAGCCATACCTAAAGACCTATTATTTATTGTTATGTCGTGACGAAATTTGCCTCAATTTGCTTTCATGTGTCGCGTTTTGTATTCTTTTACTCCTTAAGTTGTCCTACGCGTGAATAACCTTGTCTTAATTTGCTCTTTTGTATCTTAAACCTTTATTTCATCCTCATTTTCTAATTATTCTTTGTCCGGATAACGTTTTTAAAAATCATTAAATCTAAATATTACGTTAGTTAGTTTGAAGAATTAAAAAAATGCTACGTTGATGATTTTGACGCCTAATGAAATTAAAGTTTGATGGGCTCAAATATTTTTGGGAAAATAACTTTAAAGTTAAAATGTTTCTAGTTTCCGTCGCTTTAGGTAAATTTGGGTGGACTTAGAAATGCATATGTGAATGCCGCGTTTTATTTACATTAGTCTCTTGATTAAAAACATTTCAATCCAGTCTTGTTAACTTATTTTCATAAAATCTAAAAAGCCTATTGTTTTACTAAATTGTCCCCGCCCACTTAAAGTTCTCCCTCCAGTGGAGGTTGTGTGTACCCTAATACCTCGTGTTAACTTCACCCACCTCTTGATCTTTTTCCTGTCTTCCTTATTTTCTCCATCCCTTTCCAAAACATACCTCATGTAAAATAAAATCACAGCGCTCAGACCAGTCGTGCCTTATCTCACCGCAGGATTTGCCCAGCTTCTTTTGTCATTTTTTTCAGGACCCCCCGAGTGTCAGTCATTCACACCTAATCTTCGAAAAGCCATTTTCGCGATTTCAGGGCCCCTAATTCGTTTTTAATCTTTCATAGGAGGATCGGGGGCACCGTCCCGGGCGGGGAGATTCCGCTGGTTTCGGCAGAGAAACGATTTATTTTCGGGATTAAGGCGGATTAATTGGGAGTTCCCATTATCGCTGTCGCCATCTGTCGCCCGAGCCTCGCACTATGCGCACATCTGGCGGCTGCATACCCACCCCCCTCCCCTGGCCCCTCTCCTTCAGTGCTTTCTCCGCCTCCTGTCCTTCCTCCTCTCATCGCACTTCGCAGCCTCCTGTCTTATCTCCTCCCCTCCCCACCTCCCGGTCGTACGCTCCCTTCCCCTCTGTTGTTTCCGTAGACCCCCCCCTCTCTCTCCCCTACCCCCTCCAATTCCTCCGGAGTATGCAGGCGCGCAATCCCTCAAAACGACATCTCTTGAAAAAGCCAGACGTCTCCTCTCTCCCCCTCGCCGCTTTAACGTCCTACGAAAACGGCCGTTAGTTAACAAAACTTGAAGTTTTTTTTTCTTCTCCCACTCGCATCTTTATCACCAGCCTGGGATCTTCATCTCGCTACAAACAATCCGTGTATGTATCCTGCTGATTTACCGCGTTCGTTTCCAGCAGGGGCGCGCAGACAGTGGCCAGGCGGTGTCTTTTGAAATTGGGCAAGCGGAGGCCCTCCGTGTGACATCCGCATAAATTATGCCGATCGGTTCGGGATGTGGAGGAGGTCTGCCGTTTTGAAATGGTAAATTTCACGGAACGGACAGGGTTGGAATTTCGGATCTGAGAATCTGCGAAGAATGTGATGTATAATCGAGAGTGGGCGATGAAATTGGGTGGAGCTCCATGCGATTTGGCATAAAAATCAATGCTGAAATTCTTGAATTGATTTTTTTCCTTCCATCACATATTCAGTATGCCTGGTGAATCTGCTTGGCGGGTCCCTACTAGTAGGTGAGGTGGCTAGAGTATTATAGTATGTAGCTTCCAATCCGTATGGCCTGGATTCGTATCTCAGTATTGTGTATTTTTTTTCAATGAAAGCTTGATCCCTACATGGATCCCAAGTTGCATGTTATCGTACTTGGATACTAAGATCTATGTCTACTCGGCCATTATAAATGGTGCAAATGGCAGAAACTGTCGGTCGTGTCCCATAATAATTACTCGTACTCGCAACGGAGCGTTGGTGGAATAAGGATATACTTGCAGGTTCTGTCGACTTTTTGTCCACGTGCGCTCAAAATACGTCTAGTAGTCGACATTGAGGAGTTCCGTTTAGATTCCTCGATATTCTGTTGAGCCAATCCATTGAATGTGACAAAGTCACTGCGAGATAATCGTTGTTGAAGCTGGGCACTGACTGAAGAAATGACTAGGTATTCTTGTCTTGACATTGAGTCATTTTCTTGACCCGGTGTTCATTTTTTCCCAGTGGTTTGAGATATATTTGCCTGTCGCTTTAAGTAATGTATCTCTTGAGTGGTTTTGTGTATTAATACGCTCTCCTCTCTCTCTTTCTTCCAGGTGACATCACACAAAAGGGATATGAGAAGAAAAGGTCACGCCTCCTGTCGCCCTATGTGCCAAAGCAAGCGCAAGGTAATGTGATTTTCCGTTTGGAAATGATGTGAAAGAAACATTAATACTACCTTACCCTCTACCTCCGCACCCATAAAATCCTATAAATTAGCCATGTTTGTGGATCCTCGTCATCACGTGACGCCACACCCTGTCCAAAAAAAAGCAAAGGCGAAAGGGATCCACTATCCCTTGATTCACGGAACCCCGCCAAAAACCATAAGAACCCCTATCACGTAACCCTAGTCCCTCTCCCGCTCTGTACAAGGGAGAGCCTCTCGGCTTGGTGTCTGTGTGCTGTAGAGCTTGAATTATCCCCGCCAATAGATTTCCCGCCGTACCCCCCATCCATTGTCTTATTCCCATCGGCTTAGTTGATGGTCTTATGTTATCAGACGGTGAAGAATCAATGGAGAATGCCGCAGTCTTGACGCGCCAACACACGAAACAGAATTGCGCGACGCATTCCAATTTCAGTCGATTTATACCTTGCTCTATTCTTTGTAATTACGACAGAACGTTCAGTTTCCGTCATATAAAAATTTTAGTGGCTATTCTTTATCTTGCTTGTTTTTACTGGAGTTTCTCAAGTGTTGCGGCTTCTGCGATTGTTCAAGTAATGGTCCAGCAAATGGTTGTATAGCCAGTGAGACTAAGTAATCATGACCGGTTCGCGTTCATGGTGGATAGATCTTCGAATTCACTCGTACATTACAAAATACCTACTCTATCTCTTATATATCGCTTTTGCTTTTATTTTCACTTATTACGTTTCTTGCTCATATCCAGGAGACATTATTATATCTGTCGTAAAATTACCTTTATTGTCAAACGGTTCATACGTAGCGGAATTGAATCAATGCTTCATACGTACTCTGCCCGCTGCAGTTTTATTACGAAGAAAAAATGTTATAATTCGTAATGGAATGTTTCATCAGCTAGTGGGAAAGATATGAAGCGTTATCATTTTTAAACATTTTAATTGCGGTTCAAGGTTGAGTGCATTCATATTGGTTGTGCTCTCAAAAGTGGATTCGTTCCATTCCATCCGCTCCGCTTAACAGGTTGAGCGCTCCTTCTCGTGAAGCAATTAACCGCCATCCCCTACCGTTTCGCGCCCTTTGTTCGCAAGTGTGAGTTTTCCGCCAGTTCCCTCCCGTCATTTTCGTGTTAGCAGCGATCGGTATCGTAGCGATACTCCCTTTCCCTCCGTGTACTTAGATCGCCGCCCCCTTTAGTCCACCCGCGGGGATAATTTCAGGGCGGGAAATGGGATCGACAGCCGTTGTGGGAGGTCAGACAATGTGAGATAAGGTAGTGAGGGTCTCTCTAAGGTTGAATTAGAAAGGTACATACATACCTATCTGCGTACTCGTTGCGGATTTCCGCCTTCTGGGGGAATTATCATGTACGCGGGGGTGATTTCGTTCGTCCGCTATCATCTCGCTGGCGTGTCTCTCTCTTCGGAACTTTTCTCCGATCAAGGCGAACGTTGAGGGGTTTAAAAAAATCGGTTACCGTGTCATTCAGTGTCTTATCTGTTCAGTCAATCTTGATACCTACAAGTGTGGCGATCGCGAACGCGGTACGTGAGCAATGCATCGAGGCTAGTGGTTTTATTTGTGCTCAGTGTGCGTTTATGCACGTTTTTCTGCCAAGAGCTAGTCGTGGTGTGAGTCTACGTAGACAGCGGTTTTCGGGAAGCATTCATATTTTTGTTTCACAATACAGTTTTCGATAATTTACGCTTCGTGACTGCGTTCAATGTACTTTAACGCATTTATTCAGGAGTCCTGTTGGCTGAAAATATCATTATTCGTCATGAAAAGCTAACTGTCAAAGTATTTCAACTGGTTATTACTCCAATGCGTTTTAAATACATATATTTCGTGGATAGGTTTTAATTTTGGTTCCCATTTCAGTTATTGTTGATTAAATTTAAGTTTTGCTGATTCATCGCTGGTGATGCTAAGGCGTTAAAAGGTTTTATAAATCAAATTCATGAGAGAATACTCGTAATAAAATTTCCTTATCGCATTGTATGTCAACTTTTATTATTTGTTTCTGTATTGTAGGGTTATTCTTTGTTTAAAATTTCTATTTCAAATGAACATACCAGTGCTCGCAAGAGTTTAATTCATACATTCTTCATTTTTATGTATTAAAAGTTCAGGAAATAATATAATTTCCACCCGTCGCTCACACTTCCGTGTCATTCAGTCTTCACAACCTTGCAATGCGACCATGTCACTCGGCTAAGTGTTCTTCAATTCGTTTTGCTCTCAATATTATGATCCGTTCGCACAGGGGCTCGCTTGTATTCTCGCATTCAGCGGCGCACTGATAAATTGAGGCAAGCAGTTAGCAGGGTGACAACCCATCTCGCCGGCACGCACTGAGCCGGTGCCCGAGTAATCTCAGCGAGCGCTCTTCCGCTAATCCTCAATTCATTTCGCAGCTCTTGTTTCATTCTCCAGCAGTTCCATTTTCCATTGCAAATCCGATTTGCTTATCGTGTGTGTCGAGTGCTTCCCTGCGCTCTTCTAATCCTGCCGAGCCGCGATGCCCTCTTTCAGGACGCTCCGGGGAAAAAATAATGGAAATCTTTCCTCTCAGTAGCCCCTCCTCATAAGCATCATGAGTTGAGGGGCTCAAAACTCTTGTTCGTGCATCTACCTGCAAATTTAATCAATATGCTGCCCCGAATTCAACTGGAAAAAGTCAGAATTTTGGTTTATCGAATGAATTGGGGAATATTTTTATTTTCAATCTTTTAATTTTCGTAAGTAGGCTAATGGCTTTAGTACACTGTTGTATACACCGATTTTTTTAAGATTGTGTTTTTATTTGGTATTTTCAATCTACGTTTTAACCGATCGAAAAAAATGCTTTTGAAAAGGCATGGAGAAAGGATAAGGATGATGGATTTGAGATGTTTTTGAGAATATTTTGTCCAATGTGGCGATTTTGCATCAGTGTTTTGAGTTTTAGCATTCCCCGTATATACTGTGAACACTGACTTTCTTAGTGCTGATAGAGCTTTCAACCATAGACAGGTACAGATAGAGTCAACCATATGGCGCAAATTGAAACCAGGGAACAAAATGAATGATCGCATTACTGAGCTCTTATAACGGGGAATACTCTCTTGAGAGCCTTGTGTTTGAAGTTTTTATTGTCACCTGACGGAAATTTGCAGCATATCTGCTTCATCTTAGGATTTTGTGTATTTGACGATTTGTAGTTAGAATATTGGGGAACTTAGGGAAGTAAGCTACTATTTTCTCTCAGATAACAGCTGGAACGCAGTACTTTCGCCTCGGTTCACAGTCTCGTGCGTAACGGTATGGAAATATTTCGTGATTGGAAGTAGAGGTGTAACACTAGCTGCAATTACTGCATAATTTTATTGTTCCCGACCATGGTTTCGTTGCAAAGCAAATTATGAGATGGTGTTGATTTGCTAGGAAGTCATGGTCGTGAACAATAAATTACAGTGTGGAATTCCAATGTCAGTGTTTCACTTTTCATTCCATTTTTTGCCTTGGACGTTGAATTAGGTGTTGGCTAAGCGCGGAAGAGAGGAATGAGAAAAATAGGAAAATAGGACAGTGTGAAGAGAGGTCAAAGAGACGGAGATTTCAGAAGGGATCTTAATTTTGGAGAAAGCAGTAAGTTCTGCCAATGAAACGTTGGAGAAGACACCTTTGTCCGGGAAATAAGAAATAGGCAGGACCGTCCATGGACCTACCAGTTATGTCGTAGATGATTACACTCGTTAGTCGCTTATTTTGTAGATCATTCGGCTGCATCGGTCACCCTAGCAACCGTATCGTAAACCTTTGTGTATCGGACGATTCAAATGATCGGCGTTAAGGTGGCTGAAGCGGTAATCATTGGTTAAAGAGTGCACATTTTAATAATGTTTTAAGTAAGTTGAAAAAAAATTCTTGGACCGAATTTCATTTTAGTGCATCTGTTTATGCGATGGAACTCGCCACTACAGGCAGTAATGGAAATGATAAAAGTATTATATTTTGAATTATTTCCTTCGTTAAAGCATATTATGACTAGAGTGCTCGGTGTTGTATTCGAAATATAGACGAAATTAAATTAATATATGTTGTTTTCGAATGTTGGACTCGACGTGACACTTTGATATTTG
Organism: Pyrrhosoma nymphula; assembly: GCA_963573305.1. Lineage (NCBI taxonomy): Eukaryota > Metazoa > Arthropoda > Insecta > Odonata > Coenagrionidae > Pyrrhosoma > Pyrrhosoma nymphula. The sequence goes on from OY754329.1 coordinate 102,384,327, forward strand.
TCACCAACAATTTTCGTAATAAGAAGTTCATTTTTCATGTAGTAAAAAAATCTGTGTGTATGTAATCGAATTAATACGAAATACATGCCATTTGCCACAAGGCTACGTGTTAAAATAGCATTGAACTGCCAAAAAACCAAATCGGTATGTTGTATTCTTTCACTATTATGTACAGGTACTTGTATTATTATCACTAATGAGAACACGTATTTAGAGTTACACGCAAATCTGTACGTAATCATAAATCGCTCCAACCACCTCAATTCGATCGATGCGATTCCTCAGTCCCCGTGATTCCAAGTTCGGAAATGCCGTCGTCGTAATTTTCGCCTTCGGGGCGTTTTCCGCGGTAGAGGTGTGAAGACGAAGTGTCGCGTGCGCTCGGATGCCGTCGCGTCCCCGCCGTGCCGCCTCCCGGGAGGCGCATCAGCCGGGCGTTGAACCCCGGGGTCTCCGCACTCCGTGTCGTCCCACCATCCTCGCGCGCGGTGTCCTTGCCTCGTGGCCTTAACCCTTCGGTTCACGAGCCCGTCTCGGACGGCGCGGCCCCAAGGGGAATGGGAAGGTGGGGAGGGAGGCTGGAATAATGCTGTGGTTAGCGGGAGAGTCGCTTCTGCGGGGAACACGGTTGAACTGGTCCCCTCCCCCCCTCACGTACCCACTCACTACTCCGGCCCACGTCTCCTACCCTTTCACTTTCCATCGCAGCCACCATTTCTCTGCTCCAGCCCTTTCAACTGGGAGAGCAGTCTGGGAAGTTGAGGATGAGGAGGAGTTAAGGGGGGGGGGGGGTGGTTGCTCACTTTCATTTCGTGGAGGGAGTTATATATATAATAATCCGACGGGCGTAATTTGGGAAGGAAAAGGTGGACAAAAGGTGGAGGTTGTTACGTGTGTGTTGGGGGGGGGGGGGGGGGGGGGGAGGTTGCGTCCAATTTTTTGTTACCGAAAAAGAAAGGAAAAGAAATTTTTTTATTTTCTTTTTTCTCCAAATTTTGGGAAACTTAAATTATATCGTTGTAAGAGTCGGTTGGTTAGTGATAGGTGTAGGCGAGGAAGTTGGAGGAGAGTTGATGAAGTTGGTTGGATGTGCGGTTGGCCGGACGCTAGTTAGACAGCCGCGGGTTAAAAGTCGTTGCTTGTCTAGGAAATTATTACAAGTTGTATCTAGGGGATGAAAATTGCACTCCTTAACTGTCCTTGAAAACAGAAGCACTAGGATATTCCAGAATCAAGACAGTTCAGTAAATCGTTAGAGCTGGAGATTACAGTCCAATACGGTTGTGTAAACCATTTTTTCCATCGAAATTTTGGACAAAAATAGGTCTTGGGCTGACGATAAAAGGCATAGAATAGCACTAGCAAAAATTGCATTGGACAATAATGACCGTTGATTTAATGACAGTGACCCTTTGGTAATTCAAGGAGAGAGCAATTAGCAAGTGAATTTAAATTAAAGAAACCCAAATTGTAAAAAAGACAAAGGAATTTCGACTCCTATGCATGCATTTCGTTCACCCTGGTCACAATCGACACGGAGAATTTAAATCATGTAAACACGTGCGTGTTGTCCGAAGTTCTAAGTCCAAGTGTCCGAAGTTCGAAGTCCGACTCGGACTTTGAACCTTGGACTACACGCACGTATTTACGATATTTACATTTTCCTCCCTGTCGATGGTCACCTGGATGACCGAAATGCATGCATAGGAGTCTAAATTCTATTTCTTTCATTGGCAGTTTGGATTAATCTTCAATATAGACAGGCACCCTTATTAAGTATATACGTAAGGAACGAATTAGTTAAGAATTTGGGATAAATCTTGGCGGTATACGTTTTCTAATCCAGGTCTTTGATAAAAAGGGGACGAGAAAAGATCAAGATGCGTTGAGGGGAAACTGTTCGATAGTAAGCTGTAAGTGTGAGATGGGAGAAATGGATAGGAATGTGGGAATAATGCTGAGAACGAGAATTACAAAGGCTTTTAGTGGGGGAAGCAGCTGAAACAATCCACGCCTGCCTTAGATCGGTATAATATCAAAAATAATAAAGAAAAGAGCGGTTGGACGCTAGGCCGAATCGTCCTCCTCTGATTTATCACAAAATTGGTGTCCTTTTGCCAAACATTTTCCTGATAATTTCTTTTCAGTCCGTATTTCTCTTTAAGAATGTGGTCTTTTTGATTTTAAACCGGTTTAGATGCTTGGTTTCTGATGTTTCCGAAGGATGATTTCGTGTCGCGTTCTACTTGGCGGAAGCGTCTCTTGTTTGATGGAATGACGCAATCTTGGGGGCCTTGATACGTCCCGAACTTTCCTTTGCGTCGCCAGTAAGGACTAGAGGTTAAAGAAATGTAATCAAGCTTAGGTTATTTAGTGTTTGTTTCTGTTAAGGACTGCCTGTGTCATACTTTCGTATGAAGTTGACTGTAGTTTATGGTGCAATTTTATAATGTAATTAATTCTTTTCCATAAACACACCGCGATAGGCATGTACGAGGATGAAAAATAGCGTTAACTCTGGATGTATTTGTCTGAATTATGGCTCGCGTTAGTCAAGGTATAGACGCATGAGGCTACTCAACTAAATTTGGGAGTAGGGTAGAACGATCTGAGCTGGTTATTATGGTGGTGTGCTGAAAGAGGTGAAGGATGTTTAAGGCGGTAAGCGGATGCATTCAGGATTGCTCATGAACCCAGAGCTATTTTAGATTACTTGGGAGAATACGGGAATTTACCTGGGAGAAAATTCATCGCTCACCGACTTTGTTTCGTCTTACATTAGTGGTAGGCCGTTAGATAAACCTTAAGTACATCAGACACCTGTGGATTTATAAGCTATCCAAGTGATCCATCAAAGCTGTAAAATCTTGAGATATCAGTGGAATTATTCATTCGCGGTGGAAATTGATCCACCCAACATGTATTTATGGTGCTGCTGAGGTAAAATACTCATTAAATACTTCAGTGATGTGATTGCTAAGTGTGAATCATCGCAAGTGTTTTACCAGTGAAGGTAGGTTTATAGACAGTCCTTCCCTGAACTTACTCCCTCCCTGCAATCTTAGGGTCAACCTTAACCTTTCCTCTCACACGACACTAGTCATTGCTTGAATAGCTTTGTAATGTTCAAGGCGGCTTACAACCGTGCATGATACAACTTAATTCTACTGTGTGACTTCACCTTAGCCGTAGGCAATTGAATGGTGTACTCTGATTGTAATTAAGAGCACCAGAGTGCCCCATTTTCACTAGCATCACTAGTCCTCACAGAATTCTAGGCCTAGAATATTCTAGTAAAAAGGGCTTGAAGCGTCTCAGAGCATTACTCAACGAGTTTAAGTACTTCCTTTATTTTTACTTTTAACATTGAGGTGATTTTGAGGACTTTTACTGTGCTCACAGATTTTACTTCCCAAACAGAATGTAGGATAGATATATTAAAATATTCCTTTTTCTCTCGCTAAATGCAATTGCTATGCAATGCTAAACACCCAAACGTTTTAGGTTGAACCAAGCTACATTCACGTGTTACATTTATTCATTCGCTCCTGTCCGTGTGGCCTGTTTTGTTAATTTTTAGTAGATAGTTAATCTAAAACCCTTCTTATAGGTCTACTTCTGCTTCTTAATTCTAGAGTGGTACAAATAAAAGACTTCCCAATGGTTCAAAGATTCTTCATTAACCGCGATGGCGAAATGAATATCGTAGGATTCTCAGGAGATGTGGGTTGGTTGAAGAAGCTTCTATCTACCTGCTAATAGGGAACCCCAGCAGAGTTGTAAGATCTATAAGTCAAGGCATTCGTTCAATATGCATTGCAGAAACATTCGATAACTTGATTGGCTTTAATAAATGGTCTCGTCAACTATTTGGCTTCACGGAGTGGAGTTTAATATCTAAAATTTCCACAAGTAACCAAGATGGCAGATGTGCGATGAACTGCTTGGAGACTTAATTACTTGTTAAAAGAGTTATTATGTTACGAGTGACAATTCTATGTAATCAGACTGACTATTAAGAGTGTGCATTAGTAATTTATATGCATTAGATAAACACGCATACATTTTATGAATCGGAGTGAGAGTAGACAAAAAATCCGAAGTAGTGGTATTTGAGAAATAAGTTATGAAAGCTACACCTCGAATTTAGTAATGAGGCTCATTGTTTTATGGATTTCATAGCTATCTATACAATTGCTTAATATTCGTGCAACCGGTCGTTTGGACTTAATATAAGGTGTTCACTTATGAGCTCCACATGTGGCTAAGATGGCGGATTCGTAATGAAACGTTTGAAGGAGTTTACCATTTAGGTAAAATTATTAAGTTATTTTGTGTCGATCAACAAGTTTATTAATTCGTGCAGACTAATATGATGTGCATAAGTAACAAAGCATGGATTTTAGCCAACGGAAAGAGAAGAACGGAATTATCGAAGTAATATCTATTTGTATCGAAGTTATAGTTATAAGTTACAAAAGAGATATTTCCTGCAATCTCATTTTTTTGTAATGAGTTCCATAACGTTATGGATCTCACAACTATTGATTTCATTGCGAAATTTTGCATGGGTCAGTAACGTGGACTCAGTGAAAAGAAGAAGAGATTAGGCTGCTGGCGTTCGAGATGTGGTTGCGAAGGAGGAAGGAGAAGGTGCGGCGGACGGAAAGCGAGGAAGTTCTTGTAATGGTGGGTGAGGAAAGGAAATACCGTGATACAGGAAGAAAGAGAATAAGTTAAATGGGCGGGATGAAGAGGAATAGAACATGCGATGATCGCGTTGTATGGTGCAGAAACATGAACTCTGAGAAAGTAGTACGTGAATAGACTGCAGGAGTTCCGAGATGTGGGTGCGGAGGAGGATGGAGAAAGTGCTGTGGACGGAAAGAAAGACGAACGAGGAAGTACTTGATATGGTTGGTAAGGAAAAGAAACTTCTGGATGAGAATATTAAGAGACATAGGAGGTGGTTGAAATGAGTAGCGTAGGGTTGCTTGAGGATGTGATAGATGGGAGGATGTTGGGTAAGTGGGGAATGGGAAGAAAGAGAATAGGTTTTACGGACGGGATGAAGAAGGGTAGGACGTATGCTGAGTTGAAGAAAGAAATTGTTTTGGCAGATGGTGCTCTGCACTTATAAAAATCTAGAGGATTTTTCAATCAATTCCGTTCAAACCTCCATGATGAATAATAATGTTTGTGCAACCGGCCATCAGATGAACAACTTATTTGTTTGTACGTAGGTTCGTGATCGTAACCCTAGAAAGTGAGTTCGTCTCTTTAGCTCGTGGGAGAAATATAGGGATGCCGCGCGAGCTCCGAGTGCCAAAGACGGGTTGAGAAATGGAAGTCGATAAATTCTGGAGCAAGGGCGGCCGTGGGATCTGTTGGATGGACCTTGATGTGGAGAGAGCGTGCGAGGAGGACGGAGTGGGTGGAAAAGGTAGAGGCGAGTGCGGCGTGGGACGCTGGGCCCGAGTGCGGGGTTTGAAAAAGTGTGACCGGAGAATGATAAAGTAAATGGTAGGTGTATGGAGTGCTCTTGTGCCTTTTGTACTCGGACAGTTGTCTTCCTCCGGGCCGGTCTCACAGCCCACAAAATGAAATTGATTCTTTCTCGCTCGGCCTTCCCTCTTGGTCAGTATTCGTGGAGCAAGGTCGTAGCGCGAAAAGTTACATTAGAGCAATCGAGAGCGAGAATGATGTTAGTCAAAATTGAAATTTTTTGGAAAATGGGGCTCGAAGTGGAAAAGGTAAATAAAAAATGAAATCCTAAAAGCTGATTTCTAGTCAAAAACACTGAAGGTAGACTAACACCAGTCATACACCATATAGAAACAGGTAGAGGAATTCTTCTGCGCACCTAACTAAATTGTTGCAAAAAACTTACACCACTTTTGCTCCCTACGGCTTAATGGCAATTTTCTCAATGGTTTAGGAAATGTTAGAGTTATGGAATGTACTCGGGGAAGGAAGGGTATTGGCCGAGGAAAATTGAAAGAGTTTGAAAAATGGATGGAGCTTGCACTGAAAGTTAGAAATCACTAAATATCACACCAAGCCCTGCGAGTCGCCACTGGGACATTTTCAAAGGTGGAGTTGGGGCGCAAGATCTTGATAGCTAACATTTGAATGACAGTATGTGTGCGTAAAAGGGGAGATGAATGGATTATGTACCATTATTTGGATTTATAGTAAAATGGATAATTTTACCTTACAACCGATCCTTACCATATTCATATAGGCTTTAAGCACGCCCCATTATCTCCCAAAATGAACGGGTTCCGAGTCCATGCCTCACTTAAGCAGGAGCTTTACTCACGGCTGTGGATTTTCACGGAACGAATGCTTTTTCCTTTCCTTCATAATGTGCTTCGGTAGCAGGACTCCACAAAGACTTCGTTTTCTTTTCTCCCTCTCTCTCGCGAGTTTCTTGGCACCATCTTCCAATTCCATCTGGAATCTAGGGCGTGGGTCGTATCGAATCTCCCCACGAGTTGGCGCCACCAGCTAGCCGAGCGATTCCGATACACCCTCGGGCCCCACTTGACCGCCGCGCCGACCCGTTGCTGGTTTAGTTGCAATGGCGTGGCGTTAGTCCATAAGATCTAATATGTGTTTCAAAGGCGAGGAAATTTAAATAGAAAATGTGTGATTGTGCCGTTAGAATACAAGGTTTTTAAGGTACAACACGATGCGATACCACTATATTGCTATGATAAGTGAAAAAACTGCGCTCTTGAATTGTTTCTCGAAATTGTATTTTTTTATTGTTTCTTGTATTGAAAATTGTGTAACCGTGTTAGTTGAGTTGTGCCAGTTCGGGTAATTTATCGGTTGAATACCTACTTTGCAGCGTAATTATATTTGCGCCCACTGGAAAATTTCATTTTTCCCAATCAAACATAAATGATGTCTTCAGGGAAATGGGTTATTAAAAATTTTAATCCGTCTGTCAGTTTGTAGTACTAAGGCTGGATTGATACCTGAGGATTGGGTTCACTTATTGTGTGTATCTACTGAGGATAATACTCTTGAAAATCAATGCATCCATATGCTGAGTGGGCCGTAAAAAAGGTCTGAATTGCAGAAACTCGCGCACAAAGGAAGTTTACGTAAAAAAACTGATTGATCTCCCCATTGGGCTAGTGTTGAGTGAAATCGGCAGTGACGCTATTCTTATTAAATTTTTTTGAAACCTTATGCTTGCCAGCCACGCTTCGTTTCTGGGCGTGTTGTGGGTTTGGTGCGCTGCGGAGCTAATTTGCATCTAAAACGCTCGGCTACGCGTCAACCGTGGCAGCTACCCGTTTTTGTGTGCCTAATTCCCATCGTTTTGTGTTTCCATGGAGTGTATAATGTGCGTTTGGGTGACATTTAGGTTGAAGAATTGAAGCATATGCTAACCAATTGTTTAGAGCCTCCCCTGTTTGCATGATTGCCTAATGAAAAATATATGTTGCGCCCAAGTCATATATTATTTTGAAAATTTATTTGACCGTCTAGAATTTGGCCTGTTAAGTATACTCTTTTAATTCTATTTTTGTCGTTTGAGCGCGAATGAGATACAGTGAAATTCTTCATAGCTGGAGGGTAAAGCTATAGATAATCCGTTATTGGGCGAGAATTGTCTAATGGACTATGAGTATGTTTAGAATAACTATGATGTTAATAACGAAAATGAATGCATTTAGAATTTAATTTCTCTTCTGCAGCGTCTGCCAATTGTTGGATGACTTTCCCTATCGTAACCCATTCTATTTTCATCATCCAGTCATAGGTAAAGAAATTGAGGCATTCATTTTGTTTCAAGCACTGTGCTATTTTCTCATTTTGGCTGCTATGGTGTCAATTGAAATATGTTACATGCGTTGGAAAGCATGTCAATTATGTCTTCTGAAAGCGATGCCTTGCATGTGACTGGAGCAAACTAGGTGTGCTTATTTTTAGTTTGAGAGAGCGTTCGAGCTGAATGGTTCTTTGCTTTATTGTATTTGGTCCGAAATTCAATTTTTTGTGTGACAATGTGCATTAATTTAGTCAACATATTGAATGCACCATTATTACTTGTCACGCATTCAAAATTCTGTTCGTGGATGCTTTGTGTTCTGTATGATACAGATTACGTCAAATTTTGAGGATCAAGGTTTCGACTGATGAAGTCGTGTTTAGGATTTCATAAGTGGAAACCTTGGTTGGCTAATGAAATAAAAAATTGCATTGTGGACTTTACAAAGTTCAATTCAGTTCACATGAACAATGGAGCACCACAAAATTACAGCGTAAGAAATTAAGTCTGCTCTTGGCAGAACACACTGATGGTGCATGTGTTACCTTTACGTAGTGCCCTATAAGCCGCCGCAAGGGTGCGTGGCCGGGTATGTTTACCAGGTCGTGGGTTGCTTATTTTTGGGTGCAACCCGTCTTATTGGCATCCTATTCTGAATCCCGTTGGCTGAGATTCCCGAACCTTGTGTCTTCGGCGTGTACATCGTCAGAGCAAGCGCCGCCCACTATAGCCCTAACCTCCACTTAATACATCTCTCTCTCCCTCCGTGCCCATGCTAGGAAACCCATTCTCATCCCCTTACCCTATTCCCCTGGCATCCATTTTTCGCCCAGGGTCACCCAAGGCCCTTTCCACACAGCCTTCACCATTCATCAAACCCCTCCTCTACGATCTCTCAATCACTTCCGCTTGGGGAAAAATTCTCGTGTTACCGCTCCCATGGTGAATCCGAGAAAGGTCCTCACTTTTCCGTCCACTCCGTTCCGAAGCCATTGAAAAGACTCCTCGGCTCTCCTCTAAAGCCGCGATGCGAAATATCTGCGTGATACTTTTTTTCGCCGTGTCGTGGGTGGGGGGCGGGGACGCGGGCCGTTCTTCCCGAGAGTCGGAGGGCCGTTTATTCCCTCCCACTCATCTTCGTCTATTGTGATCCCTCCGTGAAGAATGTCATTCTTAACCTCCGCTTGCATCTCCCCGGCCCGGTGCGTTGAGATGGCCGGGAGGGAATGAAATCGTGACGGGATACCTAGTCTTCTGGCGAGGAAATTGCTCCACTCAAGTTTACCCGGCTTCTCGGGAGTTGCGTGTATTCATCGATTCAGGCTGGGATGGCGATCGACGTTTTCTGAGTTTACAGAAGCGGACAGTGTATTTTGAGCAATTTGTGGTGAATTTGGTGGCAGATGCTCTTTAAGAGAAGGAATCTTAGAATTTGAAGTCTTAAAACTGGAAGGGTGTGTATGAGTTTGACTGATGCATTGGAGGTGTGTGAGGATAGAGCAGGTTGGAGGAAGTTATTAAAGCAGAGGCAGCTTTACATACCTATCACCGAGAATTACTCTTTTTGGACTGCGCTTGCCCCGAAAATGAATAGCGCGATGAGTGCATATGTATGCATAATTCAGACGTTACTTTGGACCAGATTTTCTAATGCATTTAGGTACAAACCTGTTGTGCCCTTCCATAACATAATGGAAACGAGTTTTTTAGTATCCATAAACGTTTTCATTACTATCCACATTTTTCAACTTTGTACCCGTTATTAATAATATCATGAAATGCATTATAGCGCAGGTTGGTGACAACTTAAAATGGAGGAATTCTAGAACAATTTAGGTTGTGCGAAAAGCTGACAGAAATCTCTCGGAATGAAGTAAAAAGTCACTCTGAAATAGGTGATTTCCTTGGAAAGGACCCAACTAGCTTCACAGTATGGTGCCGTGCTAATCATCGCCATTTGCTGGTTTCTCAATACTTCATTTAAAGTTCATTACTCCCACGGAAATGGGACCAACCCTGATATTAGGGAAATGGCGTGATTTAGCTCAGGGGGAGATGATATCGGACTGCATCGTTGAGACTAAGGATAAGAAACTAAAAAAAAATTCAAATTACGGTCAGAAAATGAAATCGGAGAATTTTCTGTTAATTTTAATTCATTATATCCACTATCAACACTCCTTCAAAAGGGACACGTTAAGTAGCATGGGACGAGTATGAAAAAGTTACAAGTTAATCGCTTCAAAACAGTTGGCTTACGATTACTAGGAGGTACTGTCTTAGAAAGTTGTTCAGTTTATGGATAATTGTTGGCGCCAATACTCCCACCGATCGTAATAAGACTCCTGCTGGAAGTATGGGCAGCGTTGGACTCCGTAGCCATTCCGTTTTGTTCCGAGACATCGGAAAGCGTTCGTCGTAATCCCTGTCCCTGCGATTCCGCGTCAGCTACTCGGGTCCAAATCGGATTCGACCGGTCAGTCCTTGTCGTAAATTGGTTGGAAAGTGGATCGGAAATTGGGACGTTTGAGAAAATCGTAGCGTGCAACTGGAGAATGTATAGGGGACGTCTTAGAATTCACTCTTGGAATCGGAAAATATTTGTGGGGATGGTTCTAAAACATGCTCGGCACACCAGTCTTGGCGCTGGCGGGTATGCATTGAATAAATTGAAGAGGTTTCTGCTGAATACTTAATACATCGAGTCTACCCACTTGCCGCACTGAATGCAAGCAGGAGTATAGTTAAGTTTTTAAAGTTATTCCAAGATTCAGGCTCTGGTTTTCCCTCACTTTTCTGCAAAGGAGGAGGAATAGTTTATTGCGCTTTTCTATGTCGTCCTAAACACATAAACCTTTCCCTTTATGCATTATTCATTACTACTCTTCCGAGATCTTCATATTATTCCGGAGAGACAGAAACTGATTCAAGTTTTAAAATTGAATCCGCCTGCCTATATTAGCTGTCGTCCATATTCGTCTGGACTCTAATCGCTTAAAAACCTTGAAATCGAGAATACGATTCGCTCATAATGATCCATGATTGGTTGGTAGTTGTCCCTGTTCTCCGCGCTGGGTCTTCCAAAGCTCTTGCGAAGAATATGAGCGAGGTAAGAAGGATTTAACCTCCCATTTCATTGCTTTTCTCCCCCTTTTCCCGGTCCCCTGAAGCATCTAAACGTTTCCATTTTTACGTTCAATTACCCGCGGTAGTCTCGCTTTGTCAATAAAAAAAGGGGGCCCTTCCATTAGCTACGGTGCAATAAAACAGTGAAACGACCCTTTTTTCACTCTCTCCCCACCTAACCAACCCCGAGAGTACCCACTCAAGGGATCCACTCAGTATCTTTCTCTCTCTACGATCCTCATTTTAAGGGAGGCGAGGGATCGGATAGAATTATCTCCTCGGGAAGTATATGATGTCCTTCCTTCGTCTCTTCGTCAACACGGAGAGATGGGGGCGTTGTAATAGTGGTTTGCAGCAGTTGCATTTTCTCCCCGAATTTCTTTTTTGATGCTTAGTCTTATTTTCTTCATGTTAGAAGAAGGGCTACATCTAGACTCTAGAGTAATGCCGTTTGTTAGTAACTTTGGTTAACGTCATTAATTTGCATTATTCTTGACTTGAATGTATTCTAAAATAGTGTTAAATGGATGCTACGGCAATGGGCATGTATGGAAGGAGCGCGCTCAGTCGGTGTGGCCATGTAGATAGAATGAATGGTAGTAAAAAAGCGAAGCAGATGTATATTAGAGGAGTGAATAGTGTAAGAGTAAGTAGTAGACCGTGAAACTTTTGGGTGAAAGTGGTGGAAAATTCTCATTAAGAGAAGGAATATCATGAGTCTGAAGAACAGGAGGGTGTTCATTAAGCTATGTCTTCGTGTGACTGAGGCAAAAGAGGTATGCAAGAATAGGGCTGTGTGAAGGAATTTTTCAAAGCAGAGTCAGCTTTACGGGCCTATTGCCGAGAATTAAACATTTTTGACGGTGCCTACCTCGAAAGAGAACGGCGTAGTGAATACGTATGTATGAGTTCTAAACATCGATCACTCCTCATACTTGTTTTCCCAAAGTTTACCGTGCAAAATAAGTCGCACCGTTTTCTGACACATCGAGGATCGTGATCCCAGTTCTTCAAATTGTTTTCGATTCATTAGATTTATTAGATCCAGATGTTTGGATGTATGATTTTTGGACTAAAATTGTAAAGTAATTTATTTCGTCTTATCCATTCCAGATATTGAGCGTCAATTGATTAACCAAATGAATGTAGGTAATTACTTCTACCTTTGCCTAGAAATTCGCATGAATTATATATTGGTGCGTATTAAGTCCATGACAAATCAAGAGTCAATCTTCGTAACTTGGCAACTTGCATCATACCTAACTGTGAGGTTGTAAAAGTAGGTACTTTAGTATGAGTATGTAGTGGTAGTATGAGTGGGTTTATGTTTTTTCGTATCATTATCCTCCGCTGCATTTTGCCTGAAAGCACAAAAAAACTTCTCTGGCCTTAGAATTACACGGGGTTGAATTTAATGACCTTTTTGTTCTCTTGGTCTTGAGGTTTTTACATTTCCTCGCACTTCTTCTGCTCCGTTCTCGATTGTGGATCAGAAGCATTTTAATTTTTCTAGAAGGTCCACTAATGGCACCCTGATAATTCGTAGAATTAATTTTTTCGACTATTTTTTTACCGGCAGAAGCCTAATAGCCCAAATGATGCCATAAAATCCACGAGGCCATTTCTCTCCGTCACCACACTCAATGAATTGAGATTTTTTTCCACTCCCTTCGTCTGTTTCAGGGCCAAATCTTCAGTCCCATGGGTATTAATTCAGCGGGCTTATCTTCAATCAGTAGCGCCGAGAGTGTTTCGAAAGCTATTTGCTTTTAATGCAACTTATTTATGGCGGTCGCTTTTTTATGATAGAATCAACTCGTACGAATTAATTTGATTGTCCTTAAATTCTTTGTCCTATTTGCTAATTAATCCATGGTGCAAATTGACCATAAACCCTGAAATGTTGTTTTCCATGTTTTCGGTCCATGTTTTGATCATTATGTGGTATGCTGTTCGGAAAGAATCGTTCGGATATGGAAAAGCTAATTACCGGTGGTCCATCCAAAGCTCCTCGGATCGGTAAAGTACTAACAGATTATTGTAATATTATTGCATTTATTCGATCCATTGGAAAGTGCACAATGAAGGTCGGCGGAATGAACTTTGGAACAATGAGCATTGATTTTTTTCATGGCGAATTTCTACACGTTGTTGTTCAAGGTATCATGAGTAGTTTTGAAACTTTGGAGTATTTATATGTTGGCGGCGTTAGGTAAGTGAGCGCGTAACAAGTTGCGGAAAAATTAATTAATGAAACGGGTTATTACGACGAATGATAGGGATCTATTTACGAGTTCTTTGGATTGTTTCCGTTTCGCTTTCAGTGCATTTTTCTTATATCTCATTCCCTACTACTCTTTTCCAGTGACCCTTAGATTTCGCAAAGGGCTTCAAGATATCGGCTGCTTGAAAAGTCTTAAATGTCGCGATAGTACGGTAATGACGATGGAAAAAATAAGGGTATAACGGCAAATTATGCAGTATTTAGCGAAGAATTATGCAGTTCCGTTTCAGGATTCTTATGCGTAGGGTAGTTCGGGTGGAGTTGATAGAAAATGGAAATGTCGTCACTTCTATTTGTTACGTTTCTCTTAGCGTTATTGCTAATTAAACCGCGTATGAAACATTTCTAAGGAAATAAGTTAAAGTGAGTAGAATGTGTTTTCTTTTAGAATCCATATAATAGTCAGAACATCTGAATTTCGGGGCCGAAACCTAGAAGTACGAAAATGTAGGGAAATTTTCGTATGGTGTACAAATCGCGCAGAATTATGAATAAACATTTCGGAAAGTTGTGATAGGAATTGGAGATGTGACCAGTGATGTCCACTGCGATTACAGTAAGTTTTGAATTTTTATTTTGACTGAACCAAGAATGAATTATTTCGAAAAAAAAGAGCACCGTTGGAAAGAGATCTATATTTTGGAATCCACGCAGAGGTCACCACCCATCATGGAATAAACGGGAGTACTCTTTTTTTGTCTATACATATTGTATTTGTGAATGGAGTCTTTGAGGGACGTTCTTCGCAGTAATGCCTCGAGAGTAAAGCCTGTCCTGGCGTGGGATTGCGGGTGGTGTAATGAATGGGGAGGGGGGGGGAGATAGGAGCCGGGAGGTCAGTGGTTTGTCTTGATCTCCCCGGCGGTCGCTCGTGAAGGAATGTCCCCCCTCGCGGCGTTGTTCTCTCGTGTGCCGTCCACTGGATGTATTTTTGTCATGAATTTATGTGTTCCTTGACCTTTCGGCGAATCAAAGACGATGTAGTTCCCCTTCCCATCGCTTAACTAGGATATCGTCCACTCGCAGCGGTCGGCCGAAGGATGGATTCGTTTCTGTTTAGTTTTGTGGTCTTAGGTGCGATTGTTTGAAGGAACAACTGCTAGATCTTGAGTGGCGCTCCTGACTGGTGATCTCCTTGGGAAGATCCGTGTCATTTGGAAGAAATTTTAAATATGCTTCGAAACATATCACACACGTTGTTGGAAAAATTTCTCTAGATCTTAATTTTGATTAGAAATTCGCCGATTAGAACCCTTCATTGGAAAATTTTGCGGGATTTGTCGCGTTTTTACTATTCGATAAATCGATTAGTTTATCACTCCCGGCGCACTGTGAAGAAAAAAGTACAGTCTCATTTCAGACGTAGTGTGGCAACTTCAAAGCATTTCGCATGAGGATGGGATGATCTTGGGCATAACTATTTTCCTACTGCTAGTTTTAGATGTACTAGCTGTGCGTATGTGATGATCTATTGTCAGTATTCGCGGGAAAGTACATGCAGAGAAAGTTTTTCTAAGTGACTTTCCCAATGGTTTCCGCAATGACTTAAATTTTAAAATTTGTGCTTGTTTATGGTGCGATTATCGTAGTCTGAGTTAGATCTTCCCTTGGAGACACTGACCGACATCATTGTCGATTATTATTATCCCGCCGACCGCAGTAGCCTGATCGCCAACGCACTGACGTGGAAACCCAAAGGTGCGGGTACGAATCCCACCTCAGCCATGAATATTACACGTTTCTTGCCTTTTAGATCTGTCACTAGACGGTGCGACAAAACGTTAGCTGCTGGTGCACTCATAACCTAAGTCAACCACTACTACATACTTAAGCCTCAACCTCTTCGATCGGCGCTTCCAGCTCATGCGGTGGTCGCTTTGATCCCGCCGAGATCGCCAGGAATAGCATCTCGGGGGCGGGGTACGGCAACGACGGGTGAATATAAAGAGTGCCCGACGGGGCGTTAGTAAGTCGAGTCCGTCCTTGGCCGTGAGTCGTGTCTAATGCGATCGCCCTGGCGTGGCATTGTCGTTCAATAGCCTCCGGTAATAATCACCGGACCCAGAATCGCTCCTTGTGGGACGCCGGCATAAGCCCGTCGTTGGCCGTGGTTGAGCGCAGCACGGGGCGCTCTGTGTATGTGCTTTAACACCCATCATCTTTCCATCGGCTGAAAGCCTTGGAACGCTCTAGAGGGTTGTAAGAGGATTAGCGTCCGTTGATTGAAAGTGTCGACGACAAGGAGTTCGATCATCGGAATTACAGGGGTTTCCCCGGGCAGGCTTCTTTTTGCTTAGTTTTTTTGTCTTACATGTCGGACAAGGGTTCGCTATTAAGAGGACTAGTGGGCCGAGATCCTACTGTCACGTTCGTATTGATTAATCTTTCCTCATCACGGCGGGGGAGTAGCGATGTGGGTGGGACGTGGGAAAACTCGATGTGAGACGAAGGTATTGCTTAACTAACAATGTGGTGATTATTTTACGTCATTGATGTTTTTTTTAATTTACCACATTAATTAGCAAATGTCAATAAACTAGATGAACTAACTTAAATTCGATAAACTTTAAAGTTTAAGGTATTTTCATTTTATATTAAGTCAGAGAATATAATTTACGGTTATTGCGTTTGCTTTATTATCTTTAAGAATTTCCTAGTGGAAAAACCAATATTTTCAATGGTTGGATTTTGGAGACCTAGTAGAATACCACTGTCAAATAGCTGTGTTCGCTGTACAGCCTTCAGATGTGGTTATTGTGGTGCCTAATGTGTTAATACAGTAAGTCTGACGTTATGATAGAATCATGTTTATGGGTAACGCAGAGTATGAGCTCGCATTCTAAATGAAATATTTCTTTTTCCCAATAACACAGTTGATTTTAGCTAAAATTTTCGATCTATTGAACCCAGAATAGAATTTTGGGTTATAAACTTCTGAGATTTTTATGAATGCATAGCAGCCAATTATGTATCCGAAAGTTAAACCGAAAAAGCAGTGATGATATATAGGCCCGGCTTAATGATCTCTGGTATTAATTTTATCGATATGAAAACAGAATTAATCACGATATACCATGGATAATGCTCACGTCAACTAACCGATAGTCTGATGTTACATCTAAACCCGAACTTTCATTTGACATCTCGTTTACGAAAGGAGTACTTCATCTTGCGGTTAACGCTTAATCAGACATTATAAAACCGGGCCTTATTATGACTTGTTCCCAACTGGCCCTAAATACCCTCGTGTGTAGTCTAGTTATTTACGGTCTTAATTTTTACCGAGGAGAGAGGCTATCAAAGCATCGGTGCACCTCCCAGCCACAGTGAACGGTGTGAACTTCAGAAAAGCCCAAATTCTCCCGGCTGCCACTCAACATCCACGAGCTCCTATCCATTGAGCGATTGAAAAGGGGAAAGTTCAGGGCGAGGTGCCCACCCAGGTTAAGGGCAGGTATTCAGGCTAGCCCATAGTCCCTCCCGCTGTTGGCATCATGTCATTAACCGTCCGGGTGAGGGTCAGATTTCACTCTGGGAAGCCTGGGAAGTGAGAAGGGAGGGTGGGTCTTGAAAGCTTTTTAGTGGAGCCCATGTCCATCGATGATCCCATTACAAGTGTCTCTCTCCATTCGGCTCTGGAGGTAGGGAAGCGAGGGTGGGTTTTACGTTGTTGGTGGGAGTGATTGCATCTGTGTGGCGATGAAATTTGAGGACGCCATGCTTGAAGGCGGCCTTGGGAAATCTCCTCCGGAGGACCCGCTAATGTTTTGAATTGAGCGTTGCTTGCAAGGCTCTCGTGAGAATTTCCGTCGCTTCTTTCCGTATTCCGTGGAAGTTACAGCCCTCTCTAAATCTCGCCGCAGATGTGTAGTGTTTTCTTTAAAGCCGATCACTGCAAGTGATTGGCTAGTAGCTTCCAAATGAGCGGTCCAAAATATGAGCAAATTCTGTACTTCTGTCGTGAGAGTGGGTGTTATGCGAAATTAAATTTATTTTACACGGATGTTTGAGCCAGTAAATGCTTAATTTGTGATGTTTAAAATTGATAAAACGGGAAACGAAAGAGCTGGATGTTTTAGGAAAATATTTGCCGCTAAACTTCATTTGATGTTGACCTATCGGCAGTAAGAAATGTAAATATGGAAATTGAAGAATGGGTTTGAGCCAATAGGGAATTGTGGGGAGTGATACGAAAAATTCAGTGCATCGTAAAGGTAATAGAAACAATGAAGAACTTCATGTTGGAGTAATGGCTTACCGAATGTTCAGATGCGAAGCAAGTTTTACTGCTTATGTCACGGGACATTAACTTTTCGAATAATTTCGAATAGGTAATCGGTGGATAACTCGCGATGCTGCAAAAAGGCAATTGTTAGTTGTTTTATGATTTTTTCGGAGTGGTTTCGAGGGAGGCTTTATGAGTGAGTTGGGGAGAGGGGTCTGGTGTGGTCGGAATGATCAGAGAGCAAGAATTGGTCGTTTTGGCATGCCGCGATGAATCGCTCCATTGAGGCGGGGTTGGGTTAGGCGTGCAGATGGGAAGTTTTTGAGGTTTTAGGTGCAAATCACCGATAATGTCCTCGACCACCCGACTCCCCCCCCCTTTTCTGAGTCATCCCTGTTTTGCGGTTTTTTCTTAGAAACGATTTTTAAGCGCTGCGGTTGCGTTTCCGGTAAAATGGTGGCACGGTATCTAAACGCCCTTGGAGGAAGAGGAAGTCACTCTGTAGCCACGCGCAAGGAGCGATGAAAACATTTGGCTAGCTTTGGCCCTGAAACAGCTGAAGACGGGGTCACATTTATCCTCGTAAGATTGGGTTCCGCGGGCAGAGTATCTATGCGTACGGAAGACAGGTATCACTGTCAAACTCATTGACTGATCTCGATATCTCTGGATGAATGAAATGGAAATTTAATAGATGAAATAAATGATGAATGAAATTTACCTCAGTTCCGTATTAGCCCCTAGCGGATGTATTCATGATTTTGTTAGTCAAGGTCTAAGGGAGTTAGTCCGGCAGTTCCATTAAACCAGAGTTTATATCTTCGTTTTATTCCCGGATTGCGTCAACCCCGGCAGAAATGGCCTGATAAAGTTACTGTCGTGGTATTTCCACTGAGAACTTAAGGAAATGAGCGTCATTTTTGAACCTGACCGTTACGCATACTAACGGATGAAGATAACTACTATATATAGTAATTTTATATACATTTTCAGTAATTTCCTATCAACTTTATACTACCATCAAATTTATTAAAACTTACTAGTCATTTTACTTGGACCTTTCGGGGAAACGTCTGATTTCTCCCTCCATGTGTCTGGCTTGATTTTGACAGTTGTGCGTGATTTACATCTGCCGAGCATAATTTGGTTTATCCGTCAACCTTTCTTTATTCAATTTCCACCGTCTGCATTTTATCTCTCTAAGGTGATAAATATATTCTTCCGGGAATGTTTTCGCGGATGAATTTGTGTTGTGGTGTTATTAATGTGTCCACCATGTCTTATCCTTGAATATCGGTATTTTTGGATGTGAAGCGCCGGCGGGATTGTTCATTGCACATAGGAGATTTGAAAATTTGTAGAAAAAGTCGTTCATGAAGTTAAAATAACGTTTATGTAACTTTACGGAGCGTGCTTTTTTCTATAATAAAGCGTTACAACTGCGAACGATAGAATAACTTTGATATTTTTGTGGTGCGACATCATTAATTATCCTCGTTGAGACATGTAAGCAAAGGGGAACGGAGTTTTCTGCAGCATTTAGTATGAAACTCAGGGATATTCGGGAAAAATATAGACTCTGGAAATAAATCCCTAAGTACTTACTTTCCAGCTCCCGTCATCACCGTGATACTTACCTCTTTTTAGTCCACCCTTGGGGAAAGCCTCATGATCCGTTTTATTTATACCGTGCTATTGAGGTCACGGTAAGCGGCCGAAAGGTGTACGGAAGGGAGTTCCTCTTTGTTTTTGTGACTACACAGAACGCACTTTTTCTACAAGAAGGTGCTACAAATGCGAAGAAATGAAGTCACATAGATTTTTTGGTCCAACTTCTCTCACTTTCCTCATGGAGGCATGGAAAAAAGGAGTAAGGCGCTTTCTGCGAGCTCTTTTAGAATGAAACTCGGGGAAATTTTGAAAAAAATGCTTAGATTACTAGTTTATCTATCGGTTGAGGTAAGTTTAAATGGAAGTGAGTTAAAATCCTCTAGATTTTTACATGTGCAGGTCCCTATCCACTGATAGGATTTCTTTCTTCATCTCAGTATATGCCTAGACTATGTTAATGAATCCCAAAGTATTTTACTCTCCAGCTCCCGTCGTCACCACGGTACTTACCTCTTTTTAGTCCTTCCTGTGGAGAAGCAACCTCATCCGTTTTTATTCATCCTGTGGTATCGAGGTCACGGTAAGCAGTCGAAAGATGTATGGCGAGGGTTCCTCTGATTGCTTCAATGGAAGCGAGGAACGTTGGGGGGATTGGAGGTGGAATAGTGACCGTAGCGGCGTGAGAAATTGAGTGGGGCTCTTTGGAGGGAGAGAGATATGACCGTAGCGAGCTAGGGTTGAGGTGTGGCCTTCTCCGTCTCTCATCCTCCGTTGCCCCCTTCTCTGCCTCGGTTCCCTCGAATGGACCGAGAAAGAGAGAGAGAGCGGACCGAGTCTGACGTTCATCTGTCAGACTTTGTCCTCTCGGCCGCTAACCCTTTCGCCCTGAATGAGCTCAGGGAAGCGTGTGACTTTGGTCGGGGGATGGGCACATGTCGTTTTCCAGACGGAAGGTTTGATCTTTTTTTCTCCACCCAAAGAAAATGTGTACCCTCAAATATTTCCCACGGATTTCCCTTTTTAAAGCATTTAATCATCCAGGTGATGTAGCATCCCGGTTGTAAAAATAGCTCGCAAGTTTCGTGTTTATAAATATTCGCCACGGCCTCACTCTCGTTTTTATCGCGTGTTATTTGAAGTTTTCCATGCTTAGCCAAGTTGATATAGTGCACTACGGAACGTGGCACATTTAACGTAACTACGATTCGTTCTATGTGACAAAATCACAAAAGTGAAAGAGTCGTGCACTTCTTTGTGTACACCGATGACCGTGGTTATATTATTTTCGCAGAATCTACTCGTCCGCATAAGGTATTGTAAAATTTTCGTTATTTGAGTTATCTTGCTGTAACCATCGCTCATTTAGATAGTGAATCATTTGTTGAATTTCGTTCAGGTAATTCTCATCGAACCTAGAATTCAGTGGAATAGCTAAGTTTTTGTTTGAAGTCCTGTCAATTTTCGCAGTGGAATTCCGCTTGGTCTTATTGTTAGCTTCAACCGTGACACACTGATTCTGCTCGTTGAAATTATCTCAAAATACCTGTCGTTTTTTAATCCGAAATTTTTTGCACAATGGAAGTAAATGATCGTCCGTATATTGTGTATCCACAGCTATGTAACTCATCATTGTGTGTGTTTTTTTATCCACTCGGCGTAGTTAAAACGGCATTTCCTCTCCAAAAAAATTACGAAGAGCGCAATCTCGATCGTTGCAACTGCCACTGCAACTTTTTGCGTCGTTCCCTCCCGGAGGTCATGGCCTTCCCTCCGTGCGTGATTCGTCCCGGACCGGACGCGGCTCCTGCCGCTGATATCCTCTGACCCTCATCCTCTGCTTCCCTTCCGACGGACGCGGGTCTGTTTTTTACTCCCCAACCTTAGAACCCCCCATTCCGATACACGTGGCCGTAATGCATGGGTCGTGACCGAATCACCGCGCAGGATGTTGGGATTCCGCGGTGCCCAGAGGGTGGAGCTCGTACATGTCGGTTGTGCGATGTGGTGTGTTTTCAGCCGAGAGTAGAAGGATGAGGGGGTCGTGGAATGATATATCGCAGCCGGGGATATGCAGGGAATTCTTAAAATGACCTTCTGGGCCGAAGGAATGGAATAAGTCGATGTCTTGGCTGGCGAACCATGCTTCTCTCATAATGGCGAAAAAAATACTTAGTACTGTCCCACGCAAACTTCACAAACGAAGTTTATTTTTTTCCGTAATGGTTTACATAATTTCCCCAAAGTTATGCCTGATTCAATCATGTTTATGCTTCTCTTGGGTGATACGCACCAGACTTCTGATCGCCCTCTGTCGTTCAAACGTCATACAGTCAAGGTTCTGAAAAGAGTTTATTGGGATAGTGCCTGTTTGGCTCCTGCATATATGGTATCGGACATCGGGCGATATATCGTGCAAAACATTCCCTCGGGCGTTGTGGAGATGTGGAGAAGGCATTGGCGTCGTGACGACTGATGAGAAGTTGGATGAAATCCCCTCTTCTTGTTTCAGTCCGCGGGCTTCCTTGCTATTGTGCTCAATGGCCCATTCAGTTAACAAGAAATAAAGTAAAAATCCCCACCCAAAATAACTAGGGTTTAATCTGAACGATACATGGTGGCCCGATGTATCGGGCGATGCGCTCCAAAGCAATAAATTAAACCTCGTTGCGTAGTCGGTTACGGTTCTCAAGCGGTACCCGTAAACCGGCCGGTCTGTCGGCCGCAACAGCCGATATTTAGAAGGTTTCGTCCTTCATTAAATATAGCCCGGTTATGTGATGGTGTACTGGGGGTAGATTCTCGAAACGTGATGATGATAGTTTGCGAAAATAACAGATTATCGCACGGTTTTTCTGAAGTGTCGCATGCTACACCACAACTTGTTTCTAATTCTTGAGTTCATTGAGTGAAATTCTAGTGTAAAAATTTTATAAGATCTCACCTGGCTGGGGTTTCGTGTGTATATATCCATCGAGCTTACGTTCTATAGACATGAATTCAGCGCATCATAATAATTTTTCGTTCAGATTGGTATTGTCAGAGATGCGTCTTACACAGGCTCATCAAAATCTCTTTTCAGTCTGCATGTTTTCTCTGCTACATGATGCAATCGGTGATCCATCAGCATTTTTTCTCAGGGAAGTTTTGCCATTTTAAGTTTGGCCCCAGCATGATCTTCTCAGACCTATGCAAAGACTTGACGCTGTGTTAAAACGACGGCCATTCAGTGTTTGAATGGTTTAATTAGATTTAATTGGTGCACTGTATTCTCAGTACGAGCGTTCGCATGGTGATCCCTTGGAAGCCCTTCTTTACGATGGCTACGGTCCCTTTGTTGTCGTAAATAATACGGTGTTACACTCCTTGAGGGCGTGCTTTCCCGAGAGTGTAACCGCTGCGCCATCCCTCAGCGCTCTGTCGAACTAAAGTGCCCTCGCAGCCAGTTGAGACCGTCTTCGTTCATGTGTTGCTTGATTTATGTACTAGTTCGTTTCGCACGGCCACATGCGAGTCGATTCTTCTTTAGATAACTGGAAATTACTTCTTCGCTACCGTCTCGATTGCACGTCGTAGGTAATTCTCGGGTCTTTTTTAATGGGTGTCTTTTTTATTTTTCGTTGCCCACCGTCGGATGCCATCAACTTCACGTGAGTCACGGTAGTAATTGCTTCGTTTCTTATGTTTCCCATTCGGAGTAAACGGATTGGCACCTCGTCCATAGTTCGCAAGCGTTAATCCCGTCGAAACGTAATGTTGATGATAACCATCTTTTCCGGAGATTGTCTGCGTTTCCCATTTCATCGATTGACCCATTTTGTTTCCACTCCCGTTCCTAACATGTAGACACTGTATTCTTAACCGAAAACTAGGTCATAAACTCCTACTTCTGCTTGTGATCTGCAATTGCACGCGCCAAGTAATTCAATGGGCTGTCGATGACAAGAGAATGCCGAGTGAACTCTGAATGATGAATCCTAATGAAATCGGAATCTATTTTCAGAGGTCTCCGTTCAAATTTTCGAATGGATTTCAGTTTGTCGAATTTATTTCTTTCACTTTCTTCACCAGCCGAGAGACCCTCTATCACCTTGCTTAAGAGCTCGTTCCAATCCCTCTTCTACTAACATAGAAATAAGTTTGAATAAGCATATTTTGTTGTAATAATTGTTGTAATTTGGATATTTCATGTGGGTTAAATATCCCTTTGAGGATTTTTCTCTATGTCACGATAATTGACAATGTGTCTTGCCGTGACTTATTAAATATAGCTTTGGTTATGATTCTCAACTAGATAAATGAAGCTTAAATTAGATAATTACCGTTTTACTTACTATCCCAAACGGATTTTTTCTAATTGTACTTCACAAACTTTTGACTTTAAATATTGATCGATTCTTTATCGGTACGGTTGCATGAGAGAATTTAAATTTCTCATATACTCTATGAGGGGATGATATTAGTTGAGTGCATTCTTAGATAATTCTGTTTTCAAAAATGTAATACGATTCCTAAAATGAGCGTATATTTCTTCATGAATCTGTTTTAACAAATGTATTCCAATAACAACCTTGGTTTTCGACTCTTATTGTGGTTAACATTGGGTTAACCTCGAGTTAGTCTCACGTCTTATGTTCTCATCCTACATTTAACCCGAAGATACAGCTTGAAAACTAATGATCTTCGCCATGTGTCTTAAGATGAGTAATTTTCCTTTACAAGGATAAGTAACCCGTGTTCTAGTAGACTAATTCTTTTCCTAAAATCTGTTTATTTATAATGAGTTTGTTCTGACTAACTATTATGAATGGAAGACCTTAACTGCTCAACGATTAACTCCATTGAATGCGTACAAGACTATATTCATCCTGGAATCATATGTCGAAGGCATTGGTGTAAGAAGTAATCATTTAGTTCGATCCATGCATAGGTAAATGTTGATATTACTGTTTCGTATTTACCAAGGCCTCCGCCAAATCAATGACTTGGGTATGCAGTAAAAACGAAGAATATGATTGTAGGTAGCGTTTCATGCACTTCACTTTCAGATTTCACGTTGTTGTTGTTTGAGGTATTACAGCTCTGTTGTCATATGGTGAAACAGTGATGGATACGATTAGATTGACAGGAAGTGTCTAAAAATTAGGGCTGTAAAGATACGGTACATGTGAGAAATTTTCTTTCCCATCCTTAATGATTATCAAATCTCATCGTCGAAGAATATTTTTCTGGTATTATTCTATGTGAGTCCCTGAAACTTAAATCTAAAGCCACTCCCAACTTGTCGCGGATCAATTAATTATGGTCGTCGTACCCACTCATCTCTCTCTTTGTAATTTGTTCCTGGGGACTTCCCCTGAGCATTATAAATATTCATTCATTCATCTCTCAACTTGATGTCTGAACTATCCTCCTCGTATACCATATGGATATGTACCTTCTTGGAAACTAGAGTTAAATTTTTTCCTGTTTGATTCCCGTTTAATTAGAATACCATTTTCACTATCCTAACATTTCAATCACTCACAGCAGTTCTCTCTCTCGCTTTCTCTCTCTCTCACTCCCACTTTCTCTCACTTATCACCCAATCATTCGTCCCAAACGTTCCTCACCTTTGACTCCGACACCCACCCGTGCTCTCGCCTCAAACCTATGAAACACACCCGAATTCCTCTTCCTTCACGACGACGAAATCACATCCTCCCTTCCCGTCCTTTAAAAATCACTGCATATCCACCTCACGTGTACCCGCGTCCGCCCATAAGGCCCTGGTGGAGTACCGCCTCCCGTAAGCAGCCGTCAACAGCCACCTCGTGCCAAGAAAACCCAAAGGAGGGTCACCCACAATGAGAAGAGATACCATTCAGGTAGCCCTTTTTGAATCAAGCCCTTGCTCGCTCACTAACTTTTCTTTTCCGTACCATCTTTCTCTGTCTCTTTTATCCATCTGGACCTTTTCCCCTCACACCCTAAGCATTACAGTCGTTCCCTCATGCGACGTTATAACCAGGATTTCGTCATTAAGAGGTCCTCGACATATGGACCTCCAGGGAGTATTTAAAATGCCTTGAGAATTTTGTTTTTAATCTATGAATATTTTTGTCTTTCTCTGCCTACCGAAGTATGTTTTTATATCTATACGTGCGTGCTCATGTTGTAAATTTCGTCATCTGCTTTTTTCATCAGTTGTATTGTTTCAATTTTCGCATTTTAGGTTAAGAAATTAGTTCCACATATATGCTTTGAGGTGGTTGCATGGCCCTCCGACAAAATATTGCGCTTTAGTTCTGTCGAGAGCGTGGAGTCTGCAGGTGACGCCTTACTTTAGTTTACTTCTTATATTTTTAATTTCTTTTCCTTGTTTTATGCATTATTTCACGCTCTTAAATTCTATGCCTAGCTTTCTCAGCTTTTGCTTTATTTATACTCTTTCCTTTGTTTTCGATTTTTACTGCCTTCTATTTCAAATGCGTTATGAGATTTTTTTGTTTGATGGACTTAGGTGCCTTTAGAAAATTGTCATCTTCTGGCTGAGGATCGCAGTTTTCGCGCGCAGAACTTTGGAAGATATTTTCCTTGTCAGGAAGAAGCATGAAAAAATCCTTTCGTGTAGCCTTTGAGACTTGAATTCCTTCTTAGACTCTTTGGTAGAGTTATTTTGAGAGGTAAAAACCCATTTTTATGGCCTCACGAGCATCGTTAGATTGATTAAAAATATGCTGCGCCTAAGTCAGATATGCACGCAAGGAGCACTACATGAGGTTGCTACTGTAATTTTGAGCGTAGAATAAAATATGGTGGATGGTTGTGACTAAAAATGTCGACTACTTTTACGGCCGTAATACCCCGCATGTTCTTTTTATCCGTGTTCCCTCTTCTCACGGTGTCTCTTCCTCGGAGATGCACACCCTAGCCCACTCATACTAATCAACCTCCAAGAAGCTTGTTTTCCCTGGAAACCGGTTCCAGCTCCTTGCACTATTGGTGTTTATTAACACACCCTTCCCCATCTTTCCTCCCTGTTCATGAGAGATGCATAATAATGTAATTTCACTCTCCTTTTTATGTCTCTATCATGTTATGGGTACGTGTACTACTTAACTGTTTGACGCGCACAGTGTCTCAACGTTTTTTATGTGTCTCCTGAGCACTTATACGTATTTATATGTCTGTAAGTGTCGTGGACGACTGTCCACTTCTCTATCTTTCTGTGTTTTTTCGGGTTCATATCGGTCTACCCGTATCGTGTGTTGGTGCACTGTCCTTCTCTCACTCTATTCATTCTGGCCTCGATGTTTTTGTGTGGTGGTTGGTTTCTCGTTCGATCTCTACGGATGGTTGTTAAATAATTCCCCTCTCCCGCCCCCCCCCAAGCCTCTTACGCACAGACCGTAAAAATATTAGGATGCGCGCACACTCACGCATGGTTGTTTGTTTCACAATTTCGTTGTGCTTGATTGTTGTTTTTTTTCTGTAATATTTACTCTTGCATCCCTATGTTGCACGCTTGCTGTTTAACGGTCACGTTGGGTGGTTTGTCTCTTTTATTCTCCTTTGTTTATTCTGTAGTAGATGTTGGTGGTTCCACTCGCCACCACGGTGGCCTGTGTATACTGGTTCGGTTTGAAGTAGTTTGATATGCATCCTCTTTTCACTCCAATTCTCGATGTCTATTTATTCTTGTTTCGGTCGCTTTCTGCCCTTCTTCGGGTGGTGATCGGCGGAAGGTAAGGTCCTGGATGCAGGGTTATTTTTTTGTTTTGGTTTTATTATTGTTTTTTCCTGGGGTTGAGGGAGTTTGACTTGGGGATTTGGGATCCCCGAAGTCTCTTCCAAACCCTTGGGCCCCCGCGTATATTACTATAAACGCACTCAAAACCTCCCGCTCCTGCGGCCAAAGAAAGGAAAAGGCTATAAGAAGTTTCGCCTCGTTGTCTTCCCGTACCTCCTCCCGAACCTCCGCACTCATCCCGATCATCCGGAAACATGAAAACAACACGCCACTCCTTTCAAACGCCCTTCCATCCCCGTCCGAATCCACGCAACACGACAAACCAACCCTGTCCCCTGAATCCAAAACCGTGCCCTGACCTCTTCCCTCCCAACCCTGAGCAGCCTCGCTGTCTGGTGGCGGCGTTGGTGGTGTCTATGGGAGCGGAGGCCGCGGCGGCGGTGGAGGCGGCGGAGGCGGTGGCAGCGGAGGCGACGGGGGCTCCATGGGCAGCAGCCCCGCTTCGAGGGCCAAGCGCCGGGCCCAGCGAAGAAGGCTCACGCGTAACGAGAGTCGGTACCACTCGGGTGAGTAAGGACCCCACTCCCCTCTTGTCCCCTCTCTCTCTCTCTCTCTCCCCCCCCCCAACAACTCTTTTTTGATTCTCCGCCTTTCATCTCTCCCCTTCCTCCCTTCCAGCGGTTGCTACAATCCTGGAAATAGCCGGAAAGTCTGAATACTTTGTGCTCGTTCCTGGAGATCATAAGGTTCAGATGGGACAACTGGTGAATTCTTAGATTTTTTATCTTTGATTCAATCTCCTCTTGTTTATCTTTCAATTGAGCGATTTAGCGCGATGATCTCAAGCTGCTGTTTGGGTTTATATTTATTTTGTATCCACCGAAGGGAATGCATGCGTTGACGCATATATTCGCCTATCTTGCGGCTACTTGCAATAAGTAGCTGTTGGGTAAAGTTTTATTTTCATTCAATGTTTTACGATCGTGATACCTGGTACTTTCACATAACTTTTTTATGTTTTTCTATTTCGAATGCCGACGAGACACCACTACAGAATTTGCTGAATTTCTGGCTTGGGATACCTTGAAAAATAAGCTTAAATTAATCAATCCAGGATTGTGGCAACCCTGTCTCTCTCTCTCTTCCCTACCCTTAATGAACATCAATCACTCCCCTTGTTCCACTTCCTCCTCTCTCCGGATAGGAAGTAGATCAGCTGCTGGGGATCAACGCTCAAGAATCTCATCGGGAGAGAGACAAGTGAGGTCCGTGGTGCCCTGAATCCTATTTCGAAAGGGGATTTTCTGACTCGATCCTGAAGACTCCCTTAAAATAGGAACCGTCCACCACTCCCTTAAAATAGGAACAGTCCTTAGCCACCGGGACTAGATACTTGCTTCGCAAAGTAGGGGAAATTTTATTGTCCTGCTGTATTAAGTGGGAATTATAGTTTTCGGGCGTTCTGTAAAATATTTTAAAATACTATCGCAATCACGATACCCGTGCCTTCAGGAAGCTCCACGCAAAGAGTAAAAAAACTACTAATTTTACTGATTATACCATAATAGTTCCTATGGAGAAGCATTATGAAAGCAAAATAGCTGCTGTACGAATTAAGAGTTACATATAGCAATAGTTTCAAGAGAGTTCTAAACTTGTTAAAAAAAAAGGTTTATCTCAATGAAGTTCAGAACGTCTGCCAAGGATGTTTAGGCTAGGTTTTCCTCCCGAGTAAAGGAGGTTGCCAATGGGTGTAAAAATCTAAGTAATCGTAACTTAATACAATATCATTGGCTGCAGTTAACTACGAAATGAGATGCGTGGTAATGAGCTATTAGAAAATGAAAGTTGTCCCCGACGAAGTATTCAGTGTTCCATGTGTGTGTTTATCGTCTTTGGCGTTGGAAGATCGATTTCCGTCTGAATGGTTCACCTTGATAAGTGATCTAACTGCATACTCGTGGTGAAAAATGGAATATGCTCAGAGAGTGTTGAATGTCTTATGATTTTTCCTGTGAATCCTGTGAATCCCTCTACGAAGTATGTCTTCCTAGAGGAACCCATGTGAATTGTAATTGTGAAATTTAGTCACCGCGTAAGGACCTTTAAGATTTTCTGGTACACGGATGGCACCTCTATCTGTATTTGAGCACCTCTGTTGGAGATAACTTTCTGGTAACCCTAGTCTAATATTAAAGCCGAGGAAAGGAGTATGTATAATTCTTATAACGTGCCATTCTTTTTCGTCGCTCACTTCCGTATGCGTTTTATTTCCTCGAGGTGGATTAAATCACGCTTCGTGTCGTGGTCTTCCATCGGGGGAGGAGGCGCTCAATAGTCATTAAAAAGAACCGTTAGGATATTTACGAAGATGCTCAACTCGTCTCGACGGGTACCATATGCTTCCTCCTTTGCTTGAATGCCGAATCCGCTAATGGAATTTGATGTTGTGTCGCATTCAGCCTGTTAGCGAAGACAAGCAATGGATGACGCAAACCCTCCGCTGTTGTAACTGTAGTGAGGGAACCGACGGTTCCATGGGCGAATATTTCGTTGGGGTTCCCTGCCGAATTTAAGGGGACGCGACCTCTTAATTAACGTATTCAAAGATTTATCGAGACTTGGACAGGTACAACCTTGGGGGTCAACACGTTGATTTCCCTCCCCATCCTTGCGAAATCTGCGGTTTTCATTTCGCATCGTCATCTTCGGACTTCCATTCAAGTTGCCTTCCCATTTATTTCGTCTCTATCAAACACTCGAAAAAAGTAATGGGGTGGGAAGTAAGTTTCCTTTCCTGGAAGTTTGTACTTTTATTTTGCTTATTTAACATTCTCAAAGATATGTTTCTCTCTGATTTTTCTATATTTAGCGAGCTAATTTATTCGTCATGAATATTTTCGACGACAGTTGGGGTGCATTAAATTGCTTTCTGCGTCTTGTGTTCAAACCCAGTTTTATACAGGCCGTCCCAGTGAGTTTTAATGGTTTCCGATGACGAATCGATGGCAATTCATCCTTTCAGGCGTGCAGGACGGCGATCTGTCGTCGGGTGCTTCATCTCCTGAATTAATTTTTGTTTTATAAATATAACATATTACGACTGGTTGGTGGAATGCCATTTGCACACATTTCTTGCCGTCGGAATTGAGGATATTAATTTGTCGAGACTTAAACGCGTTGATATCCAGGCTGACCTATACACCTCTTATCCTACGTATTGAGAAATATTTTCCTCCCATAAAAACTGCTGCTCGTGTCCGCGTTATATTCCGAGCTAATTAGGCGTCTGTGTGTCTGTAGGCAACCCCGCTTGACGATAAGGTGCGCGGGTTGCATGTCCCACAGGCGCTAAGCCGCTGCCCTCCTTTCCTCCAGTCATAACGGTGCTTTCCCGCACCGTACTCGGCAGATGAGCGAAAGCAAGATGGTTTGAAGTGAATTATGAGTAACATTTAGCATCGTCGTATCAATTTGCACATTTCGTCGAGGAACTTGCGGGCGAAAAGCCGGCTGCCGAGCTTAAGAATTATAGCCCACGCTATCGTAAACTTTCTTTTTGTATTGCTGGGCGTGATCACTTACAAGAATAAAGTTGTAGCCTGTCAATGGAGCTCTTATATTCCTTCTTTCTACCTACCATTTCGTTACTACAAGGAATAGATAAAACCTCGATAAAAGTACTGCTGCCTGGCTCAGAGTAATGCGTAAAATAAATTAATCCAAAGTTTCAATCCAAAATCCAAAAATTAACTGATCCAAAGAGTTTTTCGAGAAATTTTTATGTAGGTTTTATACTTCTTTAACGGTTAAGCAAGTGTTGCAAAAGTAAGTTGCAATTATGGATTACGAAGTAATTATCAACGTTTACTGAAGCACGTGTTTCGCTACATGTTAACAGAAATGACCCATCATTCAGTGTGAGTTGAAATTTGGCCAAGAGAATCGTGGAAGGAAATATTTTGTCGACTGTTGTTCTTTCGAAAAAAACATGTTTAAAACTTTTACCGTGATTCGGCTTTTTTCTATAAATTAAAGGTTGCTCCATTGATTTATTCATGACCTAGTGAATGTGTCGCTCTCCAGACAATATTTATAATATATACGTTCAAGCATTGCTTTAATGGCCTAAACTAAATGGCTTATGGCTATCATTTTATTACCTTGTCAATGGAAAGAATATAAAATGATAGCTTTTAACATAAAAATTAGCGATGCAAAATATTAGTTTTCAGTGCTGTTTTGAATAATGAGGGTAAGAATATCGTGCGATGTTTCAGTAGTGAAATTATCTACTCCGCATTTCTTTAATTTATTGACTTAAAGCTAATTCAAGTTTATTCGCCTTTCACCTTCGTTATCCGTATTTAATGGGCACTTAAAATATCAGGCGCGGTGGATTCGGAGCTCTTTTCCACATTGCCTCCTCGGGCTGTTTATATTCGTGGACGTGGCGGGAACCGGTTGATGAAAGCATCCCAAGCATGCCGGGGCATTAAGAACCATGGACATCAGCCAAGGTTCCCCGTCGCGATCGCATTAGGATGAGGAAAAGTCGTCCGGGCCCTCCTAGTCCACTAATGCCTTTTTTTCCTCGGTACTGCTCTGGGAGATATTGGTATCACGAGTGAGAGCGTCGGGTTGTTCATTAACCTCGCCGGTTTTGGGTGTAACCTGAGTGGGTGGTTCGTTCGGCATTGTGCGGTTTCTCGCACTCTGACACGTAGTGGAAAGTATACCGACCGTTTTCGTTGCTCCATTCCTCCTTTTACGAGCCAACTCGAAGAGCAAGTCTTACGACGAGCGATATCGCGCAGTCAGGTTTTGGCTGTGTGATCAGGGCGCAGATACGGAAGCGACATAGGTGGTGACGATGAGTTGAAATATTGAGTTTCCACAATTGACAGAAGCACTCATTTGAACTTACTGTTATCGAACTGTGAAATTAGCTGGAAAACACGTAATTGCAGTTTTTCTGTTAGCTATGATTGATGTGATTGTGGATGATAAGTACTGGTAGGATACATGAATTGATAATAATATCTGTACGTATACTGAACTAATACTTTAAAAATGCAAAATAAAAGAAGAAAAGGAGAATACTAAATAAATTATGATTAATTATACTTAAAAATATCATTCTTGAGGCTACAGAGACCTGGAAATGGAAAAAAGTTTTGGACGTAATAGGGAGAGGAAGGAAGTATGCGTTGCTGAAGAGAAAAATAGTGTAAGAAAAGGGATGGAATAACACAGTAGGGACGATCTATCAGATTATATACAAACTATTAGTTAACTATTATGTTTAATTTTATTGTTTGTGAGTAAAAAGTATTGATTTAATGATCGATTTATGAGCTCGAATTAGCAAGACCCTGATTATCGGATAATTGCATTAATAGTCGTCCCATTTTGCATTATGCTGGACACCGAATTGTCAGTGTAAGATGTTTACTACTGCTTTGCCATGAGAAGTACAGATTTTTTATGAAGTACGAATGTGACGTCAATATCCCCCGTTCGAAAGCTTTATTTCTTTTTCGTACGTAAGTCTGTGCGTCGAGATTTGTTCTCAAAACTGAGTCAAGTGTAGAATTGTATTTGCTTTCTTCAGTAATGGAATATGGGTTATAGTACTTAAAAATTGTTGACATTGGAATCGCTGTAGGTATATCTAAGTACTTTTTCACGTGTCGCGCATTGTTTTCCTGTGCCGTTGATTGAACCTGTGAATGAAATATCCCAAGTAGAAGACATAATGAGCGTTTTTTTTGCTGGAACTAGTAATATCACCAGACGAAGAAACGCCACCCCTAAGGAACGCGTGAATGTTCTAGCATCGTCTATTTTCAAGTCATTATTTTAACTATCGCGTGCCTAAATGCTTGTAATTATCTTCCTCGCGAAGGTGAGCTTCTCAGGTGGTAGTTTGAAAACAATCTAGGATCTGCATTTTTTTCAATCTGAGTGTTATTTCCAGATCTAGTTTCAACCTCGAGGACTTTTCTCTCGTTACGATAAGGCCGTGTAGAGATCTCAGGGCTTAAATTTTACCTCCGTTGTGATTCTCTCTCTGCTGTCTGTTTAATAAAAATCTAGAATCTTAATTGCTCTCAATCCTGGAGTTATTTCCCGACCTTGTTGTATCCCTTGAGGCTGTTCAAGCATCCGCGTCTACATACTACCCTTAGAGATATAGGCGTGTGGCAGGAGGAGTCGTGACATAAGTCATGAAAAAGGGAGGGAATAGGACAAAGGAGTGGTGTTTCGATATGTTTTTACGATAAAAACTATTGATTCTAGGAAAGAAGTAGTTCATGTATCTATCAGTTGGGCATTGTATCTCTCTTATTGTGTCACTTCCGTCAATATTAAAACTGTAGTGCGGGGTTTAAGTGACATCCTCCCGTGTCACCCTGGAATTCGCGTGTTTTGAAAAAAAATTTCGTGATAGAATGTGGGTTAAATGCTACAGTAACCGAAATATATTAAAGGAGTGTGGTTCGTTGGTTCGACTGTATTGAGAGACCGAATGAGAGTCGAATAACGAAACAGATGTATGCTAGTAGAGTAAATCGTGTGAATGGAAGGCGTAGATTGCGAGAGTCATGGGTGAATGTCATAGAAGTGACAGAGGAGGAATATTAGGAGCCTTAAGAATTGGGTAGCGTGCATGAAGCAATGCATGAGTGTAAGAGAATCAAAAGAGGTATGCAAGTATAAAGCATTGTGGAGAAAATTAGTAAAAGCCAGTTTTCTAGGCATAACGGCAATGACTTAGCTCTTTGACTCTGCGTACCCCGAAAGGAAATGACGAGATTGGGTATGTATGTAAGTAATCTCAGCCTAACTTCTAATAAGCACAAGACGGTAGAGATCTCGGAGCCCCATTCTTTTGATTCACCCCCTTCTTGTATCTGTCTCATTCCTCGAGGTCTTCCTTGCCCTGAGGGTTTATTCGAATGCGTCCCTTTTTTGCTCGCGTGGAGCTTATTCCGGGGAAGGTTTGGATTATTAACGAGCTTATTGCGCGGAAATTTACATACGTTAACGGTTACATACTTACCAAACTCGGCGGAATCGTTCTTGCACGTCTAGCGTCAGTAGTGAACTGCGTTCGAATATTTCTTGCGCAAAAAATAACCTTCCCGACGAGGACTGTGACTCCCCCACTTCAACAACCACGCAAGCGTGGGAATTAAGGCTCCCTGCGTTTGATATTCAATGATTTATGATGCCCGAGGAAAGATGTATAACGTTTACGAGCCTCGTATGCCTCGGGCGATAGAAGAGTGGGTTAGGTGCTTTTTTCGATCTAGAAATGTATTCCCGACGGATTTCCCACCTGAGAATGCTTATTTTTGCGACGGGAGTGGTAGCGTTTGCGAGACCTTCCTTTGCAGCGTTTTAACCAGCGAATTCGCGAGAACCGTCGTCGTCCGGAGTTAATGCTTCGCGGAGTGTTAAGGCGTGGAATTCCACGTCTTGAGATTCTCATCACCCGCCTCGCGTCGAGGTTTCATTCATTCATGTTTATCTGCGCGGAGTGCGTTAATCAGGTGACGAGTTACGTTTTGAAATGCGGAAATTTCAGTCGTCAATGTGACTGGAGGGCTGGGGCACGTGAAATGCAGTGGGATTTATTCCGCTCATTACGCTCCGATCTCGAGCGTTTTTTCCCCAGGCTTGGATAGTTAATGCGCGCGAGAGAATTTTAAATTCATGCAGTCACTACTCTGTTGAATGTTTAGCTATTATTATTCTGGATTAAGTGTGTTGGATATCGTCGCTTAAGGCTCTTTTTTTTAACACGGTCGTGGGTGTGTAGTGAGAGCGATTACTATTAATTTCGCAGTAATGTGAGCAATGAATTGAGCTTGATGTAGGCTTTTTTAATTTCTCGATAAATATTTATGAAACCTTCACAAAGCTTTACACTGAGTTGACTCAAATTAGCTAATAACCGTACACTTACTTCGCTTGCTGCTTTGGCTCAAAAGCCGTCGCTGGAAATTTCCGCAAAAGATGATCATTTTCAACTTTTGTATCTATTTAAGGAGTTAACATAATTTAGTATTGTGTATTAACGCTAAAACAGTGTTTGAGGTGGATCATGCCTTGCGTTTACCGAATACCTGCTGTATTTGCTCTTATTGGTGTTCTCCTTGTCTCTCGCTGCTGATGGAAATCGTGTCATCAACATTTGGGTTTTTAGAACAAGACGTATGAATTAACTCCTGTGAAGATTTTTTAAACCTAGTTTTCTTTATTGTTTGTTTTTAATCCTCAAGTTGTTGACTAGTCGTTCGAATGTTATGTAATGTAGTCGTCCAAGTGTTTGAACCGATAAAATGATGTATTTTATTTAAACTTCCTGCAATAACCAATGCCCAATGGTAATTGACAAATTTAACCTATTTGCATCTTCAGGGTCGAAGGAATATTTTCATGACCAGTAGCGCCGAACATATCAGTGAGTTTTTGAAATAGATACACGAATTTTTGAGTATTCGAATAAATTAATCAATTATTGCTAGAGTATATTCAATGTGATTATTTGAATAGTTTCTTTATATTTGCAATGTCATGTCGTGCAAAGAGATGAATTGGTCGGCTGTTAGTCATTAATGAAAATCTTTTTGTTATTAAGGATAATGTGAACAGAAATAAACGTTTCAATGCTTTAGTGAATTAATTAATCGAATGGCATAGCGCTCTCAGGTCTATGTCATTAACTATATTTATTATACTAATTCTTAATTTAAATTCAAGCTTATACAAGTGCTCATCGATAAAATAGTTGATTTTTTTTTCTGTTAGTCTACGGTATAAGAATGAAACCTCGTTTCTCTGTTTCAATAAAGTTAACAAAATTAAATGAATCGTTACGTCTAGTCACCCGCATGTTATTGCCAGTGTGAGTAATCGTTCCATGCGAACGTGGATTAATTGGGTTGGGAATTAAATTATAAAGGAGAGGAATGGGGGCAATTTTCTGAAAATCACATCTCTCACGAAAGGGAGAAAATGTTTCTTTTATTTATTAATTATTCGTCGGTGGACTCGGCGGATTAAATAATTACGATAATTGGACCGATCCGTCGCCTCGGGTGGAACCGGCCTCAGGGCTCGGGGTTCACTTGTGGCTTCTAGGCACACGAGAATTTAATCTACTAGCTGCTGCGTTATTTCTTCCCGCACCCTTCGGCACCATTCTGGCACACCGCGGATGCAGTAATTATGACGCCGCTCCGGCGAAAGCCGTGTGCTGCATGCAAATCCTTTTCCCGATCCATATCTTTACTTCCCCGAAACTCGACTGCTTTGAAATAAAAAAAATCAGAACT
Source organism: Pyrrhosoma nymphula (assembly GCA_963573305.1). Taxonomy (NCBI): domain Eukaryota; kingdom Metazoa; phylum Arthropoda; class Insecta; order Odonata; family Coenagrionidae; genus Pyrrhosoma; species Pyrrhosoma nymphula. The sequence goes on from OY754329.1 coordinate 102,420,438, forward strand.
CACTTCAAGCTCGAGCGTGCTGGAGTGTCGAGTTTCTTTAGTTTTTTCATTAATTTTATTTTTTTTAATATTTCGTGTGTTTCTCGGCACCCCGTGACGTGTTTCCTTTTTTTCTTCAATGCTTGCACCCTTTGATCTCACCCGGCTTGATATCGCGTCGGGGTATATATTTTTTTATACGTGCATACGTCCGAAAAGTCTCTCGTCCCCTGATTCCCCCGTCTCCTTTCGTTCCCACCCTCTCCAAAGCTTTTCCCCGTCGCAAGAATACCTTTGACAGGGTCTCCTACCACGTCGTCCGAGTCGTCCAGGGGTGTGAACAAATTCACAGAAACTGCTCCCCAACGACACCTCCGAATAAAGAGCATGCGACGCAATGGAGAAACTCTTGAGGGAAATGTACGTATTCATCATTAGGCGCCCCATTGAATAAATGGTAGGCCCATGCACACTCCTCGCTATAACTTTCCCGGCCTTCCTGGGAATCTTCTATAATGTTTCCTCGCATTAAATTTTGCCAATGTTGTTGAAAGTCTTCTCCGTCTGGTCACTTCAATCAATTGATCAAACTCTTCTCCCCTCATCACCTCTTCCAACCACCCACTCTTCCTCCTCCTAATCTCCTCAAGAAGTTTCCGTACCCGCCATAGCAAGCAGGCACTCGTTTGTCTTCCTTGCGTTTCTTCTTTCTTTCTCCGTTATCTTCCAAATGTTGGGGGAAGAAATTGATTTTTATATGGCGTGTTTTGTTAGAATTTGTGTCTTGATCTGGTCTTCTTGCAGTCGCGAATGGTGTGCGGGTGGAAGGAATTCTTGACTTTGTGTATTCCACGGTGAATATTAGTTATATTGTCGCTTTTGCGTGTCCTACAGACTGTAGTATGGGTTATGCGTGATGTTACACCTCCGTATGAAAGGGCGGGCGGTGGAATGGAGGAATTCACTGCGAGAGGGAGAGACGTGGCTTTGAGAATTTAATATTTTTCATCGAATCAGAAAGCGCGCCCGTGGTGTTTCATATTTTTCTTCCTTTCCGGAAAATGAAAGGGTCCGCAGATCCACGCGCGCCAATTTCCGTAATTTTGTCGCCCCTTTATCTCTCCTCCGTCGTTCCCAGGCGACGGCGTCAGGGTCTCGCATTTAGGGTGCGCTGTTAGGGTTCGTTCAGTATCCCAAGGGGCGCCGCGGGAACAATCCTTTCTGCAAATCCTTTGACGCGCCCTTTTCCACCACACCCTACTGTTCCCTTGATCGTCAATCCAGGGTCCTGATTTGTGGCGCGGTTTGAATGGAATGTGTCGACGCGGCGACTTTGCGGTGGAACTGAACGACTTCACGCTTGGAATCACCGCTCCGTGACATCTCGTTTGCATCGATATTTGTCGACGTGGCCTCATTCGAGGTAAATGATTCGTACCCTGTGGCAATATGGAGAATATTCGATGATCATAAATGTGGGAAGAGAGGATTAGGGGTTACGAGCTACTTGAAAGCAGTCAGGAGGTCTGAAGAGCAGAAGAGATGTAGCAAAGAAGAATGGACTACGGAATTTCGTGAAAGAGTTCATACTTGTTGCTCCTGACTTACGCGTTCAGTTTTCATGAAAGTACTGTGGGAAAAAGAATTATCTATGTTGTTACAATGCCTGTAAATGAATGAGAGGTTCCACATATCTTTGTGGCATCAAATAGTATAGTTTTATCGACTCTTGACTTAGTAGTCATGTGGTAAGAGCGTGAGATCACTGTTTAGGAGGCCCTGAGCTCAAATTTTGGTAGAAGATTCCTGTTATTAAGTTGGAGCTTTGTGTGCTTCGTTAATTTCCGAGCTGTATATCTTTCTCGGAAACAGGCTCTGAAATGACAAAAAAAACTTTCTGGTCCGGTCTTGTACAAGAAGAATTAAGTTATCGCCACCGTCTAAGTTAGGTAACTTACATTTAATTTCTTTGGCTTGGACCTTAGTTTTTTCCTCCAGTTTAACGTCTTTATCTTGAGTTGGTATTTAATGAAAAAAATGTAGATTCTTCTCGGTATCATCGCATTGAAGGGAATTGAGCTGCAGCCTGAGGATCGCTAACGTCGCATGTGTTGGTTAACGACAGCTTTCAGCCGAGTACCGATGTTCTTCCAACGATGCAATACTCCTGCCTTGCTTCCTTTGTTTTTCCGTTCATCCCCTCGCCCCGCCGAGTGAAAATGCAATTATATTTCGTCTCCGAGAGACACCCCAGATGGCGCAAAGGGGGAAGAGGATCATGCAAACGAATATTTTTTTCCAGAGCCTTCTCTACACATCACCCACCCGTTTCCACGAGTCGAAATTTTCCTCGGGGATGATAATGTGGTGGACCGGGTAAATGGAAGAGGGTGCGTATTCCATCCAGCCGGCACCCCCTTCTACGTCTTTATGCATCTCTCTCCCCTTTGACGGCGCCGGTTCTGTGCGAGACGAAGGGTCCAACACCCGTGGCCACTTCCTTTTGACGCCCACGGTCATGACTGGGGCGTCGCGTCTGTAATCTCGGTCCCTCAATCACGCAAAACATATCTTTCCGCCTGGGGGTGGGCGGTGGGGAGGGAGGGGCTGGTAATTCGGTGGTTGGAATGGTTTTTCTGGAGGGTTTGTGCAGGGGTGAGATACGCGTCGGATGGAGTGGGTTCTGGGGGGTTGGACGATTCGAAGTTTGGACGTCGGAGTGCCTTCATGGGGTGATTAAAGCAGCCCTTTGAAATCTCGTCGGTTTCTCTCCCCGCTTTTTTTCTTTCGAGTTGCTCGCACGCGAAAATGAATATCTACTGTCATCGCTCGGGTTCGCTCAAGCCCTTGAAATTTTTCTGAAATTCATTTTCGACGGTGTTGCAATTAAAATCGAATTTTTTCGCGAGTCTTAGCCATTTTTGTAAATACTCAATACCACCACCGGTGAAATGAAAGATTATTCCAATTTTTCGAGGTTGAAGGCGCATATTTACGAGAAAATCCTTATTTTTCCCGTAGTTGGATGGTTTTGCAGTCATTAATAAATCAATCTGAAGCATTCTATCTTATATTATGCTGGACATTCAGCTGTAGTAAACCTACTCAAAACAATATTATAGACTTGTGTTTTGTGTATTTAGTGTGTATGAGGAACTGCATTCAATAATTATTGAGAATTCCCTCGGTTACTAGAAGTCAATTAAGGTTATTCTCGTTTTAATCAATTTTCAAGCACGTTTTGGAGAAGTCGAGTTTGGTAATTTAGTCAAGACGCTTAGACTTAGGCGCTTTCAATCTTTCTTTCACCGCTATTCCAAGTTCTGAGTCATGAAACTTCATGCGTGGACCGGAAGAATTACTTTATACCTTGCCGTTTCGCTTCCGAGTTTTTCTTCCGGAAAAGAATTTGCCCCGAGTTCAAAAGCATTTTAATTTTCTGGCGATAAATTACCACTGCAATTCCGCTCAGCCACCGCATTCGATTTGCTTTAACCGTTTGACTCCCTCTCGAGAGGTTCGTCATAAGGCCCGCCAGACGGTCATCAGAAGCGAGCGTCTATGTGCTGAAGAGGAGAGAAAGCAAGATGTATGTGTATACGTTCGGTCCTTTTTGCGGAGACTGGACGAAGAGGTCGTGTGAGGGGAGGAGGAGCATGTTGCGATTACGCAAGCACCGTTAACGCGTACTCGAGGCGTCTTCGCTGTCCTTTTCTGTGTCCTCGTCTCTTTTCCCCTGCGTGACCCTTTCCGAGCTCTGGAGAACGCAACTTCTCCGTCCGTCCTCATTCGGCACTCCGGCCGCGAGAGGTCCTCGCGGTTGCAAGGCGCTTGGAGATCGAATGAGCGTGGAGCCGGAACCAACCACCTGGTGATGGTTCACTTCGTGATGTGGAGCGCGTTTTTCAGTCCCATCATCGGGGTGCAAACGCCGCTGCGCTGTGACACTCGAAAAGTTGTGGAGTGTCCGCGTTTGTTGTCGGGCGGCGTTTTCGCGAGTGCTTGCCATCCGGGATTTCGTCTCGATTTTCATTTACCTTCTCATAGTTTGTGGATACGGTTGAAAGCACGTATTTCCCGACGGCTTGATGATTCAGAACTCCATTTCTACTTCAGTTTCTGTGTATCAAAAATAGTACTTATGTTTCTAAGATTTTGTGATGAATTAATATATTTTACTGCGTCAACGTTAGTTGTATCGTCTTCTTTTATGATATCTTCCTTACAGAATACGAAGAAATTGACGCTGATGATATAAAGGATCACAAAATCATTAAAACAGCAAATCACTTATCATGAACTGGAACTGAAGAAGATTATGGTTAACGACGGTCAATGACGGGGCTCGAAAGAATGGTCAAAGCTTTGAAAAATGATGTTTTTTTTCAGCGGTAATAATACGTAGGACCTGTGTGATTTCAGATCAATTTCATGAAGATGATAATGGGGATAATGTGCGTAAGTGCGGAAGAATAAGGAAGAGAACAGAGAATTAATGGATGATATAAGTAGAGACAGAAAATATTAGGAGCATAAGAGACTTGATGCAAGGCAAATGGATGGTTTCCTAGGAGAGTTTAGATTCGACCCCACAGTAGAGTGAATTAAGGTTCTGGCCCGTCCAGCTACCTACTTATTTATCGCTGACACACCAAAGTAATAAATGATTGGCGTCAAGTTAGGCCTCACTTTCCAGGGAAGATGAGTCATTACTTTGAATGAAATGTATGCCCCTCCAAAATTTAGCGGTTTAGCGATTGGCACCCGTACCTCTTAAATTACACATTGGGCCGCGGCACTGGTGAATTGAAGGATGGCCACAATGTTCATTATGCATTTAAAAAATGGTGCCCTTAGAAATGCTCTCGTCAGGGTTTGGTATCACCGAGAAATTTGAAGCAAATGAGGATAGATCACGTACATGATTTTCTTGGAAACTCGCGTTTCTAAGGCTGCTTGGCTGGCTTTACTCTCGAATATAACAAAAATGAATCCTAAATTCCAGTTTAGAAAAGTAAATCGTTTTAACATTCCAATAAAATGATCAAATATTACCTTCAGGAATGTTTCTTCGACTTGATGACTAATCCGTGTTTAAAATGTTTTACATCATCCGCCTGAGCCCTAATATTCGTATAAACCGTTGTATGGCATACGCCAAGTTGCACGCTAGAAACGCAATAATTGGGCGAAATGATCACTATTCTCTGTTGGGAATGCAATAATTTTCTCTCTCTTTCTCTCTTGAGCTGCGTCGCTAAATACTACGGCTCGCAGCAACGTTACCGGAATGGGTTAATCTAAGTGGTAATTTTAAATTTTAAAAATTCCCTTTACTTTTTCCCCATTACTCCCCGTCTAAAAAAATTTCCATAGTCTACATCCGTGTAAGCCACCTTAAGGATGTGTGGCACGGGGTGATTTCACGCCAGACATGCAACGCTCTTCCCAGTTCGGGATTTTATTTTATTTATTTATTTAAAACATTGTTCACATACAGCAGTAGTGCCAATTTACAGTGAAACATTTAACAATAAACATGACAGAGGACAAAAATACAATAACAACATAGAAATCAGCAATGCAGATCCCAACATGGAAAGGGGAAATATTTAATTTGTTGACAGGTGGGACATAGCTTGGGTGGTGAAATGGCTACATGATAAATAAAAAGGATCGACAGCGTGATCGACAGGATCGAATCTTACTCGATCCCCCAACCCCTAGGCGATGACTGAAAGCTGGCAGGTGAAGTGCAAGGCCAAACCAGAAACCAGTGGAGTGCTACGTTGAAAAACATTCTAACAGGCAATACACGGATTAACATACCACTACTGAGTAGTATAACTTATATGGTACTATTAGTTTCTCTAATGGGTACTGAGAGATACAAAATCGCGCGGAAATGTAATCATGCGGGACATTTTAATCGGGATGAGGCGATTGTAATAATATCGTATTGAATACGTGTACAAAGTCTAGTACACCAAGCGACCTCTTCGCAATCGCGAGAATGATATATGTATCTCATCCTCCGTGTGAAATCCGTTCACCTCGCCCAAAATGGCGCTTCCATCTTCGGGGTCATAGTTATGAAAAGTATTACCAGGTCTTGTTTGGGATCCCTTCTCTCTTGAGTCACAACAATCTTCGGAGGAATTCGCGGGGTTAATCCGGAGGGGAGGTTGGTTGACGGCAGCGATGGAATCTTTCATTGCGGGAAACGGAGGAACTAAGAGAGCCTCGAGGCGCCTCATGCCCCAAAGTCGACGTCTTCCCAGCGAGTTTGTGTTCGAGCCGAGGGGAGTGAGAGGAAGGGGGAGGATATGGAACGGTGGAGCGAGTAGCATTCGGGGAACGACTACGAATGCCGACGAGCCCCAACAGCCGTAAAAGTAAAAGGCGGACGAATGCAGCAATGTGTTGTTGTGGTGCTTTCATGGATGCACTTTTCTCGCCGAGGAGCGTCATAAAAACCCTCTGCAATTTCACCCTCGTACGTCACGCTCGCGTAAAAAGAAAGGACGGTAGTTCCCTCAAAAGTCAACCCATTAAACTTTCACCGTTATGCCTTCCACGCTACTCCTTCATGTCCGGGTCATCCGATCAATCCCCATGGCCCTCATGCGGCCATTGGTCATGATTTTATTTCGCCCGGAACATGTTGAGGGCATAGACCTCGCATAATTTTCTGGCGCTGCGAGGTGGTCGATTTTGGAGTATAAGCTTCGGAACTTCCCAAACCCTACAAAATTGTGGAGGATGTTTGTTTAGTGTGGAGGGTCAGTCGGGAAACGTTTCTAATTGCAGCCAACACGAGCGCTTCGAGAATTTGGATGGCTCACCACTACCTGGCGTCCCGTTTCGACTCATATAACACTGATACCTCAATATAGGGTTTCTTGTGAAGCCATAGTGATTGGTAATTTAAATTATTTGCCTTGCGTTTTTGTGCCTCAAGCCTGAAATGTAAGCCTTTTACTTCCTTTGATGATCATTTTGTGGGAAATCGGACGATGATGATCGGGAAAGGATGTGATCATTCTAACCCGAATATGTGTATTTCATAATGTATGCGGCCCAATAGGAGAATGGCATCCACCCTGAATACCCAAACCTACCTTCGGGTCTGTCATTGGGTGTTGAAATTATGGATTGAAGAAGTAGTTTCAACGCTTGGTGGTAAGGAAATTGAGTTATTCTATGTATAGTCGCTTTGATCGATCAACCAGAAAGTTGGTGTTTGAGGTAAAATGTGTGGAGAGCTATCTCAGTAAGGGTTTAATGTTGGATATTAATGCCCTTCTATCGGTAAAGATCAGAGGTTGCCCAACGATATGGATAAATTTACGTTCAAGACTGCCCAAGAGCCTACTAGTATTGAAAGAACATTTACGATTAGAATGTGTAAGATGATGGTTACGTATGGTATTCCCCGTTTAGTTTTTGTTAAGATCAGTATGAATACGTGTGGCTTCATTTCTTTACATGGTGGAAGAAAACAACGAAACCTCAATCACGGCTTTAGACTTCTTTTGTGAATCTAAGCATTCACCGTAGAAGCATAGTATGCAGTCTAAAAGCTTTTATCTGAGAGAGTTTAGCTTTTTTTCGTTTAGATTTTGCCTCTTCATCGCATGAGAATTTGGCTTTCCGATTACATAGGTGTATTGTCTTTGTAATATACTTCGTATTGGATTTCAAAATATGTAGAAGCATCCGCAAATAATATATTCACCGTTGAAGCATAAAATGCTGTGATAAGGCTTTTATCTCTGGGTCTAGTTTGTTTCTATTGAGCCTTTGGTACTTTATAGCATTAAAATTGGCTTTCCGATAATGGTGCCTTACGTATCTTTGTTATATCCTTGGTATTGAATTTCAAAATAGAACTGCTTCTTTCTCTGTATTTTACGTGAAGCGAAAGTTCATCAGGGACAATTAATTTAAACGTATACATTGTTCGCACTCCGACTGGATCACGTGCAAATATTAATTTTTTTAAATTTTCGTGTTTATCCTCGTATTCGTTTCATATTCACCACGATGACCCCCCCTTCTCCCCACACACACACGAATAAGACCTTTGTCATCCATAACTTGGTATAATCCTCCCCCTGAAGAGCGTATGAAAAACAAGGCTTCCCTTGTAAGCTTCGCTCAGTGATGCACTAGCGGCCAATCCGCTTGCTCGTCGAGCTGTCCCACCGGTTTAACCAGCTTTTTTTCTTGCGTGTGGACGTTTAATGAGGAAAAGTATTCCGCGCGGCAAATTCTTTTCGGGAACCCGAGTCATTATTTCTGGTAAGCCTCGTCAAATAAGAAAGTTCGGATTAGTTTTTTTGACGCTGGAGGAGCACAAAGAATACGGCATCACGGATTCTCGTCTCACTCCTTTTTCTCTTCGAAAAACTTTTCATTCGAAAGCTATGCTTAGAGAAGGATTTCGACTTTGGACGGCGTCGAGGATTCCAGTATTCCTTTCCGAGACTAAAACTCTGTTAGTATTTTTTTCTGTGATTCTTTTTGCTTTGAGCATAGTTGAAAATTTTTCGCCGAGGATTCCCTCGTTTTTGCGTCCCAAGCCAGACATATAATTTCCCGAAACGTCCAATTAATCTCTGACTTAGGTGTGGAATTAAGTTTCAGTCCGGGCTTGAGTTTTCTCTGTCGTGATAACCTCCCTTATATCCATCGCGTCAGCCGAGACAGTTGAGAATTTTAACTTTGAAATTCCGTTGAAGAAATTTAGTGTTGGTGGTTAAACAGAGAGACTATTTTTTATTTCTTACTCCGTGGATATTTTTCTCATGGCTTTATTCTCCGTCAGTTTGTCTGAAGGTAAATTGTACAGTTGGTGTGAAGGCTTCCGCGGTGCGTTGAAGATGAAGGCCGTATTTTTTCGGGCGATCCACCCTCAAGCGTCGTTCTTTTTAAGGCAACAGCGTCATGCTGCCGTAAATATTAGTGTTGGCAGTGAATGCAGTTACGGATGCATTTTCTGTAAATTTTACAGCAAATGTAGCTTTAAATTTTACGGTGCTGGATAACTGGTGCAAGACGAACTGGTGAAATGAATTGCCCTTTTGGTTGACAGATTTCAGTTGTGATAAGTTAATTCTTCTAAGGTTTATCAAACGGAAAATGTATTGCATATTCAGCAAAATCTCTCTGATCTTAATGGCTTTGGAATTGTTTAGAAAACAATGTGTAACACAAGTGATACATCATGTAAACACTTTTCCAATCACACTAATGAGAACATATTTTCAGCCCAATAAACGGCTCTCAAGAACAATATTAACTTCGATGATACTCTTCACTATTCAAGTATGAGAGCATCCAATAGTAGGGAGTAATTATAAATTCTAACTGTTGTTCTTCTTAATTTAAATTCTTGTTTTATGGATGCCTAAATAGTTATGAAAAGTATTACCAGAATTAAAAGGGTATAGTTTAATGCATGTTGGTGACTACTCACCCCCTGCCACACACCCTTGAGGTAGCTTGCAGGGTACTTTTTAGATGTTTTAGATGAATTGTAGTATGACGTGAAGCTAAGAACGGAGATGTCAAATGGGTAGGTAGCCATATACAAGCACAATTTGTGGTAAGACTTTTGAGACAATTTGAGGCAAGAGAGGTAGGGTAAGACTTAGATTTAAGTATTGGAGATGAATCATATCTCATTTGATATCGCGAATATTTTATAAAAAAGAAAGTGATAAGAACGAGAGTTATGAGAAATGGGCTAAATAAGTAAATTGACGTACTCATACTATTTCAGAATAAAGTGACAATTATGACGAAATTTATAATATTATCTCTACAAACTGGTGCTCGTATTTAGAGTCAATTAGGTATGTAATAAGTTCATCGCTCTGTCTCTCGTGGTGTTTTTGATTTGGTGAATTTGGCTGTGGATAATTATGGATTTAACTTTGCTTGGATGATTGCACTTTGCACCTCCTTTCTCACGCCCTTAAACTTTCACAATCGTGGACACTTCTCCTGTCTCCTCCATCGCCTCAAATTTCCTCCCATCCAACTCGTCCTCTTAAAAGTTCACGCCGACGATAACCAATATTTAGTCGACGATTGCGGCCCTCGAGAAATAACGAGGTACTTATTTTTTCAGGGAGAGAGAGAGAGAGAGTGAGTCCCTGGAGTCGACTTCGTAATGGGTCTCCGGAAGCTCTCTGGATTCCTTCCTTCGTATTCATTTATTTTTTTTCCGTCCCCCACCCTCCCTTTCCCGCCTCTCTTAATCGCCACTCAGTCTCAATGCGGGTCCTTGTCTCTTAGATTCTTTTTTTTCCGTCCCGCCTGCGATCCTTTATAAACATTCCGTCTTCTCCTCGGCCATCGCTCTTCGTCACTCTCGCAAACCAACCCCTTCTCCTTTTGGGAGGCTCCTAGTTCGGTTGACGTTGAACACAAGAACATAACTTCAAAACGTTACTTTAGAGCATAACGTATAAATATTCCGTCTTTTATTCCGCCGTCCCTCTTCGTCACTATCGCAAATCAACCCCCTTCTCCTTTTTGGGAGGCTCCAAGTTCTGTTCATGTTGAGCACAATAACGTAAGTTATGAACATTCCGTCTTCTGTTTCGCCATTTCTCTGCGTCACTCTCGCGTATCAAACCGCATCGAGAAGGCTCCGAAGTTCGGTTCACATTGAACGTAGGAACATTACTTAAAAAACGCCACTTTAAAACATGACTTATAAACTTTCCGCCTTCTCTTCCGACATCGCTCTTCTTCACTCTCGCAAACCAACCCCCCTCTACTTTTTGGAGGCTCTAATGTTGGTTCACATTTAACACAGGGACATAACTTAAAAACGTAACTTAAGTACATAACTTGGGTAAGAGACTTGATGTTTACTGGCGTCATTTTGTTGTACTACATGCCTGATATAGAAAGAGGTAAACTTTGTGTAGTCCACGATAAATTTATATGCAACTTGCTGGCCTTGCTGTCTTACTAAGTCGTGTTCAAGACTGAAATGACTTTTTATGTCAAAACCTTGGTCAGCAAGTTTAATAAAACTTTTTCTTAAATAAAAAAGTATTTTGGACTCTGCGAAGTTAAACTCATTTTATGTGATAACTTAGGCGTTTGAATTTGAGTATGTGACCCGGAGAGTGTTCACAGCGTGCCTTGATGACATAATTTAACACAGATAATTTAATGGGACCATCTTTCACCTCTTGAAGTTATGCTTTTACGTTGGTCAATCTCGAAGATGGATGGTTTATCAGGTTGGTCAGTCAGGAGCTACCTTGACAGGTTTACGTGCTCCACCATTGCAGTGTTATGCAGAAGTGAGCGCAAGTTATTTTAAAAGATGTAGTCTCTTCACTTTGAGACTGCGAGTTGCCATGTACGAATGTACAACCAAATGGGTTACATTTCTAAAATGTGAAGCCATTTTGGACACTCGACACACAGATTATATTAATCCTATGGTCACGGTAAGGTAAAAGAGAATTATTCATATCTTAAGATGAAAAAAACGCTCTACCATTCCATTCCTATTGTTTCCTCGACTAGTTTCGACTTTTTGCTCGTACTTTTTTTCTAGAGTTTTTATCACATTAGAGGGCCCATGGAAATAGCCTATGAGTAAAACGTCAAGGTTATAACTCCATGTGCAAAACGTCAGCCGAGGCTTTCTATTGAAGTGTGTAATAGCAAAGATTATTGTCTTCACTGTACATGTGCATTGATAACACCCTGCCACACACCCTTGAGGTGGCTTGCAGGGTATTCTGTTGATGAACTATGTCTCAATTCCACAAAGTCAGTTCATCATCACATCTCAATTTTAGTACCAATTATCATCGTTTGTTATTTACTTTATGTTTTTCAGCAATGGTTGTATGTTTGTGGTGATCGGGCCAAAATTTACGTTATGGTTATTTTCTTAATTTATGTTCTTTTACATGCTGTAAACGGGATTTTTGTAGCTGTATGCCGTTAAGTTATGTTGTAATGTTGAGTGTGAACGGACCGTAAATATTCCTCTCCCCTGCTCCCCCTTTCCCTAACTCCTCCTCCCTCAATTTAAATTCGCCTCGCCTCCTTCGGAGTTCGTCTTCTCTCTACCTTTTGTACAATCCTCCTTTTTTTCGTGTTTTTCCCTCCCTCCCACTCCACTTCTCGCTTCCTCTTCTCATCTTTCCCACACCCTTCCCCCCGATGTGTCTCTCTCCCCCCTCCACTTCCCCCCAGAAAGCTGTCATTTAAGGGAGTCTGCCGCTGTCATTCCTCTCAGAGCCATTGTTGTTGTCTCCCATATTTTAAAGAAGCGTTGGGGTCTTCTCCATCCCCACTTGCCTTTGATCTCTTCCCCCTCCTGGTCTGCATCGGTTACGTGGGCGTTCTTTGTTTGTCCTTCGTCTTCTCCATCTTCATCGCAGAATGGAAGAGTAAAAATGAATGTGGCGGATGCAGTGGTAAGGGCCATGGGACCAGGAGTGATGCAAAAGTGCTATTTGATCCCATAGAATGTTTCAAGGTTAAAATGTATAAAAATGTTCCTATTATTCTTCCTGCGTAGGAATTGTAATAGAATCAAGTTCAAGGAAACCGAGACTCGAACCGCAGACCACCACGCCAGTTTCTCATTTAGAATTCGAATAAATTTCTTCTGTTTCGAACAATCCCTGGATCCAAAGGGGGAGGACACTCAAGCCCTCCGGCCACGGTCCTTTCCAATTCAGTAATTGACTTTTTGCTCGTTTGGGGGAGGCGTCCTCGAAATGCTACACAGCTTACCCCTTCATTCCTCTCCGGACCGAGAAAAAAATCCCAACATGTTCCGCATCGCTTCTCCGTCCCTCCTTCTCCTTTCATTCTCCTCGCATCCCTTTCCCAAAAATGTTTACCGATGACGTTTGTTTTTTCCCGTCCATCCTGCTTTATTCAATCGTCCCAGATTCCTCTCGTCCCTCCTCCCCTACGTCCCCCCGAAAAGGCGGCTCCGCGGTGCAAGGTGGGCACTTAATTAGAAGGCATTTTTTCTGTCCTTTCCCTTCGTTTCGTCTCGAAAACGTCCCATCGCCCGGCATTCAAGTGGTTTGGGTATTTAACGTGGGAATCGATGTTTAGCGCGCTCGATGTTTTTTTTGTCGGTACGAACGAAAACTTGAGAGCTCAAAAATGTAAGTTGACGATGAAGCGAAATTTCTTTTTCAGTTTAATCCATTCTTTTACTTTACAAAGTAGATTGTCGTGTTCTGTTTTGTAGAAACTGACATTGCTCGATCTGAGGTAAATTTTAAAAAATCTTCTTGAACTCGAATATCGAAGGTAAAATTCAAGAAATCTTCTTGAAATCTTCGGAAATTCTACGGACGAATATGTGTAATGCTTTAAGAGCGCTTAAGTTAAAGATAAATCCAAGTTGTCAATAGAGGTTAGGGAAATAGACTCTAGAGGAGCCTATTTCCTCTGCTTTAATTACTTTAAGAGCACGCTGAAGTTATTTTTACGCCGCTTCTAAATTTTGCTTTTAACGAGGTTTGGATACTTTACTCTGAACCCACTATATTTCACACTTAATGCTGTAAAAATTGTGCTTTAGGTGTGATGAGAATTCACTGCAGAGGACTATGATTTTTACCGCAATGTAGTTTGGTAATTGATTATTACAATGCCTCTAAATAGAATTTTCAGTCTAGATAATTTTTTTCTAAAATTTGAAGATGTTTTCTGGATATGTATACGTTTATTCGTGACAGCGAGTTTGGGAAAGAGGGAAAGTCAAAGAATTGAATTATTTGCTCATAATTATTTCATATCCTTTCCTTTAATTGACCGAGTGACTCTTGTTTTATTTTATATTTCTAGAAACGTTACAAACTTGAAAAGGGTCTTCGCTTTTTTTTTTGACGAGAGGGAACAGGTCCCGCGTATTTCGATCGCGTGCGCGCCCTCGTTGATGTTTCGGGTCTTGAACAGCATCTGCCCGCGGACCGGTTCCCCGCCCATCTTCCCACGTTTCTATTTCTGTCCGTGGCCCCTCCCACCTGTTCGCCTCCCCCCCCCCCTTTTGTCCCATTCTTGTTTCTCGCCAGACGACCGTCCGCCTCCGCTTTTCAAGGCGTGATCGTATTAAGGGTGGTTTGAGGGAGATTTTTCCCTACCCATAAGAGAGACCATATTCAAATTATATTTTTAATTTAAGAAGCGGTGAGAAGTGTGAATTAAATATCGTAACATTAATGACCCAAAAACTTTGTTTTAAACTGAATAAATATAAAGTTTCAACTTGACTAATTTCTTTCAAGCAGTACGCTGGAAATGCTTTCACAACCGAAAAATATTTGCAAAAAATTCTGTAAATGTTACAGCCGTTGAGTAATTGATTTCTTTTTTAAATTTCTGATAAATAATACAAATTAGACGCTGTTACATTCCTGACGAGATCTATTCGTTAAATATTCCTCATTTTTAAAATGAAGTCTCTCTGGAGTGCATACTTGTACCATTTCCATGAAAATGGCTGGTATTTTTCGGACAATTTTTCGAAAAGTAGTATGATTAGTGGCTCATATTTTGCTATCATTGGAAAGATTAGATCTTTTTATTTTTAATGAGGCCAAATTCATTCAATCTTATTAGGAACTAGCTGTGCCCGACATGCGTTGCAATGCCTCTTATTATTTCTAAGCAGGCACACACATATAAAGCAGACACATTTACATGTACAAAATAAATGAAAGACAATGCTTTTATGTGTGTTAAATTAAAGTTGAAAAAAATTATCCAATTGCTTCGGGATATACAATATATTTGGTCTTACTGCCCTCTGCAAAAACAAATTTTTCGGCTGTCCTACTCGTGAGCATGCAACATATGTGTGACCACGTGAAAAGCATGGACTTTCCAGACTTAATCCACACACTTGAAGCAATTTACCTTGTTTGAGAAGGCAAGGCGAACGGGGAACTCTAGTCGTTTGACTACAACTATCAAATTAGCCACTGAATCTGGCCTTTAAATGCTGCAGGCGCGAATAGCCATTCATGAAATCGTTATTAAATAGACATTCACGCCTGGTTGCCAAGGAAATTTCTACTGTTGAAAAGGAAGAAATGTTGATGAATTTTGAGATAAAAACCCAATACTCGGACAAAAACGAAGCGTATAAGAAAATTGAATATAATAATTAAATACAGCATTCTTTTATGTGTTCTATGATACAAATTTCCATACAATATCTTGAGTGCAAGTAATTTAAAAAAGCAAACAAAGAAACACCTGCACCGAATTGAATGGTTTTCTTATGGGAGTAAATGTTAACAATATTGGGATAAAAACAACCCAAAAATTTGCCCCAATTTTTATAATTCAGAAACCTTCGTGGGCGCGGGCAAAACAACTCACCAAAGTTTCGTCGCAGTCGGATGAATGGTATTGGAACGCATTGAACACGAACAAACAAACATTCTTTTTTATATTTTAGAAGATGGTATCTCGGGGCGTGACGCGCGTGCGCTGGACGAGCAGATTTTACACAAGTGCAAATTTTGATAGTGCACGAGTGTTCAGAGGTTGTCGTCTTGGTGCGTCGACGAGAGTCACACGCGCGAGGACTGTCGGAGAGAATTGTAAAAAAAAGGTAACAAGACAACCCAAACTCGCATGCCCTCCGTTTATGTTTGCGATTGAAGCGTGAGGATGCCCATTTTTCCGTTCTATTCTTGAGTAGTGTGTTGTTTCATCTTATATTTCGTACGCGCGAGACCATCACGTTGCGGCTCCAAGAGTTGTACTCATCGTACTTCGAATTTTATGCAATTACTTTCTTACCAGCAATTGGATTGGTTTAAATTGTTTGAATTTTGAGTGTCTAAGGAAGGAAAGTTGACGCGAACAAGATAGTACTGCTCCCCTCACCCTTTGGCTGTTAACTTATCAAGGTTAATTTAACTTGCTAGGATAAGTGTAAGGAAATGGATGGATGTGGGGAAGGAACCTTAGAAGTATTAGCGGAAATAAATAGTTCAGCACGAGGAAAAAGGGACGTGTCACAATAGAATGTCGCAGGAATATTCCAGTAATATCAAGCCTACGTTCAAGGTATGAATTTCCCACATTCTGATAGTGAACATCTAGAAATATCCTTTTAAAGACATTTTGATAATCAATAGTTAAGGAAACACTACCTAATATCCATATGAGGATTCCTGTAGAACATATATACTCACAGGGAAGGTTAAGCAATTTTATTTTCTTAAAAATGAGCCTTAAGTTGAATCATATAGCTTAGCAACAATATTCTGAAAGCTTTTTCATAATACTTTGTGAATACATACTTTAAGGGAAGTAATCGAAGATCCCCGGAATAAGATTCCATGAATTATGTTAGAATACAATAATGTGGATGATGTATGTCTGGTTTCCTATCAGCACCTGCCAAATGTCCTCAAGGTGACTTGTAAAGGCTCTCTGTTGGTGTAAACCAATTTTAGCATTGTCACCTCTGATTAGTACAGGACGATTCAGTCCTCACTAATTCCAGATAGGATCCAATTTTCCATCACTTATTCCATTTACTGATAGTCTCTCCTTGGGACTTGACATCTTTTATTCCCGGGACGGAATCTTGTGAATCCGCCCTCTCTGTGGTCACTGACCATTGGGAAGGGAAAGGGCCCCCCACGTTGCGACTGCGACCGAGCCAATGAGCGTCCTTTGTTCAGCCCCTCAACTCAACCCTGACTCCCCGTTCGATGCGGGTCAACCTTTTTCATCGGGGTGGTTATTCCACCGCATTAACCTTCTCCCCTTCCCTGTTTCCAGTCGTTATCGCTATTTGAATTTAATGCTTCGGGTGCTCCGAATGACCCCTCGGAACTCCAGTCTTCTGAGGTGAAGCCTAAGGGTACCTAGTTATATTGAGTCATCACGCTCCGAAAAAAATTATTCCCAGCCTGAAAGAGAAAAGATTTTTTATAGGTATTGCCAAGATGTTTCTCGAATCAGGAGCTAGAATCACTTAAAATAGGTTTCTCGTGGTCGAATTTAGGTGATTTTATCTCGTTATTTTTTTGGGAATTCGAGGAGGAACTGGGTATCTATAAGGGTTCTTATGGATTCATGTATTTTCTTGTTTCCAAAACCGATCGTTGCTTGAATATTTCATGACCCAGCTTGGGAAAAGTAGCAGGTGCCTAGGCATCGTAGGTGGAACCCCCGTGTAATAGTTAGGATAGAATTGTTTTTGGAATATTTTTTCAAGTCTTATTTTAATAGATAACTTGACTTGCTCCTTCATGCGGAATGATAGTTTTGAAATAACAAGCTGTTCGTTTTATTTTCCACGTTTAAAATTTTCCCTGGATTTGAAAATCTTTAACTGATTGAAACCAAATAATTCCTCACTCTGCGGAACATGTTATGCGGGAGATGATTTTTTGAACTTCAGGAAATCTGTAAGAACTATAATATTGTAAATTAACTTCCCTTGATTGGGTGTACCTTCAAGGCTTAAGTCATCCATCACCTGTTTGGAGAGTTGACTGCACCGCCGTTGAATCATGAAGCGAGCTCCGAAGAAGTCATGACGTAAACTTAGTCCTCCGAAAACCTCAAATCATCGCGACCTCAGTGGCTTGCTGCTCCTACCTACTGTACTCGTACGTTTCCGATTTATTTCTTGGGATTTTCAGATTCAGGTATATATTTTTTCGTTGGTATGGTAGAGGCAAATATATTGGCTCTCTAGGTAGCCAGATAGAAGTACTGAAGCATTTATATGGCATAGTCATATATTATATAGCATTACGCTCTAGTCATTAAGTCTTATTCATAAATTTTAAATGTGAAGTGAGTAATAATGTTTCACTTATGTTGTGCTCCAATACTACGACAGGTATGGAAAAGGGAATGCGCCGAGAACTTGAAATTGCTTCCGTTACCATTAAGAAACTGTATTGATGAAGGACTGGCGACCTGGGCTTTGTTAATCCACCTCTTTATTCTCCCAGTATGTATATTTCTAACCCGCCTGACGCTTTATAGAAAGCCCGGCGAGGAGTACCTAATGGACGAATATTTTCGGCATTATCAGTTAGTGGAAATGGGATTTCTATTGAGTACCGCGTTATTATCAATTTCGCTGATATTTCAAGGTAACAAACCATTGGTGATACTGCCAGAATAATCATACCCCTTGCGACGAGCAGCAAGTCTACGTACGACAGAAGAGGCCTTGCTTATGTTGCATCCCTCGGGGCGGGTGTCATTGAAAAGATACATCCGAGTGAACAGATCCTGTTTACTGGACAACTTCCGAGTTTTTATTATTAGGGTGAGTTACCGGTTAAGGAAGGTTTCAATGGAAGGGAGTAAAAATAATAATATACTTTAACAGGGGCTATTATATGCTTACGCGATTTTACCTCACGCATACGTCCTTCCTGTCTTCATTCCGTCCATAAAGCCTTATTTTCATCCTTCCCCATCCCCTCTTTCAAACTTCCTTCCCCACTGTACCCTGCACCCTCTCCTCTATCACGGCCCTCACTGCCTCTTCGCCCCAAATTACCTGTTCCAGCCTCCTATTCTGCCTCCCCCTAATCTCCTCCGGAATTTTCCTTTCCTCACACTCCTTAGTCCTTACCAAATATTTCCTCGTTCGTCTTCCTTTCAGTACACCGCTCTTTCTCCATTCTCCTACACACTCGCGTCTCAAACGTCTGCAGCCTATTCTCGTACGCTTTTCTCTGAGTCCACGTTTCCGCACCACCTGGACACCCGTATCACGCCCCTTTGTTTCCTATTTAGCGGCGGTTTTTAATGCTCGTATTGTCCATAGTCAACGGTCCATGTTCGGTTGGTTCTCGCGGGGCTTGGGCTTATTCACGGCCTCGTCCCGGGTGAATCCATCTTCCCGCAGTCACTGTTGCCAGGCCCGCGGCAGGGAAACAGGTCGAATCGGACACCAGCGTCTCCGCGCGAAAACCCCCTCCGCTTCCGGCCCCTGGCACCCGGTTCCCCCGACCACCTGTTTGGCGCCCGGCGCCTCTACCACCCATCCCCCCCACCCCCTCCTGTCACACCTCTTTCATCACAGCACGCGTCACTCCGCCGGGTGGGGGGGGGGTGCTGTTGTCATGGCGACGGACGATCCCCCTCCCTTGGATTTAACTCGCACCTCCTCGCCTCTCCTGCTTTTGTCACAATGGGAGGCCATTCTCTTTCCCGCCATTTCGACCGAAAAGCGCTCGTCTTTTGTCGTGTGCATCCTCCACGAGTCGGCGGGGCTTCCTCCACGCATGGGGCAGAAGGGAAAAGTGGGAAGTCAAAGCAGAAAGTTGGGGAAGAGCGCGTTGTTTTTTTCCGATCCGTTCCGAGACTTGTGTGTGCGTTGTTTTCGTTCCGCTCTGCTAATATATAATGTCATTGGACCAAGGCGGCGTATCCGAAAATGTTGTCCAAGCCTAACGAGGCTGGGGATATGTTTACTTGGGCCTGCCGATCCTCACTGCGTTCGATTCACGGATTGAGGGTTGTAATATGCTAGCGATCATACAGTCCAGCCTCTAAGAGAACATTTAAGAATGAGATGTACCATAGATCATTTTCGTTGAACGGTATAAACTGGAGCTGATAGTTATTTAGTTAACCCGGCGGGGTTTTGGATATAAATGGACCTTACATCACAGACCGGAGGATGGGCATTAGGAAGATATGGGTACGAAGAGTACGTTGGGGAGTATTGTGTTGTGCAGCTGGCTGAAATCTGTTCTTTATCGGGAAAGAATGAAGATTAATTCGTGATTTTTTATATTTGGATGTAGAGAAGAAAGAGAAAATTTGATGGGCACAATTGAAGAAAAGCGATGGAGCATCAACCTTGGAAGGGATGAAAAGGAAATATCGTAGAGAAATTAATCGGATGAGTAATGGAATGGGAATAGATTTACGTGCAGTATGAAGTAACGCTGCTGATAGATTGCCCATTAAAACTGATCTTCAATTAGTCTAAAATCCTTGTATTAATATCAACCCTGTCTAGAATCAGGTCTTGGCGAATTAATTCCGTAAAACGGATCCATTCAGGTGTTGCTTCTTGAAAAGTTGTGACCTCCTTGGTTGTTAGTTAAAATAATGCTCATGGAAAAATTGTTCAACTTTATAATGACATAGTAAGGTTGTTGGAATAAATTGGCTTTAATTAAATTATGTGAACTCGGACTAAGTGCTAATTGCTTACTATAAACGAGTTATTTATTCCTCGTTAATTGGGAGCGAGGTAGACAAAATTATAATTAAAGTGAGAGAAAATTCTGAAAGTAAAGCTCTTGCCGTTTTTGCGGAATTATGCATTAATAAAATGGGAACGAGAAGCAATGATTGCTCTTTCTTCTCTATACATTTATATGTTGAAACCCAGGTATTTTCCCAATTCCATACTTATTCTTGCAATCAATTATTAGTCATTTTTCCTAGCTTTATTTAGTGTCAGTCTTCAACCCTTGGCAGTCCTCGTGAGCCATGTCCGTGGAATGTATTGCGTAAATGTGACTGTGATCTTTCGAGACTAGTTTTATATCTTGTTTTATATTCAGTAGGAAGTGGTTATTAGTAATAAGAAAGAAAACACAACAAATTAATAACAATTTGGTTGGTTAGTGGCTCTTACTGTTGTAAACATTTTATTTGCTATTCACACCGTTCGCAATCCTTGGCATAATCGAGGACCGTACTACCCGGCTATTCGTATCGTTTGAAGTGCTCTCTTGAAGTTTTCGAGAAAATTATGTCGACTCTTGCGTGAATGCGCATGGTGCGTTGGTGAAGATCAATCAGTGGGCAAATCGACGAATCCAATCATGTATTATTATCAGGTTAGATACCCTGGGGCTCTCCGCAGGGGGGATCATCCTCCCCGTCGATTTTCGTCGGCATTTTCCATCTCCCGAACCCAAAATCGATCCGGTCGCGTGAATTCGAGCACAAATCGGGTGGCGTTAAAAATTTCCGATCCGTTGGTTCCCGACCGTTGAATTAGTTCCACGCCCCCCGCCGTCAACCCCCTGTTCGCCCACCGCGGCCCCACCGCCGAAATTCATGGCGTGAAACCATCCGCCACCCCCGTGGATCGGGATGCGGCCTTTGCCGCCATCAATATCGAACCGCGGGGTGCCTGGTAGGGTTGATGCGATCTTCGGAGGCATCAATTTCGATATGCCGATGGTAACCCATTGCAAGGTTAAGCGGCGATTATACACAGGAGTTGACTCCTATACGAGTCCACTTGGAAGGTGAACATGGACGTGTATCATACCTACTCCTAGAGGAGTTTGCCACCGATAGTGGTGGAATTCGGTTCATGGAGTAGCCGCCATTCTAGTTGTGGTTCCAAGTGGAGTCGAACATCAGTCGACTCGATATAAATCGATCAGATAAGAGTCAACTCCTGTGTGTATCTGGGGCTTTAATCTTCTGGGCTGTACGATATATCGCTTGTCGGTATCGATCTTCCGGACTCTGCGATGAATCGCATTGCAATACACTGCAATGTATATGCGATTAATTACAATGTTTGCGATTCAATGCGATTTATATGCGATACATTGCATTGTTTGCGATGAAATACGATGTACCTATATGCTATGCAGTACATTTTCGGTCATTCGAGTCCCGATTTACTGAAGCTCCGTATAATTCGAGGTGGAGATCCTTATGTTGCGGATGTATGCACCAAGCCAGCTTAGCTCATGCATACGAAAGTCGGAATCCGGCAATCGATTCGATTGCGACATAAAAGGTGATTTATAGAAATATTTTCTCATCCATGTCAAGAAATGAAGTACGGCAAAGCATAGAAATGTCTAATTATTCTTTCACTAAAGACTTCCGTATTGCACGAGTTTTCGAATTGGTTCCCGAAGCAGCCTCTGTCCACATTACATAGGATAATAGAGACTTCACAGTACAACGAAATGCGATGCTTCTCGTTTTTCGATCCAATGCGAGAAATGTGATGAAATTTGATTCGCGATGCGTTGCGAAACATGCGATGCAATCCGATCCGTCTCATCTTGTCCGATGAAAAAGATTTTATCGCAATGCGATATTGTAATATGAATATCGCACGTACCTAGTGTCTTATCTACTAACATTTTCCCTCTCTGTCTCTCAATCCCGCCAATCTTGCTCGTGCAAAGCTGTTGCCCCCTGCAGGGTAGAGTTCTTACCTCATTTCCCCCTTCGTTCGCGCCATCCCCATCTTCTCCCGCCTTTCCTAATAATGCCCCCATCCCTTTCCTCCCCACCCCCCTCGCCCGCAGTCGAGCAAAACTCTCCAAATGATTGAATCCTCATCTCGTGAAATTGGTTTCGCAATCCTATTAATTTGAATCAACCGGCGGGGGGAGGTCTGTTTAGGATGAAGAAGGCGGGAGCAAACCCCAGCCGTGGGTTCCCTCTGGCGCGGAGAAGGGGAAGGAATTCGCGCCGGCGCGGCGGTGCACGTGGTCAGGGATCGTTTTTCATTTGTCCTTCATCAGCGTCACTTATAGTGTATGCTAATGTTGAATTTCTCTTCTTCCTTCCTTTTAAGTAGTTTGAGCGAAATGTCTAAACACTTAAAATTCAATAAATTTGGCGTCATTATAAATGCGTCATTATATATACAAATAAATATTTCTTTCCAATGAAACAAGAATAACAGCTTCTTACCGTGTAAAATATAGAGATTTTTGGTAAACATACTAGCCGTTTTCCATGGGCAATGGTTAGGCCATGCGTTCCAGAGAGAATTTATTTTAAAAATGACGAAGTGCTGGCGTATTGATCACATCAGAAATATTTACGGTGTGTAGTTCGTGTGCTTTTTCAGCTATTTTTAATTAAATATTAGTTACTCACCGTAATGCTCTTTACAAAAGAGCCAAAAAGTCGATTGTGAAGGCATTTTCCGCATTCGGATTGAAGCAAATTAGTCAAGTCTGATGTATGTAAATTTAGTTGATTACAGAAAATTTCTGTAATATTTGGCTAAAGATTTCCGTTATTAACATTGCAATAGTTAATTCTTTCTTCTTAAAGCTGCTTAATTTCAAAAACAAAATTCGAATATGGTCTCTGTTAGGACGGAAAAAATCTCGCACAAAATACCTTAATCTTCGCTCTTCCTACTCATTTACTCTCTCCCACTGTTTGCTAGTGTACCACAAATAGCTGATAGAACAAATGGTGTCTTCTAAATAATAAAATTAGTTTCTCCGTGCCTCGTGTCATTTCATTTTGAAGAGCTGGGTATTTGTTTGAACCGTTCCAGATAATTCCGATCATTCCGTTTGAAACATTCGGATTGATAATTTAAGCGTCTGATATGTTGATTAATGCGACTCTAATCGAGATAGTCGACTCTATCAACAACGTCCTGATGAGAAAACTCCATCGGAAAGGCTATTTGAGAATTTTACGAATGGTTCAAATTCATCAAATTATCTATCTTCGTGATTGTACCTCGTGACTCCTTAGTCGCGTGAACGGAATTATCTCGAACGGTTCGATCACAACCCCCTGGCACGCGATTAATCTCTCTCGTTTCAGCATGGGGTCCGCAAGATCCGTCGAGATCGCTCGGCGTTCATAGCGAAGGTTGGTTCCAGTTCTTGACGGTAAAGCACACGTCTTATTGAACCCCATTGCCTTTTAAATCCTCATTTATGTCTATTGGGGAATAATTCCTTGCATTTCTTCACCAGCAATTTCTCACAATTTTTAGACATCATAATTATCGCGACGCTTGAATTTAGTTGGATGCCAAGGGGAGGAAGAATGCAGGAAAAAGTTAATGGAGACTTATTTCCGTGAAAATAGTTGCGTGGCAAAGTCCAAAGATTACCATTTCAAAATAATGAAGTTGGGGTTAAGAACCTCCAAAAACATACCAATCAATTGATATCACCAGTAAATTGGTAGCATGCTTAATGATGATCATGTTTTCGATGGTGTTTTCTTATTATGTACTCTATACCATCTGATCCCTTAGCACAACACTCAACACACTAGGCCACTACGTTGGTAATTGTGTCATTCTACTTACGAATATCTTCTAATTTTTCCCTTTTGTTTATCGTTGGACTCTTTGTAGATCAGTTGCTTTTATTGCCAGAACTGAGTATTACAATTCAAAGGTAGCGTAAGAAGTAGTGATGTTTTTCGTAAAATCGTTGATGCTGGAGTGTACGATAGTAAACCTGTGTTGTGTCGTATAACTTAGCGCGTTCGTTTTTTAACGCTTTCGATAAAAAGCTTTTACATTCATAGTCATTAACTAATAGTATTTTTCCTGTTGAAAAACTCGTAAATCATTTGCGGCGTTCAGGATAATCCCCTCCCACCCACTCGCAATTCGGAGCTTGTCTCACTGTTTAGTGGGTCGTTGAACGTTCGTCAGAGCTCACTGATGTATTGCCGAACATTAAATAAATGTCACGGTGCATGTTTAAAGCACTACCGCATCGGGGTTTTATTCAAATATAAATGCAATGTCGTATAATAAATAATTCCTCGTGGCACGTTCCACTTAAAACTGCGGGAGACCAGGAAGGACCAGTCTCGCCCAATCTCTTTCTAGTACGTGCAAACGAAAAACCAATTTCAATATATATTCTGACTTGTGCTTAATTTCAAGGCAATGCAGATAATATATGCATAATCCTTCCAGTCCTCGATGTGAAAAATAACACTCGTTCCCACTGAAAGAGGGTTGTGGAAAAACCGGATTTTTTACTCATGAGGCCAGGTCACTGACCAAACTCGTGTGTCGTTGATACCGCGTCTCCTTCTAGACGTTGGAGCTACAAGAGTGGGGCTTGAAAGACATTTTGGTGACGGGGAAATAGTGGAGGATGAGGTGAGAAGTTTGTAAGATGTGTTTTCAGATTCGAAAACCATATAATGGAAGGGAAAACGGCACGAGGCAGTCTTGAGACATGTATACTCCCAAACGAAAATTCCAATTTACATCTTTACAAATAAAGTTGCATAGAACTGATCGCTGTACAGTGATTCCTTCAGTTGAACTCTTATAGAGCACTCTGCCCTTACCTGGAATCGACTTCATTCCACGTAATTTTTATTGTAGAATGTTTATGCTTAACACGATAATCCCGTCAAGTTTATCGAGCAGCCTTTTCCTACGTAGGTATGCCAATTCAGTATGGTCTGGTGGTACAATTATCTACTTGAATACCCCCGCGTATTTACTACTAGTAAATCATCCTTTGGGAGGTCATTACCAGAATTTTTTCATTCATTAAGGATGAAAGCTCTTCATTAAGGTGGATGGAACAATAATTGTTGGTCATTGTGTGCATATTTTAATATAAAATTCAAGTAAGTCGAAAAATATTCTGGGACTACATTTCATTAAATTAAATCTGATGAATCCGATGCTACTTCCTATATCTGCAGTAATGTTAATGATACAGATTTATATTTCAAAACTTTGCCTTAGTTAAAGCATGTGTTGACTTGGGTTTTCGGCTCAATATTCGAAATTTGCGCGAAAATTATATTGAAATACGTTTTTTAGAGTCTTTGACTCGGCGTGACACCTTGATATTTATTACCAATCATTACAGTTCTATGAAATGTTTTATTTCGCTTTTAAAAGAAAATCTGTACGTATGCAATCGAATTATTACGAAATATATACGATGTGTTATAACCGATGATCCATTTTGCACACGTCTACTCGTTTTACACGCAAATCTGTACATAAGCACAAATCGCTCTTGCCAACATAAGTCATGCAGTGAACCAGGAAACAAAATTTGCTCACATTTCGGCCAAAGGTTGTGCGGAATGGAAAATCAGATTTCAAAAACAGAATTCGTTGGCATTCTTGCGGGATTGAAATTTACTTTTCTGTTCATTTTTAGAATTTAAAATTCAACTTGAATGTATTCATGGTGTGAAAATGCTTAACCTAGTGCACCATGCAGCCCCAATTTACCCTATGTAAGAGAATCAATAAGGATGAAGTTCTAGTTCATTAATTCTTGAGCGTTTATTTACCGCCGCCGAAAGATAAGTCAAAATTACCGTAACGGATCCTCACGTGTGTCTGAAGCCGCATTTCTGTGCTCTGCTCAAATAGCGGTGAAGTTCAAAATGACTGTTTAAGTCTATTGGTGCGTGATTCTCGTGGATGTGGGTTGTTAACTGCAACGGGCGAAGAGATTTTCCTTTTAGACGAGTAATTAAACATTCAAGCGTTTCTCCGAACTGAATTTGGGTTGACTTCTCCCTTGTCTCCAGCGAAGTGATTTTCCACTCCCCCTTCATTTCCCTCTCCCGAACTCTTAAGTGGTGGAGTTCCTCTTGTGACCCGTCAACTTGTTTTTCTCGCATCTCCTGCAGTCTTGGCTCCGGAGTCGCAGAAACCTCGTTAGTTCTGTGATGGGGTCGAGCGTACATACATTCGGCTGCTCAGCTCTCATTTGAGTAAGGTTTGCATCGCGGTTAGAAATTCGAAATTATTTCGGCTCACTTCACGCTATACGAATACTTTCTTTGTTGGTGTAAATTGCAAGCGAAGCATTTGTCATCATCAGTAGTCATCAATCCGAAGTCTGGTTTGCTGCAGCACTCCTCTCCGTCTGCATTGTAACAGAAACAGTTTGTAAAAATTTCCACATCAATTTTTATTCTACCGACCTAGGTTTCGGAAAACATTGTCATTATCAAGGACCTTGATAATGGCAATGTTTGCCGAAACCTAGGTCGGTAGAATAAAAATTGATGTGGAAATTTTTTCAAAGTGTTTCTGTTACAATGCAGTCCGTGACAATTTTCCACAAACTTTCGCCGGATACCTTAAAAACTCCTCTCCGTCCTCATCTGATCACACCATTTCATTCTTTCGTCTTCTTTGTTTGCCATCGTCTCTCTTTTTTTCATATTTTTTTTTTCTTGGTCTTCCTCCATTCCTTATTCCTTTTGTGATTGTTTTTTATAGGGTGCGAGTTTTTTGGACTATGTTCGCTAAATTGATCATTTCTACTCCGCACCGTTTTCATTAAACTTATTTTCTCCTCAACTCTTCGTATTATTTCTTTGGTGTATCCATCGGTCCTTTTTTTCATAGTTATTCTTGTATATATTACAATTACATCCCTTCTTTCTTTGTCGATGATCTTTACGCTATGGATAAAGGAAGGGAACAGTAATTTCGGGTGGCCTAAGAGGAGAGACATGAAATAGGAGATAATCAATGCAAAGCAAACAGTTTTGACAGATAAGTCTATAAATTACTTCCATTATGTTCAGGATTATAAATCAAGAACCTAACAATAACTTGGAGAACACCAAATTGCCAACATTGTTTTCGTTCTAGCACTTAGTGCCAGAAACGTTCTCCCTCCCGCAGTTTCTAAATAATCTTTTTTTCTCATATTTAGTTAGGGTTCCTGTAATCATGCCCCTCGTCTTCGTGAATATCTTCTTTGTTAAACTTATTCTAATAACCTATACGCTCTTGTCTTTAGTGGCATTGCGCTGCATAATAGGAGAAAAACACCGGGGATCAGGTTGGTAAGGTAACTTGAGTACTAGCTTCCCATCCGAGAGGACATTTTTCAGTGGAATATTGAGCCCTACTTGGGCGCTGAGTGGAGGACACTTTAAACCGTAGTGCTCCGCCCGTCGGATGGGACATTTAAACCGTGGTCCTCTTGGTGCCTTTCGTTAAGAGCAGGCTAATGTCGACGCCGGGTTTCTCTCCACCCTCCTTCCAATCCCCAATAATCTTTCCCTTAACAACCAACCCACATGTCCTTAATGGCGCAAATGGCCTCAGTAGTCTCGCATCTCAAAATAACCAACCAACAGTCTTGCCTTACAGTACTTCACATGCTACCCTGCGAACCCCCGCTGAGGCGTGTGGCAGGGTTAGGCCGGGTAAAAGGGAGAGTATGTGGGAAAGGGACGGGGGAGAGGACTGAGGTGAATTGCATGTTAACGGTGTGTCGTATGTTTAGAGTCACGTTCTGTTTATGTTATAATCACGAGGGGAGAAGGAATTTTTTACCTGTCAGTTCGGTAGTGTATATCTCTTATATTGTCGCTTCTACCTGTTCTGGAGATGTAGCGCGGGGTCAAAATAATATCCTCCGTGTGGTACTGAAACTCGCGTATTATGAATTTTCAAGTAATCAAAGCTTAGCGTGTAGCCTCCGGGGGCCTAATGGCTCCCAACCTAGTCCTTCCGTCAGCTGTGTGACACTTTCTGTTCGCTCGTAGCAGTTTTGAGCAAAACCTGATAAAACGGTAAATAAACGCTCGTAGCAGTTTTGAGCAATACCTGCTACTCTCCTTTGTATTTTATTTACTTGGTGAATTAAATCTTTACGTGCAGGGTCCCAAGCACTCGCGGCGTGTTACATGAAGTGGCCTAACCAGATCAAAGTAGCATCTCACTTTAGCGTATTCATTCGAGAAACCACCTGTTATTCGCTTGATAAATCCTAGTATATTTTTAAATAATGCGGCGCAAATGTTTCGTGTGTGTTTACTCCATACTAGGTCCGAAGTTACGGTGATTCTCAGGTGTGTGACTTCATCTAATGCCTTTATATTTACCCATACCGCTGTGTATATATGACGTCGGGAGGTATGAGCCCTTCCATTTTTTTGTCGTACGTGTTATTCAGTGCCGCTCTTCCCGTCCCACTCTTCTGACTCCTCAGAGTGCATCTCTCGCGGCGCACTCAAATGGAGGGGTGGGGAGAGCTTGAAACATTCCTCCGTCACCCTCGCCGCCCATTGTTCTCCCAACCATCATCCTCTTCTCATTTTCCTCCTGCGCGCATTTTTTTATCCTCCGCCATCAAGAGAGGATTCATGTCAGCGCGGACGTGGACGTGCATCACCCAACCGTCGAGGCTGAATGGCGCTGAATTTCCTTCCGAGTAAACTCCCTACGGGTGATCCATCGCCCTCCGAGATGAAAGGAAATCAAAGATAACGAACTTCGTTTAATTTCGTCGAAAGCATTAATCAAGGACTATTTTATGGCGAGCTGGTTATCGAGGTTTCATCACCACAGATTAATCAGCGTTAAAGATAGTGACTTTTTTATCGCAATTGCACATCAATTGTTATATATTGCGGCGGCATTTTCTGGGGATTTTTTATTGGTTTGAATTTCATTCGCTGGATTTAATTTCCTTTGTGTTCCTTATCAGAGCTTTCCGACATGCGTGCAGGGAAGATGAACAAAATGCAAGGACAGAAGCGATGGGGTCTTAACCTTCTGTAGCCCAAATTAGTAATATTCAAATTGTGCAAGTGAGATTTATAAACGTAGAAATATGCATCGTTGAAACTTAGAGGAAATACTGTGATTCCTGGAGAATTATATTTATTTTTGCCTTTTCAAAATGCTAAGATGGTAATGGCTTCATCGCATTAAAAGCATTTTTAAATTTAACTTTGGCCTCTTTCCCTAGTACCTCCCCCTCGGAATCTCATGATCTCATACTTCCTTCCTCATTATTCTTATTCTTCGTGTGCCGTTTATATTATACTTGCCTTTAGAGGTGCAATCCCTTTTTTGTTGCATGACAACAAAGTGTAGTGTAATGGTTTCCCTCTTATTCACGCTGGCACTGTTTTTATATTCCGGCGAAATATGCGGAGCAGAGGATTGTCATTGGGTGAGGGAAGGGATTGTTGTTGTTGTTTAAAGTCGTCGTATATTTTAGCTTCTTTTGAACGTCCAAGCCTATCATAACTGGTGGAATACCCTTGGGTTATTTTTTTAGATATTACAAACTAGAGTTGCTGATATAAAAAAAACTTTTCTTTGCGTTCCTTATATCTTCTCTTGCTCCATATTTTAAGACTGTTGGCCTTATTTTTTATCCTCTCCCTCCCGCATTTGATTCTGCAAATTGGCGGTTTTTTTCCTAGTCGAGCGCTGGTAATTGCTTCTCCGTTTCCGACTCCTCCTATTTTTTCCTCCTTCCTACTTGAATCAGTCCTTCTTCGCCCTTTGAGCGACCCCCAGCCGTGTCTACCCCACCTCGGCAACCTCATCGGAGCCTTAGGAATTAAAATGAGGCAGGGGTGGTGGGTATGAGGGGGAAGAGCGAAGGACCACCAGACGTGGCTCCCTTCGTCCTATACACTAACCCCTCTTCCCTCCCTCTGGACCTCGAGGGTCCTCCTACTCCCTGCTACTCTTCCCGCCATTCCGCACGTCGCCACCCCCGCTTCGCTTCCCCGACAGTCTTTTGTTCGGTCCCCCTCTCCAGCAGTAGTCTTTCCCGCTTCTTTTTCCGTAATCACTCACCCCCAACCAGCGCCCTTACTCTTACCCCAGCTCTGTTCTTTCTCTTTCCTTTAACTTCTTCCACCCCTAATTTCACCTCTCCACCTCCCTCTCCAGGATTTGAACGTGCTTTGAAATGAGCCCCCTCTTCGCCGTGCTATTCGAATGGGACGTAATCGCCCGAAAGAAGCTCTCGAGACGTGGAAACATACCGCGACCCACGGCATTTGCGGGTATTTGCCTGTGCTTGCCTCTGGTCCGACTTCTCCTCCCCGCTCATTATCTGATTTTTATTCATTCTCCCCTCCCCCTCTCTATTCCTACGGATCCAGGGGTGCGATCACGGTTCTCCATAACGCTTGCATTCTCGTTATTGTTATTTTTAAATTGCGCTCTTGAGAGCGAAAACGTGATCGTCATTCTTCAAATTTTTTAGGTGCTTAATATCATTAGTTTTAATGATGGGAGTACGTTTTTAGAACAGTAACTATTATCATTGCCCTTCTACAGCGGTTTGCGTTTTGGGTCACGGCAACGTCAACATGAAAGAAGGAACTGTGGTCCCACCTGAGGATTGTTGTTGGTTGTTGTTTTTTATAGGGTTTTAAGTTTTCATTTTACGATCCCTGGTGGATGCAATTAGTGACTCGTCATAAAATTGTAGTCTACTGGATTCAGGTATGCCCGTGGATAGTCTACGCCTGGCAAATCAATCGGAAATGTCTTCAAGGGGGATTCTAACATTTCCTCTAACACTGCGCACCATATGGCGGAAAACTTGTTCGTGCCTACATTAAATCAATACCAGTTAATGATAATTTTGGCGGGCTACGAAAACACGTGTACATACGCCGTAATTATCTTGGTCTAATTTATATTTTAAAGCCCGGTTTTAGCTATAGTGATATATTGCCAATATATGACATATTCAATATTTTATTCGCTTGCAATGCACACTTGTTACATCCTTTCATGACTTCTAAAACTCTTATTCCTCTACACCTTTCTCGTATCACTCTCCTTCTTATCTCAGCATGTAAAATCATAACTCCTTTAGTTCTCTGCCCAATGCTATCCACCTTTTTTGTCTCTAATATTTCTCCGAAATTTTATTTTCTCGTTTTAATATGCATCCACGTCTTATTTAAGTGTGAAATTGATCAAAACTGTTCCATCCGTGTGGTAAAACTCAACGCATCAACTGAAAGGGAGGGAGTAATGAACAAAAGGGAGTTAAGTTGTAAAATTTTCTATTGTTCGGAACGGCAAGGGAGAATGTAATTACATCCTCTATTTAAACCCTTTGAAATCCCTTCATGCTTCCCGACTTCCCCACGTACGCGAGGTGGGTAATTCACTCGTAATTTTTTTTCGCCAAGTGTGCATCGTTCAGATGTTCGATATCGTCTCGTGCGGTGGCCGTGAAGCACGCCGGGGATTATCCGTGCGCGGTGTACTCGAGACTCGCGTGCGCAGAGGCAAAAGAGCACACGGTAGTGGTGGTCGCGACGCATCACGAGCGCCCTCGACGAGCGACGTTGGCTTCGCGTGCTCCAGACGCACTCGGCGGGACGTGAGGGATCGGCTTGTTGCTGGAGTAATTAGAGCCGCGTTATTAATGCTACCCTTGGCGTGCCTAATTAGCGGTGCCAATGTTACATTAATTCCAATGCCAGTGTCAATGTTGAGAGTACAGCCGTCGCAGATTCCCGGATTAAAGGTGGTTTACCACTTCAGTGAAAAGAAATATTTTATTCTGTTCATTGGAATTTAATCCCTCTCTCCCGCTACTGATGACATGAAAAAAATCGTGGAATGTTGTCAGTTTTCTGGAAAGCTTGTCGTTATCGATGATCGAAGTTCGTAATATGCCGATCGTCGTTATATTTTGATATGAAATCCTCTGCGCTGCTTTCCATTTCAAATAGCCGTTTATATGTTAAATGTGGTGTGATATGTACTGTTATTGTGTATTCCAGTTTGTTTTATATTTTTATTGTCGTTTGTGTCTCTCATTTTGCTGATAAAAAAGGAATCATTTTGACTTTTACTCTTGGGGGTTATGTACTGTCCCGTACGAGAGATTCGTCTTTCTTTCTTTCAAAATCCTCTTTCAGTTCCATTATTATTCACGTTTTATTGTTACTCATCGCATTAATCGGAGGTATTCATAGGCGTTGTATTCTAAAACCTCGTTATGGTTTTATTCATTCTTCGAATTTTCATGCCGTTTTCGTTGTGATTAAAGTGCGTGTGCGAACTCCTTTCAAATAGAATCGCATCTCAAAACCATAGTTGGTTTTTATGTAATGGTGGCGTTAAAACTAGTATCAAAGTGCATGATTTCATTGCGATACTTAGTGCTAAGTACCGTCTATTTATCCTGTTTTTTTTTAAATCATTAGTAGTAATTCTCGATTTACTTGGTCGTGGTACCAGTAATTTACCTTGATCTTTTAAATGTGTAATACAGCTTGCGACATTTTTCAACGGATGCACCGAGGCGAGGAGACATTTCATCGCTCGGCAAAGGATGCGAATCCGTTCGGCGTTTCCAGTTTTCATTCCTTCTAGGAAGTTGAATGTCGTCAGCGCTTGAATTGCACGGCGGCCTCGTCTTCTTCATCCCCCTCGTATAGTACGCCTCGGCCGCCTCTGTGAAAGGAAACAATGGTCGTTGGACCGCTATGGCGCAGGCGTAATCGACGACAACTGTACATTTTTACTCCTTCTTGTCGGACGAGAACGAGCCTCGAGGCAACGAGCCGTAACCTTCCAACCGTGCAAGAGAAGACATCTGTTCCCTGAGACAACTACTCTGCTATGATGTTTCTAATTTATTTAATTGAGCTCCAGTCACCGAAATATATTGAACCGTTTAAAAAAAAGTCCCTCTTTGCACATATTTCAAGAGAACAACGTACATCTGTCATCGAAATATATTGAAAGATTTGAGAATAGTCTCGCTTTGCACGTTCTTCCACACTTTAAGCTTGGGTTGATTTGCCGAGCGAATTTAAAAAAAGCAATCGACGATAGTTTTTATGGCTAGCCATTTACCCCTATGTATGGTCTTCGTTAAATTTGTCGATAAGTCTGTTGTGAAATTAATGCCGAGGCCAATTCAATTTAGACCTCAAATTTTCCGCCGCAAATTTCGTAATTTCTCAAGCGTTTGTCAGTGCCTCTATTCTTAGCTGAGATAAACTACGGAATGATTCAGGCTTGTAGTTGTCAGCAGTCATGTCGTTGTGCAAGTTCAAAAAATTTTAAGTTCCGGTGAGTTTTAAGTTTTGTAAGTCAGCATAAGTTTATGGGGTATATTTCACTTTCTAATATAGTTTTTTGTTCTGTGATATTGTGCTTCCTTTGGCAAAAATATCATAACTTTTCCTGTTTGATGGTTATATAGCGGAACTGTGATAAATCTTTCAGTAGCTTTATACCTTTATGTGCTCGTAGTGTTTAAAATGTATTCTAATTTTTAGTCATACATTATGATCATTGTTTCTCCACTGAAGAACTGCAGATTTGGATGAACTTGGAAAAAAAAATTTTCATGCTGATACTTGCGCATAATTTTACTCTGACTTTTCGCCGTTGTATATTGTAAATTCGTGGAAAAATGACTAGAATAGCCAATAAACGAATATTTGTCCCGAAATGTGTCACTTCTCTAAGCAGCCGCAATATATGACGCATAATTTGATTTTAATATTTTTTCCTTTGCCTTCGCCTTGAATTAAGATGTCTTGGTCGGATCACTGGCCACCTGGAGATCCGAGACCAATCCCGGTCAAGTCAATCGATTTTTTATGGCGAATTACACCCTCTTTGGTGTAGTATACCTTGAACCCGTGCGTGTGGCTAGGTACCACATTATTTACAAATTACACAAGTGCAATCCCAATTATTGTAAAATCCTCATATTATGTTTATTCCGCCAGTCTATATTTATAAAATAAGCGAACGATGATCGTGGAGATAAAATCGTATGTGTTTTTTTTAACGGTCCGTTGCGTGAAAATTTATGAATACCACGGTTGAATGACGATGCATTCAGTGATGAAAATGTCTCGACGGGCTGGGAATGCTTCGTTTTTTTCCACGAAAGCACGCCCGATGACTGGATACGATTGGGACTGATTCCGATACGAGGCACTCCCGTGCCTCCGAAAGAGTGGGCCCTCGAGTCGAGATGTCGTCGAACCAATTACCGCCACCCGTCGCGACCCCTCGCGCTCGTGTGGGGGAGAGGTCCCCGAAAGTCGCCCGGCCCCCCCTTTTCCCCGCTCTATCAGTGAGGCGAGGCGGTCCCTCCGCTGTCTCCTTATGCCGCGTCTACTTTGACCACTTAAGTATACACTTAAGTGCACCTTTCACTTAAGAACACTGTGTAGACGCCATCTCACCACTTAAGTAACGGGACCACTTAAGTACCGTGTATCGTCGATGCTTGGTCAAGGTGGTCGTAGTCTCGTCATCAATACGTCGAAAAGTTTCGATAATCATACACATTATACCTATGTTAACATAATTTATATGAGTAGTTGAGTTATTGTGCAAGTGTTAATCTTCTTTTACATTTGTTTATGGGGTTATACGAGTCTAGAAATGCTTTAAGTTACTTTTCGGGCACATAATTCTTGCGCGATGTAAATTTCTTTCCATTAACACTACGTAGCACTGAGGTAGATGTAATATCTGTGTAGATGCTCGCCTGCATTTAAATGCTGCACTTAAGTATATTCTACTAAAGTACACCCGTAGTGTAGACGAGGCGTTGTGGGGTGTCCAGGGCATTCGGCTCGCCCACACGCTCCGCCTCACTCGGTAGGTGTAAGCATCCCCCGTCCCCCGTGTATCCTCTTCTCGCCTCTCGAGGCTCAATTACGACAAATTGTCCCTTCTCTCCCCTACCGTTCCATCATCGTCCAGACTCCTCTATGCATCCTCATCTCCCGATCGCATCACGCCACACGTTTGTTTTACGCGTTCCTTTCGCCGAGGCCCAGGCGGTACCAAGGATGTTTTGAACAGGAATGGAGGCGATATTACGCTTCATTCTTCACGCATATTCCAGCGAAGTGGAATAATCTTTCCTTTCAAACCGGTGACTCGTTTCCATGACTTAACGTTCGGACGTTATCGAGTGAAATGGCTCATGTTGTTGTCAGATTTATGCGTGACTCTGAGTTAGGTTCCGGTTGCCAGGGGTGGTGAAGTGCGAAATTTTGGCAACAAACTTGGCTCTACGCTCGAAGCGAACGAATCGGAAATATATATGTACATATACACATATTTGAGGCCTTGGGATGAGAGCTTAAACAGATCACTGGTCAAAAGTTTCCGCATTGAAAACAGCTCGCATTGAGGGTATTGCTTGATAACTTCAAGGGCAGCTTCAAGCGGTGGCTTTTCTGAGTTGCAGAAAATAATTCTATATTTTCTTCTTCACGGTATGCGCTTTCAATGACTGCGGCTGTGGGAATCCATAGATGTGTGGAGACGAAATATCCGGAGGAGATTTGGGGCAGGCAAAATAGGTGGTTGGATGAGGTAATGAGGGGTGGAGGGATGCCGAAGGCCATGGTAGAGGGGAGGAGGTTTATGAAAACGGGGAAGGGGAAGAAATAGAATAAGCTTTATGGACAGGATGAAGAGAGGTAGGACGTATGCTGAGATGAAGAAAGAATTCGTGTAAGGAAATAGGGGCCTACTAGGATTTTAACTCTCTCCCATTTAAACCTACCTCAACCAATAGAATACCCTAGTAATAATATTTTGGCTCTGAAGGCCGTGATAGAGAGGAGGATGTTTAGTAGGCGGGGAAGAAAGCGAATAGGTTTGTAATCATGTAAGGAGATAGGAACCCACGCCTTTTAGAGTCTAGGGGATGTTTTACTCTCTTCATAATGAACCTCTTTTAACCAGTATATCACCCCTAATATTAATAAATTCTGTTTCTCAACGACGTGAGAACCATAAAGATGAGTAGTAGGTATACAGAGTCCCATTACTTTTCGGCACGTAATAGCAGAAAGTAATTCGTAGACGTATATCATTGGCTTAGATAGTTTTTCTGTGCTTACAATTTTCAGGCCGTGAGTAAACGGATTCGTATCATTAAACAAGAAACAAATTTCCCCGTAGGAGCGAAGTTTTCCCCATGTCAGTAACATTTTTACTTCATTCGCCAATTAAGGGACGTGTGGAATAATGTTATCGCCTTAACTGCAAGCAATAAGAATTTTCATTAAGATAATTTGACGTCATTGCCAACTTGTGGAGTGAGGCCTGAGGAGTTTGCACAAGGGCCGCGTCAAAGTTCACAAAAGGCAGCACACAATGCGAAGGTCTGAGATTTCTTTTTCCCATTATCGTTGACCATGGCATTAGCTGTTGAGAGCCTTTAAGCAGCACAATGCTTTCGAGTGTCTTCTCAGCTACAACCTCGCTGTGAGTGAATCACGCCCACACAGAGCCATAGAAACAAAAAAAGTAATTTCCCCAGATAGGCGAGGAGGGTATTTGATGGCTCCTAAACTATAGTGTTTTCGATGCTGGTCGTTTTTTTCTCCATTTAGTCTCCTCTATAAGGAAGTGATGGAAGGTCCTCCGAGATAATTTGGCTTTAAGATGTTCTCGCAAGCATCGAGGCACCTTTTTCAGCTCGAGATTAGTTCGCAAGTTTGAGAACTTCCTTAGAGAAAACATCTGAGGTTCTCGAGTGGGCGTGGATGGATGCTAAGCCTCCCTTCTTAAGCCTTCGGGCGCACGATTTTAATACCATGCATATTTATAGAATCTTTGCTTCATGTATCTTTCGTGGAGACCTCTTCATTCCTGCACTTGCACTAACTACGACTGTATTACCTGCCTGAGATGCGTTCCCTAGTGTTGCTCCCTAATCCTCTCCATCCCTGTGACTAGGGTATCGCGTAAAAATCCCACAAATATCGCATTCTGGTGTATTGCTCACTCGTAGTGAACATTTTAGGCAAGTTAACTCATCATCGTTGTATTTGGCTTATTATAAGCATGGTACTAATGACAGGTATTGGTAGTAACTGTTTTAATTTCGGTAAATAACTAAACAATATATATAAGAATGCAGTAAAATAACTGTGTTGGTGGTACCATAATTATAGGCATTAGTAATTAATTCTTTACCATTGTAGCCTTCTTACCCAACCTTAATTTCAGTCTTAGTTTCTGTCGTACCACTACCGTCATGCCGAGTGATTAGCAAATTTATACTTGGAGCGAAGATGATTTTATGGTACGCAATAGGAAATATGCTTTTAAAAATGTATGCTAGTTAGTGTTCGTATTGGTGGGTTTGAATTATTTTCAACAAACCTCATGCTTATAACGAGGGAAAAAGTTCTTCACTTCTAATCCGATTGAGAAAATCTGATCGAAGAGTGATTTTACGTCGCTCTGGGCCTAGTTCCCGGCGAACACACAGAATTCAACAACAAAATTCGAGTTTTAAATTCAATAAAGTATTCGGGAAAGCTGAGCTTTTCCTAAAATAATCCTATGAACGCAAATAAAATGTCCTTCGGATGTTGGGGAGACTTTATCATGAGAGTAGCTTTACAGTTAAATTTACGCTCTTTGTACGATCAAATGAAAAGATACAGGTGTCAATAATTTTCGGCTCACAGTGAAGCAATGATTCTCGCTCCCTCTTATTATTCGTTGGCGTTATCACGGTATTGGAATTGCCTCTCCTCTTTTAGTGTAAGAGGAGAGGCAATTCCTGGAGAAGATTGGAAGGAGGCAGAGTAGATGGTTTGAAGAGGTGACGAGGAACGAAGAGATGATGAAGTTCGTGATAGAGGGATGTTGGGTAAGTTGGAGGGGGAAGAAAGAGAATAGGTTTTATAGGCGGGGTAAATATGGGAAGGACGAATACTGAGATGAAGATAAATATCATTGGTAGATATGGCCCTCCACGTGTAAAAATGTAGAGGATTTGTACTCACTTCCATTTAAACCTACCTTAACCGGTAGATTGCCTAATGACAATAATTGCCCCGTTGGAGACTTAGGAACATAACCAATCTCTTTGTTACGTGTTTTTGTTCTCGGATTCAATTCGCCCATTGGTCCAATGCGAGTGGCTTGGAGATTCCCGCATCCTTACGGACTAAAAAATCGCGGCATCCTGGAATAGACCGGTCGTAAACCTTCCGGGTGCTCTACTATCCCCGTTGCGGGAGCAGTTTACTCTCGCTCCGGCCCGAAGAGATAAACTTGGCAGCCTCTCCTCTTCGGTTTTCCAGCCTCTCGTTTTGTGTCTTCCTCATTTCCATCCGAATGACGACCGCTATCTTGAGGTCCCGGCCTTTTAAAAAACCTCGGCCGCCGCGACGCTCGAACCATTATTGTTCGATAGCAAACGTATGTATGTACATACACAAATGCGACTTTACTATTATTAGCCTCGAACTTTACTCACTTGACCTCAATCTCACTTGAAGCGTGCGGTTGATTAGTTGGGTGTAACATTCGATCGCCTTGGTTCCTCCTCCCTCAGACTGTGTTGATGCACTGACGCCATCGAGTATTCTAGTCTCGTTATTATGTGAGCAGCGCGAGTGTAAGGATTGGATTTTAGTTATTCATGAAATCTTTAAAGCAATAATCGTTGGTGTTGAGACCAAATTATCAAAATATCTGTATATAAACAATGTCTGCCATGTTTTCATAGTGAACAGCTTGAAACTTATGACCTACATAGGTCCTGATGAAGGGATTATCTGTGTGTGAAATTTTCCACTAAGGAATAAAACTAAGCACGACCTTGGTTTCGATGTAAATTTATCATCATAATTAGTTTTTATTTAATTTAATTCATTCGTGGAAAATTGCACACGTTTGTCGCCGGAATCTTCAGAATTTGTTATACTGGTCCTCTTTTGTACTGCAATGCGATAACTCTCTTAAAATCCGATTCTTCCTATTGTATCCTAAATTCTTGTATTGGCTCCATCGTTAAAACTTCAAACGACTGTTGCACTAGTGCAATGCTTCATCAAGCGAGAGATTGGATGACAAATGTCCCTTAAAGTTTTCGCCTAAAGGGCAACACTCATGAATCCATTTTTAAATGTCTGCATTGACGGTGTTTTGCTTGTCGATCGTTCAAGTTACGGAATATCTTGTTTTTGCTCTTTTCGTAAACGGTCCTTGGGGAAAACCAACCGTTTAACCCAACAGTTCTGCAGTCCGTTTCTAATATTTATCGAGTGGGTTCAATTACCTTTTTATTCATTCTCTTTCTGCTTGAAATTATCTCGAATACTCTGTTTGTAAATAAACTGTAGTGTTACTCTTTGCCTTTTATTTTCTCCTCGATAATTGTTTCGTTGATCGTTTTTTATGAGTTTCAACCCCTCTTATTCGATACTATACATTGCGATACGAGAATATGAACGTGATTTAGCTCGCTGGACATTTCCTCCTGAATATTTTGCTTATTATTTGCATTTTTTTTCGCTTCAAATGGAAATTCATCGTTTGAATTCCAATCATACAATTATGTAGAGATAAATTATACTGTCTCTCATGCATTCAGAGCTTCTTTGTGGTAGAATTTATATAAAAAATATTAATTTCTTGTAATTATACAGGAAGTGTTTTATTATCGTTATAAATCATTAAATTCACCGCTACGCTACTGTTCCCGAGTTCTTTTTTATTGCGTCGAAGCTCATGCAATCGTAGAGCAGGAAGGTATTTTTTTATTGTTGGCATTCACTTTTACGAGAAAATTAGACATTTCTGTGGCTTCAGCGTGAAAATAGATTCAGTTGCGGTGAGTTGGGTAGGCTGGTTGGAAGGAAGTCGGCTGAGATGAAGAAAATTGCCAATTAGATTTTTAAATTCATCCAGGGTAAGCCGAAAAGAAGGTTTCCTAATTCATAGTTGGTGGGCCCACTGTATTGTAATTCCTGGCGTCATTCTATTCAGAATGACGTAACTGACGACCCGTTTTGTGGTGCTCTTCGCCATGTACAGCGTATTTTGCGCTGAATAGCAGTGCACTGTCGTGTTTGAGTTGCGTAGCGAACTGCTCTCAGCCATTCATAGATTTCCGGAATAGTATTTTCGTTTTGAGTGTGCGGACTTTCCGTATTGCGTCGCTGTGGTACGATAATTCCCATCGTGCCTGGAGACGTGCGTTTCGATGCGAATGCGTTTTTCTTCGGTGCGTTTCCATGCGTCTTTTTTGCGGCGCTTGAATCGAAATGTAAATCGAATTCCGGTCGGTGGGCGGCGCTGGTGTTTGTTTACTTTCTGCGCCGACGTGATCGGCGACTTGTTTCCACGAGTCTTATCTTTCTCCCTCGGCCCTTATCCCCTTTCAGTCGTTCCCTCTCAACCGATCGGCACCAGCTCAGACTGCACATCTTCTTCCCCCCTGCCCCTCTTCTTTCCTCCCTGGAAAAACTTTACGGAAAGCATCTTCGAGAATCCGTTTGTTCTCCCTCGCCATTTCCTCGTCGCTCTACGGAACCTGGCTCTTTGTATTCCGTCCACTCCAGTAGCTCAGAACGTCTTTCGGAACATTAATCCTTTGTCCCAGGATTTATTTTGCGAAAACTCGCAAATATTTCTACGCTCCAGGAAGATTTAGTTGAGGACAAGGAAGCAGTGCACGAAGACATTCGGGTGTAGTGTGCCTCTCTGCGGATGATTGGTTTGGACTCTTTGAGTGCAGCGATTCAGAGGAAAATTGGAGCGTTCCAAAACTTATGTTGCATGAAAATATTGACCGTGACAGCGAATCAAATGAGGTTCAAGGAAGTGTGTTGTAGTTTTGGATAAGACAAGACTGTTTAGGGATCTATCTTTACCTGCAAGAAAAAAGAATAATTGAACGTACCCTGTTACACGATGGAGTTGTGGAATGCATGAAAGTTGGAAGGATCGTGAAAGAAATAACGTGATATATGTACTAGTAACAAAAGCGAGCGAATCGAAAATTAGAGTGGCGTAGTTCCCTCTTTGATTTGTTATTCCCTCAATCTGCCTAGAACTCCTTTCTTAGAAAATTCTTAAGGTTGCTAGGTGACTGAAAGCTAGTATAATACGACGCTATGGAGTGTTGTAGGCATGATAGAAGGAAGAATATTTCCTAGATAGAGAATATCGCAGTACACAATAGGAAAGTAAGGAAGAGGAAAGGAAAGGATGAGTATGTCTGACGGGTAGAAGAGACGTTGGAAGTATGCTGCGTTGAAAATTGAACTAGTTTTGAGCGAGAAGACATATTAAGAGGCATAACAGAGTACCTATATGGGATCCATCAAACCCTAATCTACAAGTAAGCGGTAGAACACTAATAATAATCCAGAAGATTCCTTTTTATGACCTCTTATGTTTATGTAATTATTTTATTCTGGTATTTATAATTATTGTATTGGGTATTCTGGTCTTCACCCTTTCCTTATTTGATAATAATGAATGTATGAAAGAGTATTGGCGCTAACTTTGAGGAAATGTTTGATATCCATCTTCAAGATAGATAAATACGTAAAATTTCCACAGCGTCCAAATTGTGGAACTTTACCAGAGTTTCTGTCTTGATGATGGATATTGATGAATGCCCTTCGGTAGTTGGAGATGTATTCTGTTATTCACCCTTTCCTTATCTAAGATGTCCAATCTCTCTTGTGTCGTTACTTCGAAAATATGGTGTATATGAGGGGATGCCGACCAGCACCACTGTTCACAGGGAACGGTCTGGGAGAGTTATTGGGCGCTGGTGCGAAACCGAGGTGACTTTTTTCCGTCCGAAGGGGTGAGAGACACGAACTATTTCTTCTCCCCAGAAGATTGATTCGGTATTCAAACACGTGGCGTTGGGAAATGAGTGTGCGGGATCGCGTGGCGGTGGCGACCGTGGCCATAACAATCGGCTACTGCGGAATTCCTTCCGGGTGGACGACGTATGTACTCACTTCCGGTGGCACGAGGTCGCTGGAATCTGTTTGGCCCTCTGCAGGTGGTGCAGAGGAGCGGCGAAGTGAGGGATGGCCAAGAGGCGAAGAGGGGTTTTAAGGGGCCGCGGGCACGTGCGACCGGGACTCGGTCTCCCTCATTCGATATATCCGCGCCAAGTGTCTCGTTCCATTTTGGGGACAACCCGTCGTCTCACGAGTGGTCCTTCCCATCCCTCGCGCCGCTGCGTCTTCCGGTGCCCTCCCGCCCAAGGGCACTCGTGGGGAGTCGATGAATGGGGAGCGATGGGGAGGCTTACTAACCTGGGCTTACCGGTCGGGCAGTGGGACATGCTGAAGTCGTAGTATGTTGCAGATCTCAAATGTTATGCCTTTGTACTTTGATAAAACTCTGGATAGTCCCAAACTTCTGTTCTCCCTCTCGCGAGGTCGTATTGTTACTTCGCCTCACAAAGCTCTCAAATCTGTTCTGTATTAAGGGTCTCTTAACTCTTTAGACGTGCAATCATTCAGAAAATTAAGCCTCCTCAGACGCAAAAATTATATGTTACTACTTCATTTTTTAGCCTAATATCTCGAGATATTTGAAAGGCCTAATGATGAAAACAGTGGACTAAACAAGATGTATAAAATATAAAAAGAACTTTGAATTACTCACAGAACGACAATTAGGAACTTTAATTTGGCTACCACCACTAGTAATAGAAGTGTCTCAGTTTAAATCTCCAACAGACGATGGAGCAGTTCGCCGCGCCCATCGTCAATTGATGATGTGAGCAGTCTATGGGTTAATAGTGAATTCCTAAAATGAGTTGTGATATCATCAGGCATCACTTGGTGAAAATCCATGATGACTGAATCGCCATAATAACTTTGCAATTTTCAAAATAGAGTTATTAGTTATCGACCAGTTGACTTTGCGATGAAAGCGGTCCACAGCTAATAAATCTGTTCTGAATATTACAAATTTATTATAGTGATTTTTGTGTATCCCCTAATTTCGTACGATATTCCTGTTCATTTCCTTCTTCGTCTGCGCCCATCGAGTGTTCTCTCCTCTTATCACCCTCGTCAACGTGTCCTCATCTCTCCATTTTATCTTCCATCCCCACTCGCTGCCTCCTCCGAATCTCCGCCGCATATTCCCTTTCCCTCTCCACCATTTCCAGCACTTCATCTTTTGTCATCTCCACCTCTCCTCCACTCTCCATTCTCCTCACCCACACTTCTCGAAAGCCTCCAATCTATTGTTCACACTTCTTCGTCTGCAATATGAATACAAATCACCTTTTGGAATGCGTATTAGCCATAAGTATCTGGGGCGTGCCTTTGAAAGAATGTTGCTTTCTGCTGTGAACGAGGAGCTGCATTGTGGTATAAAATTGGGATATGACGTTTTGAGTACGGTACGATAAAGCTCTCGTGAGCTTGACACGACATTAATGTGACTGCAGCGCGACTTCTATCGAAGTTAGGCATTTAATTCCGCGGTAATCGCAGTTGACTCAACCAACAATATAGACCGGTTAATCTATATCAGGTTAGAGGGTAATTTACGGACAGAGCCGTGGTTATACGTGAGAATCTTCCGTGTGAACATGACTCTAGCAGTAACTAAGACAGTAGCGAAACGTGCAACCGGCCATAACCGGTACATTTTTTATCATTGAATTTCTCGGAAAAAATGCTCATC
Source organism: Pyrrhosoma nymphula (assembly GCA_963573305.1). Taxonomy (NCBI): domain Eukaryota; kingdom Metazoa; phylum Arthropoda; class Insecta; order Odonata; family Coenagrionidae; genus Pyrrhosoma; species Pyrrhosoma nymphula. The sequence goes on from OY754329.1 coordinate 102,464,407, forward strand.
TTTTGGCAATTTTTTCAGGAAAATGACGAGACTTAATGCTACCATACAGAGCTTTCATAAGTTATGGCCAGTCTTTCGTGAGCTAGTGTTTCAAGAGAATATTTTGTAAAATTTGTTTTGGATGGGTCGAATTATATTGATACGTATTGATACGTGAGAATTTTTCGTTAAGTGCCGCAAATTAAAAAAAAAGTGACGTGATTTTGTTATTACATCCTTCTAAAGGGCGATTAAGCATTAATTTTTTATTTTGATGACTTGAATGTATCTGCCGACTTCCTATCACTGTTGTAATCATGAAATGTGGGGGATGTGGAATCTTTAAACCGGGTGTACAAATTTTCATCTCTCCCTTGTCTTATGTATGCGGCAAAGTGGAAATCCGATCCCTACTTGGGTGTCTTGCGGAGGGATTTTCAAGTGTAGTACTCCTTCTGTCGGATGAGACAGTGGTCCCCTTGGCGCCTTTCGTTTAGAGTAGGCTAATGCCGACGCAGAGTTTCTCTCCACCTTTCCTCCATTCCACAATGATCCTTTCCTTACCTGCACACCTGTCCTCAGTGGCGCAAGTGCCCTCAGTTGACGGTATCCTCCCCGGAATAACCAAAACAAACGGTAAAGCGGCAGACCGCAATTGATAGAGCTTAATTTTACACGGAAAATTGATTATATTGAGATAGATAAATTGTGATTTTCGACCCACCGGTTTCTTTGGTGAGGGGGGATTTAAATGTTTATGTAGAGACGTACAGTGTACGTATGATGATGCATTAGCATCGAAATGCTACGTGCTAAATAATTCGTCGAGTAGAAAAATTACAATCCCTAATTTTTTCTGGCTCTTTTACCTTCGTCTTTTGAATCGCCTTGAAACTGATCGCGCGCGTGGTTGTCACGCCCCCGTCCTTTCGTTTCATTTCGCACTTTCATTCTCTTCCTCACCGGCACCCTCCTCCAACCGTCCCTCTTCTCCCCCCCCCCTCTCCCACCCCTCCTCTTGTCCCTCCATTCACCCCTTCTCCGGCTATTTTCGTGCCAACTACAGTTTCATTCTCGGCCTCTCTCCCTCTCGCCCCGCGCACTTCCTAATTTTAAAACATTTTATTCTCCTTCTCGTCCCTCCCGCGTTATTTCTCCCCGTCGGTCGGGATATCACTCAACCGACCGAGCGAGGCATTTTCACGCGTGGAGAATAGGACGCCCTCTTTCTCTCTCTCTCTATTCGAAAATAGATGTTCAGTCGTGACGTGCTTGAGAATGAATACTGAGCAGGAAAATCAGGGATTAATTTTGGTATGTTTTAAGGGCGCAATGGATTTATTTTGTTGACTAAGGGATTTAATATTGGAAAGTATATAGATTTATCATTGAAAAGATTGAGGGCGTTTCATTTATTTGGTGGAAAACTTATGATGATAATGTCGACCAATAAATGTTGAGGATGAATCTCAAGATAACGACGTCAATGAGATTTTGAGAGAAAGGAAGTTAATGAATTTTGCTTGCGGCAAAATGTTCTGCGTAAGAGCTTCATAAAATTAATTGTTGAAATGTTACGAAACAATATTATGGAAAGTATATAGATTTATCATTGAAAAGATTGAGGGCGTTTCATTTATTTGGTGGAAAACTTATGATGATAATGTCGACCAATAAATGTTGAGGATGAATCTCAAGATAACGACGTCAATGAGATTTTGAGGGAAAGGAAGTTAATGAATTCTGCTTACGGCAAAATTTTTTGCGTAAGAGCTTCATAAAATTAATTGTTGAAATGCTACGGAACAATATTATGGAAATATAACCAGCTCTATTCAACATAACTTCTTATCGAACCAGGTTTTAAAGAAAATATTAATGGTGAGCTACCACAGTTTAATAAAGTTAGCAGTATTACAATGACTTTAGTTAAACCTTGCGGGAAATGTTACTATGAGCAGCAATCATTCGGAAAGTAGCTAGGCGGGAAAGACAGGAAGTGGAACAACTTATGTACACGAACAGCATTTTGGACAAAAACATTCTTAATTGTAGGTGCTTACTATATGAGGCAGAGATTCGCGTTATCAAACAAGGATTTCACTAACTGAAGAGAATCTATGACCGGAACCGAAGGTAAGAAAAGATTCGTAATGAGGCTAGTATGAAGCTGTGTGGAGGCGGGACGTGGAGCATTGATCAATGAGAGAGAGGATGGGAACAGATTGCAGGAGTTTGAGGTGTTTATGCGGAGAAGAATAAAGTAGGTTCAACGGACGAATAGGAATACAAACTAAGACATGCTTGGCTTGGTAGGGAAGGAGGGATGTTGCTGCAGAATATTTGGAGCAGGTACAGAAGGTGAATTGAAGAAGTAATCTCAGGTTAGGGGTTTCTGAAGGTCGTTTAGTCTGTCATTTGGTGAAAAATATTTTGAAACTCGGAGGAAATTTCAGAGAATTACATATCAGTCTCCCTATCCATCATGTTTTTTTATCATCACAAATTACTTTCATGTTTCAGTGCATGTTTATCATCATCAGGTTACGTCGGTCCTGATTGTCAAATTCTTGTTGAATTGATTCCATGAGTCCAAATCCTTGTGTGCTCTGCCATCTGGATTATAAACTCAGGTGCCATTGTTTTCATGTTCTCCTTCTCCGCTTCCCTCAGTTTTCATTTGTGCCTCAGAGGAGGCTACCGGTTTACTCCTCTCGTGAAGCGGGCAAGGACCGAAACCGAAAATAATTAACTCCTCTGGCTCGAGCGGAACTCATCACGAAGAAGATATCAAAACGACTTTTTTTTCATTCTCGTCTAGATAATTCATTTCTGGCTTGATGTTACGGTTGAACTGGGATGTTTACGCGGTAGCGGGGAAGGAGATGGCTGGATGACCAATCTTCAGTCGATTTTTACTGCAGATACCTATGGGTTCCTTTTAAATATGTTGTGCCTTGGTTTGGGAATTATATAAGATTGTAATTATTGTGTGAAAGTTCTTTCTGTGTGGCCAATTGTTTTGCTCTGCGCTGAAATTACACGGCAGATTTTTATTCGTCAAAATACCAATTTAATTACCTATTCTATAATCATTTCGCCAATCTAGCACAAGTTCCTCTTTTCTTTGATTTGCGGCATCGGAATTTGACTACTTATCTTTGAAAACCATTCAAGGGAATTACTTTTGACTTCAAGAATGCCTATGATTTAATTTGAGCAAGAAATTTATTGCGAAGAAAGGGGTACCGAGAAATGTGAGACTACCAGAAAATCGATCATTTGGTTGGGCAGATTATTATCGCTCGCATGATGACCGAGAAAACTCAGATGATGCGGGTATAGCTCAAGGCATCCATCGATGTGAATAAGGGCAGTCGTCACCGTATCAGAATAATAAAACAACTTCTTTGGAGCCACGGGATGATATAAACAGAACATGTGTTGCCAGTCATGTTGCGGTGTAGTAACTACGAGGGACAATCCACAGGTATATCTCTTCGGCATACGCTTTGCGCATTATTGTCCCACACAATCTGTTCCTCGTTTACTTTCTGTTTCAGGATTGACTTTTGGCATGTTATGGTCGGGGTAGTAACTCGCTCGTAGTTAATTTGAGTCGTCGCTCTTTCAGGTCGGACATTTTTGTAATTACCGCCTCCGGCTGGTCGTCGCGTGAGGGTTAATCACGGCCGAGACCCTCGAGGGCAATCCTCGCGCTCAATTTGCTCCCTGAACGCCAAGGACACGTTTTTACCCCGCCAGCTGAGGTGAACGCTCAACTAAGTTCGGCGTTTTTTCGTGTCGTAATCCGAGAGACCTTTCCTGACTGTAAATTATCTTACGCTGCACAGGTCCAGCATCTTCTCTGATGCTCCTTGACAACGAGTTCCAGCGTTTCCAGGGTCGACTGCTCCTGGTTTTATTTTTCCCTATCGTTTTATTACGGCGAGCGTTATTCTCCTGTGTGCATATGTGAAATCATATTGGCGGGTGCAGCTTTGTTACGTTTTAATACCCCGCCGTGGTTTTTAACCTCTAGTTTGACCCCTAATTCATTTTAAAAAACGCGTTGTATTGACCCAATTCTGAATATTGCTGTTAGTACCGTTTATGTTGCGAGGTAGGGTCGTCGAAGAAATTTAGCGATTGGAAAAAAGTGTATTCATTACATAACAGATGTCTTTGAACAATGCATGCAGGTGATAACGTCGAACGTCATTATCAAGTTGGGTAATCGAGACTCGAAGAGTAATGAAAGTGCTACGTATCTTTGTGATTTGAAATGTATAAAAATTCCATCCATTTTGTCTTTCCTAATATCTTTAAGTAGCATCCATTTTTGAATTAACCGTAGCAATTTATCGTGACACGTAGTTCATTTTTATCTTATATCTCAAACCGATAGCAAAATAAATTTCTGGTGATGGATTTCCCACGGATAAATAACCACATGTTATGCCATCTTATAACCTTGGGAACCGTAGAAAATTTTTGCATGAAATTATTCAATACTTGGAGAAAACTTAGCCTGAGAGTTAATCTCTTCGACCCCCTAAACATTTTCCCCAATTCAGAGGCTTGGCATTCATGTTTCTTGCCCTCACAACTGCGTCCCCGAATTGATGTCAAAGCAGGCCAGGTGTCCGATCCGTCGCATTACAGACAGGAATCCGGAGCATAGAATATCTCCAACGAGTTAATCGCCCTCTAATAATTAATAGTCAATTTAAGTAAGAGTCCCGGGTGTTTGATGGAAGAGAATGAATTAGATTTAATCAGCAGCCGTGCGCTGCCCCGGGAATTTCATCGCAAATGGCCTCCTCATGCCACGAGGGAACGTATGCAAGGTGGGAACTCAATGACAACAACTAAATGGTTGGTGCGTTTCCCAGTCTCCATCCTTTGAAAATGAAGTGATAAATTAATAGTTTTCGCTTTAACACATCTGATGTCGTCATTACGGAAGAGTATGTACAAATATGGGCTGCATGCGTCATGATGGACCTCAAATTATATCGTCCGTGTTTTAGATTCTTTTTTACATTTTCTCTTGAAGAGACGTAAACTCTTTTCACATATAGCGACAGTTTTGAATACTCTTGCCTCTGATCAAAAAATCTAAACTTATCATCTCGCCATGTCCGTATTTAAGTCCCTATGTAGTAATTATTATCAAGCTGTTTCTTCACTGGAGCCATATCATATACCTTTGTGGAGGCAGGTGTAATGAAACCCATTTTTCTATGTTCAGAGGAAATATTTATATTATTTTCAGCCTGTTCCAGCCTAAATAATTATTACCACCAAATTTTCTCGTCAAGGGAGGACTGAAGTAATATCCGTGTTTTAATTTGCTCTATTAATTGTCGGTAAACGGAACAATCACGCGATCTGTTAAATTATCATTTTGCCCGAAAGTATTTTTCATTTTGTCACACCTAAACTAACTCATAAGTCAATATTAGCTCGTTAGGTAAGGTAAGAGAGAGTCAGACCCAAGTTCTTCTAGTGAGCAGATTAAATTAATTGATTTTTCATTAATTTACTTATTAAAAAAAACGCTTTCCAATTTAACTTAATTTAAGCGTCTTTATTAATTCATCGATTTTTTCATTAATTTACTTATTTTAAAAAAGGCTCACCAATTTAACTTCATTAGCGCGTCTTTATGAAAATACTATTTAATTTTAATAAATGAAACTTGTGAGGCATGCAGGTGTAAACTAGTTGTGTACCTAAAAGTCACTTATATGGAGTATTAGGTGATATTTTCATGCACTTATAATTTTTCTTTCGAGATAGCGAAAATGCTGTGTTCATTTCTAAACGCACTGTTAACGTACACATTTGTGGCGACCTAAGGTCCGTTTCCTTGTGCTACCAATGGTCTATGGTATTCTGGACAATTTTTGAGCTCTTTACCGTTAACATACCACAGCACAGTAAAATATAGCGAAAAAACACTTTTTCACTCTTGTGGGATCGTGTACCTTTTATTTCCCGGAATCACGATGATATATTTGCTTTTTTATTGTAATTACTTTAACATCCAGGCTCGGTATTCATCTCATGATATGAAGCGTATAAAATTTACATTTTTTTAGGAATAGGTCGCACGGAGAGCGCCTTCTTCGGGCTCTTGTTCTGCGTACGAACGCCGGTTTGTTTTCTCACTCACTTTCCTGGAACTTCATAACGTTTCTTTTCCGCCCTTGGGGGAAAGTGCGCTCTTTCAACAAAGCGTCGACGAACCCGCCCCAAGAGGTGAATAACGTTTATCTCCGTTATGTGATAATTTGTACCGTCTATCGACGCGAGTTCACTTTTCTCCTATGCGTTGAGCGCTGGTTATGTGGCCGTCGGAGAAATTAATTTCTTTCTCCAACTCCCTTGCATCCTTCACCTTCTTCGGTATTCCTTTTTCTAATTTCGTTTGCATGGACGTAATCCGCGTTATTTGCCACCGATGATACGTGCAGTTTGAAGGCAATGGTAGGTGGGTTATTTTGGGAGGCGCCCAACAATTGCTGTCATTTGCTCCATCAGGATAGGTGGGCAGCTTGTTAACAGAAGGATTATTCGGGAATGTAGTATGGGTGGAGAGAAAGCCGGTGTCGACATAAGCCCACTCTTCACCAATGGCGAAAACGACAAACTGGCGTCCCATGTGACAAGTGAAGTCCCACACGAAATTGAGAAAACTTCAAACAGCAAATATGCGATTCTACTTTCCACGACCACCGCGACCTTTAAGGTTGTTTCCTGTATATTCTACAGTGTAGCGAAACTAGTTGAAGCAATAAAAAATTAATTTCAGTGGAATCGCAAAGTTGTTATTTTAAATTCTCTCTCTCTCTCTCCATTTCGCAAAAGAATTCCAGAGAGTTTCGGCCTCAACCATCAATCACATAAAGAAGTACTCCACCCTGAAGTGCTCATTACATAGCCCTCAATTAAGGATTGGGATTTCGCTGAGAACTCTCCACAGTTGCCGGAATTCGGACGGGAATATCGGTCTGGATATCAAAGACAATGCCGGATAGAGTTAAGTGGTTAATTACTCTCAGAAATTCAGTGTAATTCTTCTCGTTTGCGTTCATCTTTTTAAAAACTCCATTAGTTGCTTCCTGAGGGAATTGGTGTCGTTACTCCGTTTTATCACATTAGTCCCATATTTGTCAGTATCCCTGCCAGTGTTGGTCAACACATGCAGTTTTAAAGGATCGATATATTGCGTCATAGTGTCAGTGCGTTTTCCGTGCTCCCTTTTCGATTCATGCGCGTTACTCTTCCGCGAAAAATGTCCTCCTGAGCTGTCACTTCCTCGCTGGTATCCCCTCTTTTCCGGGTATGAGTTTGCTCGATGGGTCTGGGCATTGCATCCTGCAAATTTAATTCTTATCACTTAAACTCTGAGAACTTTATTGAGTTGCTTCCATTTCGTGTGATTTCCCAAAGGCTGAGTGTGCTTTCTGGTTTTTTTTTGTTTTCGGATCGCTTCTCACAGGCTTCAAGTGCTTTGGGGACGATTCTTTTAAAATAAGTGATTACCATTGGGACACATTGTCAATATTTAGGTGGTACGAGTATGGAATTGTTACATTTTCAAAATCATCGGACGGAAAGTTCATTTTTTATATTTGGCATATTATATCCAAAGTTATTTGCTCGTCTCAAGTAGGTAGCAGTGCTTTGTTATTATTCAAATGAGTAATTGCTGAAATAGCTTTTCCGTTCATAATGTAAAGGTATGGAGAACTCTAATTGTAGCATTCCATATTTGTTTTGAACAGTACTCTTTTCAGATTATGTATTTCGACAGGAATAATACTCTCCTTGCGGGGTTAGGCTTGCGGCCTTTGCATTGTGTAATTGCAATTATGTAGCTTGATGGATATTTGTCTATCCGAGGAACTATGAAATGCCCCGAATAAATGAAGAATAATAAGTACAGAATTTGGTTATGTGGTATTTACCTTTATGCGTAGTTTTACTATTTGTTTTGTGCAGTTGTACATGTTTTTCCTACGAGCAAAATATAGTTCATTGTAATTTTGACCCATAGACATTGCTCATGGGCACAGCTAAGAACGTCATACTTGCCTACTTCCAAATCAATGACTGCGATATGATCGACTTGGTTTGTACTTATTTGGTTTGATTGGGAAAATTAACGCTAAGTTTGATCATTTGTTTTGCATTATTATTTTGTCGCTCAAATTTTCCATATGAGTGCATAGTTTTTTTTCCATTAGCGAGCAAATCACCCCCCTTAAAAGTCCTTAAAGAGGAGAATTTTTCGGACCCGAGCATCGCGGAAGCGCTCGATCCTCCTCTTCCCCGTTTAGACGGCATCCCGCGGTGCACGGTCGAGCACCGCACCGCTCTCGTCTCCCGGCTCCCCTCGGTGCACGGGAAATGGGGTCAGTGCACCTCCATTGTGTCGTAATCTTTGCCTCTCGTGCTTGCGCGTGTGGACGTGATTGTGCACGGCGGCCTGTGGCGGCGGACTATAGAGAGAGGAATAGAGAGGGAGCGAGAGGTTGGCGATGGGTGGGTGGTGCACATTGGGGGGAGGGAGTTGTCAGAGTGCAGGGAAGGTCACAGGCTCGCGAAGCAGGAAGGTCAGCGCGCGAATGTCGGGGTTATTGCAGCGGGCGGGCGAGGGCGGATGTGAGGCAGTCAGCCTCCGCGTGTACCTTAATCACCTTTCCCGACCGCAATCTCAATCTCTCACCCCCCCTCTCTCTGTAGTGCTCGGCTCGGGCGCTCAAGAGCCGTTCCCGCACCACGGGCGTATCAAACGAATCAAAGCCTAGCCTGGTACTGTGCGGTGCCGAAGCCGAAGTGGTGGCATCAGAAATGCCTCACAATCAGTCGGCATGTTTGGGGGCGCTACTCGATTTCAGTGGCGTCGCCACAGCCACGCGTTCAAGAGGGAAATGCTGGGAAGAAATAGAGGAAGTAGAAGAATTTCGTTCTCCTCCTGTTTGAATAGAGTTAGAAAGGAATAAGATCAGACCAATATTTTTTTTCGTAAACAATCTCCAAAACCGAAGTTTGCAACGAAAATGTTTTTTTTTACTATCCCCGCATCAGCTTTTTTAATTATATCTTTACAAGTACCAAGTAATCACAACTAAAAATGGCGTGCACTGCCACTTGGAGAGTTGCGCATAGTTAGAGAAAATAATAACGCCGACATCCCATTGGTGTGCCTTGCCCGCATTACTGATTGGGATTAAATCCCAGTCGTGGAGTTTGACCGCATGGGACTTTTATTCCCCTCGGACGATCTTTAAAATTAAAGAATTCAGAGATCAAAAGAAGATAAGGGTTTCAATGGAAGTTGTTAAGACTATCCTTATGATTCCTACGGTCTTCTCATATGGAATATGTTGATTATATCGGAAAATGTAATTCATTCACGACCACGCCTGCTAAATTTCATCATTGCAATTGTTTAATGCGTCTTTTAGAATTTGTAGTTTTTGCATTTATCTCAGGTGTATTTTGACACTCTACGAATCAATTCTCTTCCTTCTGAGATAAAATTATCTAAAAAATGGGAAAGTTACGAAAGCAACATAATGTCTATTTACTGAGAGACTATGACTCGGACATTAGCGATATTGATCGTAAAGGCTGTGCAATTACACACGGAGAAAATGATATGGGTTCGCTATCTTGCGCCGTCCTGAGCTGCTACATCTGGGTAGACTTCATATCACATTTAAAGAGATAAGAGCAATGAGTGAAACGAAAAGACGAGGTCGGGGTAGCGGAAGTTGGCAATCTCCGATTGTGGAAGGGTATCGAAGAAAGCGTATTGCATGAGGCAATGCTTCCTTAAATCTGAAGGGTTTATATACTCGCCATTAAATATATAAAACAAATAATTATTTGAACGAAATTATAATTCATTGAAAAATTGCCTCACTTAGGCCCGATTTTGTTATGTCAAGTGCGTATTGAAAGATGACGAAGACTTTACGTTAAATTTTTGGTAACTTAGAGTAAGGGGTTTGTATGTTACATCAGACATTTGGTTAGTTGACGTGAGCGTTATCGATGGGGAAATTTATTAGCATCAGTTTTCATGTAGAGAAAATATTTAACCAGAGATTATAAACCAGGCCATTTTGTTAGGTTTCTTACGAAAGTAAATGATTCGACTTATACAAAGTTTTTAAAGCGTAGGCAAGAATTCCACGATTATGTTTTCTAGCTTAGAAAACTAACGACTGGTTTATTTTTTTTAGAAACAGCTCATCTTCGTTTCGTTCATGGAAGGAAACTGTTCGTTTCGCAATCATTTCCTTTTTTACATTTTCGAAATTTGGAGGATTTTTGGTGGCGAATGGGGAGAGAGAGGTGTAATAGTCACCATGACGGTCTTATGCGTTTCCTTCCCTTTCCCCCCTAAAAATGCGTCGTCCCCGACCAAAAAATCGTCGCTTCCGTGCCTCAATGCGAGGAAGTTGCACCGTCCTACGCAGCCAGCTAGGGAAACCGCACGCGGATTTCATCGGAACGGAAGGAGACTATCTTAGGCAACCTCATACGGCTCTTCCCTCACCCCTCCTCCTGATAGTCCCACGACTGTCCGACCTCCCCCTCCCTCCCCGACCCTTTCCCCCTCCCCCTTCTCCCCTCCCAACCCATTTCAAGAGCCTCGCCTCACTTCCATCAGCGACAGTCAAACCCTTTTGTGATTCACTTCCTCCTCGTCGATAGTCACAAGCCTTTCTCTCTCTCTCTTGATTTCGCGTCGCGTTTTTGTTTTGTCACTAAGAGTGGGAGGGGAGTCTGTGGGCATCGCGGTTTGTTGATGATCCGTCGCCGTTCCCGGTTCGACAGTCCCACGGGAGTTGCGTCGTGACGTATTCCTGGAGTTGCGTCTCGACGCACCCCCGGTATATTGTCTCGACGTATCCCCGGAGTTACATTCCGATTCCAAGAGCCATGACTTTATTTCGGAGTTGCGGCTAGACGGTCCCTCTGAATTAAGCCGTAACGTTACCCTGCAGTGGTTTTTAACCAATTGTTTACCCCTAATAACCGGTAACGTTACCCTGCAGTGGATTTAACATCTTGTTTATCCCTAATAACTGGTAACGTTACCCCGGAGCTTCGTTTTCATATATACTCGGAATTGCGTGTAATCGGGTCTCCGGAGTTACGTCTTAACGTTTCCCCATGATTTTCGTCGTAACGGTCACGTGAAATTGATTCGTGACGATTCCTCGGAGCTGCGTCCCGACGTATCCCCGGAGTTGCGTCCCGAAAATCCTCCGGACTTGCGTCTCGACAACCCCGGAGTGACGATCCGACTCATCCCCGGAACGGCGGTCCCTCGAAGTTGCGTCTCAACATCCCCGAATTTACGTTGCGACTCATCTTCGAAGTTGCGTCGTGACGCGTCCCTCGAGTGCGCGATTGTAGAACCGCAGGATACGGTGGCGGTTTGGGTGACGTCCGGAAAAAAAGATACCGTCCTCTCCGCGTTCCCCTCCCTGTCATTCCCTGTGAATGAAAACGTCGGGAAGAGAGGAGGGCGATCCAGAGTGCCCGCGCCGCGGTGATGTAATGTGTCGTCCTCCGCTCCCGGTGTTCGATAGTCGCATCGCGGACCCGTATGCATCGAGTCGGGCGGGATGAGGTCCCACCGGAGTAAAAGCAAACAAGTCGCGTCGCCATGGTACCTAAGGGGTGAGTGCGCGCCAGTGGTTGGTTCCTTTCTTGTTGGTGTGAGGTGACGAGGAGTGATCGACGCGTGCCGTGGATTTTCGGGCACGAGCAGTGGTTTCGGCGGTTCACCGCGGGACGGTGCTCTCGCTTTGTGTTTTTTCAAACCCAGTTCTTGGTCAGGCTCGTGTGCTCGTCACGTTAAGGAGAAAGCAATGGATGTCATTGTGTAACAGGTGTTCCCGTGTTCGGTATTCAGTGCGCAGGTCCGGATCTTCGGCGCCAAGTTCGGACTCATAGATTTTTCACTATTCCCTCCTCTCCTTTATCGCTGGAGCTCTAACACCTTAACACCCCCGTGCAGCGGCTCGCAGTGTAGTTTGAAGATGTGCCAAGTTCGGAATCGCAGTGTTAGTAACCATTTTGCAAGGGGAAGGTGCTGCATTATTACTCTCCGTTGTTATCTACATCCACGAAGTACCCTGAAAGCCACGTCTAGGGTGTGTGGCACGGGGTGATTCCACACCAGGCATGCAAAACTCGTACCAATTCAATTTAGAACCTCGCACGTTTCCCCGGCCGCTAGGCGCAGACCAAAAAGCAGTCAGGAGAACAATGCGTTGTCAAACCAGAAACTAGAAGAGCCCTACGTAGGCGAACATGCTGACATGCAGTATACTGGTTAAGATACAACTACTGATTAGAATTACTAATACTATTAATTTATGAATACTACGAGGTAAAAATTCATGTAGAAAACAAAATCATGCCGGACATTACTAGCGGGGTGAGGTGTTAGTAATACTGATATGTTATTAATGTTAATACAAGTGCTAAGTCTACTCTACCTAGTGAAACTACCTACGGCTTGCGCTATCCTGCCTTACATGCAAGCTATTTCATTCTGGCTTTGGCGCGTGCAGATGCATGTGGAAAAGTCTAAATATGCCGTCGCGTCATCGGAGCTGAATATAATTCGCTCTACCCCCGCAGTTCCGAAGTTGAAACCTTATCTTCAAGAGGCGCTTGAAATATTTGTTTGACTTAACGTAATCGCCCGTTTTTTATTTGGATCGGTAAACATGACTGATCGACGAATCACTATCCGCCGTGGCTCGTCTGGTGGGACTGTTTTGTGGGGTGGGCGTGTCACAGGCTCGCCACCCTCCGCCCGGCGGTGGATCGTCGTCGAAAGTGATTTCCATACAATCTTGGTCCACCAATTTGTCGTACACAATGCTCCCATCTATGAGACCTGAGCTGAGGGGGGTGTGTTCGCCGTCTGCGTCGAGGTGTCGGGGGATTGTCTCGTGGCTGTTGTTCGTGGAATCGAGGCCGCGGGGGGAGGGAGGGTGTCGGTTGGGTGTGCGGTGGTGGTGTGAGTCTGCCGTCACTCCCAGCCATGAGATCACCAGTCCCACGCGGCGGGTGAGGCGGCAAAGGCCGTGAGGCGGAGGGAGAACATCGCGGGTCCGAGGGCACTTTCACGGTGATGACTCCCCGCCCGCCACCATTATGCCATGGGCGGCCGCGAGGCCGTTGTTTGCGATACCCTTTCGGCTTTTTGGTAGGACGCGCGTTGAACCGTATAGGAGTAGCGAAACTTGGCTGCACTCGCCTGTGAAGCGTACGGTGGCAGGAAATGTGAAGTATACGAGAGAGAAGGGACAAAGGGGCTTGAAGGCTCCTCTGTAGATGACTGCGGGAGTCCTTCGTTGCATTAGTCGGCCCATACACGCTTGATTCACCTTCGCATACCTCAAACTCTCCGATGGGGAGTGCCATCAAGTTTTGCTACGCCTTTTCCATTGAATTCTAGGCTCACTAACGAGCGGGTTCAATGTGGATGTAAATGGGTAATCATCTCCTCAACTTGGCGAAGACTGGAAGTTTTGAGATGTGGGTGTTGAGAAGGATTGCAAATTGAAAGCTGCTTGGAGAGAAAAGCAGATGAGGAGGTGATTAATTATAAAATTGGGGGAATAAAGCTGATAGGAAAAATTAGGAGGCTGCAGAATTGGCTGGAGGACGTATTGAAGGGTGACGGCAGGCTAAAGAGAGTGACAGAGAGGATAACATTGAGTAAGTACGGGCGAGGGAAACAATGAATAGGAATTTTGGGCAATATACTGAGAATCAAAGATATTTAAAGTTTGAAAGGGATTTAATATTGGAAAATAGAGAGTTTCGAGAAAGGAAACGATAGAGAGAACTCCCCACAGTTGGAGAAATTATAGGCAGGATATCCATGATCCTACAATTTGTTTTATAAATGGAATTGGATTTTTGCCATGGAACATTTGATGTGATACTTCCTAGACTTTTTATATGAGGTGTATAGAGGTAGGAAATGTGCCGAGCTGAAGGTGCTAATAATATGTACTAAGAAATGGTGCCTGCGGTCGTGGAAGATCAAATGGTATTACTCCCATATCCATACAAACTACGTTAATTGGATGACTTCCTCTCACATAGGTAATAATTCATTTATTCGACTTTATTATAATTCCGTATTGTATGCGTGCAAGAGAATAAAAATGTTCGCTGGGAATATATTTATTATTTTGCAGTAAATATTGATGACACTGTTCCATGTTATTATTGCTATTAAATGTTTGCCACTAAACCCCTCTTGACCTTTACTCTGGTCCGTATTTGTCATCAAATTACACGCTCCCTATTTTTTATTGGAATTTGAATTTCTAAGCATTGCAACAAGTACTTTTCACTCCCTAAAAACCACATTTTAGTTGTCCGCTGATGTTTATGGATGTACATATTCAAGCATCCTGGGTCTACCTATTAGCCGACAAAATTTGGAAGGGAGATATTGCAATTATTTTGGGTTCCTCTACACAAGCTCGTCGTACTAATGTTGCAAGGTCGAGCGATAGGGTGAAGGTTGGCGAAGCGCGTGCTATATTGTTCGAGTCAAAGATTTCTCATTTCCGGCTCTGGAGAATCTCTTCGGAAAATTCGTGCGGGATTAACTTCTTGATACCTACTTGAGCGAGCACCCGCTTAGAGATACTCGGTATCTGTCGTCCTTTAACGCTTCGAGAGTGGCGTTCGCGGTCGTAGCCAATCCCTCGAAATAAACGATAAATGCGGCTTCGCATCCAGCTAATCGACTTGATATTTCATCCATCCCTTGTTTTTACACTCTCCGACGATGCTGTTTAAGCTGAACGACTATTTGTGAGTACATACACGAAGCCATAACAGCCGTAGATAACGAGAGATAAGTAATCATTCAAGTCACCGACGTCAGCCTTGTGTTCATATTAGCCGCTCGATACTCTGAGCTCTTGCTGATCAAATACGTACAATAATGTTCCTTTTCCTCCGAATGGACAGGAATCATCACTGGCTGGTGGCTGGAATTCCTGCTTCAATTTTTCTAAAATAAAAAAAAAAATTAAAAACAAAATTAGTGAAACTCATTGACCGTGCCGAAAATTTTCAAGTCGCAACACGTCATGCGCCGTTTAAACCAGTTAAGAAGCTTGAAGTTTAATGACCGGCGCCTCGTCATCCAGCCTCTTTTCTGCCTCCGAAGGAATTTTTGCGAGTAATGGAATACGTACCCGTAGATGAGTGTGTGCTTGAGCGTAATCCCGCTAATAATAAAACCGTGCGTGAGTCATTCTGGTTGCGGCCATGTTTTCTAATCGAGCTCCCGGAGGTGCCACCTACTCAACTTTCCTACGCATGTGACTGCCTTTCCTCCCTCATCCATTAAAATGCTTCGACGAGGTCTATAATGTTGCACGTGGGTGAAAACTTAAAACGTACTTCTCCCCAGAAAAAAGCCATAATTTTCAACTTGGTGTTATAGAATCTCTTGGTTTGAGGATGTGCAATTTTGTGCTTGGTGACTTTTCCTTCGTTACGTTGCTATGAAGCTATTTTCCTCTCTTTGGTGGTATTTTAGGCGACACCTCTCTGGTAGCATTTCGCATTTAAGTTAGCTGCAGGAATATTTGCCTTAAGAGCTGCTTCAACCTGCTTGGCTGACTGCATATGATTGTTGCAGGCTAGATTCGGATCCGCGACATAAGATGGAAGTCAGTGAGCTCGATACTATCTGAAGACATTTCTTCGTGGGCGTTGTTTAAAGCGTTACAGTAACGTAAATTGTTTATTATGATATTTGTCGTCGCGTCTCCTGCTGAAGAAGTCCATTCCGTTTGGTTTCCCCAAGTTTTGTTTTATTTAGTGACTCGAAGCTTAGAAAGATTATATTGGTGTCGACGATTAGAGGCGTGGAGCTTCCAGCAGATGTGTTGGTATTGCATTGGGGCATGTACATACCTTGGCGACGGCCGCAAAAATCTCCCAGCATCCGCGCCCTCTCGTAATTTTTCTTTGCCCACAGCCTTGGCGGAGTTAATGCAGGTGGAGGAGGCTTTAGAAGGGCTCCTCCACCCCACAATCCCCCGCAAACACACATACTCCGGTTAGTATATATCTACCATACCTTTCCAGTCGTCCATTAAAGCCCAAGTCAACTTGTATGATCTTCACCATACCCCGTGCCCACCACCATCGACCTCTTCGTCGTTTTCCCCCTTCGCCTTCTCGACCTGTTCGCTCCTCCTCCTCAAGAGCCAGACGTCGATGGCTCGTCTTTCCTTTCCTCTTTCCCCCTCCCGTGTAAGTATTCCCATCCCTCCCGGTCCTCCTCCCTCTCCCACCACCGCGTCTTCTCTCTCTCACTCACCTCCCCGCCGTAGCCTTCCGCCACCACCGGCTAACGACCGAAGTGCCCTCCGGGGGTACAGTCGTGACGTCGATTCCTTGCCTCTTGTGCGTCCATCCTTCAGTGCTCCTCGTGTGTGTGTGGTTTTATGGAGATTTTCTTTCTCTCTGGTGTTGCCGATGCACATTGGATCTCCTCGGCGTGGTGGTTTCTCTCTCCAGTTTTCAATCTCTGTTTATGTTCTGTTCTTTCACGAACCCTCTCCTCCACATAGTTTTAGTGTGGCATGACGGTGCATGAATGGAATGTTTCCTCCGTTTGGAGTTGTTCCTCCTCGGCACAGTTTCTCGGCACTTGGTCCCTCGGGTGATCGTCCACTGTTCTCGCGTATGTGTCTGCCCCGTCCGATGTGTTCCTTGCCGTTTTTCGACGCTCGGTGCTGGTGTCTGCAGTCGTGTAGTGTTTTGTTTTCGGCCTTCGCACAGGAGATAGAAGGGCGGGGCGTCGGGAAACGAGTGGGTGTCTCGGAGGTGACGGAGAGGTAAGTGGCGCATGTTCTCTTCTGTCTGTCCGTCTGTGCCGCAGTAGTGAATGGGACGGACGGAGCACCTGCTCTTTAGATTCCTGGGAGACGCATTAGAAGCGGTGCATCCCAAGTCCCATGTGCACGGTGTTGATGTTTTGGTGGTCGAATGGAGATATGTTTGGCTCGAACTTTGGGTAGTGTAACGGTAAATACCTGTGCTGGTGGAGAGCTGTGTGAGTAGTGTTGTCAAACCGTGCTCGTCCTGCTCTGATGATGTTAATCTCTTTCATCTCGCTGTGATTTGTTTTGGCTCGAAATATCTTTTATTGTTTCACAATGAACAAGATGTTAACGGGCGAAATGTGATGAAAAACGTGCTTTTTTCCTTGCTTTCAGTAATTCAATCACATATGGTAATGATTGCCTCGATTGATGATTCAACTTGGACTAAATTGATCAAGTAACTTTGTTGTGAAATTTCTTATTTGTCCTGGAAATTCACTAACTAAATATGAAGAGCCCGACGTTGACTTGTTGTACAGATACCTATTGATTAATCTGTCATCATCATCTTTTCATTCGGCGAATTTCCTCCTTGTACTGACTTGCAAATTCTCTGTTTACAGAGGTGCGGCAGGAGGCAGTGCAACAGGCCCTGGCGGCAATGCAGGGCCGCCCCAAGCCATCACTGCCAATGCCATCGAAGCGCACATCTGTGATGGCCAGAAGCCCAGACAGAGAAAGGAGAGATTCAGGTAATAATGTGTTTGACGTCTAGTGATTTCGACTTGTGATTCGGTGTTCATTTGTAAAGCGAGGATTTAATATGCCCACAATGGACATAACTGATTTTTCTGCAACCCGGAATACTTATGAATATTTGCCACCTGCTGTGTTATTCCTGTGGTTTTCAAAGTGGAACAATGGAGAAATTGGTCCATGGAAATACTGTGTCGTGAGATCTGTCAATATTAGACATTGCTGTGAAGAAAATAATGGACTGTTGTGATTCATTCTGGATTACCGTCATAACTATGAGTGCAGTGGCTCGTGGTAAATACCTGCCTGTGATTCTTGGAAATCGTGCCCCTGTTATTGATTGTTACGTTAAGTGTGCAAGTAGAGCTACACAATCAGAGGATCACCTTTTTAGTTGATTTTAGTGTTATCTCTTTAACTCGATGTATGCATGGAGAAGAATTATGTGCATCAAGGATAGCAATTGATCTCTAGGATTCGTGTCAGTGTAATCCTCATTGAAGGTTCCAATTGCAGTGTATCATCGTCGATGGACAAGTGCTAGTTGTCCTGAATATTGTTCTTGCATATTGTTTTTAGAATCGCTAGCTTTGAAATGCTGTTTTTTACCATGCATTAATGCATACTGTAACTAGATATGTCTAAACCTGTCAAATGGTATTCATTAAAATTCGTATATTGCCCTAGATTCGTACAGAATCCAGCTGACTTCTTTGCTAGCAGGAATAGATTTGATTAATATTTCCTATCTGGCTTATTTGTTTTGAAGTTATTGGAGCTACTGCCACTTCTAGTAATGGCATCACACATGTGTCTTTCAAGGAAATCCATGAATAATTTTATTAGGATGTGTTTGCAGTATTCAGGCTATCCCTGTGTCTGTACCATTCTCTTAGTCCCATTTCCTCCTTGCTCTTAAGGCTATTTTCAAGAGTCAATTTATTTCACAATTTTAAGTTGCATCTGTTTTCACAATGCGAGGATGCAGGCTCTGAATTAGAGCAAGGGCATATTTTCTCATTTCTGGTTTATGCATTTGCGCATGAATTCTAGCAATTCACCACTTGGCATGATGCAATTTTCATTGCACCATACATCAGGTTGTGCAAAAAAGTGCCTAATGTAAAATGGCCTCAAGTCATGGCAATCGTGTGGCGTAGGTAATAACTTCAACAGCCAGTCACTGGATTTGGCTAACTAGCATTGGGGTGGTTTTGTTTGTTATCTATAGAGTACTGGCTTCCGTGAACGTGGCCCTGGTTGAAGTCCTGATGGTGGGAGAATTTATTCACTGATATTTCGCTCCAAGTTTGGTGCAATGGGAAGAACTCTTTATGAGTAGGTACTATGGGGGAAAAAAGTTTCCCAACAAACGGAGCGCCGCCACTATCGCTCTGGGGGGAAAATCGCTTTCCTTTCTGATGGCATATTATTCTTTGGTCTCGGCCACGAGGAGGGAAATTCAAACACAGTAAGGTGATGGACTAATTGTCCAAATCAGTGATGGATTCCTGGCCGCTTGCATGCCCCGAATGTGTTTCGCGCTGGCCATGACAATGGAGGCACATTAGATAACCTTGAATGCGTTTGAAACGTTCCATTGAACTCTCTCGTACGGCTCAACCAAAACCAGGCAATGATAAACAGTTTTCCTTAAGCAAAACTCCGTAGGTAAGACCACAGGCAGCTTATCTCTAAAAGACTAATGGCAGTTGTTCGGTAGGTTAGTGGAATGCATTTGATTTTGAAGACACTATTTTTTCTGTGATAACTTCCAGGGATATTCACAAAATTCCATTAAGTCCAGAAGAGAGGGGATAAATCCATGAGGCAGTTGATGTAGGCTCAACTTCGCTCAGATATCTAGGGAAATGGATTTGAATAGACAGTAAATTGCTGGCTAAAATGCAATAGGGAGAAAATGAGACGATGGCAACACGACAAAGAAGCGGAGACCAAGAAGCACGTCTCGAGATGATGTGGCAGCATTTGTTAGCATCCTATCCTGCTGGAAACTCTCTTACTGTTGGCAGGGTGGCCGTGATAAAGAGGACATTAAACTTAAAAGCACCTGTATGGTGAGAAACCGCCTCAATGAAGCCGGTATGAGAAATTCCAGTCAGGCAAGAAAGCCAGAAATTAGCGAAACTAATTAAATGGCGAGGTTAGAATTTGGTAATTCGTACCGGGATATGGACCAATAATATTAGAATATCGTAAATTTCATCGATGGTTAAACGTTAGAAGTGTTGGTTATGGACATATTTAGGAATGGAGAACACGCAATTGTAGGTAAATATAACTGTATTAATTGATAGTACTTTCTAGAACATTTCCCTATTTAGAAAAAAATTATATTCTTCCTGTTTGTTAGGTATCACGTAAAAAACAACTAGGAAAAATATATCTGGTCATATATGTCTCCGTTTTTGGAGAGCTATTTCTGCTGTTGGGCCGGGACTGCTGTTCGTGCTGGGACGTCCGAATCTATCGCATCTTCACCACTTCCATACATAAACAAAGTAATACCATAATGCGAAGAAATAATATTTGTTCAGCACAACTGACCCGTCCACAGTGTTCTAAACTCAGGAGATTTTTCGAGGAGCATTCGCACAGTACAGTATAATCCTGCTGTCCAAACTCACAGTACCTGAATCCAATACTAAATTTGCGACTTCATGGTCGAGGTATGGCAGAATGCTAAGGGAAGGAACCAAGAGACACTGAAAGGTCACATCTAGGAGATATGGGCATCTTTGGGTCAGCGCCCTACATTATTTATAGTATTAAATAGGGTCAATGAGACAAATACTTCAAGGAGTCATTGATTGTGATGGGGGTGAAAATAAATACTGATGAATAGTAAAGCATGAGTTAAACCGTTCGTCAGGACATGGTTCTGCAATGTATCACAATTTTGAGTGGCCAGAAAATGTATTTTCTTTGCATTTATTTATGAATTTGAGTGATTATTTGACCAACAGTGCATATGCCAAGAATTTATTTTTTCACTTTGCATTTATTTAAAATTAGTTACTTTAAAATATTGAAAAAATATATCAATATACGAATACTACGGTATAATAAAAGTAACTCTCCAGGAAAATGTAATATCTTTCTTACTTTCTCTTTTTCGTCTTTTTTATTTGCGTATTTATTTATTCATTAGTATTTGCGAATTAACAGGTTATTTATTTACATACTCATTTAAAATCTGCCGCAATGCTTGAAATGTGCATAGAACATACGTTTGTATTCACGATTAAAAGAGGAAACCTTTATTCATTGCGGTGTTCTGTTAAGTATCGCAGGTTATAAGGATAGTAGACAGCGGGTGAATCCCAGGACCTTACAGGAGTGCGAGAGATAGAGCGAAGCCTAGAAGGAAAAGAAAGGAGAGAGAAAGAATGCAGAGTAAGTTACGGCGATAACGAGAGCGTTCAATGATACGTTTCAAACGCATACTATATGGCTGTCTAATGCGCCTCAATTTGGAAGCCAGGGCGAATAGCGCTCTGGGAGGGCAAGCGGCCAGTAATCCGTCACTGGCTTCGACGATGAGTCCATCACCTTATTGTGTTCGAATTTCCCTCGTCGTTGCCTAGGAATAATATGCCACAAGAGAGGAAGCCGAATTTGCTCCAGAGCTATAGTGGCGGCGCTCCGTTTGTTGGGAAACTTTTTTCCCCCATAGTACATTGCTACCTTCCTGAGATTGGACATTGAACTGTGGTTCCTGTAGCACCTCCGATAAACAGCAGGCCAGCAGTGTGCTTCTCTCCTCCCTTCTATCCTACCTTCCACTCCTCTTTTGTTCTTTTCCTTCATATCTGAATTCAGGTTTATGCAGGACAGACTGGAGTAACATGATTAGTGCCAAGTGTTTGTAATTTGTTACTGTGCACTGTGTTAAACAAACTGGGATTTTTCAATAGAAAAGTAGGAAAATTTTCTGGGATAAAATTGAAAGAGATGCTACTGGCTCTGGTGAGGCCAAATTTGCCGCCAGCATTCTGGGCCCCGCAGAAAGATTTAATTTACTTGATTAATAATGAAGTAAAAAGAATGCTTAGTTAAACCACACACTTCATTAAAAACTGCTACAAGAAAACAAAGTTTTACACAACTGAAAGAAGGACTAGGTTGGGAGATGTTAGAGACTTGGAGGGTACATGCTAGCCTTAGATTGCCAGAAAAATTCAGATCAGGCAAGTTTAAGTATGACACGTAGGATATTATTATGACCCTGAGCTATTTCTCTAGAATGGTTATAAGAGAGATACGCTGCCGAACTGATAGGTACAAACAATTCCCTCTCTCCATGCATCATTAGTGAGTATGTATAATGAAAATGACTCTACCCTAATACTAGACACATTGTTAATGTAAGTTCACCTCTGTCGTTCCCCGCCTCCTTTTCTCGAATACCTCCCGTTTCATGGCTGGTGTCCTAACACCCCCTGCCACATGCCTCTGCGTAGTAATCTGTAAATGAATCCAGGTTCATTTCCTGCTGAGTTTGGTTTGTGGCCCTCATGACTTCTAAATTTCCTTTTTAAATGTTTTCATGATGTTGTGTTAATGGTTCTGGTGTTTGCTCCCCAACAGCTTCCAGCTCGGATGAAGACAGTCTAGTGAACGAGGGGGATGCCCGCGAGAGCACGCCAGAGCGGGAGATGGGGAGTGGTGGTCGGGGGGAGGAGAGGGGTGGGGGCAGGGGGTCATCGTCTCGACCCCCAGCGCAGCCTCCGCCTTCTCAGGGCTCACACCAGTCACCAGACACAAGCAGTACAGGATCTGCGAGGGACACGCCACCTCAACAGAGGGCCCACAGACCAGAGAGGCTGCAGCCACTGCCATTACCCTCCCAACAGCCGCAGCCACAGCAAATGAGGTAAGGATTGTGGGCTATTGGTCATTGCTATGATGGGATGTGGTGACAGGATCTGAATGTCATATGTCAATGGTGAAAGATGTTCTGAGAGCTGCCTTAATTATGAAAATATGTGAAGGACTTAAGTTTGAGTGTCATAAGTGGGTTGTGTGTGCAGATATTATATGAATAGTGAAATACAGCCAGTAATGTTTATGTAAGACTTATGTGAAAAGGGGGTTGGGCTCTTCTTACATTTTCTCACATAGGGGAGTGGGGGGACCCAAGTTCATCTCAAGTTAGATTTCAGTTACTCATGAGATCATATTTGTATCACTTTAACCCATTCAATGCTGACCTGTTGACATGACATTTATTCCCACGCTGAAGGGTTTTCTTCGTTTATTTATATAAAACGAAAACACATCCAGCAAAGAACGAAACTCATCTACGTGTGCCTAGAGCAAGACTAAGACGCTGAAGGAAGTTGCAAGTGTCAGCGGCGATGCTTGGGAACTAGGGAAAACCGAGGAAAGTAACGGGACCGATGCCTTGAATTCAAGGCATCCGCGCCTCTGGCTTGCACGGGATGCCTTGAATTCAAGGCATCCGCATTGAATGGGTTAATCGATAATCTGTTGAGACTTGTTCTTCTTCGTGAGTGTAATGGAATATGTCTAGTAACTCTTTCCTATTTATTTCTCTAAGTTAAACTGTTGTAAATGCCAAAGAATTTAAAATTACCCTCTGTTTTTAGCATTATTTCAAAATGAAATTAATAGCGTGTTTAACTTTTTAATCATTGCATTTGAAAAGCAGAATGGTTTTGAAATAGTAAAGTCGAGGAATTGTCATTCAATTCTAACTGTATAATTTTTACGCTGATGAAGCTGTAGTAATTATGGATGTCTTAGTTTCCTGAGGCTGAATTGTGATGCCCTTTTACTGAAAAGTGTGCAAATTGCATCCTTAAAAAAAAGGTATACCAGTTTGTCAGTCATACCATCAATGTCACTTTTCTAGGCTTCCGAATGGTGGACCAGGTATCATGGGCTGGGATGATCACAGAAGCAATGAGTCCCGGGAAGAACGGAAAAGAATGAAGCAAGAAATAACAGACTTAGCCGATGTGATGCAAAATCTGAGGCCATGTAAGTATTTTTAGTGTCTTGATTCTATGCCCTTTCATCATTTTCCTTATTTTTAGTTCAGTTTTTTTTACTTTAGGTGTGAATCAATTATATTTTCAAATACTGCCTCTAATCATGCATGAAAGAGTGGTTTTGAAAAACTAAAGTTGACTCTGCAGTCAATTCAGCAATTCTCTCATTGTATTTTGGTGCTCGGTTGATCAGGATATAATTAACATAATGCACATTTATTTCATTTAGACACACAACCACCAGATGTGACTCATAACACTGCCCAATCTAGAAGAATGACAGCTGCCGATAGAGTTAATAGGTACAACCAGTCTCGTCAGTCATCTGCATCTGATGATATGGGTAAGTTATCTTTTGTTGATCAACACTTATTTTCTTGTCGAAAATTCTCAGTGGTGATTGGAAAATATTGACTTTGCTCAGCTTTCAATCCACAGCCTTAATAAATAATGATGCACATAAATCCTTCAGTGATTAAGGATCAGTAATCTCAGTATTTTTAATTTGAATTACCTCATTATAGCTACTTCAAAATCTACCAATTTCTATGCTGGTCAGAGGACTTATACTTCACAATTTTAGATTGAATATTCTACATCATTCTTTGATTTATGTTATCAGTTCTTACAAAGTCTTGAGAAAATATTTTAAGGCTGTGTTTTAGTGCTCCTATTTTCTACTTGTGAATGTGTATTCTCTCAAACCAGTTCAATACTATTTTTTATGCAATGGTTTATGTGCTTGACGTAGCTGCATTTCTGAAATACATATTTCTCATAGCACCTGTGTCATATCCTCAGGTGGGCAATTTGAAGAATTTGGGCGAGAATTCTAATGTGTTTAAGCCACTGATGTTGGGTGTTAGATACTGATGTGTATTTAAATTTACAATTCATTTGTTATCAAAGGAACTGTTACTGGCACTGGTCGGTGGAAAGTGTCTGCTAAAATCCAGCAGCTCCTGAACACACTGAAAAGGCCTAAGAGGCGTCCACTGCCAGAGTTCTATGAGGATGATGACATTGAACTGGAAATAGCGGCCAACCCCAAGGACCCGAATGCACCGAAGCCAGAGGGAGGATGTATGACTGCAGCAGTTGGGGAACAACTTGTGGTGAGTGAAAGGTTTACATAAAGAAATAGCATATGCACGCCAATCAGTGTAAATTAACTGGCATTCAAGTTGGGCAAATCAGTATGGAATCGCAGTGATACTTTCATTTTTACATAGTGAAAATATTCCATAATTAGAGCTTGGGATGGTGTTTTATGTTCAAAGTGGTATAATTTTTTTGGCCTAAAGAATAACTAATCATTTGGTATTATATAGATTCATTAAGGTTTTCATGGGGTCAACTTCTTGGAAAATTAAATTGAGATAATTGTTAAATATCTCATAGTATTCATGCTTGGAGTTCTTAAATGGTACTAAATAAATACGACCCAGAGGATTGTAAATCTTGAAACTTCAAGTAAATAGTACATATCAGCCATAAAATTATCAGATGTTGATCACTATATCAGAAATTTACCATTCATCTTTAAAAAATTTCTTTTAAATCAGAAGAACATTCACTGGTTACTCATGCACTACGGACTAAATTTGGCCTTTTTCTTTAAGGTTCCTTCTGGACTACCACGTAACCTTGAAGCAGCTATTCAACGGTATGGATCAGCTACCTACAAGGCTCCAATAGCCACTGTACTGGATCCAAATGGGAAACTAAGCATCACCCTCACTTATGGTAACCTCCCTTAGTAAACAGAGAAAATTTGAGTCATATCGATAAGTGAACTGACAGAAATCTAATGAATAAATTTTTGAATTTTGCAGGAAAACTCCTCAGTCGGTCTCAGAAAATAGCATACACATTGTTGAACAAAGCTTTTAGCAAAGGCGACACATGCTGCCTTAAATCAGGGGATCGTGTTGCCCTGGTCTATCCCAACAATGACCCTATCAATTTTATATGTGCATTTTATGGCTGTCTTCAAGCAGGAATAGTTCCAGTGCCAATAGAAGTTCCATTAACTCGACGGGTTAGTATGCATTTGTTTTATTTAGTGAAAACTAAACATGTGAACATGCGATATTTGTCTAATTGATTTAGTATGAAAGCATTTTCTTGATGAAAAATTAGAAGACTATTTGCACCTGAGTATGTGGAAGTCTGCCGTGAACACCAATGTGAAGTATTTCTGCATCCATCTGGTAATTAAAATCATACTCTCACTCTACAGGATGCAGGATCACAGCAAATCGGATTCCTTCTTGGTAGTTGTGGCATTCAAGTAGCTCTGACATCAGAGGCATGCCTCAAAGGCTTGCCAAAAACTGCTGCCGGAGAAGTTGTAGCATTTAAGGGATGGCCAAAGCTTCAGTGGTTTGTGACAGAGCATCTAGCAAAAACACCAAAGGAGTGGCTGCCTCCTCCTAGGCTGACAGATGACACTCCTGCATATATAGAGGTGTGTATTAAGTCTCCTCTCCTCCAGTTTTCATGGCCTGATACTTCTCTTTTTCTACCAATATGTATTTATTTTCTATGCTCTGACCCTTGTTATTTTGTGTGCTAGGCTTTTCATTGTGTATTCCTGAGATCTCACTTAGAGTTACTTAGAGTGTTTTATCTTCAAATAATCCATATTTTTTTTACTATGAGCTTACACAGGTTTTTTATATTTGCACAATGTTAAAATTCTCAGAAAAGGAAGTTGTAAGTGCCAAGTAAACCCATGATTATCACCTATAATGAATTAAATTTTTCATGCCTTGAAAAATATTCTTGTGGCAGAATTTTTGTGACAAAATATTTCAATGTCTATTCTAATAAGTCAAAGATTGTGTATTCTGTGAAAGAACTGTTAATATTATTGTAGACATTGCCAGAAATGATAATCTGCCTTTGATATTGTTATGAATGTAGTTATAACATCGGTATTGATTGATTTTTCATCTTGGTTCTGTGCCATTAACTTTCAAAAAAGATTTAAGAAGATATTAGTTTAATATACAGCCTTATGTTTTAGTAAAAAATGATGACACTTCTCGTTTATATTCTATTTTAAAACAAAGTACACCACTGACAAGGATGGCTCTGCGATGGGCGTGACTGTGACAAGGTCTGCAATGCTTGCTCACTGTCGCACTCTGACAATGGGCTGTAATTACACAGAGGGGGAAGTGATGGTGTGTGTTCTGGACTTCAAACGGGAAGTTGGGCTTTGGCACAGTGTGCTTGCTAGTGTTCTGAATGGCATGCATGTGGTTTTCATACCATATGCTCTGATGAAGGTCAATCCCGCCTCTTGGATGCAAATGATTACCAAATATAGAGGTTAGTGAAGGTCACTTTTCCTGTTCCACCCCATGCAAATAATGTTTGTTGTGCATTTATTATTATAACCAAAAGTTACTCTCGATTTACTGCATAAATATGTTTAAGAAATTTATGTAATAATATCAGTTAAATGACAATAGCATTATCAATTGTGAATAGTGAAAGCTCTTCTAAATATTACAGTGCTGCTCAGATTTTGAAACGCCTAGCAGATATATTGAAGATGTTTTAAGTGCTGATTTTAGAATAAAAATTGTGTTATTCTTAAGTATCTTGGTTCATTTTTGCTGTCAAATCAAGTGGTTTTATGCTCAGAGTATATCCAATAAAAATATGTATTGTGGTGGTTGAGTGATGATTTAGATATGCTAAACAAATGAAGAGGTTTCTATATCAAATGCTTTTATTGTATCACTCAATTTTATTGCTCAGTATAAGTCTTTGTAAAATTCCTTATGATTTTGTCAATTTATTAAGATATTAAGGCATCTATGAAACTTGTTGCATAATTGTGAATTTTCATTCCAGCGAGTGTTGCTGTGGTTAAGTCTAGAGATCTTCATTGGGGACTTTTGGCTACAAAAGATCACAAAGAAGTTAGTCTAGCATCTTTAAGGTTACTTCTTGTAGCTGATGGAGCCAATCCGTGGTCTCTCTCATCTTGTGATCAGTTCCTCAGTGTTTTCCAATCTAAAGGCCTGCGCTCTGATGCTATTTGCCCGTGTGCATCTTCAAGTGAGGTCCTTACTGTTTCAATACGCAGGTGAGTCGAGATTTATGTAATTTACTAAGCTACTGACTATCTTGCTATTTAAGTGTGGTTCACATTTCATCATAGGTGTTCTACCAAATAAATAGTAGGTCCACGGGCATGCTGCCTACAATTTCTCACAATGTGTGGAGTTCTCTCTTAAGTTTCCATCCCAAAACTCTCAATTTTCCATTATTAAAGCCCTTTTAAACTCTTTGCATCCTTGCCTCTCATTATACTGTTCAAAATTCTTATTCTTGATCTCCCTTGTCTGCACATATGTAATGATCTCCCCTCTGTCACCATCTTAAGTATGCTATCAACATAGGCGTACCCAGCTCCCTTCATCTTCGCTGCAGCTCTCGCTGCTTCACTCGGCTTCAACAGAATCGAGAATATATTTTGGTCACTTTCATTTTTGCTTTCTAATAAAAGATAATCTATATCACTAACGCCCTGTGCAGCTGACTCCCATTTCCAAGTATTGACGTGCGTCTGGTTCAAAGAAATATTTTCGAAGGACTGAATGATGGAATGATTCTCCATGGTTTAAATAACGATCGTTATATGACTTTTTAGAAATTTTTGTAGGTTTTAGCTTTCATACTCAGCAGCTAGAAGTGTCGCTTGTGCGTCGTCGGAAATATTACGCAGACTCAGCATATTTTGGCTGTCGGATATTGCTCATAAATAACATTTATTACAAAGAAAGAACAATAAGTATAAAATAAAAGAATGGTAGGGAAGTAAAAAATAACAAGCACACCTACAGTATAAAGTATGGTTTACTAAGATATTTGATTATCTAAATGGAAATATAATAACTATGCCACGAAAAAATGCGAATGTGAGCAATATCTACCGTATTATAAAATTAATTTTATAATTAATATTTAAAAAGTTATTTTAATTTAATAAAAAACCGTACTTAAATATACCATCAGAGAAGAAAAGAATAGCATTAGACCATTGAATTCCCACACAGAAGCAACAATAAATACGTTTATAACGGGACTGGCGAATTGCCAGCTCTTTACCTTAAGGCAAATTAAGACAGACTTGCGAATCACCGGCACTTTACCCCAATGGGTTAATTGAAACTTCTCTGAATACTAATTTCATATTGCTTGATACTCCACTGGTTTGTTGTACTTCCAGAGCAGTTCCACATCATTAGACCTGATACTTGATATTTTGAATTGAATTATTGTTTTAATTAGCTCTTTCTTAAATGTTAATAATTAAAGTAGGTGAATGGTGTATGAAGTATGTAATTCAACCATTCCAATTGTTCATTGTTACATTTTAGGTTGTGTTTATCTTGTGTGTTATACATGTGACTTCTATAAAGGCATAATCTATTAAGTCATTGCACTAAGTATTCTAAGTGCTGGTTTGTTGGTATTACTGGACTTGTCAAGGGTGGCACTCATTATTAGCTATGAAATGAGCCAGCATAAGGAACACCTAACTTGGTTCTGGGGTATTGGGACTCTACCTTGAAAGAGAGGCTCAATGTAATGTGGAGGCAATATGAAGGGAGTCGAGCTATCAATGCCATTTTTACCAATTCTTTCTGAAAAATTCATTTTCCTGTTCATGTATTATGGATAATGTTTCAATAAGATTTCTTTTCTTGCAGGCCTGGACGAGCAGGTGTGAACTCAACTGGAAGAGGTGTCCTCTCTATGTCTGGTCTCAGTTATGGTGTGGTTCGGGTAGATCAAGAAAACTCATTAACCTCACTCACTTTACAAGACTGTGGACAGGTTATGCCTGGCTGTAAGTTTTTCCATATGTATCGTCTTAGAATTTTTTTGACTGATGAATGTGTTCAGTTTCCATCATAGAATAATGCTGTTAATTGTACATTATTACTAATGGAAAATTCAAATACAGATCTTGATATTCTAACTTAAATTGATGATAATATTCCATTGAAGTTAATGTATATCTTGTTATTGCTTCTTATCCCTTTTGATCATTTTATACTTTGATGCACTGGTGTAAAGTTTGTCTATAATTTCCATGTAGCACTGTTTTCCTATTGTGTAATTAAATATTTTTCCTGTGACAATTAATTGTGGTAAGCATTTGAGGAAAAATCAGCAAGAGAACTTTCCTTTGTCCATTGCATTAGTGTGGTAGCTTTTAATTGACATGCACAATTTTCAAATGTCACTTCAGGTGTGATAGTGGTGGTGAAGATAGAGGGGCAGTCATACCTGTGCAAAACAGATGAGGTTGGGGAGATATGTGTTCAGTCAGCAGCTACTGGAAATCAGTACTGGGGTCTTCAGGGCCTCACGAACAGCACATTCCGTGTACAGCCTTTGCAAGCTGATAACAAGCCCTTGGGTGAAGGAGAGTACGTCAGAAGTGGCTTGCTTGGATTTCTGGGGCCTGTAAGTTCTAAATTATTTTCTGTAAATGCTACTATTAGTAGTTTAATCAGACCCCTTGTTTCCTTGCACTCATTTTGTCACATCTTTGATTGAATAAATTTTCTCTAGGAAGTAATAATTTAATTTGTTGCCAGATAAACTCTTTCATTTTGATGACATATGAAACATGGATTGATAAGTGGAAACAGAATAGCTTTTTTCTTGAAAATCACATATCTTTGCTTTTAGCTACTATATTTTAAATTCAAAATTGTATCACAGAAGTGCTTTACATGTATATGATGGTGGAATGTGAAATTAGTGTTGAATTCACAAAATATTATTTTTGGGAAAATTTGTTTTCTGTAGCAGATCTTGGATATTAAATCTTTTGTAATATCACTTATCTCTAATTTACAATTGACTTCAGTATGGGAGCATTTTTTTCTCTATTGCTCATACTGCAAACCCATGACCAGCTGCAATCAGATGCAATTCACACCAATCGATTTTCTTTCCAGGGTGGTTTGGTTTTTGTGTGTGGATCCAGAGATGGTCTCATGACTGTTACTGGTCGTAAGCATAATGCTGATGACATCATTGCCACAGTGTTAGCCGTGGAGCCAATGAAGTTTATCTACAGGGGAAGGATTGCTGTTTTCAGTATCCGAGTCCTCAGGGATGAAAGGATTTGTGTGATTGCGGAGCAGAGGCCAGATTGCAGTGAGGAAGAGGCAAGTTCATGAGATTACTCTATTATGAAAACCTAAAATAACTCTTGCTCATGCCCTGTCCCAAGATATTCTTTGTGATCCCATGCCTCTTATGGCATGCTTTATTATTCAGGGTGGCCACTCTATTGGGAGCAATCTCTCCTTGGTTCTTGAGTTTTTTTATAGTGGTATGGACTAATTAATACATAATAATTTCGGGGAAATTTTTCAAAATCGCAAAGTTGGGCTTATATCTAGTTTTTCACAGTATCATACTGTTATATATTGAAACTACTTTGGCTGATACTTGATTGCTCTCACTTTGAACCTATTATTTCTTATCAACTCCTGGGGCCCGTTTCTCAAAGCTACAAGTCCACAATTTATGAGTCGGATTTTACAAGTGTGACTTACAAGAGTGATTTACAAGTGTTTCAAACGAAAACGGAGGACTTGTGAATTCTCCACAATTGTAACTAATATTTTACAAGTGAAAATGGCGGTCGTCATCCTGTCCGTATTTAGCTATTTTTTTAAGCTTTAAATATATTTCGAGAGTTTTCCCAGCAATCTACTATTACCTAGAGTCACTGCAACGTTGCTCGGTGTATATAAATACGTGAATACATGATAAATGGTATTTTTGGTGTACAATTCACCTTAAAATATCCCAAGCGAGGACGAATCATCGGCAATACTTGAACATAATAAGGAAAAATCGGTTTTCCAACGTATGATTTGCATTGTTATCTTGTAATGAATGTAATTTATAATTCTTGAACGCCAAGATATATTGTTGTGCTGTGTTTATCTTTCAAACCACTTTCGTAAGTACGACATAATAACAATATTGTACGGCAAGTATGGGATACGTACGATTGGAATCGTTTATTCCAATGTATGAATTGCTATTTTATCTTGTAATGAAAGTAATTTATAATTCTTGAACGCCAAGATATATTGTTGTCCTGTGTTTATCTTTTAAACCACTTTCGTGAGACATAATAACAATATTACGGCAAGGATGGGATACGTACGGGACGTACATTTTCTTGCATCTTTTTTAACCAAGAGTCAGTGCTATGTTGCTCGGTGTCTATAAATGCGTGAACACAAGATGAACGGAATTTTTAGTTCACAGTTTACCTTAAAATATCTCAAGCGAGGAGGAATCGTCTGCAAAAGTTGAACATAATGAGGAAAAGTCATTTATTCCATCGCATGAAGGGAAAGATTAACTCGAAATGAAGGTTATTCACAATTCTAGCATGTCAAGACATCATCTTGTGCAGTGTTTACCTTTCATAGGTACGAATAAATAGCGGAATAGCGTTTTATCGTCAGACAAGCGAAGACTATTTCAGCCATTTTGAATGTTCATTATTAATACCCAAAGGGATCTCAAACTGTGAAGGAAGTCAGTTGGTGTAGTGGTAGCGTGTGAGATTCACGAAGCATAGGACAGTGGGTCGATCCCCGCTGGGGTAATTTTTTTCCTCTTTCATTTTGATGGGCTAAGGAGATATTTTACCACCAATTTATGTCACTTCGTTCTAGGATTAATGCACAATTTATTTTTAATTTAACTTGTCCTTGAGCTCCAACTAATACCAAGGGTATCGGACACATGCCTACGGTGTATGGAAAAACCACAGCACATTAGCGTAGCATTTGCGAGATGTCACATAAAAATGTTGACTTTAGTTACGTATGGAGTTTCCTATTGAACTTTCGCAACTTGATATCTCATGGCGATTTATCATTTTAGTACGGGAACTTATGCTCTGCATTTTTACCTCTCAATGTATAAACATAATGACGTGACATGAAAAGTAGGAATATATTGATAATTAGTAATAAATAATTCTAGCAAACTAGCGCTTAACTTTCGCATTTTCAACCTTTCCCACATCCCCAAAATAATTTATTCTTTATCAAATGAGATCATTTATAAATTGCACGATTAAAAGCAACATTCCTGTCCCTGTTGGAAATAAATCTTTCTTCTTCGTTGTTTATTCACAAAGTCTCTGCGGGGGTGTTCTTTTCTCGTTACGTCTTTGTGTAAAAGACTTTTCTTTTAACTTTAAATTATAAAAAAACAATGTGTTTTAATGTAAACTGAGCATGTTATGTCAAAAGTCGGTAAAAAAATCCTATCTAATGATACCTTGTTCGTCGCTATCGCCTTCATAACAGTTGAGAAAAAGAGATCGCTAGTCGCTTTTCATTTGTTTTCCCAGTTATTCTTTCCAATTGACTGCGATTTACTCACCTCGGAGGACTTGTAGAAATTTCCTTACAAGTTACAAGAACTTGTTACTCACAAGTCTGTTTGAGAAACAGAATGTGTCGTAACAATGAAAACACTTGTGAGTAAACACTTGTAACTTGTGAAATGGACTCGTTACTTGTAATTAGTAGACTTGTACATTTGAAAAACAGAATTTAACATGTTACTCGAAAGTAACACTTGTAAAATCACACTTGTAAATTGTGGACTTGTAGCTTTGAGAAACGGGCCCCTGATCTCATTAATTTTTGTTGGCACTTCTATAAAAGCATCTCACCTGCTTATTAGATAAAATTTCCTCATAGTTTTCCATGTTCCTTGTTTTCCGGTATAGATTGCCTAATTCATATTTTTTACATTTTCCATAAAGCAAACTGGAAATAACCCAAAGGTTCATTTTCCATTTTTTGCCTATAAATAGCGGCCATTTTTTGAAGTGAAAGACACTGAAAATATAAGGGATTCACATTAAGTGATTTTTTGGTCCACCTGTTTTGGTTACCTTCTGTTTGACTTCCCTTAAAAAATCATGTGTTTTTATAATGTCTTGCTAATTCCTAAATCTATTTGCTCTGATTACTCCTGGGGTTCTTAGGATACTGGACTGACTTGATTCATCCATGCATCTGAAGTACAGCCTTTTTTTTCGTTTTTTGTTATTGAAACTTATATTCAATTTTTGTGCTCATGTCATGATGAAGTCTTCTTGGGTTTCCCCTGGGTCAGGCAAATGGCTGCTGCCTGAGAAGTCTTCATCAGTATTATATGCCGGGTAAACACCGAATCCTGTGCTTCTCATTTCTTGTTATGACTTTCCTCTGAAACTCTTTGTCACTTCCATCCCAGATAGTTGGGAATCCATTGTTCTTAACTGTGCATGCTCTTTTAATGAATCTAGCTGGTCTTGTCATTTCAGAGTTTTCAGTGGATGTCTAGAGTTCTGCAGGCGGTCGATTCAATCCATCAAGTGGGCATCTACTGCCTTGCCCTTGTTCCTCCAAATTACCTCCCAAAGACACCTCTCGGCGGAATCCACCTGTCTGAGACAAAGAGACGCTTCCTCGAAGGCACCTTACACCCAGCCAACGTGTTACTCTGTCCCCACACCACTGTCACCAACCTGCCCAAACCTCGTGAGATCCATGCAGGTATGTTCTCAGTTTATTTTTTTCTGAACACCATTCGATGGAAAGTTCTTTCAATCTTCCCACACTTGTCCTACCGCCTCACTACCTTGAGCATGTGAGGTCCAGTTGTGTGCATGGCAATGCATTGGACTAGTGCACTGTCACCCACCATGCTAGGAGGGAAAAATGGGCATTTTGTAATGGCCAGTTTATGGTTGGCCGGTGAACTTCACCTTCATCCTTAAGTTCAGAACCTTGGTTTTTATGGAGATACAGTGCATCAGTGTTTACTGAGGTACTGAGGTATTTACGATTTCGTTGAAGTATCAAACATGGACATCTACAGTCAAATTTTAAGTCCAGATAGTCCTATTTTCATGTTTTTTGTTTACACCAGCACATGCATACTGTCTGCTTATAGTATTGTTATTCATTTGTCAGTCATATACATTAATGAGGCAGTAATAATCATACTCACAATCTGCATTTATCATATTAGTATTTACTTGTAATGGTTATTAACCATAGTGACATATTTTATGGATGGGAGGCACTGTCTGTCGTGTAAAAATCCAGAAACAAATGAAAATGGACTTTCACATTGACAGCCAGTCGTGCACTCATGTTATCAACGTGAATCACATTCTTGGTTAAGGTTTGAAGTTGATGGCAATGGTAAACTGGCCTTTAGTCTTTCCTGCCACAGACCTGGTAGCTAGGAAGTATTCTTCAAAACTGTAGGAAACTCCTTTTCTATCCCTAAATTAAAAATATTGTGAAGGCACTGGGTGAACAATGGAGTGGGTTAATATATCTCATTGTGCTCAAACTGTGGTGTCTTTTGTATCCTTAATGATAATGATTTTAAAGCACCCGAATGTTTTCCCCTAGGCAGTGAAGTTCACGTCTACATATTTCTTTTGTCACTTAACCCTTTATCAGGTATGAAGTTTTCTCCCATGATTTCAAAGAGTTGACCACATAAAGCACTAATTGTTAAGCTTACCTGCAAAGTAATTTGCATGTTTGCACTGAAAGCTCTTGTAAGCATAAAATTGCTTTTAACCAATCTGAGAAACACGTCTAAAATTCCACAAGAATGGCAAAGCCAAAGAGTAATGAATCATGCTTTATCTTGCATTTTTGGACAAATTTTGTGAGAATGGTTAAAAAATTGTACATGCCAAATTGCATGAATAAGGATAGATAAATTGCAAATTAATTTTTATTAGCTGGAATTAGTTCATGTGTTCTGAAGTTAGCTGTGATAGTGCCTTACTAATCTTGACTAAATGCTGGAATTGGGTGAGCTATTTATGAATTACACTGCATCTCTATGCCTCATTCAATTATTGTCTATATTTTATATTGTATTTTAACCTCTCTACTTGTATGTGAATTAACAATACTTCTAAATGTTCTACTTCCAGTCTGTTTAACTGTTTGACTATCCCACCTGATACTAACTAATAATGGGTAAATCCATGGTATTACTAATACAAGGTAGGTTGTTTTGGTGACCAAAATGCACTGCACATAACGTCACACGGATTGCAGCGGTTGCAGCAGACGACTCGCTAAATGTATGGAGCTAAGAAAACCGTGATTTATATCTTTATTTTCGGTAACAGGGACAGTAAAGAATATTACTACCGTGAATTTTTTTGTTAGAAGAAACATAAACATTACTTTAATCTCACATTAGTAATATTTGGACAAAAATCCATGGACTCAATGTTAAAGCACCGTT
Source organism: Pyrrhosoma nymphula (assembly GCA_963573305.1). Lineage (NCBI taxonomy): Eukaryota > Metazoa > Arthropoda > Insecta > Odonata > Coenagrionidae > Pyrrhosoma > Pyrrhosoma nymphula. The sequence goes on from OY754329.1 coordinate 102,500,462, forward strand.
CGTGAACTACTGATGAGTATAAATGCTACGGAATAAACATTGAAGCCACGTTCTTGAGGCAGTAAATATATATGTAACTGATTGTGAACGAGGATTCTCGGTATTTAATAGTGCGTAGAAGTAGGGAGCAGTAGCAACCTACTTACCAAATAGAAATTTTTTTATCCTAACGCAAGTTAGCGAAATACCGGGAATGTTGCTGTTCAATCGCCAAACTTCTCAAGTTCAAAAATGTACCTCTGCATGGTAGTGTACGTCATTTAACTTTTCTTCATCATTGCATTAATATTTGACAATGACATAAGTAATTGATTCAAACGTCAAAAACGTATCCCCGATCTCAACTAAGCTTTATAAAGTCAAAGCGTCGAACGTCTAGAAAATGTTTATTCTACCGTACTGTCATAATTATGAACTTTTGACAATATAGAGCCAGTTTATCTTATTTTTACGTAGTTATCAGCAGGGATTAGCAATGATCAACTTTCAGTTCCAGTTTTAAGGTAATTGTTTCACCAAAAATTACTACTCTTTAATTCAGTTTATATGGAATCTTAAAACCACGAATTTATGCTCGGATTAGGCGGGGGCTGTTTTGTCCCAATACTCATTTTATTATAATACATTAAGTTACGCTAACGTATTAGGTTTTCTAAGTCGCATATTAACACCCACAACAAACAAAAGCCAATTCTACACTAAGTTGGATACTGTAGATTTTACAATTGTACCGTACAATTGGATTTTCGTAATTTTTACAATTGAACATTATGCAATTCTGAAAAATGATACTTTAAAAGGGGATTTTTCCTAGCGAAATTTATCATCACAAAAAATACTCTAATAATTTGTAGTGAACAATGATTATTTTATGGGAAAATTGTTCTCTCTGTCATCATCATTGATAGAAAGTTGCATTCTCAACAAATATCTTCCTTGTGGGTTTAACCTGAGGCACATATGTTTCATACGAAACGTTGTGATGTTGATCAAGATCAATCTGGCTCCAAGCATGTACTGCTAACAGCTTCTAAAGGGGGAATTGGAGGAGGCATAATGACAACCAAATTTTATGCTTGCTATTGATGCAGGTTTAAAACATTTATTTCACATAGGTGCGTGAAACCGCATGGTTAATTTAGAGTTATTACATTTTCAGCAGCGAAACAAAATAAATACAATGGTTCAGGATGAGACAAGAATGAACTTCTGATAGGTTGAGCATACAACATCAACAAAGGGCATTTGAGTCATTTATCCAAACATTCCACAGTGGTGTCTTAGGTTCTCATGTGTTCAGGGTCTCCTGTTTTAATTCCTCATCTACATACATTTGCTGTAGACTAACCAGGACACTATAAGAAAGACACAGAAGAAAGGTAGACATATACATTCATAACACAAATGCAAACATGAAGAAACAAAAAAAAATGCAGTCAGTATATGAGTCTCAGACAGAAGAGAAATACTTAGCTTAACTGCACAAACAGAAAATCTAATAGATATCACCACTTTTGATACATCCTATAAAAAATATTTCTGACAAATCTACTGAAAAAAGGCAATCAGAGGACACTATATTAGCAAACAACTTTTTGTAGCAATAAGAGTGAAAAATTAACTATGTTTAAAGTGTCAGCAGACCTTTAATGTAAACTCCAAACTATCAAATAAACCTCAATAATTACTAATGTTTGGATATAGGAATTTTGAATAAAGGTTTAGCCAACAATAAAAATATAACGTTAAAAACCCATGTGTTATCCCACAATACTCACAGGATATTCAAAGGATTATCCTCAAACTCTATATCATGTGTCACACTCTCCTGTGAATATCCTGCTTCATTTTCATTGTAGGGTGATAAAATAGCACCATACCTTAAAACAAAAGTAATTTGCAACTTCATTAATAAGCTCTGATGGGGAGCAAACCTGAAAAAATGGGGCGTAATAATTTTACTTTAGGGGCTCCTCACTTGATTTGCCAGTTCATAATGGTAGTAGAGGAAACTCTCATCTCCCTTAATCAGACATTATTGACAGTTGCATAGAATCAAATTTCTCTCAGAATCAACGGCTTCCAGCCCATCCCATTACTCATCAAAATTAATTTGTTCATTATAACTTACTGAGCTAGGTGGATAATCAAAATTTGATTTCCCTGATCTTTGACCATTCAAGGGTTCAATTTTGGACAACAGGGAAAAAATTATGAAAATCTGAGATGGTGAGCATGGGAACCTCCAAAAATTGGTTGAGTTGACATGGAATGACCCATTACTTTAATATGTAACAAGAAACGGTTAAAATAAGTAAAAAATTAAAATAAATGATATTACCGTTATCAGCATTGAAATGGTCTTGCCTCCGGCATGAGTTTATCCACTTCACCCGCGCTAAATCTTCGGCAGGAAATCGAAAAAAACTCAGCTTCCCCTTCCGATCCCTTACAGAATTATTGCACCCAAATACTGGGCAATAAGACATTGCCTGGGATTCCGGGCACAAGATGTAGATGAACAAGTGTAAACTCTCTAGTTCAATCACTTCAAATACACTAAAAGCTCACAATGGCTGAAAATAGCTGTGGCATGCAATCCTAGTGACGTCGCAGACTTCGACAAAAGCGCATCGGAGTGCATTGGCAGATGCGCAACGACCTACCTTGTATTAGTAATACCATGGGGTAAATCTATCTTTCCTTACCTTATTTGAAGTTTCACTTAAAACTGCAAATGTGTTGCAATTTTCCATATGAAATGAAACTTGCACATATGTTTCTGGAGGGGCGTATGTACCTACTTGTAATTGTAGTTTGAAATGGGGAATGAGTTGAGTGGTAAGTTAAATGATAACTTTTTCATCAGAAATAACTTTTTTTTACTGCATCTGTGTTCAAGAACCTTTCAATTATTTCTCCTTCTGCTCATTGGTGAACATACCAATTACTACTTGAAATCATGAAATGCTTGCTTTGGCTCTAATCGCATACCTTCTAGAGGATATTAGGGATTAGTAATTGTTTTCTATTGCCCGCAATGTTTTGTTTGCAGTCCCAAAGCTTTGGACCGTAGCAAAAAAATGCATATTAGGAAATGAGCAATGCATAGAAAAGTCAGTTTTTATCCAATTTTGATAAATTTTGAATGATATGAGCATTTATATGGAAAATTTCAGCAAATGTTTTTACCTATTTTAATTGGCTTAGCTTTATGCCCTTACCTGTTTTCTAATTACATCTTGCATTTCTCTTACTCAAATGAACAAATGAAGTAGGCATTCATTTTGTTGAAAGCTAAGTAAACCATGCATATTGCCCTAGGGGATTTAAGGTAACCTAATTTTCATCTCCTTGTACTATTTCTTCTTCATTAGTAGTAGGTACATAAAAAGTATGCATTGAAAAAATATTAACATGTGAGTAGATGATTAAAATTCCAAGTAGAGCAAATTTAACCCCTTGAGTGCTGTGCATAATTTCTAAAAATCGTGTGAAAATTGCCTGGGTATTTGACTGAGAAATGCAGTACGCAGATGAGTAAGCACAAAAATTTGAAAATGTATTCAGCTCATGGACAAAAAAAGAGAATAAAACAGAAAATATGAATTATTCCATTGTTATTTACAATTATAGCCATCAGAAAAAGAGTAACTGGGAGTGACGCTGGCACTTTTGGGAAAACTTGTCAGCATCGCTCACAGTGACGTTGGTACTCAAAAGGTTAAGATTTTCATAATTTGAAATACACATACACCACTTATAGTTTCTGAAACTGGACTAGGAATGCAGGAAAATTTATTGCCAATATCATATACTTATGACTTATCGGATGTGAATGTACACTTTTTGAATCATTACTTTTAACTGTACATATTCTGCTGTGAATTATTGTCTGATATTTGAAAAGAAATTTTCTATTCAATGCTCTTGCTCATGAGTGTTGTCATTTATTAGTGGAGTCATGATTTAATGGTTTTATTTTTCTGAATTTTTATATTTGGGGGAGATTTTGTGTGTCTGTCAAAGGAAAAATTGCTGGAACCACTTGCCTATTGGTTTAATGACTTCTAGGTTTAAGGGCTAATGGAAGCCATACTACCTTCACTTGACAGATCAATTTACATACCTAATTTAGTATCTTAAAAGATGTACCTTAAGAGGCAGTACCTATGAATTCGAAGGATATTCTAAGAAATGAAGAATTCAAGTGTTCTAAGAAATATATTTGCTGTTTCTCTTGCTTGAATGCGTACATTACCAGTTGAAAATAGCCTTATATTGTCAGTATTTAACGTGAAAAACTATATAGTGCAAAACATTTCGTCAGAATTTTAGAAGTGTTTTAACTCTTGAGTTTTATTGTTTATTCAAGTCTTGTTGTTTCATAAGCATTTTAAACATTTTCATTTTCTCCTCGGTTGGATGCTTGAAAACTAAGTAACCTAAAATGCAATCTTGTTTGGAGGAAATTGTAGATATACATATGTCATTAGGTTGGGTTTTGAGCAAAGAACAATTGCCCCTAGCTTCCACTTTTTTCTGTTTTCATTAGTGCATATACAATTTGGATGCATAAGTGAATGAGTTGAAACTGCTCTTATTAATATGCAATTTGAAATAGTTATATAATTTGACATCATTTTTATTGGTATCGAGTTCACCATTAAGTCATGACTCTATTTCTTGCTCCTTAATGTGAGCTGATGTATGTTCGAAAGATGTTGCTTCATTGTTTAATTCTATTGTAAGTTTTCTTACTCTCTCAATGTTTTCTGTTGTTTTTCCTGTGCAGCCTTAATCATTGGTGCTTCTACAAGAGGTTTACGTCAAAAATTAGTAAAAGTGCTTAAGCAGAAAAAGTGTAAAATATAGTAATCATTGGTCATATATGTTATTCCATTTTAATTACCTGCCATTTCTATTTCTTTATTATTTCATAATGCATGAAGTACAAGTGTAAATATATTCTCTTTGCAATAATTACTCTTTTATTGCAAATACTACGTGGCATATCTTTTAGTTGGCAGAATGGAATAAGTTTCGATAACTGTTATCCTGGTTTCTTTATGAATTATTTTTTATTTCCTTTCTCTCTGAAAGAATACTGCCATTGAGTGTGTGAAGGTCATATACTGTATTTTCCATTGTATAGCACTCACGGGTATATTAGATGTGCCCAAGTTTTGGCGACATTTTTGAAATCATAGGTAACAATTCTATCACTCTGTGATATACTGAGTAATAGCATTGGAGCGGTCTGATTAGTAAAGTGAATTTAGTCACAGGTGGCACTCAAATCACGTATTAAATGCTATTTTCCACATTAACCATCTGATTTGTGAAAATTAACAAATTTTCAAATAAATTGTCAAATGGTGTAATAGTTAAAAGCATGCCTTTATGTTGATGAGGTGGGTGCCTTGTTTTCTCACAGTTTGTCAAGCGAATATTTTCAAGCTGTGTTAGGGCAAGTACAGATGCAATTCTATTTAGCTTTTGAGGTGTTATGTTACTGTGGATGAAACATGGATCCCTCATGATGCCTTAGAAACTTATGTAAAATGAAAACGGGACTTCTACTGTCCAAAGCACTCCCTAAGAAGTAAAATTAGTTTGATCTTCTGGTGAGATCATGGCCATTATTTGTTGGGATTCACATGGCATAATCTACAATGACTACCTTGAAAAGGGAAAAAATATAACTGGGCATTGTGCCTCTTTTTTATATCATGTTGAGTTAATAATAATAATGAAAAAGTATCCGCATTTAGTAAGGAAAAAAGTTTTTTTCCACCACAACATGACACAGTCTCACACATCCGCAATTGCAGTAGCCAAATTTTCCAAAAAATTACATTATGAATCACTCCCTCGCCCATCCTTTTTCAACCAATTGAACTCCTCTTCCCCCTCCTCCCATTCACGAACTTGAAGAACTGGCTTGGTGGGAAGACAGTTTATTTGGATGAGGAGGTAATTAATGGAACAAATGTATGTATTGGAGTTTGATAAATCCTTTTTATGGAAGGCCCAAAAGTGTTGAAGCCTTGCTGTTAAAAGTTTCTCGGGCTAAAAGAAGATTATGCTAAAGGATAATTTAGAGTTTTGGTCAAATTTTTTTATTATTTTGTTAAAAGTATTTGACTTATTAGACCGCTATCATATTTTATTGTATGATCAAAGCACTTATGGTGGCTTAGCATGATCTGGGATGCCATCATTTTTTTCTATACTATAATCTAATTCTTTGATTTGTATCGTGCTCATTTCAACATATTTAAATATAAATCTGGTATGTAGCGCTGCCATTGATTTTGACCACTGACGTTTCTTAAAACAATACGTCAACAGATAAACCTTAAGTAAAATTGGTGCAGATGTTCATGGAAAATTTTTTAAACTCATTTTACTGGTTCTACAACACCGTAAGGTCATTGCTATAAGTCTTTAAGCCACATCTGGCCTTGATATTGACTTCATCAGTTTCTGTGCATTTATTCATGAAATCAAGTACATCTTAAGATCTGGAAAATACAGTAGTTGATGTCACTCATTCTTGAGCTTATTTGCTTTGTCGCAAATGCCAGGTGCATGCGATGATGCTGGTCTGATTACCTCTATCATTCTCATGCTTCATGGAAAACTACATCAAATCATGATGAATTATCCTCCTGGTTGTGTGTTCATTTAAGACTTGTGGAATTTTTCATTAATTGAAGCAATTGAAGTCCTTGCAAAAGTTATAAATTAGACTTGTAGTCAAAGTTTTTAAAAATATTTATTTCTCTTTATGTTTATGATGTGTCTAGAAATTTAAGCATATACCTAAATATATTATATGGAAGCATGGAGAATCATTTTCCCTGATTTTTTTTATTGCTGATAAATGAAATTAGATGCATAAATGTTCTTTCCTATGTTAGATCACTGGACATAGTGAGCATGAAATTATAGATAAAGAAGCAAGATTAGATGTTTTCCAAAGGATTAGTGAATGCTAATTAATATGCTAATCCCTTAGCCCCCAAACCTGTTAAATTTCTAAGAATCATTTTTCTTATGATAATTCTCTAAAAGTGACAAATAATCAAGTTCTAAACTTAATGTCACTTGTGAACCAAATATTTTTTAAACCAGATACAAAGTTACCCTTTTATTGGGGTCTCATAAAGAAATATTTGCTTAAATTATCTTTGACAGAAAATTTTTTAAATTAATTAAGTTTCTGCTTGAGGGTGAAAAATTTCATGATAAAGATCAGTCAAAATCAATAAAAGAAATTAGGTTATTGATTCTCCAGCTTCAACGACATATTTGTAATGTGGCTCCCTAGCTGCCAATTTTGTTCCAGATGTTGGTCCAGCTTCTGTCATGGTTGGCAACATTGTTCAAGGAAACCGGCTTGCATCTGCTCAAGGCAGGGACATGGGCATTGTCGATGAGGAGTCTGACTCGGCCAGAAAGGTTAGTGCAGTTATTATTTCTTCAGTGATTGACACATATGTGAAAATTTTCTCCATGAATTGTCAATAAGTTAAATATTGCTTGTTTTCACCCAAAGCTAAAAGAGTTCTTTTTCAGAGTGTTTCACAGCATTCAGGCATTTACTGGAGAGAATCTCATTAGAAATGATTAAATATTGTAATTCTCTGGGCTACATTCATATTTTGAAATTTCCCCTTACTTGGGAACTGTATTCAGACACTTTTTATGCTCCTTTTTTGCTGAGTCATGTTTTTTATTTTTAAGACCAGTCGAAGCCCACTAAAAAAGCCAGTTTGAACTGAAAATATGGAAACATTATTTTGAAAGTTCGGATTAAATGAGGAGTTTTGAAGGTCATTTTAGATCAAGTCTAATCTTCTCAGGTTTCAAATCACTTATTCATGCTGTCTATTTTAAAGAAACATTTTTATTTATTTTAATTCAAATGTCAAAGTTGGCCTAACTTAATCTTGACAGATATGTACATATAATTTTCTCATCAAATAATTGCTTTTCAGGTAGATGCATTTTTTATTTGAAATTGCGCAGTTATTCCTTCACCATATTGCTCCACGTAGGTCATCTTAGTATCTGGGGTACAGATTGTTTTTTCACTCTCTTTTTGACTCCAGTCTATTCTTGTCCATATCTCATTCATGTGAATGGATTATTAACTTGTGTGGCAGAAAGGTATTAGTCTACTCTTCTCTCTACTGCTTACTAGTAATCCTGGACTTCTTTGATATGGATTTGCTGTAGTATGTTCTTTAAACTTTTAAGTTCAGTAAATTTGTGTATTTAATTAGTGTTCCAGAAATGTTGCTTCTTATAATATTTTCATAGTAAATCTTTTCTTAGTATTCAAGTGTATTAGAAAGTACTCAGAAAAAAAGCAATTCAAGCCATTAGTGCAGTAATATTCATTTAAAAGTCATTTAATATACATACAGTGTGTCCTCGTTTAACGTTGTTAATTCGTTCCTGAAAAACTCGACGTTAAGCGAAACAACGTTAAACGATGCAATATTTCCCATAAGAAACAATGTAAAAAATAAAAATCGGTTCCGAACTTACCAATTCTTCATTACAGCACAATAACGATTTCCACACACACATTATTACAGCACAACGATAAAAGGTGGGATATATGCCATTATTGAATGAAACATAGAAACTAAATTTCTAAAACATTTTAATGGCGAAACTTTCATATGTTCACTTTCAAGAAAGAAATTTTAACTGCTTTGACTGGATGATGAGGGTTTGGGTTCAGGGAAATCGGTAGCACTTCGGAAGTAATCATTAAGAGTTTTCTGAGTGGTGGCCTTCTTTTTCTCCCGGTATAGTTCTCTGTAACAAGTCACATCACTCTCAATTGCCCTACACACTTTTGCACTCCTCTCAAAGTCAGGGTCACGATCTCGCAAAATGTCCATTGCGCACTCTATATGTTTCATAGCGTCACTTATGTCTTTCGAAGTTAGTTGTTTCATGGCAGCGACTTCGCCAGCATCTTCCTCAGCATCTTCCAGAATCCTCTGTTGTTCCAGCTGGAGAAGGTCCTCCGTTGACAGTTCCTCTCCATGGGATGCCAACAGCTCCTCCACATCATTATCGGAAATTTCAAGGCCAAGGTCTCTCGCGATCTCGACAATGTCTTCGTTAATGGTTTCCGCTGCATCCTCAAAACCCTCAAAACCGAAAATTGGATCTGGAAGAACCTTTCTCCAGGCTTTGTGCATAGTAGAAGATTTTATTTCCGCCCAGGCGTGAGCAATATTTTCGATGGCATTTTTAACATTATATGCCTTCCAAAACTCATGAAGAGTAATACCAGACTCGCCTTCAGTTGCAGTCATTGCCTGCAAAAAGTTTCTGCGAAGGTAATATGATTTAAATGTCTTTATGACAGCCTGGTCCATGGGTTGCAGGAGTGATGTGGTATTTGGCGGTAAATAAACAACTTTCACATTTTCACTATAATCATCGAGGTTGGGAGGATGACCAGGGCAATTGTCCAACAGAAGAAGTATTTTATTAGCCAGATTCTTTTCTTTGCAGTACTGTTCTACCTCGGGACAAAAATGATCGGTAAACCATTCTATGAAGATCTGTTGCGTAACCCAAGCTTTTTTGTTCGCTTTCCATATCACAGGCAAACGATGTTTGGATAATCCTTTAAGTGCCCTAGGGTTCTCAGAGTGGTACACTAACATTGGTTTGAGTTTTAAATCACCCGATGCATTGCCACCCAATAACAGCGTCATGCGATCTTTAGCCATCTTAAACCCAGGAATGGACTTCTCTTCCATCGAAATGTAGGTTCTTGTAGGCATGCGCTTCCAAAATAAACCTGTCTCGTCCACATTAAATATTTGCTGAGGTAGGTAACCTCCCTCCTCGACAATTTCCCTATAATGTTCAATAAATATATTGGCAGCCTCACTATCAGCACTGGCTGCCTCACCGCTAGTTTTGACAACACCACGCAAATTTGCACGTTTCTTGTATCTGTCAAACCACCCACGACTAGCAGTGAAAGGCTCAGGATTAGCTATGTCATTAGTTAAGTCACCATAAATAGCCAGTGCCTTTCTTTGAAACCTAGCCAGGTCAACTGGCTGTTTTTTCTGAATTTCACTTTCGTACCACAAAGTAAGCAATCGTTCCATCTCTACTAAAATGGTGCTTCTATTGCGTGATAAATGCGCTGCACTTAAAGGAGTAGCAACTCTTCCAAATTCCTTAATTTTTTCTTTGTCTTTTATAATTGTCCTTATCGTCGTCGCCTGAAAACCTAGAACTCGGCCAATTTCCGCAGCAGTTGCACCTTGTTCACTTCGTTTAATTATGTCTAGTTTTTGTCCTAACGTTACCGTTTTCCGTTTTTTTTTCACCTCGGATGATATGCCAGGATCACCACTTCTTTTTGAAGACATAATTTTGGTTTATGCACTGCAAATATAGCAGGTATAAAACAAATAACGCGATAATTATTCGCTCAGGTAAAACACACCAAAACACAAGCCAAACCACGCCAAACTTTTCCACCGAATGAAAATTACGCATCAGACACGCCCGGCGCGCCAAAAACCTATTCGCCATTCATTTTTTTTTGTCGCGCATAATTTGAACAACGTTATCGCGAAGCACTGGCGACGTTGAACGATGTAGGGGTTTTAATTGTTGGACAACGTTATCGCGAAACAACGTTAAACGGGACAACGTTAAACGAGGACACACTGTACTTGCGTAATTGATTATTTTTACGTGAAGACTTCCGCGGAGTCTTTGGCTTGGAGAGACTTGGTTTTTGGGTCTTCCTCTGCGTCTATCCATATTATTCTGGACAATATTTCGCCAGCGTTCCAGCTGGCTTCTTCAGGTCTGCTGAAGTGGACTTCAGTGGAATAACTTCAGTGGACCTGAAGAAGCCAGCTGGAACACTGGCGAAATATTGTCCAGAAGAATATGGATAGACGCAGAGGAAGACCCGAAAACCAAGTCTCTCCAAGCGTATTTGATTATTTATAGGCAGTCAGAGGTAAGAACCACAGGTAGAAAGATTCTAAAACTATCATGAAATAATGATGAGAGGGTTTAACTTGACTGTAGGCTAATTTTATCCATGGATTTAGGTTAAGTTTACTAAACTGAGATAAGAACAATCAGAAATATGAAATACTAGAATAATAGAAACACATGAAATAAAAAAATATGTATAGTGACAGTTTAACTTTGGAGCTATTTGGGTATCTTTGCAATAATTACTCCTTAATAAAATGATTTTCAAGCATTTAGACCAGTATTTCAAAGTAATGATTATCCTATTAGGCCTTTTTAAGTAATCTGGCCATTACTAGTTCATTATCAAAATCAGTTGATTTTTTCCGTAGTTAGTTGACTTCCCAAATATTTTAAAACTTAAATAGCAATACCGTGCATGGAAATGAAACCAAGCTTTTTCCCAGCCAAAGTGAATGTGACATTTCATCGATTATAATGAGTATTTCTTGGGTTGCAGTATCAGTTCATCTCGGAGATCTTGAGGTGGCGAGCTATGACTACAGCTGACCATGTGATATTCACATTGCTGAACTCCAAAGGAGCAGTGGCAACAATGTTATCTTGTTCCCAGCTGCACAAGAAGGCCGAGCGTGTTGGTTGTCTGCTGCTTGAAAAGGGGAAGGTCAACACTGGGGACCACGTTGCTCTTATTTACCCTCCCGGTGTGGATCTGATTTGTGCCTTCTACGGCTGCCTATATGTTGGTAGGTGTAGCATGGGGATAGAAATGCTGCAAATGGCCTTACCTTGATGTTAATATTGTTTGCCTTTAGTGATCTCGTGTGAGCTCTCAGCTGAGTATAAAGTAAGAAAAGGGGATAGAATTTAAAAGAAGATAGAGATGGTAATTTGCAATTAATGTTGCAATCAATCAATATTTGAAAATAAAGATTATCCAGTGATCTATCAGTTAAGGCTTGAGTAATCATTATTTTTTTATTGACTTTGGCACTACTTTTTGGATCATTTTGTTCACCAACAAAATTGGTGCGATTCTGTGCAATTGTATTGGTGACTGAATAATTTAACATCTTGGAAGGGTTATTTTTGAGGCAACAGTCTACTGAAGCAGTTTTATGAAATTATAATAGCAAAGCTTAAACGTGAGGTTTTCTCTCAGTGCCTGCTCTAGAAGTGAGTACCGTAATTCTTCTCAAAGAATTGCTTTCCTTTGCATACTTTCTGTTATTGAAATGTGCTCATATGGACTTTAAAATATATGATCATAAATGCTTCTAAACTCAAAATAATAAAATTGCATTTGATTAATCATGTATCATCATTGGAAATAGATATATCCTAGAAATCTATGATATTCACTAAAATACTATCCATTTGTTCCTGCTAATCACTGAATAATTATACTTTTTTCTAGGTGCTGTACCTGTCACAATTAGACCACCCCATCCTCAAAATCTTCAAACCACCCTTCCTACTGTTCGGATGATAGTGGATGTGAGCAAGTCTGTATTGGTGCTTTCCAATCAGAATGTGATAAAATTGCTTAAATCAAAAGTAAGTAACACTATGGTGTAGTTTGGGATGTACGGATCCAAATCTAGTTAATAATACCGTTATTTAGCAATTTAGCTTAAAATATACCTATTCATTTTCCCAGAGTTAGCATAATATTTCTGTCTTCTTGTCTTATTAACCGCAGTTCCTGTTGTTTTGCACTACCTACTCTATGAAATTACACAATCCTCTCTCTTTTGAAAAGAGTAAAGTCAGTCATTGATTAATTCATCGTCAGCCAGTCATCAATCTAAAGATTTGTGATGTAGATTTCTTGGGTTTCCATCTGGGTGATGCTGGTGTGTTGCACCGACGTTTCCACGGCGTTGTCTGCCATAGTTCTCAGGGTGAATGACATGGAAGAATAGGAGAAGAAGTGGAGTGACATTCACCTTGAGGACGATGGCAGACTACGCCATTGAAACGTTGGTGCAACACACCAACATCACCCGGATGGAAACCCAAGAAATCTACATCATAAGTATTCACCAGGAAAGCCTTAAATCTTAAGATTTGTTTACTACTGCTCTCCACTCCTCTTAGTAACCTTGTTGCCCCTTTATAATTCTTAATGTTAACGTCGATCATAATTTGCTTTGTGAACCCCATCCTTGATCTTCCCTGGTAGTTCTTCCAGTACTAATTACAATGGGCTGTGTCGCCGCCTCTTGAAAAAAGTACTGGAGTAAGTGGAACAGAAATTTCATTAAGCTTCATATTTTTACTTTCTGCCATGTCTACTTAATAAATTATTGGTAATGTGAGACTTCTTTTAAGCAGCTTCATTATGTTTTCAATTTATTCTTGAGCTACTTGTTCAGTACATACCTAGTGGTTCCTTTACTGTGGAATATAATGTGCTATCTTCACCATGGAATATAAAGGTTGACTCAGTTCAAATTACGTGTTGGTGTATTTTTATAGATGCTCGAATGACTGAGGTTGTATGAATATCTTTGCTAATTGCAGAATTCAAATCTGCAACATCGAGTTTAGCTAGGATAGTGTATTTCTCAAAAATTGCATGTAATATTGATTCAGTGGATATTATTTAATATTACTTCAACATTACCAGAATAGTCCAGTTCTATGGGCTTTCTGATATCTCAGTGGAGGAACACTGGCCTTCATCCTGTCATGGATTTGGGTATAATTAGGTTAAATGTACTTGCCTGTTACAAATATATATCTCTGTTTGTGACTTTGGGCAGGAATATGGACATCTTGATAGTAAGCTTGGTATTCAAAAACCAAAGTTCTTCTTGCTTGAAACTTGTATGTGTCACTTGAAAAATCTTGTAAGCTTGGAAGAAGAAGGATATTGAATGCTTACATTTGTGTAGCTGGTACATTTTTGTGCAAATCTTCTAACCATGTTTAAAATAAACCTTATATTTTTATTTCTGTATGAATAAATGAAATATGCTCATGATAATCTCATATATCAGTGAACCTATTTGACTGGCTACTAATTTTTCCAGTGTATTGTAAGGTAAACCAACTTTATTGTATTTGCAGGAGGCCAGTAACGTTGTTGACATCAAATCTTGGCCACTAACATTGGACACAGATGATACCCCCAAGAAAAAACTGGCAGCCGTGTACAGAGCACCTACAGCTGAGATGCTTGCATATTTGGATTTCAGGTACTTATATTTTTACATAATGCATACCTTGGAATTAAATATATAATCTGTGTTATTTATGGGATGGAAATTAGTGTAATTTTTATTCTAGCTCATACATTTGAATAATGGTTAAGTGAAATTATGGATAATTGAATGAAGTAAAAGCTCATCATGAGTTTTCTAGCCTTAGATTGCTTGATATTTGGACAGTCCTTGATGATAATTCTCCCATCCATGGCCATCTATAAACTAACCTTCACCCAACTCTTTATCCTACCTCAAGTTTCTCATAAGCTCTTCATGTGTACTGCCACTCTTTTTGCCTTCGAAAACTCCTTTTCCTTCCTTACTCTTACTTTTCATTCATTCTCACTCAACCACCCTCTTTAACCATTACCTGGGGCCCAAGTCTGTAACTTTGGGCACCTCAGATGGGGGAAAGAGTTCTCTCTCATACTTTTTCCCATCTCAAGTCTGTTACTGGGGAGAGAAAACAGCCCCCTGAACCGGAAGACAAAAAGTGAGGGTATGAAAATTTCTGAAGCCAAAGCTGATTATTGAACATATTTCAGTGACTTACTCTTGAGAGCCAATAAAACCAACTGTACCTTTTCATGCAGGTGGGAGCACTAATTGTTCTGCTTTGTTTACAAACATTCTGAAGACGAATATTTGCGGTATGGCTTCATTTCCACTATTGCAAAGTATGTTCACGTCAAATAATACCAATTGTACTCTTTGAGTTTCCGTTAAACTTCATCCTAGTTTAAGTCACACCAATAGCACATTGAATCATCTCGGCAGAAAGTAAAGTATCACACTGGCTGGGCAAACTTCATAGGGATTGCATTTGTTGAAACAGCGATACATGGGTATTGAACTGAATAATTATATAATAAGTAATGCAATTACCCCAACGGCTAAGAGCAGAAGGGGATTCGAGAAAGAAGAAGTAATGCAATTAATGAGCAAATTTATTTAATGGGTTACTTGCATGATAAAGGGTTGGGATAAAGGGATATTTAATGGGTTACTTGCATGGACTTGGATGACTGAGTAGATTGAAAACTGATTAATAGCTGTCAGTTGCACAACACCGACATTAATCAGCTTAACTTCTGTACAACATACTTCAATTTTACAAGGTATTTAAAAAGTAGCATTCAAAGTTCAAGTAAACACCAAACATGCCAGACAATTTGCATGAAATATCCAATATCAAGCTACAGTAACAATAACACATTGTAAAACACACCACTTTTTTAAAAGGAAAGTTGCCGATGATTTTCACTTAAAGTAGTTAGAGCAATAAATCAATTCACCTAGAATTTGATGAATTTGACGTCATTTTAAAGAAAAAACTCACATCTTTCCTTGGATATCAAAATATTAACCCCTTGCCAAGCTACTTTTCGAGCAATGTGCCTAAAAATATAAGCTGTTTTACATGGGATAGATTACAGCTATGCGCTCCAGAGGGAGAATAGGTATTGAAAAACTTCTAACACCTAGATTTCGTCAAAAAACTAACAGTGTGTAGTTTGTATATTTTCTCTACTATTTATAAAAATAAAACTATTACTCACTGCAGTACTTTTTACAGAATCGCAAAAAAACGTAATGTGCAGGCGATTTCACCGTTTGGCGTGAAAAAATGAGTCAGTTAGAGACTTATGTGGAAATATTTATTTAATTACTGAGAATTTTTGTCATGTTTAACTATATTTTGCACCATAAATATTACAATATTTACTTCATACTTCTTACTGGTGCTTAAATTAAAAAAATAAAATTTGGATATGGTCTCCATTATGACTAGGGAAGTATCTCGCTCAAACTACCTTAAATGTTTAGGATAACAACACATCACACTGGCATCACTCCATAGGTAAAACTATCCACAAGATATCAAACACCAAGGGGAAGTTCCTTAATGGCGGGAAAGGTTTCAGCATAATTTGGCCATGCATTGAGTAAAACTGAAAACCCAAATGCCCTTACAACTGTCCATCAACGTTAAGCTTATAAAAATAATGGAGTTAAATTTGTATATACAATTTTGAAATATTATACGGGACTCAGCTTTGTATGGCACTATTTTAGTGGTCGGAATGTAAAATCTCTGTCATAATGCGTACTTTTCTTCTTGGGAGGAAATTTGTGTCGGTCTAGCTAGGGGGTTGTCTTTAATCTCCCGTCTAGGGTGCCAGAGGGCGCTTCGCTGAGTTACAGACTTGGGTCGGGCGACTCATACTCTCCGGGTGCTTCGTGTTTCTCATTTTTCCCAGAGAGACTCATTATAGGCTACAGATGGGAGAAAAGGCTCACTCGGATGCCCCACAAAACTCTTTTCTCCAGTTTTTAGGAGAAAAACAAGTGACAAACTTTGGCCCCTGAAGAAAGGGAGTGTTTGCCTTGAAAAAAAGTAGGCCTTGCAGGCAGTGGCAACAAATGGCACTGGGATCCTGGGTAATAAATTTGAGTGCCAACTCTGAGGGTTACCAAAATGAAATTAAATATGCAAAAAATTGGTTTTTGATACAGTAATCCCCACTTAACAAAATTTATGTTCCTAAGGACCGCTCATTCTAAGGAATTTCCATGCACTAAAGTGTGCATATTTGGGTATATACAATAGCTATTCATGTACAAAATGCTTAAGATAATGAATGATAGATGGTATAAATACTGTAATCTTAATGACTGATCATCTTCACTAGGTTGTTTGTAAAGGTAACCTGTCGTAATATAAACCATTTGTAAAGCAGCTGCCAACTATAACTTTCATTATAGGTATATTTCAATAAATGATAGCACTTTGATTAATGAGGAGCCAGTATTCATAAACTTGTGCATATGAAAGCCTCATGAGAATTTTGTAATTGGGATTTTGTAATTTTGTAATTTTGTAAGGGTTGCTGGTAATCGACCATGACAAAAATTTCCCACAGGATGAATTGAATTTCTGGGTCTACTTATATTTAAATGTTTGAAAAAACTTGGGCCAGTCTTATCAACTTTGGAAATTTAAAGTTTAAGCGTTTAGAGCTTTACCTCGTGAGCACCTTTCATTTCCTCCTGCAATCACATATTTATTTATTTATTTATTTCCACATCCCCGAAAACAGCACGAACGGCCTTTTACATCGGGTGTATAAACATGTAACAATGGACAAAGACAAACACCCATGTCCTGAGTGGTGAAAAATGCACTCAGGGGGGACTTGAACCCGCGACCCTCAGTTTAGCAGGCGAGGACTTTACCCTGTCGCCACCGGGGCCCACAACATACACGACACGACAACACACACGACATATGCTGCCTCCTTAAGGTTTCCACCATTGAATTACTTTCTATCTCAGCCTACACTTATTCATGTGCTCTCCTTCTTAATTTTAACTCGTTCTCATCATTCTTTTCCATACCTTCATCCCTGAAGTCTCCAGTCCATGATCATCATCCTTCCAAAATGACTTAAAGTTTCCAAGTCTTACAGTGCCATGCTCCTCACTAGAATTTCAATCAGTCTGCTATGTCCTTTCATGGAGTCACCTATGTCAGTTCGTTCCCCATTCAAAACCCACCTGTCTTCTAGAACCAAACAGGAAAAAAAAACTTAGGTTATATTTTGTCCCTGCTCCCTGAAAGGGCCTCATCACTAAATGGGAATCCTTAAATCAATAGCTCTCAGATTGGCATTGAAGACGGGAGAGAATTGGAGTTGTGACCTTAGCAGCTAATGAAATAAAGTAATTAGTTCAAGGCTATTTAAAACGTAGCAATAACCCCTTATTCAAATAGCAATTACCCCCAATGTATGCCCTCCTACAAATTATATTTTTGAGGCATGGACAATAATCAAATATTCAATTTTCTCATGACTGAGTATTTGTGTATGATTTAATCTAATTTCTGTGTATGCCTCATTTGAATGATAAATAAATATGATAATACTTTCAGTGGCATATGCTGATTATTTTTGCCTACTTTCAAGGAATAAATTAATCCAAAAATCATCAATATTTTTCTACAGGATTTTTTCATGATTTTTTGATGCTATCATATATGTTTTAATCTCCTTGTAGTGTTTCTACCACTGGTATGCTAGCTGGTATTAAGATGTCCCATGCTGCTGTAACCTCCTTGTGTAGATCAATGAAGCTAGCCTGTGAACTCTACCCATCTAGGCATATTGCTCTCTGCTTGGATCCATATTGTGGGTTAGGGTTTGCACTCTGGTGTTTGAGTAGGTGAGTATACATGTAGATTATACGGTAAGCATATCTAGCTTATTAAAAGTTTTGGCATCTAGTTTGATAAACATTGAAGATAATTATACTTCAGTGTATGTATACCTCCATTCTGTATGCTCATGTGTGTACATCTGGTGAATTTTTATGAATTATTGTCGAATTCCTCCTTATTTGACCCACATAACTTAGTGGTGGTGTTATGCTATCATTGTAAGATTTAAAGTTCACAATTTTTGGGACTTTGAATCATATGAATTTTTGGATCAGAATCAATGGAATTACTTAATCTGTGAGTGTAGGTTTCCTCTAGGAGAAGATATTTTTAACTTAAATAATGTGGTGGTATGGTATATAGTTTTTTAATAGAGCTACTTGTTGTCTGATTATATTTGATGCTCATAATGCTCTAGATCCTTATATTCCTGTATATTTTTAAATGAGGCTCATTGCTAATGCTTGGCTTGGAACACAATTTTTGGTGGGTTGATATTCAGTCATCTCTGTGCAGCATTTCGTATAATTTATTCATCACTATGTTGCGTTGATGAATTTTGGATGACCTGTTTTTACAATTAATCATCTATTTCGACATGTGCTTCTTTCTTTCAGTCTATTCTTATGTGTTCTTCAGCCCATTACCTATTGTATTCTTAGTCATATCAATTAAAATATGATCTTCTCCTCCACCCTTTATCATAATTTTCCATTTCTATGATGCACCCTGCCATCTCTCAATCTGTTTCCTTTCTGAGATTACAAAATGATATTTCTTTGGATCTTAAGAAATTACGGATGTTTTTTTAAATGATATTTTTTGGTCTTGCATGTAATGATGTAGACTGATTTTCATTGATTTATGCATGCTCATTTCTCCGGCAGTATTTATTCTGGTCATCATTCCATCCTCATTCCACCTTCTGAGGTCGAGGTTAATCCTGCATTATGGTTGACAGCAGTCAGTCAAAACAGAGTCAGAGACACCTTCTGCTCTTATGGTGAGTTTTTTTGACATTGTATCGTGAGGGTCTATTTCATGAATCCCTTTATCTTCCTTGATAAAATTTAGATGATTAAACATGTTCACTATGGCAAATAAAGTTTTATGCTGAAATAGGGAGTTTAAAGTTGACGAGTAAATGAAAACATTCAGGCAGATGCCTCACTTGTTTTCATTTATTTGTCATATACCAATTAATATCAGCCATCTCTGTAAAAAAAGTAGCACTAATATGAGCCACAGTGAATGTGTTGCTACTCCAGCCAGTAGTTGCTTTTCCTTTGAAATCTATTCAAATCTTGGTTTAAAAATGTGTAGTTGTGGAAAAATTCTGCGGAGAAAAATGAAATATTTAAATATTGGTAGAAGCTGATATTCTATTGTTTTTCTATCCTCAGGCATAAATTACCTTTATTCATAAATTATCCATTTCATCTGCAAAGCCTGTCCCATCAACTATTTTGTTCTGAAGTTCCTGTAGCCTCTTATCTCACGTCATCACATCCTAAATGAATTTCCCTCCCCCTCCCATATTTGCCCTGTACTCTCCCTTGTCACATGGCCTTCAGTGTCCCTTTGCCTCACATTATCTTCCCCATCCACCCACTCTGTCTCCTTCTAATTTCCTGTAGCAGCTTCCTTTTCTGTGCCTTCATTCATCATTCTTTTAATTATATTCTCTCCATTCTTGAAGTCCATATTCCAAATGCACTAGGTCTCCTACTAACATCCATATAACTTCTGTGCAGTTGCTGTAGTAATTTATTTTTCCTACGCAGGTGTGATGGAGCTGTGCACAAAAGGTCTTGGTTCATCGGTGAATCAGCTTAAGCAGCGCGGGATCAATCTTGGCTGTGTGAGAACTTGCGTCGTGGTGGCAGAGGAGAGGCCGCGTATGGCACTGACCAATGGATTTTCCAAACTGTTTTCCGCTCTAGGACTCAGCCCTAGAGCAGTTTCAACGTCTTTTGGATGCAGAGTGAATGTGGCCATTTGTCTGCAGGTTGGTGGAGCATATTGTATATTTTATTGCCCCCATCTAATTTGAAGCTCTTAAAGAAAGTGCAAAAGACAAGCTTTTGTGAGAAAACTGTTATTTTTCCCACCATAGCAGTCATGCTGTGATGTTCCTACAGGAATAAAATATATGACCTCCATAATAAGAATTAATTTAAACAAATCCTAATCCATTTTTAATTTTCTTGTGCATTTATGAACCCATAAGAAGCTCTAGGACCCTCGGACTCAAATTTAATAATTTAGCATATAAGTAGGGGTGTGCTGGTACCCGAAATTTTGGGTCGGGTATTTGGCACTCGAATTTGAATTTAATCGACTGATCCATCATGAACTTCCGGTTTGAAATTGGCTATGCACCCATACAGACAACTAATGTACGTACCAATGGAACAACCTTACGCGCATTTACACTACTAACGTAGTGACCGTGGTTCGTACTGTCTTAGGCGCTAACCACCGTGTGAACGCACGTTGGTTACCGATAGAGTATTAGTTCTTAACGTTGCTACCAAACAGTGGTCAGGCGCTGGTGTTGCGAGCAGAAACCGGAAATGAAGGACAATAACCAAATAAGGCAATCAAAATGGAGAAGGGTGAAGTATTATTTTCGTAAATAAGCAAAAATGAGTGTAATGTGATTTTAAATTCCTATAAAAAGTATAAAAATGTTATATTCATCAAAGTAACACCATATGCTTCACTATTTTGATTGACTTTTTTGCTTATTGTCCTTAATCATTTCCGGTTTCTGCTCGTGACACCAGCGCCTGACCACTGTTTAGTAGCAACGTTAAGAACTACTACTCTATCGGTAACCAACGTGCATTCACACAGTGGTTAGAGCCTATGACAGTACGAACCACGATCGCTACGTTAGTAGTGTAAATGCGCGTAAGGTTGTTACGTAGGTACGTACATTAGTTGTCTGTACGGGTGCATAGCCGATTTCAAACAGGAAGTTCACGATGGATCAGTCGATTAAATTCAAATTCGAGCGCCAAATGCCCGACCCAAATTTTTCAGGAGATGATCGAGTGTTCGGATCGGACACTAATACCCGACCCGACCCAAAATTTCGGGTACCCACACACCCCTACTTACATGCTAAATTATTAAATTTGTGTCCGAGGGTCCTAGAGCTTCTTATGGGTTCATAAATTCACAAGAAAATTAAAAATGGATTAGGATTTGTTTTGTACATACATATATGTATTGGTAATGAAAAGGAAATGCGATTCATAATTTGGTGGAAGCTGGATTTGGATTCGAGATTTGGTATTAGAGATTTGATAAAAAAAGAGATGCCGATTAGGGATTGGGATTTGATAAATCTTGGATTCGACCCATCACTATGAAAAGTATTGGCATATTGGACATGAGAAAAATGTAGTTGTGATTTTCTGGATGATATTGGATTGTTACCACTGTCTGGAAATGTTATGGTATTTAATTATTGCATGATTGCTTATGTGATCTGCTAATTATTTCAGGGAGCATCTAGTCCAGAACCATCAACCGTGTATGTTGATCTGAGGGCACTGAGGAATGACCGGGTGTCCTTGGTGGAGCGAGGAAGTCCCCACTCACTCTGTCTCATGGAATCAGGGAAACTGCTTCCAGGGGTGAAGGTCATCATTGCTAATCCCGACACTAAAGGACAATGTGGTGATTCCCATCTGGGAGAGGTCAGTGTTGAACTGTGAACTATGCAATTACCTCGTTGCTAAGTACTCAGTATTTTGTGTGATCATAGAAACGGTGTTTAAATTCTTAAATGTGTGAAGTGTTGTTAGTTTTTTCTTTTTAGGAAACTTTCTTTTTGATGTTGATTTCATGAGGCCTTGATTTGTACAGCATGGGCAATGTTTGATTAAAAAGAAGTGTGGTAGAAATGGGAGATATTCTGTTGATGATTGAATTAATGTATTTCTCAGCGTGAATTTCAGGAAATGTTTCTTAGCATGCACTTGAGTTAATTATATTTAATTAATCAATATTAAAGTAATCTACCAGTATAGGTTTCAATGGAAGAGAGTAAGAATCCTCTAGATTTTTACTGGAGCAGATCCCTTGATATTCTTTGCATTAGCGTACGTCCTACCTCTCTTCATCCCATCCAGAACACTTAATTTCTAAAAAATATCTTTCTTCCCCTTCACTACTTACCCAACATCCTCCCCTCAATCATGGCCTTCAGCATCCCTTCAAACCCCATTATCTGTTCTAACCACCTACTCTTACTACTCCTAATCTCCTCAGAAAGTTTCCCCTCCTCACCCACCATGCCAAGCACTTCCTTGTTTGTCTTTTTTTGTGTCCTCCGCACCTTCTCCATCCTCCTCCACACTCACATCTCGAACGCATGAAGCCTATTCTTGTCTTCTTTACTCAGAGTCCATGTTTCTGCCCTTTACAATACTATTCTCCATATCATACTCTTCACCAGCCACTTCTTTATATCCTTACCCAAGGTCCTCGTCATCAGCTCCCTCCTAATGCTGATCACTTTTTTCACTGGTGCAATACAGGCATTCCTTGAGTTACGTAATAGATGCGTTCCGACACTGGCGGCGTAAGTCGAAATTAACAGTAGTCGGACAAAAAAAGGAGTCGAAAATTACTCTGTAACTGAGTCCATGCTCTCAAGATTACGGTTGATTTGGAGAAATACGGGGAATAATTTTTAGCCAAACTTCATTCAGTTCACTGCCAAATTCAAGAACTCTTTATTGTTGGTTACCTATATTGTGAAATTCATAGGTTGGTATTAAACTTTCGCTTGCTAGTGATTCTTTTGTTTATGAAGTTCCCTTTGTGTATCTATGTATTTGGTATCATGTAAATCCATGCTTCAAGTTGAGAGTGATTTTTAGTGTCTCATTAATGCTTTATTCGAAATCACTTCATCACGAATTTCATTTAGTCATTTATCTCGTAGCAAATTATAACATTTAATAATGTTTATATGTCTCCTAATTTATTATTAACCAAAATGTTTAAATGCCCTGAAAGTTGCACCTCATACATTTCGTATCAAAAGGCATAGGTATCATTACTATGAAATGAACAACTGCACCTGTGTGCAAAAGCACGGTATCTTACTGCTACTTTACGACTGCTTACCAGGCCAACTTACGGGTCTCAACCCTCTCAGATTGGCCAGCTCTTACTAACATTACGGCACAAGCACTTCTTGCAAGTAGGCAACCATCCTGCCAAATCCTTAACTTTTGTAATTCTCGTCGTTTTTTTTTGTGAGGATGCCACTTAGGTAAGTTCGGATTTATGTAAGTCGAGGCTTACGTAACTCGGGGACTGCCTGTACTCCTTCTTTTGTCTTTGTTATGATGACCATTTTCCTCCAACGTACAAACTAAGTAATTAAATTGTTCCAGTTTTTTCCTTCCCACGTTGATGACCAGCCTCACTTTCTTTGTCCTAGAAAATCTCATAAATTTTGTTTTTTTTTTAAATGATTAATCTTCATTCTGTATTTCACACACTGATTTTCTAATGCATTTACCAATGTCTGGTTATATGCGAATCTAACAGGCTTTGTGAGCCGTCTTCCTATTTTAATTTCCATGTATAATTAGTATGATTTATCAGTGGTGAGAAATGACGGAAGGTGTGTTAACTCTTTATAAACCAACTTAACCACTGTTTTTCAGATATGGGTACAGTCTTCGCACAATGCAAGTGGTTACTTCACCATCTACGGTGACGAGAGTGACTATGGGGACCACTTCAATGCTCGTCTGGTCACTGGGAGCACGGGAGAGACGTACGCTCGCACTGGGTATCTAGGCTTCCTTCGCAGAACCGAGTGCGTCCAGTCAGACACTCCGGCTGCCATTGGGGATGAGGTTTCAGTCGGAGGAGGTAGTGTGGGAAGTTCTGGTGCTGTGACAACAGTAATACCATCTGGTGTTGGAGGTGAGCTCTCACAGCAAATTGCCCCTTCCTCGTTGGATGGATCATCAACTTCATTGGCTATGGGGGAGAAAGGTTGGTGGCTGCTGCAAACACATGGTTGGCTTTGGTCTCAAAGTCTTGACCATGTGATTGCATTTGTATTTTTTTCTTTTCAAATCAAAATCGTTATTTATTTTCACTAATTGGAAATTATTCAAAAAAAGAATAATTTTCAAAGATAAAAATTATCTGTCAAATGGAGATAATAAACTTATACGTAAATTGAACAAATTTTGTGTTTTGTCTGGTGATTTGTTTTCGGTTATTCTTTAAAATTGGCATGATTTTAGGGGTTGGGATCATCATACATCATGAGTATGTGTGAGACCTTTGTGTGGCTGGTGTACAGTTGTGTCATATATTCTTGCTATTATGATAGCAGCAACGCTTGAGCAAAACTATGAGCTTGTGTAGTTTGTTAATTCAAAGGCTAGTGAAGGGGAGTTGAAGTGTATGAGGAAGGAGCTATGAATGAGAACCTCTGAATGGTGGGGTCAGCTGACTTAAGCCATCAAACTGATAGGCTGCCACTGATTCCTCTCTTATCAGATAAGAACCAATATTTTGAATTGATGCGTCAACTTTCAAGGTCATCAAGCGAGTATAGATCCCGCAAAAGTTCCTGGCACAGACCTGTGTGCAGGGAGGTAGAAGTGCAGGTGGGGGTGAAGGGAATGAATGGAGGGGCAGAGAGGGAGGCAGGAGAACCAAAATATGTAATTGACGGAAAAGGGACGCACACGCTAGGCAAGTGGTTAAAATCACCCATCGCTATGACTTTAGCAGGGACCCTATCTTGAAAGTGGTGAATCATTCCACTTCTCAAAGTGCTTCTGTTAGCAGCAATTATTATAGGAAGGTTTTCTGACTGACCATCCACCCTAAACAACCTTCCTCTTCAGTTGTGCAGAATTTTGATAGTTCTATAGCCTATGCCCCGAAATGATCCACTGCACAGTGCCAGGAACTTATGTGAGAGCTATACAATACCTACTCCAATTATCCTTTAACCCAGTGCTTCTCAAACTATTTTGGCTCTATTCTCCCCTTTTCGCCTTAGTTCAGAATATCATTCCCATTTCCCAGTATAAACTATGAAATAATAATTTAATTCTGCAAATGAAAATTAATTGCATGTATTAGGAATAAATTTTAATCTGTGGCACTCTATAAACTTTATTGAATGGTACTGAATAAATTTCAACTAACTACACTTTTATGGCTGGGAACCCCTGCTTTAACTCTGTCCTTTTTAGTCAATATAGGTCTCTTGTCCCCTGTGGTTTACTCTCAATAAGGCTTCTCAGGGAGGAAGTAGAGTATGGTTCTGGGAGCGATGGGATCTCTCATTTCAGGTTCTCTCACCTTCCAGAGTCTCTGTAATCATGCCTTATACCTCGAACACTTTTTCTCTCTGACACAAGCCTTCAAATCATTGGGATCACCCAAGTTTTAAGTTTTGTTTAAGTGGTGCTGCTATTGCAACAACAAGACTTCATGCAGCGACTGTATGTAATCATTAGATATTAAGATTTTGATAAGTGAGATGCCTGATGTGTATGTAAAGGTAAGCAGTGTAAGCATGCCGTATTGAATTGTACCATCCAAATTTATCATTAAATTCTTCATGTGTATCACCTCATCAGTTTTCAACTTCTATATATCCAATATGTCTTCAGTGATGGTAATTAGGTACTTTCATGCTTGTAGTTTTTAGTCTCTGTTGTTATTTCCTGCATGGTCTGTGTAATTTGACTGGGATAATTTGTTTCTAGATTCTTTTAAGTTGCCAGCATGGGATAAGAGTATTAAGATGTCCACTCATTCTCCACTTAAGTGTGTCATTTAACCCTTTTGCTGCTGTGAACGTAGGAGCTACGTTCGCCCGGTATACTGTTGTGAACGTAGCTCCTACGTTGCGTTTGCAAGGTCATTCCTACCCACCATTTGCTTTTTCGCCACACTGGGGCTGGAAAGTCTCCGCAGTTTGACAGCAGTGAAAGAGTTATAAGAAGCATCAGTTTGGCATTAGTCTATTTATCAATGTAAAGTCTCTTTGCTTAAAACGTGTGAGGATTGGTACTTGATATAAGAATTGAAGCCATCATAAAATTCAAACCATGGTTTGTTGAAGACAAAGCATACATGTTTGAACAATTTACTGCGCCATTTTATGCTATAGGCTCTGCCTATCTCTAATTTGGAAGCAAAGGGATGGTAGGTTTAAAACTCATACAACTTTGCTCTGAAAAGTCTTAAAAAAAGGGCAACAGCACTTTCCCAGTATTAATCAAATCCACAATTTACAGATCTTGTCGTTAATAATATTAAGAAGTTCTTTCTTTGTGGTTGTTTTGATTGAGTGAAGCCTCAGAAATTATATCCATTTCCAACTTGTGTTATTTGTAACATTATAGTCTTCCAGTTTCTTTAAATTTTGACCATGATTGATAATAACTCAAATTCATTCTGATATATTGTCATATTCAAAAGAATCCCCAGGAAGTGAGTAGCACATCTGTCGTGAACAGTGCCGTCCCTGGGGTAGTGCGACAGGTGCCGTTGCACTGGGCCCCGCGCCCAAGGGGGCCCCACACGGGCTTGCCTCTTTCAGACGGCTTGGGGAAACCTGCCTATTACCTGAAATTACCAACTACTTAGTGCTCATGTAAATTTCTCGAAATCATTAGCCAGTTGGTTGGTTAATTTCCTTCTTTCCATTAAATATGCTTAAAAGATGCCACTATATCAATAAGGGAATACAAAGTTAAGGGGGCCCCCGACTTTTGTTTTGCACAGGGTCCCTCTATCCCCAGGGATGGCCCTGGTCGTGAATGATGGAAATTTTAATTTATTTTCTTTTTGCACAGGATTATTTGACCTGTGTGGCAAATTCAAAGGATCAAATTAGGATCTTATGGAGTAATTCACAATATCTACCATAAGTGAAGGTGTAGTAGTATTTGAGCCTGGAGTTTACTGTCATATCTTAAGAATTCTATCAGAATATAATTTTTATTTTTTTTAGAAGTAAACTTCAAGCCTGGCATTTTACGGAAGAATAATCCTGCATCATCTCTTACTCAGGGTTCAGCACTGACGGTTGTCTTCATCTTTGCTCATGGTGGTTATAATGAATCCATTAATCCGTAAGGTCCTAAAAGACATGGTTAGGTATTATGCTTCTTGGAATTTGCCTCGTAAAATCAAAGAATCCTGTGTATTAAGGGAATAAGTAAAGTGGCTAAGTTCTTCATTATAAATTCCTATCATATCACTTGGCTAACACTGCTTCAAAGTAGAAATTGCTGTGCTATAATTTTCTACTCATAAGTAAATGAATATTAATTTTCCTATGTAATTAACAGTTAATGTAAGCAACTTTCACTCTAAAATTAAAAAGATAAATCATTCTGTGTGTAGATACCTCAAAGCTAATGCCCACATCAAATTAAGTATGAGAACTTTCTCATTCAGATTAACTACACTGTCACCTCAAGCTATAGCATAATGTGAAACATTAACCTTAGTGTGTATTTTGAATTTGTGTGGCGTTGATATTATTCATGGATACATTCTCCCATGTGGAGAGATTAGGGTGAATTACCTTATTTCTAGCTGTACCTGGATATGGCAGGTAAGGAAATGTGAACCAATTACATAGTTGTAATGTACTTAAAGAGTCAATCTATTTTGTCCATAAATTTTTATGATTTTACCTTAAATTGTGTCCAATTTAATATGGTTCTGGTAAATTTCAGGCATCATTTGTATGTAGATGGAGCACTCATCATGAAAACATGAAAATGAGTACAGTAAAACATCCTGAAAATCTTAAGTGTAGGCATTTTATTCAATCCATTTGTAGCTGAGGATTTAAACAGTGTACATTTAGTGGAAAAGCCACCAGTTATGCTATTCAAAGAAGTTTCCAAAACATGCTTCCTTTTGTTTATGCGGAGTGTATCTAGTTGTCTCAGCTTTTTGAAGTTCAATTTGTGAACACTAAATATTACGCTCAATCTAGATGGCCTGTTAGTGCTACAGAGATTAGGATGGTGATTGAACTATGCCATGCTGTGCCCCCATGTCTTAATGTCTACTCATTATGTACTTAACGAAATCGACAAAAAAACGTTTTTAGATTTGTAGACTTGGAGAGACTGGTTGCTGTGTTATTCATTCTATGAAACTTGGTATTAAATAATGAAAAAAAATTGTACCCATCATCAGTTAATGTAGACTCCTGTCTCTCTACCGTTATAATCAGTTGTGCCTTTTTGTCCAACATTAAAGTTATTGGGGGTGTATCTGCCATAGTGATTGATCTGTAACAGTTGTGGGACTCACGTGTGGACCTATTGGATACAGTTAGCTTTATAAAACCTCTTTTGGGATAGTAATTGACAGAATCGGGATTGGTCTACTTTTGACCAGAAGTGGGATAGTATGCGTGTCCTTTGGTGCAAAATACCCTCTGTACACTGCCTTTAACCTTAGTGCAAGAGAAACTTCAAAAGAGTTAGTGGTCCAGTTACATCAATGTATTCCCTTTTGCTTAGTTAACACAAGCCAAAATTCATTCCTTCCGCAAAATAAATTGAGATAATTGGAAAAATGATTATTACTGGAAGAGTTTTTCTTCTTAAGGTGCATTTTGGCTTTACCTTACCTGAGCTAGTCTGATCATGTACATTACTTATTCCCTTTCAGTCATTATTCAGGCTGTATTTTAACCATGGCTCATGCATAGTGATTGTGGTAGTCTTTCATTTTCACAGTACCTATTTAATCTGTTTTTATCATGTGTTACTCCTGAATATTAAAGAAAGTTTAATATTGTAAAAACCCTGTCTTATGAAAAAAAAATTTTCCCCATTAGAACTCCATGATGCTGTTTTTGTTGTTGGAGCCCTGGATGAGACAATAATGTTGCGTGGGATGCGCTACCACCCAATAGATATAGAAAATTCTGTGCTCAGGAGCCACAAGAAAATAGCAGAATGGTAAGTAATTCAAGTTTTATAAATTTTGCTTTTGGTTTTGAAATATGCCCATGGCACAAATCAAGCAATACTTTCTTCCACCCCTCAGTATAATGTCCTCTAAGAGCCAATATGTTGTCTTTAATGCTTCATAGCTAATGTTCTTAGTTAGTTTTTATTTATTTATTCAGTTTATTTTTATGCATGCACATTTGTGTACCTTTAGAACATTACAGGGCTTCATGATTACATATTTTACTGTGAATTTTGTCAGAACATATTGGTAAACCTGTGTTTTTCTCATGTATCATTAGTATACTGTCCAACCGTAGTATTTTAACTTAAGTTTTTGGAAATTCTCTAATACGCTATGCATATTTTCTGTTACTTTATCAATCGTATATCATCTAGTATGGGTTGGGAATTTTCTTACTTTTATCAGCTGTTGAAAATCTAATTTTGACTTCTTGTCGAGTTTCTTAAATACGGTGACTTCTTTGGGGGGCAGCATTTCAACATGCTGTCAGCATAAAATTTCGTGGTTCCACTTATTGCTTTCAGGTTGATATCCCATCATTGTAAAAACAGTGCTTCTGGTTTAAGGATTAAGATTATTTCTTCAATGTGTGACGAGGACAATCCCAAAGTTTGATATTAATTTTTTAAGTCAAGTATGTACTTTTTGCTCTGCATTTGGAAAAGTTTCAATTTTTTCCTACTGTTCCCATGTGCTGTATTATTTTTTCTCATGAAACAATAATTAAACTGTTTTGCAATGATTGACATGGTCCAAATCTATTATTTTTCATATTTATCAATTACATGGTTTATTTTGACTTTACACATTTGCTTAACACAAATTTACATAGCATGACAGTTTTTTTGGTAGCCATCTCTCATGTTAAGTGTGTGATATGTGTGCAAAATTGTTTCTTTGCTTACTAATGAATTTTTGCAGTGAATGTATTATTGATTTTTTATTTAGTTTATATAGAGTCATGATTCATCCTGTACATTTCACTGCAAAATCTCTTAGTAGTCGAGTTACTTGACTGATGACCTCTCCCTGTTGCTCATTGTCTTTTATTATTTTCCTTCAGTGCTGTTTTCACTTGGACCAATCTGTTGGTGGTTGTGGTCGAGTTAGATGGTAATGAGAATGAAGCTCTTGACTTGGTGCCATTGGTCACGAATGCAGTTCTAGAGGAGCACCACTTGGTGGTTGGTGTGGCTGTCGTGGTGGACCCTGGTGTGGTGCCAGTCAACTCCCGGGGAGAGAAACAGCGCATGCACCTTCGGGACGGCTTTCTTGCGGACCAACTTGATCCCATTTACGTGGCATACAACATGTGAGCATCACTGTGGAGACACTTTTTCCAGCCTCTGTTTCCCTTGAAGAGCCATGGCAGCTAAAGTGCCAGAAGATGAAGCCAGCCTTAAATCAAAGTGATGGTGATGGAGAGCCAACCATCTTCAGTACTCGTCAATGTGTTTAGCCATTGAAAGATTTGATTTTAATGTGTTCTGACATACAAGACTGAGTGAAAAATAATTGCTGATGAGACAGGTCTGTGGAAAAATGGCATTCTTATGGAAAATGCATACGGTATTTGGTGAAGTCATTCAGGAATGGTGATGACCAGGAACCGATATTCTTGTTTCAAGCCGTTCCTTTTTCTTTTAAGTATTCTGCATTTTTTTTCATTAAATTGCCCCTGCTTAACCCTGCTCATTGAGAAATTGGTCATTTAACACATCATTGTGCTGCCTCTCTAAATTATCATACGCTCCATTCCTTCTGTAGATGCTAGCCACCCTTTATTATTTGGTGCTCTTGTTTTGGACTCAATAGCCAAACACATGGCTGCATTGTACCTTGAGTGGCTTATTGATGCTGCATTTCAAGCATCTTGGTCAGCATTTATTACAGGGAAGGTCACCTTTCTTGAATATCACAGCCTCTTCGCTCATTAACTCATGTCAAAGAGTGCATTGTAGTGAGTTCTCTTAAATTCATCACTCTTCAAAGTTGAACGTAGATGTCATTCTTGTTATTGGTAGTCGATTTTTTGAAGACCAAAATGAGCTATACCAGTCTGAACAGATTCATTGCTGTTCAGTGCTGTTGTCTAAACTTTTTGAAGTGGCATTGGTTTCACTTGCTACAGGCCACATATTTTAGCCTAGGAGGATGGGATTCCTAAGGTCTAATGTTTCAGTGAGATCTTATGTGGAACTCCTGTTGTGTGTTTTTTTCCTCGTGGGATTTGTACAGTGATAAAAAGTTGTATTAAAATGTGATTAGACACTCAAAAGTTTGTTCAAACTGGACTGACCTGTATTGCAGCTTTGTTTAAACAAACTGATTCATATAACTCTGCAAGATCGATCGGAAGAGCTAAGACACCTTTTTGGGCTTTCCTTTTTATCATCTCAGAAGATAACAGTAAGATTTTTTAAGACAGTTCATTTTATGAATACTACAGGACTGTACAGTGAAAAAAATGCTGGTGTTACTCATTGCAAAAAAATAGGAAGTTGTGCAAAAATTCAAGTTATTTGTCAGTATGTAAGTTTTCATCAAGCAAGTATTAACATAAATCTTATTTAATTATTTTTGAAGCTGTGCTAACTTACATTTTCATAGACTCCTGTCTTAATTTATAGTCAAGCAATAATTGCAATTTGTTTTGCCATAATATTAGGCTGCATCCTCTTTCTGGATGTTATTGGAATGATGTGCCACATATTATTACAGCAATTTGGCAAGTTTAAGCGATTCCAATGATTTGGACTGAATTAATCGGAACATCTCTTTTACTAGGAAATTTTGATTCTGAACACTTTTCTGTTCTAGCAAGCAGAAGTGTCATGCTTTTCAATTAGTTTATCAAACATTATGGAAATTTAAACAAATTGTGTAAAACTGCCATTAAATGTCTTGCTTTTAACAGAATTGGCATAGAAATCTTACAAATAGTTTTTATTTTGTTTCACTATATCAAATAATCAGTTTTTGGTGACTGAGAACTGTGAATATTACCAAAAACCTTAGATTTATGTAATCAATATCCATAAAACATAATAACTGACTTTTTTGTACTATGAAAGATATTGCACAAATGGAAGGTGATATGCATTACTATTGAGAGGAAACTACATTATTTGAATGGTTTAAGTATTTGTAGTATGCCTAAGCAAAGGTTTTTATTTTGTATCAGTACCTAATCCATTGCAAATAATTTTAAAATAGGTTGAAATGTGATTCATTTGTTGCAAAACATCTTAGTACGTTTTTTTTAAAGAAATTGCTATCTGGCATTGTTTTATTGTTTATGATATTTTATTGAACAAAAATGTGTTGGATGTTTTTGCAATTTCACTAACTTGTAGATATCCCGGCTTTACATTTCAATCGCGTCAAGATTACTTCATGTTGCTAAAGCATTGTAATTTTTTGTTTATAAATGTATTTTTTGTATAATTTTGGCAGCTGATTGTCAGTTTTAGAGCTATAGAAATGTTGAATAAGTCATTTATGTACATACAGCACCATTAAATTGTTTTCTCAGTCTTAAAATTTTTAGAACATGTAATCCTTCAATTCCTCAGGCTTGGTGGTGTCTGTTATAAGGTGCCACTATGCCATCCAGAACAAATTTTTACGAAGTTGATGACCTGATGGCTTCAAATCAGATCTCATTTACTGCCATCAAGACTAAGATTTTTTAATACGAGTCTTGGTAATCTTCTTTATTAAAAATATTTTAAGTCAATTGGGATTTCTGTGCTGCGTTGAAACCATGTATGAATCCTTTGAGCATATTGTGAATAGGTGATTATTTAGAAGTAATAGTGTGGATTACTTTTGTGTTTCAATAAATGTTCCCATAAATTTTTTTAAATGTTGTATAATTTTCATCGTTAAAACATTCCTTTGGCCAGTTCTGCAATTCATGAGCATCCCACTACAATGGGAGTGAAACAATATAGCGTTAGTGTTAACCACAAAATGTATTGGTGACATTAAAAAATCAACTGAAATTATCCGTATATTTATGTAATTAGAGACTCTGCTGGAAATTTTTCCTACTGTGTTCAGAAGCAAACCTGCTTTTTGAAACACCCTACTGAACTTCTACTGAATTCATAAGCATACTGAACATTCTACTGAATGCATTAGCCTGCTCTCTCAAAATAAAAAAAAGATATTTTGCCATTATTCACTTTGAATGCATGATGTCGAATTATTCTACCTCTTATCTACCTTATGTTACAGTACCTATATCACATGATTACCTGACCAACGACTCAACGCACCTATTCTCGCACCCATTACTAAAGTATAGGCGTTGAGAAAGATATATATGTAGTCACTTCCGTGGATAAATGTGACTTCGAGAACTATAATCATTAAATGATAATTCCGTGATAGTTTGAGGAAATACCATAAAATCTTGATAAAAGTTATTTGCCATTAATTAATGCCAGATAACTGTTATCCTATGTTACCACATAGTATGAATATAAATGCAATATTACTGTGAATAAACAAGATTTTTCCAATTCCCGCACGTTAGCTTCAGCGTCGTAGCTAGGGGCTGGCCAGGCGGGTGGCTACCAGGGGTGCAACCCTCAGGGGGCGCACTTTGCAGACCCACAGCCTGCGGGCCATAAATCGAGGTAATATTACCTCGATTTATGTGGTATCAACCAGTAATAGCGTAGGTGAATGATATTCTTGGCACCAGATCTTCCTGGCATACTTTGGGTGCCACAGGGAAAAGAAGAGGCTTCCCTATCCTGAGGTGGAAATTTTACATACCATTCATGGGCTCAGAAGGTACGAATGTTGAGCTCTATTCTCAATAATCAAACCAACCTTAAGGCTGCACTTACCGTAGTCTTGGTTTCTCATTACTGTTTGGACATTTTCATAAAGAAATAATGAAAATTGAATTAAGTTAACTATCATTTTAATTACATTTTTGAATTAAGTTAATTATCATTTTAACACAGGAGAAATATCTTCCCAAAATTAGAAATTTACCAAGGTTTGTACCATTAAAAATGAGGTGAATGTATCAGTAAGAGACTGTGTTACCTAGTGACCATGACCATAAGTGGCAAAATGTTCTGTGGCCATGGCCACAGGGGCCTTCTACAGCCACAGGTTATTCATGTCCATGGCCGCAGAGATTATAGACTGGACACAGCCCACAGAATGGCCGCCGGAGGCCACAGGATGGCCGCAGAAGGCCACATAAATTTCCTGTGGCCATTTTCACCAGGGTTCCCCTTCCCATTTCCCTTGCATGCCTTCTTCGCAGGAACAGTTCTGTTTTTCTGAAGCAAATACCGTCATTTACACGGCGGCTGAACACTCTTCAGTTGAACAAATAGAATTCAGTAGAGTACAGTTCATTTCAGTAGGCAACTGGAGCCCGTTCAGTTGAGTTCAGTAGCCTATTGTCCCAAGTTCATTAGAGTTCAGTAGAATTCAGTTCATTTCAGTAGATTTTTTCTACTGAATTCATTAAAGATTTCCAGCAGGGGAGATTTTGTTGCAGTACTTGCATGCACTGTTTCAAAGCAAGAAAGGCATAGCAATAAGGGGGTTTTCAGAAATCCTGGGCACAGTTTCCGTAACAAAACAAGTTGACCATGTTTCAGATGAAGTCCCAGCAGTTAAGCAATACAAAATTATCCCCACAATCATAATGCAAACATCAAATGTGAGCTTTCTTGTCTCTTATTTGTCGCTAGATACAAAAATGCCCCATGCTATCTCCCAGATAGCATGGGGCCCGTATGATTGTTTCCATAATTTACATGGAAAGTGGCACCTGTTTAGTTGGTCTCATGTTGACCAATATTGTCTCCCTGGTTTTCTGCAATGGCTTGTCTATAAAACATTTTCCTCCACTTTTTTGGTAATGTCAACGACTAAGTACTTTATTTAAGTAAGCAGTAGCACAAAATCAATGACC
Source organism: Pyrrhosoma nymphula (assembly GCA_963573305.1). NCBI lineage: Eukaryota > Metazoa > Arthropoda > Insecta > Odonata > Coenagrionidae > Pyrrhosoma > Pyrrhosoma nymphula. The sequence goes on from OY754329.1 coordinate 102,535,881, forward strand.
CAAGTCACTTTATTGGTGCTGCGGAAGTCAACAATTTACAGGCTTAGAACAAATAGCAGACAACAGTAGAGAAAGATGAGGTTAATAGACTCACTAATGTCAATAAAGATCTCAGAGGAGACAATTAATGCTTAGAGACAGGCAGCTAAACTTACAGACTCGCCCCCAGATAGGAGGCCCACGGGTAGGGTTAGTACCAAGGGAATACTGAAGACTAATATACTGGGAAGGATGTTGGACAAGTGGAGAAAAAGAAACAGAATAGGCTCTATGGGCAGGATGAAGGGAGGTGAGACACATACTATGCTGAATAAGAAAATCAAGTAAGGGGGTACGGAACTGTGGTGTACACCCTTATTTGTTGATTTATTGAGGCTACTTATCTCCATCTAAACCTACCTGCCTTCCCTAAAGGGTCCCTAGTTAGTCAATGTACAATAGTGAATAATCAATTTAGCTCATCAAAATTGGAATGAATAAACTGCATTTTCTTCATGGGAAGTTCGAAAATTAAGGCACCAGACTGCTAATTTTAGTATTTTCAACACTTCTGACATTGAGCAAAGATTGATTGAAACCCTAATAGGGAGCGAGGTGCTGTATGGGTTGGAAACTAGGTCATTGCAGAGAAAGAATGTGTACGTTATTTCTCAGCAATACGTACGTAAGAGTGAAGGCATTTGGGATGTGGGTTTGGAGGAGACTGTGAGAGGGTCACAAGGACGAAGGAGATGGTATATAGCTTTAATAATATGGAGGGAAAGGAAAATAAGCTGATGGCGGAGTGTTGAAGAAGGCAGAAAAGGTGGATAGAGGGTGCTTTGAGCGGTAAGGGTGGCCAGGACATGTTGAAAAGATTGGTACTGTGGAGAATGCTGGGGAAACATGGACGAGCTGTGGGCACATTCAAAAGAACGCCTTTTGAGGGCATAAAAGTGTATACAATAGTAATTAGAATAATGTGGCTTGTAAAAAATATACTTAAAAGTTTTATCATACAATCATCAACGCTGTTTTACCAGTTACACTGCCGGTCTTGCTGCCGGTGGTAGATTTTCTAAACTGGATGTCGCGCGGCGTATGTCATTTGTCGTTGAAATAAAACGAATGAAGGAAATATAGAGGGAATTAGTAACGACAATGCTTTGAATTTCTGTTTTTGTGAAGTTGGTGAATGTCATTGGAAATTCTTTATTTCCAGTGAATCTCCGATTATTTTCAGTTACATTACGACTATGTCATTAGTATTCTCGTGTGCCTCAACCACTTTTAGTGCTGTTATCACATTATAACTTCTTATATCGGTGAATATATAGTTATCATTCCAGCATTCGTTATGAGATGATTTACGGCTAATCCTGAAGAAACTTGTGGCATATACTCCCGATTATTAAAGCACTGAGAGAAATTGTAATATTACAGTGAATATGAGAGTGGAGAAGTGTATGGCTATGTATTTGTTGCCATCAACGTAAGCCAGTGAGCAACTGCAGTATTCATCTGTTAGCCTCAGTGTAAAAGTGATAAAGTGGACTTTCACATCCATTTGTGATACATAATGAGGATAAAGCCAACTCCGCGTAATATTGGCATGTATACAGTGTATGAATAAGTTCTCAGGGGCTTTACATCTTGTACTGAAACATACTGTGTGTACAAACAAATGGAGACTTCTGCATCCAGCCGAAGAAGGGAGAGGCAGAAAAAGATAGAGAAATTCATGGAGTTAGAAGAAGGGGTAGGTTTAAATGGCTTTTTTATTAATGTTTGAGTACTACTCTAATAATTTTTTGAACAAAGAGTCATATTGTTTGCATGAAAGTTGACTAAGGTATATAGATGTATCAAAAACTATGCAAAGGCATTCTTACCAATATTTATGAACACTATGTTACTCATAACTTTACATTAAGTGTGTGGGTTTTACTGATTATGCACGAAGGTCTTAGTGGGATTTAAATGCGGGACTTGCGGTTATTAGCCCGGTGCTTTACCCTGGGCTATCCTTTGCTGGGCTACCACTAACAATTGTATTAATATTAAAAGAAGTTAAGACTACTTTTTCAAGAGTGGATTTTTGTCTACTCATCGCATGTTTTCACTTTGTAGAGTTTGGTTCAAGAATGGTATAAATACTTAATGGTAATAAAAATCAAATAGAAGAAAAATGAATGAGGTTTTTGTGGTGTAATTAAAAATTATTCATTCATGTTATTTGATTACTTTGCTAATTTTCATATCATATCTTGTGTTGACACGTTAATGTCATCCTCCTGGCGTTCCAAGTTTGTGGTTATGAATTAACTGCTTCATAGCAATGCATACCTACATATGCCTTCAGGTTCAATATAAGTACTGATAATTAAGTTTTTCTACTTGTATGATAAACATTTCTTTCTTTGTCCCAGAAAATCTCTTTACATGAGTGTCCTTATGATTTATCTTCATTCCGTATTACCCACACTGAAATTCTAATTCCTAATACCTAATAAAAATTATTTCCTGTAGCTGATAGTATACACCATCTATCTCCTCCTCTCTACAATTAGAGGTAGGCATATACATCTGGATTGTGACTAAATAAATTGGATCTGCCTTGAGCTCAACGAGTGTTATCCTATCACTCATTTGTTCTGCATACACTATGTTTCTACCAAGTTTCCTGTTCATAACAAATGCAACCCCATGCTGGCTTTCATTCCCTCTGCTATTTATCATTCTATAGCTATCGCTCCAGAAATCCCTAATATCTCTCCATCTCACTTCGCCCAGACCCATGAGGTATAAACCCACCTTCTCCATTTCTTGCTTTATATTCTCTAACTTTCCTGCTCTTAGCATAGTTCTAACATTCCATGTGCCTATTCTGATTGTTCTGTTCCTCTTCTGTGTCTTCTTTTCTCCTGCTACTGCATTTGCCTTTCTTTCCAGGCAAGGATTTCGTGTGATGAAAACCATAGGGCCCTTGCTCCCACCCCTGCTGGGTACGACACCCAGCCTAGGGGGCCAGGTCCTGTAGTTTCCAGGATTAATTTTCAAATAAGAACTGTCCATAATTTCTAGGTTTTAAAAATTGAGATGGTATTCTGTGGCCAACCTCAACAATGTTTTATACTCTACACCATCATATGAGAGTCCGCCCCACTGGGGTCAGATGCCTTATGCAGCCACCTCACTGAGGTAGAGATGCTGCATGACTAGGTACCATTCCTCAGTCTCCTAACCTTCGACCTATGGGTTGAAGGTTAGGAGAGGATATAGGTGTCCCTACCAGGAGCATTCCTCCCACCAGTTCCACTCTAGGGGTCATCGGGAGCACACAAATTCTTCCACATGACAAGGTTGTAGTCCTTAGGAAGAGATTGATTGATTGATTGGGTGGGCGAGGGCCTTCTGGAACCCTCTTGGCACTTGTTAGATCCCTTTGGGTCCATTGTGCTGTCCCACATTTAACCTGCCCGCCACTTGTAGACAGGGGACAAGAGCACCACGGTAGAGGTATGGAGGAGGGTCACCCCTCCAACTCCCGCCCGAGCCCAACATTGCTTAACTTTGGTGATCTGATGGGAACTGGTGTTTCAATGTGGCTAGGCCCTTGGCTTGGGGAGAGATAATCACCAGTACAAAGAAAATTTCGGGGGAAGAGAAAATTATAAATGTAAACAATTTAATAATAACAAATCCACAGTATGCAGTCAAGAGAACAATCAAACTTTAGAGGAAGAGAGAAACAGATTTTTTAGTACCTCCAGTGAACATTTAAAACAAGCACACTTAAACAAAGACAAGAACAAACTGACTCACATAATGCCAAAGACAATATAATTCTACTTATTAGTACTTAACTGTCACAGTATTAAAAACAAACATGCTAATATTGAGCTTATATTTCAAAATGCAGATATAGTAATGGGAACTGAGAGCTTGCAGAGGATATAGGTGGTAGTGAAGCTTTTTTGCGAGGGTATAAAATCTGTTGATTGTATAGTAAGAAAAAAAAAGAAAGTAAGAAAATATTTATTGTTCAGGACAAAAAATCCAAAAGAACAAAGATAATAATAAAACACTTTGCAGGCACAATCTTTTACAAGTACAAAAGGGCAAACTTTTCATCATTTCAAACTTTTCAAGTACAAAAGGAAAAACTTTTTATCATTTTATAAATGTAAATTAACACAAAAAACTCATGTATTAATAACTAACAATAGAAAAATGATACAATGAATAAGGAACCATAATAACATGAACACAAATTTGAAGAAAAAAAATAATAATAAGAGTAACTTATGTTATACCCGGGAAAGTAAATAATCATGGTATTTCATTTTAAATGTTTTAACAGATCTACAATTTTTAATATCAGTTGGCATCTTATTCCATATGTGACAAGCTGTTACAAGAAATGATTTATTATATGCTGTGGTGCGATGCCCTGGAAAATATAATTGATTAGGATCAGACCTAGTGGACATTGTGGAGACAGAGGGACAACTTAGAAACAAATCATGCAGATACTTGGGTGATTTGTTTATAAATAGAACAAACAAAAAGGATCCAAGAAGGTATTCTCTACGGGATTTGACGTTGAGCCATCTTAGTTGTTTATAATAGGGGGTGATGTGGACGTCCCTGCGAAGGTCAAAAATGAACCTAAGGCAGGAGTTTAAGGCCCGGTGAAGTTTGAGGTTATTTTCTTCGTTGAGGTCGTTATAAACAAGACAGCAATAATCTATTACAGAGAAAATAAGCGACGATATAAGTGTTTTTCTAGTATTAAAAGGAAGTAAGTTTCTGTGAACTTTTAACTGGTAAAGTATAGAATGAATTTTGTTAGAAATATTATTTACATGACAATCCCATGATAAGTTAGCAGTCAACGTAATCCCTAGGTTATGTACATTACTGGAGTATGGAATAGGGATACCATTAACCACGATACTGGTAGTCGTAATGTGGCTAATGTTACGTAGCATCCTGGAACTACCGATAATAATAGCCTTAGTTTTACTTGAGTTTAGGATGAAGTCGTGACGCGTGGCCCACTCGGTTATTCTATAAATGTCTTCATTAATTTTTGATACTGCCTCGTCAATTTCATATGGCCAACAGCTGCGATAAATTTGGAGGTCGTCGGCATAGAGCATGTAACTGGTGTGCTTAAGACATTTAGGAAGGTCGAGTATGTACAGAGAGAATAATAGGGGGCCAAGGACAGACCCTTGGGGTACACCAGTGGTGACTGCTGCCCAAGTTGAGAGATTACCTTGACTATCTCTCACTGCTTGATAACGGCCAACTAAGTAAGAGTAGAACCAATTTAGCACGGAGCACGAGAAGTTAAGTTTTTTCAGTTTCTCAAGTAGTATAGTGTGGTTTACTCGATCGAAAGCCTTACTAAAATCAAATAATACCAGCACTGTCACCATTTTTTTGTCTATGGCATGACGTAAGTCGTCCGTTATTTTTATTAAAGCAGACTGAGTGGAGAAGTTATTACGAAATCCTGATTGAAATGGGTCAAAACTGTTTTCCTGGGAAAGAAATTCAACTACTTGCGAATGGATGATACGTTCTAGAGCTTTGGAGATGGTGCACAGTATAGAGATTGGTCTGTAATCAGATGGGTTTGAAGGATTTTTGACCTTTTTTATTGGTGTTACCAAAGAGGACTTCCATTGGGTAGGAAACTTGCAGGATAGTAGTGAATGGTTAAGAAGGTCAAGAATAAATGGCATAGTGACCTTATAAGACTTGTTTATCATGGTATATGATATCTCATCCACACCAGTAGAGTTGGATTTGGACTGAAAGATAAATTTATTTAGCATTTCGGGAGTAATAAACTGAAAATAGAAATTTTGGTCAGAAAACGGTACAGCGGGATCGAGAAAATTAGGTGGAGGAGAATAAAGAGGAGAGTTATCTTGATCAGTGTTTACTAGACATGTAAAATAAGTATTAAGTTCATCCACTGTGAGATTAGAGGCCAAAGAAATTTGCCGGCTTCGGACTATTCCGAGTTGACGTAGTTCCTTCCAGATGCGCTTCGGTTCTTGAAGCCCGGAAAGGGCACTAGAGAAATAGTTTCTTTTGGATTCATTTATCAAAAGCTTGACTTCGGCCCTCAGTCGTTTGTATACGGCGTGAAGGGCTGGCTGCTTGGAACGAATGAAGGCTCTATGTATGTGATTGCGTTCACCCATTTTTTTGCGAATGTCACAGGTCAACCATGGGGAGTTAGGGCGTTTAGGGTGGCAGATACGCACAGGAGCATGTCGGTTGAAATAGCTCACAAGATAATCATTGAAAATTTGAAGTTTATCGTCGATACAATTTGACTGAGTCATGCACAACCAATCAGCAGAAAGTAGGTCTTCTAGAAATCTTTCATTATTGAAGTTTCTGAAGTCGCAAAATACAAAAGTAGGGAGTTTTACAAAAGGAAAGGTAAAATTGTACGAAAGGGATATTTGGTCATGAGCAGATAAAAAAGGCACTGGTGACTGTGAGAAGTGCGTTAGTTTCTCCATGTCATCCACAACACAGAGGTCCAGGCAGGTATGGCTATTTAGCGTATGGTGAGTAGGTTGCGAAGAGACCAGGTGAAGATTGTTACAGTGAAAGAAATTCTTTAGATGTAAACAATCATAGCTTTCAGGATTCATCATATTCACATTAAAGTCACCAACAATAATGATGTTTTTATATGTTGGATAAAACCGTAGAAACGTTGATTCAAACGTTGATATAGCTATAACATGGGGGAACATGTATAAAACATTTGCAGCACTGCATTAAAGTAACTAGGATTTATCAAGCAAATAGTTCTTTGATGGAAAAATGAAAGAAAGATGCTAGTTTGCTCTGGTTAGGCCATATCTCGATTACGCTGCAAGAATTTCGGACCCTACACAGAAAGATTTAATTTGCAAAGTAAATAAAATAGAAAGAAAAGCCAAATGCATTGTTAAAAACTGCTACAAACAAACTGGAAGTGTTATTCAGCTAATGGAAGGATTATGCTGGGAGCCGTTAGAGACACACTTAGCTTAGATTACTTGAAAAATTCAGATCAGGTGAGTTTCATTACATCATGGAGGATATTTATATTGGCCCCGTGATACATCTCTAAAAATGATAGATGCAACAAAATAAGAGAGATACTTTGCCAAACTGATAGTGTACAAAAATTCCTTCTATCCTTGCACCATTAGTGATTATAACAAAAACAGCTTGATACTACAGTATTAGACTGTGTGAAATAAGACTCATCATTAACATAGGTACAACTCACCTTTGTCCTCTCCCACCTCCTTTTCCCCATTCCCTCCCCTTTCATGGCTGGTGTCCTAACACCCCCTGCCATACGCCTCTGCGGTGGCTCACAGGGTTGTTTATGTTCCCTCTCTTCATTTCCTGTTAAAATATTTCCTGGCTTCTCTGCCCTCTTGCTCCTATGTTTCAAGGGCTCTATTTTTACAACTGCTTTTCTCCTCTGCGTGGTATCTCCATCGTTGTTGCCCCTATAGCAGTTGTGCAAGGATTTTGAGTGATGATGGCTGTGTAGGCCTTACCTTCCTTGCAGCCGGGCTTAGTGGGCCCGTAGTTACTAGGATTCAATTCTTTTTTATTAACTCCCATCATATCTTAGATAGCTGGGTGGGTTCCCCCTTCTCCTCTCCCAATGGTATTTTGATTGTGGCACCATCACGTTGACTACCTTATGTCTGGTATCTCGCATGGGTGGCCCTACCAGGAGCAGTTATTATTGCTCCTGGTAGTCCAACCTTTGGGGTCATTGTGCAATTGCTATCACGGCATCAGGCCTGTAGACATTGGGGAGGGATTGTCTCTTATACTAATAACCTCACCTTTCTTTCATGAAAGTTAGCTGTCTGGCCAGCCATGTCAGTGACATAGGCAGGGGGGCCCATGTGGTCTGGACTCACCCCCCGAAGTGTAACCCTCTTGGTGCTATGAGCCGATATATCGGCTTTCAGTTGTCAGGCGAGAAGTCCCGTGGGCCGATATATCGGCTTTGTCAAAAATAATGTTTATAATACTGAAGTAATAATTAGGCGTATAATAGTTAAAGTAATTTAAAAAATTGTACAAAAATGAAGTAGGTAATGCCTTTTTGGCAAAATAAAAAATTCTTTAAATACAGGTTGGTATTTAAAAAATGGCTTCACGATATGTTTTGCTGCTCCGGTGTTACATTTTATTTAAATACCTTTGGCATTTGTCGCTAGTGCCAATTAATGTTAGAGCAAACAGCACTAAGAGGGGGAAATTTGTTTTTAAAAAGTGGCAACAAAGGAGAAAGTTATATTTGCTTTTTTTCTAAAATAATGGGCATTGAATTCAATTATTCTTCAGTCTCAAAAACTTTTTAAAGAAATATGTTTGTAATTTTTGAAAACAAAAAACTGTGTGTTTTGTATTCTTTCATAAGTTTGCACTGTTAACACATTACGAAGAGAATGGACATTTATTTTCCAACTTACGCAAGTGTATTTTTCGCTTGAGGTAGTGGGGTATTTTTTTGTAGTCAAATATTAATGAATTTAAAAAATTTAATTCTGGAGCCCTCCTGGCACTCTGACTTTGTCAAAAATAATGTTTACAATACTGAAGCCTCCTGGCACTTTGGGTCCATTGTGCCTTCCCACATTTAACCTGCCTGCCACTTGCAGACAGGGGACAAGAGCACCACAGTAGAGGTATGGAGGAGGGTCACCCATCCAACTGCCGTTCGGGCCCAACATTGCTTAACCTCAGTGATCTGACGGGAACCGGTGTTTCAATGTGGCTAGGCCCTTGCCCATTAATGTATTTACTTCAACTTTCTATAATATTTATTTTAAATTTGAAAGAAATCGAGTTCAATACATTTATGACTGATGTATGACCTAAATAGACGGAGTAGATGCAGAAGATAACAGCAAGTGGCATCTAAGGACGTGTGTATAAAACACTTTATCTCATGATCGATCTGAAATGTGTTAAAATCTTAATATATCAAGTGTTATGTCGCATTTGCAATCTTAATGGCAAAATTTGCTCAAAATTTAAAAATATTCTCCCCCCCCCCTCCTGCTTATAATCAATATGGACCCCCTTCCAAAAATGAAATCCTGGCTACATCACTGAGTCTTGTGTATTCAATTTGAGTTGTATGTAATTTATACCTATAGCATGATGTATAGTAGAAGTATAGATAGGCAAAGCAAACTTGATGGCATTCATCAGGAGACAAATTTCATTGAAAGTCTAGCTGTGGAAAAACTTTCACAACATATCAGAGAGAAGCATTTCCCCAATATGCTTATCACATTGCTTGTGGTTTCTTTTCATCATTACCAAATTTTTAGGTGGTTTTTCTCTTATTCCACTCTACTTATTTAGATTATTGTGCCAATTAAGGGCTGGGTCAAAAATACATTAAATGCAGGATTTCTAAACTCCTTGCTTCACAGAGCAACACAAGTTACTTCCACATATTTTCCTTATCCTCATACCTCTTACATTGCTTTATCTTATCTAACATGTCTAAACCTTTTCCTTCCCTTGTTAAACTTACATAATGATTCTCCTTTTGATCGTCTTCAACTTCAGTTGTGCCTAATGACCTTTTTCATCTTCCCACAGTGGTCATTTCCCCCTGCTATTTCCTCTCCTCCCCTTTCAAGCACTTATTCAGTCAGCTTATTTTTGTTTCTTCATATTATTCATGCCTCTTTTAACCCAAGGTAATGGTGAATAGCAATTCCAATTTGACGGAATTATTTATAGTTTTGTTTTATATGCTTACCATTAAACATATTTTTTTAGCCTCCAATTTAGTATATATATGGTTATTGTTTTCATTCAATTCTTATTTGTCCTGTGTGTACTCAAGAATCTTGTAACTTACTGAGTCTGCTGCTAAGTCTGAACTAGAAATTATTCACTTCTCCAAAAACCAGGTCATATCATGTTGTAGTTCAGCATCTAAACTGAACCAAATTGATAGAGCTATAATAAATTTATGTCAAGTTTTTACTTGCAGCCATTTGCATAAGAAAATTCCCTCATGCCCATTCCCTTTTAATTGTTCTTCACTCAAGTTAAATATGCTTTAACATTTCCCTTGGGTTTAAAGTACTTCCAGCATATTCTTAAGTCCTCGAAAATTATTTAATGTCATCACTCAGTATAATATCTTCTTAGCACTCCTTATCAGCAACTATGTACTGTATGGTAACTCATTCAAGATTGTCAGAAAAATCAGTTATACAGTTTATAATGGTAGAATAGAACATTATTCTTGTGGTCTGTTCAAATGTTTTCCACTTAATATCCAATAATTTTGCAAATCTTTTTAAGTTTTTCTTGTATTTGAAGAGCATCTGGAAGGATGAATTAAATTTGGTTATGTGGTGTGGACTGTTGATAAAAAATACTAGAGGTAGATGTGGCCCTGCACATGTAAAAATCTGAATGATTTTCTGACTTTCAATGTAATGGATTAAACTGGTGGATTACTTTAATATAATATATTACCTTTTTAGCTGTATAATTAATGTAAATTATGCTTTGCAGTTGAACGTGTTGGAAAGGAAGGTGAATGCTACGCAGAAAGGCAAGTCAGCAGCAATGAAAGCTGGTACAAGAACCAGGATGAAATTGTCACATGGTAAATTTTTTTAAACCCCTTTATTTGGATAATATTCACCTGCTGATATTATATATACTGATGATTTAATTCATACCCTTGGACATTTTGCTGGCCAGGCCAATTGGTGCAAGGTTTAACCCTTTCACTACGAACGTCGGACATATGCGACAGAAGATTTACTGACTAGGAAGATGAACGTCGAAAATATGCGACGGAGATTTTTCAATGCAAACGAACGAACGTCACATATTTGCGACGCTATGCTTTCTGGCGCTTACAGGTACACAGCTTATACGTTTCGGGACCCAACGCTGAGGGGATCAGGCCTTTCCCTCGGAATCCGGGAGCAGGTACCTGGACCCTTCTCCTCATTAGCACCCTCTTTGCGGCAAGGGTCCGTGGTCATATGGTTGTTTATTCAGTGATTTTGCAAAATAAATATTTGTTGCTTTCACAAAAAATATAAAATCAGAAATGAAGTTCTTGATTTATGGTGAGTGTTTACAACTTTTTAGCAAAATTCTACCATCGATATTAACTGAAATCTTGATATAAAGATAAATAACATACCAATGTTTGATAATGTTAATATTGATGGTAGAGTTTTGTTTAAAATTTGTAAATGTACAGTAAAAAGTGAGAAATTTACTTCAAAGTCTACAATTTGAGAGAAAGCAACAAATATACATGTAGTCAAACCTATAGATAAAAAAATTAGTTGACTGCGAACCCATGCTGCTGGAAAGGTTGTAAATCTGCGAAGGGTGGAGCATACCTGCCTCCAGAGTCCGAGATAATGGCGAGATCCCCGCTTTGAGGGGTCAAAAAAGGTAGGAGCTTAGTGTGAGTGTAGACCTGCGAGAACATTCTCGATGGATGCCTTATAAAAATGGTCCGTACAGAGAGGAAGGAAGAGTCTTGGTACTCAGTTCAGATGACTTCCATAGAAGAGAATTCTGCTGCCTCGAAAGGGTTAATTAGAAAAAGATAGAAAGATAAAGGATTTGGTATTTTCCTGGAGTATGATGTAAAGCCTGACTCATATGGTCATTTTTCATATACAATTTCAGGGATAGCGGCAATGGTAGGGATCCTTATCCCCTTTTCCATCATTACAAATGATCGTCCTGTTTTTCATTTCTGAACACGTACGTGAATTGAATTATGTACAGCCAATCACAGTTTGTGATAGCAAATGGTACACTTGTGAGTTTTAATCACATGCACATTGTATACATTACATAAATGGTGCTTGCAGTTATGTACTGCAAAAATGACTGTGTGATAGGGTAAGTGATGGCTGAAGCTACCACTTTCCTTATGATTGAAAAGCTATAGCTCAAATAATCCATGGGCTTGCTTGTGAAAAATAACAATGTGATTCAGAATTGACTGAAGATATCTGCATGGTTTAGGCCCTGATGTTTTGATGCCTGACTTTGCCATTATCCTCAACACCATGAGGAAGATGGCAGAGTGAGCAATGTGAATGTTTGTGGCTGATTTCCTCACCCACGGGAAACCTGAGAAGACTTCACCTGGAAGAAGATAGCTTGATGTTGAAAGAATCATGCTCCATTTATTTATGAATCCTAATATTAATTTATTGTTGGTTAGATTTAGCCTCTCATTACACAGGATACCTTCAATACTCAGAATTGGAGGTTTATAACTAGTATGAAGCTAAAATTAAAACAATGAGTATGTACAAAAAAATGGCTTTATACAAGTTTCACAATATTTACATCAACCTCATCTCTTCATAAAATATATAGGACAAACCAAACAATACTGCCCAGTTGCTACTGCCAAACCTTCACCAGTTCTGTATTTGAAATTAACCAAATTTAATGTATTTAGCTCCGGGTATGGATATTTTTGTTTCTTATAGAAATATTGTAAGGATTTTAATTGGGGTTTTAAATAAAAAGGGAGCTACTTGATGAAAAAATTCTAATTTGTAGTGTAGGAGGCAACATTCTAAATTTATTAATCATTATAGCACTCCTAATAGTTTCATCACATCGTTTGTACTGGCTTTGAAAATGAGTTCATTGAATAATAAGTTATAGTAATGGATGTCTGTCATGGGAGTTGACACTTTCTAGGAAGTCACTTTTGCATTTCATTAGATTGGAAGTTCCAATTTCTGCTTTGAGTAACATATCAATGGTGAATTTAACTTTACCAACAAATTTTGTGCGTTAGCATGCACTTGATTTCTTTGAAGAGGACAACTTGTGATCATTAAAATTTTTAAAAACATATTTTGCTCAGTCGACTACCGTTGAAATTTTGATGTGAAATTTTTTTCATATTTGGTTTCACTCCATTGAAGTTGAAATTACACATTGAATGAGAAGCACTTCTTAAGATGTGAGGAAGGCTATTGGGAGATGGTCTGTGTAATTTTGGCAGATAGATAAAATAAGATCAATGTCTCCAATTGGCTTGGGTTGGTCATCATTGAAACATTTAAGGTTTTGTTGTTCCTTTCACTACTCCACTTGTATTTTATAAGAAATGCACTCATAAATTGTGGCAGTCATTCTCGAATTCCTTCATCAGATAAGCCGCTGTAATAAGTTCATCGAATACAACTAAACGCTTTTTTCTTCAGAATGGAAGAGATTTTTTGCTGCTTTGTGGGTGATTTGTCTTCATTTTCGCGTCAAGTGGAATCATGTGCTCGGGAAAGTGGCTTTTGGCTTGATCATCATGCTGGCCCTCTTCAGGGTGTAATCCCATCCTCTCCATCTAAACCACACAATGCCTGCAAATAAAAATATGTCATTAGTTTTGGTGTAGAAATATATAGGCTCACTCTTTATGTTATTAGTCATTGTGTACGCATCTACCTACATTTTCCCAGCATAAACTAAAACAGATGGAATAGTTCACATACTTAGGGAGTGTTCTGATTGAGAATGGGTTTAGTATTATGGAAATAATGTAGGCACTAGATTGTGAATGAGAGGAGAAAATTGATTGGAAATTTGATGACTAATGCCTGTTGCTCACGGTAAAATTTTTGGTAAAACGTTTTATAAAATCGACAAATTTTATAAAAATGAGCTTGCTAACGATAAAACCGTTTCATAAAACCTAGTTTTATAAAACGTTTTACGGAATAGGACAGGTTCTATTTCCATAAAACTGTTTTATGCAACAACCAATGAGATCTTCCGCTCATCGCGTTGATAATCTCGTATCCATGGGAAGCCTTACAAGGAAAAAGTACTCAAACATGGCTGGAAGTTCATGGAACGTCGAGGCAGTATCCTTCTTGTTAGAAGAATGTGTTAGAGCCTTAGCACCGTTGAGTGTGATCAGAAAGTAAGTAAATAAACAATACATATAGTTTTTAACCTAACAGTCATCCAAAAGAGTTCAATCACATCAAGTTGGTGAAGAGAAATTTTGATATTGGAAAGAGATTTTTGAAAAAAAGGGCAATAACTCTAAAGAAAGGATAAGTTATGGTACAATTAGTTAGCTGCGCATCTCTATAACTTGGCCCAAGTATGGGAATTTTGGGAAGAAAGTTTATAAAGTGTACCGTAATGTGGGCTGGATTCAAAGAGTGAGTTTAAATGCTTGCCACTACTGATGCTTAAAGTACCTATGTTTTCTTGTCATTGTTGCCTTTCAACACAATTTAATCAAGTCTACCTCTCAAGGGCAGATACAGTGTATCATATTTCCTTAAAAGGCAATGCTCTCTATCTTGCAATGGAGAAAACAGTTTCTTGATATCAAAAGGGAGAGATTCGCCTGGTAGGCGAAGTCATTTATCACTTCACGTATTCGCAAAGCGTCTCATAGATGGCAGGACAGGTGATTTTATGAATAGTTTTTCCGTGAGAAAGCAAGTACATTTTACGTACTATTCATAAAAATTTCAATAAAAATTTTTATAAAACTTTTTTATGGAAAATTTTACCATGAGCAACAGGCATTAGTCATTATGTAGAGAGTAGTGAAAACCCTGATGTGGAACATAACCTTGCTTGGTTCAGAAACTTTTCTGTAACGAAGGGATATCACCATGGGGTGGGGGATTTTGAGATTTGGGTGTGGATGAGGGCAGACAGAGTGAGCTGAGTGAAAATCAAAACATACATGAAAATGTTAGATATGATAGGGGAAGAAAGGAAGCTGGTAGGAGAAATTAGAAATTGGCTGCAAAGTGGCTGGAGATTTGTATTGAGGGGCGATGACTTGTTATGTTGAAAAGATTTATGGATGGGAGAATGCTAAAATGAAAGGTTAGTTATGAGAAAGGATGGATGGGATGGGGGTAGAAGAAAGGGAAGAATGGGATGGTGGGAAGAAAAAATAAAATGAGTGAAGAGCGATTTAATATGGGAAAATTGGTTGGTTTAATTGCCCTATGTCACCCTAGTTATGTAGTAATGTATTTGAATTGATATATGGTGTCTTTTGGAGGATTTGAATAATGTTGAAAAAATTCCTTGTTTGGGTTTGAAATTTATCTTGATAGATTAATTATTATCATTTATTCAACAAAACCTGTAAAACTGAATAAGAACCAAAGATCATAGCAATAAAAAATGATTGATTGAGGCATTAAGAACTGGAATCTGATTGAATGCTCAAATGGTGGGATGGTGAAGTTTCATATTAGTGTAGCAGGATAAATCTTATGGCTAGTGTTGGAACAGTTTTTGCATTTGAGGCCTACTGAGAGTGAAGTTGGTGAAGAGAAATTTTGATATTGGAAAGAGATTTTTGAAAAAAAGGGCAATAACTCTAAAGAAAGGATAAGTTATGGTACAATTAGTTAGCTGCGCATCTCTATAACTTGGCCCAAGTATGGGAATTTTGGGAAGAAAGTTTATAAAGTGTACCGTAATGTGGGCTGGATTCAAAGAGTGAGTTTAAATGCTTGTCACTACTGATGCTTAAAGTACCTATGTTTTCTTGTCATTGTTGCCTTTCAACACAATTTAATCAAGTCTACCTCTCAAGGGCAGATACAGTGTATCATATTTCCTTAAAAGGCAATGCTCTCTATCTTGCAATGGAGAAAACAGTTTCTTGATATCAAAAGGGAGAGATTCGCCTGGTAGGCGAAGTCATGAGATGATTTATTAGGTTAGTTAGTGGGCATTGAAGTTTAAGAATAAGCTGGGTAATAAAGAAGTATGGGTTCATTTCAAAGGAATTTTTCTTTTCATATGTAACTGGAAACCTGATGAATTAGACAGTCACTAAAGCTACATATTGTTTTTCTCTGCGTTACGCTAGTTCATAAAGTTGATGTAATGCATGGTGTATCAAGTTTATGGAATCAGTTGACAATATTTTCTTATTTAAATACATAACACCATTGTTCAAATTGGTTTTCATTAAATAAGTCTGAAATTAATTTAATCAAAACTGACTTAGGCATTATGACTTTAGAATTAGAGTTTATTCAGTCTTGAAAATCACTCCCTTTAGTTGATCTCTTACTAGCTATGCTTTGTGAAGTTTATGTTTTGTTATGTGAATCAAATGAGATAGTAATAAATCATTTCTACCTTAAGCCAGTTTCTCATCTTGCAAATGGGGTTTTCATATGGGAATCAAGCAGGTTTCAAATAATTATCTTTCTGTGCTTCATGAGTTTTACCTTGTCTGGCTGTGAGATCTTGTGGGTCATTCAGGTATAGTCCGTTAAGCCCTCTGCCACATGATTTCCACCACCATCCTCCCTTCAACATAGAGGCACAGTTGAGACTTGATCGGTCATTATCCCTGGAAATAAAATAACACAGGAAATTGATCAACTCGGTGGTGATGATATCCTCATCTTGAAGTGTGCTCTTAAATAATGCATATTTCAACATGCTGCATGGCTTTAATGCTTTGATGGGCACCAGAATATTCAGCCTTTTTAAGCATTCCTATGCTTAATTGTCTTGTGTTGATTCATACAGTATTACATGGACCATTTGGTTGGACAAAGGAACAGTTTAAAAAATGTAGTACATTAAATTGAAGTATTTTTTTATGAATTTTTGGATTTAAAATCATAAATGAAAATTCCAATGATGCTGCTACATGTGTTGGAACAAATTATTTCAAATCTTTAAAGTTTATCCTTTGTTAATTAAACTGTGCTGATTATCATGATTGACCTAGCCACTATGTATTTTGACTGCCCATCAGATGAAAGTAATTTTATCCTGTAGCAAAGGCTTGAATGTTGAGTTGAATGCTGCCAATAGTTGTACATAGTTTCATCAATGTGAGGGACATGAAGGGGCATTTGAATACTATGCCAACCTGTGTTCTCCCTTACCTGTTATATGTTGAGAAGGGGCTGTTATTGCTGCCATACCATGGGTCGTTCAATGAATCTCCAGCATTTCCCTCATATCCATCTATCTCCAGCTTGTAGTACTCGGCTTCAGAGTAGATCTTGAAGTGAGAGTATTGAGCGTACCTGAAATAAAGAAATGATCATCATTAGAAGGGTAAAAAAAAATCAAAAAGTGTTTAAGTTCTCATGCCGTTTTTGCAGATTTATAGTGCGCATATTATAAACAAATTGGAGAATAATTATAGCATTTTAAACCTGTTTCTTTGTTTGAATATCACACTACCTTATCAGCTCTGAGGTTACTATTTAATTAATGAGTAATGGTACTCTTGAGATACTAGTAAAGTAACACGGAAGCGTAACAGTGGTGAAATATTAGGTCAACTTTTGTATAATGTGGTTAACATGTTTTCTTCTTTTGCTGTTACCATTTGCTGATTTTATTGGTAGTTAGCGAATTTTCTGAAATAAAGCTCTGTATATGTCTATATAGGACTAGAGAATTATTTAACTCAAATGGAACAGACAGCAGAACCATAAGTATGGTGAGGTGTGCATCTCAATTGGAAGAGGGTAATTCCCTTGTTAGTCATCCTGATTGATCTTTCATTGAAACATTTTGTTTATACTGTATCTGGAAAACATAATTTTTGTTTCTTTTCCTCCAAGCATCACAATTGTGAAATTTTATTGTTAAAATACCATAGCATACAAAAGTCCTCATGCTGAAATGTCACTCTTTTATTTCTTTGTGACTTTCATAATTTTCTTTAAATACCTTTTGTTGCCTTCGAAATCCTCCAGCTCAACACGTAGGGTGTATTCTTCATTGTTGGTGAGCATATAGATGTTTTCATTTCCTAGCCAGAACTCCTTGCTTGGGTCTCCAAATCCATTTTTGTAATCCGTCCAATCCCTGTTGAAATTCTCTCGAGGCTCACCCAGGTCATCTCTTCTCTGGATCACCTGAGGAAAAAGTATTCATTTAAACTAGTGTTTACAACAATTTTAATTGACCATCATGAGGAACACACACCTATCATGTATGTTGTTCGTTTGTAAATGGGGTGCATAGCAGTGGTATGCTTGAAATGGCATTTATTTGAAAAAATTGGCCTGGAATTGAAGCAGGAAAGTTAGTTTGCATTGAAGGAGCCATAATATACAAGGCATGTGGTAAATTTACCATATTCTTTTCACATTTTAAACTACTTTTTGTTTGATTTTAATTCAATGCTTCTGTACTCCATGGACAAATCAGTTGCAGTACTCTGATCCTCAATGTAGGTTGGTACTGGAAGTGTCAGAATTGAATTATTGCAGTTACTGTTGAAAGTGATTAATGTAAAATTATATTTAATGGCATGGAGGAAGTTAATTGTGGTTAAATCAGAGTAAATTTCAATTTTCTTGCATCATAATCTGTTTCTGTTGACAGCTAGGAGCAAAAATATTGAAATTGAACACACTAGTTCTCAACATATCTCCCAGAAGAGTCTTGAATAAATATCATGGACATTTGGGGAGTAGAATGTAGTAACATCTGATCTGATAATTCTTGGTATAGGGCCACCGTCAAGATTTAAAATTTTTGTGGGTACTTAAGTGATGACATGGTGCTTAAAAGAGTTGAATAAATCGTTTTCATTGATTGTATTATGGTGGCCACTGGTGAAGGTTTTGCAATAATATATAATTATTAGCTAATGAGCAATCTTTTTATTTGAATAGATTTAGCATCTCTTGCCATGCTTTTTCAAATGGGTGTACATAGTTGCGATAATAGAGTCGTTCTTATCCGGTGCATTGGCTGTGAAAGATATCGAAGTACACAAGTACAAGTTTGTGGTCGTATCTACGTCTGTAGCGTTTTCGGTGATGATTTAATTATTCTGTTAAATTGAAGTAGCTGCCCTCCGGCTGCTGTGTGTTTTACGTTGGCCAGTAACCAATCCTAACCACAACAGCAGTGAGTGCGTGGGGAAAGTTCGCAGCTCACTCATTTCACGACTTTCACCAATTCTGTCTTCTCCTATCCTCCACTATCAATGCCTTTGTGCTCGATTTAGCGTGTGAAAATTTGACATTCTAACTTCCAATCGGCCATGCAATGCGGCATTCAAGTTTCTTGTTCGAATGGAATATTTCGATTGCCTATGATTGCCATTCTTCTGAATCTCGCTTGAGGCGAAGGGCTGTGATCTGCCCCTGATGTAGGGTGGATACCACTCCTGAAAAATCCATGCGCAGGCCATTCTTTGGCTTTTACATCGTCGTGGTGGTATGGTAATATATTAAAAAATCCTGTCATCACCTGTCGACGCTTGAAAGATGAAGTAGGAAAGGTGAAGCTGGGACTTTGTTTGCGCGTTTACTTGATGCTAACCACATCGGAGTAACGAATTGAAAACTTGCCTAAAAGTTGATCATTTTCACCGAAGTGGTACTCGGCGTTTTGTGACAATGCGAAAATTAACTATGAAATAAGTCATAGCTGCATCCTATATCTTTGAATCCAGACACTTCTTAAGCACGTAACTTACATACAATTTCAATAATTGGGTTAAGCGAGGAGAATGCCCATCGCTTATCTTGGCCGGAAGGTATGGCATAAGATTCAAAATGGCAGTGAGAAAACCTGCGTTTAAAAACAGTATTAGGCAATCAGAAATTTTTATTTGGCCAGGGGGTCAAATCTCTGATTTCACTTCCGAACGTTATTCAGTATAATCTAGTACTTTGTGGTCGTATTTGTATATTTTACGGCCGAGGGCGATACGGTTCTATTGCTTAACGTAATGAGGTTCCAAGTTACGGCACTTTTCGCTCAAACCGGCACTTTTCGCTCTAAATGTGCGTTTTGTTGATCAGTAGCCCGAGTCAACAAATTGCTGCCGATCTAGCAGCTTAACGGGTGATTTTGTAAAAAGATTCTCGCGCACGTCCTCATCTGTGAAGCGTTCCGAAACTTGAACGGAAACGAAATTGTATTGAATTATGTTTTTTCCTCGAATATTGGACTCGACGTGACACCTTGATATTTGTTGACAAAAAGTAAAATATTAATAAATGTTTTATTTCGTGTTTACAAAAACATCTGTACACGTGTGATCGAATTATTACGAAATATATTTCATTTGCTATTAGGCTACTTGTTAGAATGGCATTGAATCGCCAATAAACCTAATCGGTATGATGCAGTTTTTTTCACTTTTATCTATAGATACCACGAATGATCTAACGATACACTATCTACTATAGGTATATACAGAGTTGGGCAGTATCGGAAATACATGTATTTTAAAACGTATATTCGATACATTTGTATTTTCTATAGAAAATACATTTTAGGTGATGTAATTTGTATTTGAATCGAAAATACATTTTACGAGTATTTTGTACATGAATATGTATTTTCCAAATGCTTAAAATACTTTTCACATCACTTATGAATACATATTGTCGAAGATCGGTTTTGTTTCATTGGTTTCATCAAAGGGGCGACAGAGGCATAAGCCCAATGCGTATAGGTTTTTGTACATCAGCGCCACGACCCCGGCATCGACACGGGGTCGTTCGTCTGCCGCGAGGTACCTCTTACCATATTCACTATTTCTTAATTAATTCAAAATAGAATCAAATTACCAGAAGTCAACGGTAGCCCGTTCTTAAAAATTGAACATAGTCATTCAAAACACTTAATCGTTTGTGTGTACTGAGTAGGTTGGAATTACCAATGTTATTTGGAAATTTTACATTCACCCATCACTATCCATCCATACAAAAAGTCTTAAGTGATGGTGAGGTTAACTGAATATGACATGACAACGTGATAACAGTTCAGGCCATCCAACGCACTACACTCGATCTGGGGAGGGCACCAAATCAAAAGTCATAGTAATGCTCAATGGGGAGTTTGATGGCGAGACAACCACATCACAGTTCATGCACATCATGTAAACATCACGAATATTCTAACCTTCGATAATGCTCGGAACGGCAGTCGGTGTAATGAGAGTTGAAAACTTTCTCACGTAAAAGCAAGAAAGAAATATATTGATTAATGAACTTCTGTAATCATCAACGAAGGTAATCCGCACGGGGACAGAATGTTGCCCACCTCTCTGCCTTGCGTTGATGCAACATTACCAGAATTCAAAATACTTCCGAACACTCGTATCAGTTGCGAAGAATCATGGAAATCCACGCGTATAGAAGTATTTTTCTTTAGTTAACAAATTGCCCATGGCACCGTGATTCGAAAACTTAAATTCAACATACCTGACAGCCTATTTGAAAAACGAGAACATAGATCTCCGTATAAACGACATTCATACACACTGTTGCACCAAATCACCGCATATCGCTTACTATGCACAGGTTTCGCCATATCTAACAATCTCTCAGCCCGGTTGTAGCAAATATTAATACAGTATTTCAGATTCCTGTGTAAAACACATCAAAATCACAAGTCAGATATGCGCAATTGATTGCAGAATGGACAGGCTCAAGAAGATATTCTTACCACGTACGATTCAGAACTGGAATGGTAGCAATCCAATGGATCAATAGAGAGCGGTGAGGATAGGTAGAATAGAGAGTAAATGTTTTTTTTCTTGCATTGTGTTGTTGATTTAATTTGTTATAAGTACATCAGTTATCTTTTTCCGCGTGGACATGTACATATTTATTGTTTTGCATGCTTGGAACCTTTGACAGTATTAGTAGTCTAATGGCATGTTTTCGTAGTCAGGAGGGGGAATCCTGCACGATTGGGACTTGATTTAATTGTTTTTATTCTTCATGATTTCATTGTCATTATGTGTGGAGTGAGTACGACTAAA
This sequence comes from Pyrrhosoma nymphula, assembly GCA_963573305.1. Taxonomy (NCBI): domain Eukaryota; kingdom Metazoa; phylum Arthropoda; class Insecta; order Odonata; family Coenagrionidae; genus Pyrrhosoma; species Pyrrhosoma nymphula. The sequence goes on from OY754329.1 coordinate 102,557,716, forward strand.
AAATAAAATATTTAAGCATGCTTGGTGTGGAGTCTTAATATGGAGCGTGGCGCTATATGGGTCGGAAACTTGGTCATTGCGAAGGGAGGATGTGCGTAGGCTTGAGGCGTTTGAGATGTGGGTTTGGAGAAGGATGGAGAAGGTTAGCTGGATGGCGAGAAAGACGAACGAGGAGGTATTGGATATGGTCGGAGAGGAGAGGAAGCTTGTGGCAGAGGTTCGGAGAAGAAGAGATGGATGGAGAAGGTTTTGAGAGGAGAGGGCATGTTGAAGAGAGTGATAGAGGGGAGAACACTGGGGAAGCGTGGGAGAGGAAGGAAGAGGATATAAATTCTGGACGAAATAAGAGGAGGTAGAAGATATGAAGAATTGAAGAGGGATCTAATAACGGGCCATCCTTAGGAGGGAATGCGAGACAATTTCTATTAGGTTGGGATACAAAATGGGGACTGTCCAAGAACCTACCAATCAGCTGGTAGAATACTTGAACTTGAATGGAAAATGGTGTGGACTCGAACCTTTCCACAAGCCCTCGTGGTGGCTTGCAGGGTACACCGTTGATGTATTTTGTAATTTCAAATTTATTTTGAAAATACTATTTTGTATTTTCAGAAGTTTTGGCAGAGTATTTTGTATTTTGTATCTAAAATACATTTTCCATGTATTTTGCCCAACTCTGGCTATATACCATACATCTGTCTACACACGTATGCTAAGTTTCACGCTAATCAGTGCGTAAACAAAAATCGCTCCAACATGCAGAATCGTAGGCTTTCACGGTGAATAAATTGAAAGTAGTATTTACAGGTTTTGCGCCGAGTTAAATTATTAACGGTCAACGTTAAAGGATGGACTTATTGTCAGTCTGATGGACCATCGCCGTACGACGTCAGACTTAATCCTGAAATCTGGGCCAGTTTTTGAAACGTTGGTTGTTAATAATCTAACTCGGTGCGAAACCCGTGAATATTTAAGTCATTCTTTATTGCATACCGCGTAAATTGCTAATTTTTCCCCTGAAATTAATTGATTAGCGAGATGATGAGAACATCCTTCCTCAAAAGGCTATTTAATTCACAGCGAAAATTGAGCTTTTTCAGACGCTAATCTCTTCATTATATGTTCGGCAACGTCATATAGCGTTTACATATTCTGATGGAGGACGTTTAAGCCACAAAATGAGTGCACAAAATACGTAAGTGATCGGAAAATGTTAAAATAAAGCAGGGGTTCTCAATTAGTGGGAAATTCTCCCTCTGTGGGGAATTTAGGGAAGTTTAGAGGGGAACTGGGACCACTAATCAACAGAATGTAGTGTTCTGTAGATTATGTAAAATCTGTAAAAGTTGGTTTTTATTTATTCGGTGGCATTCAGTAAAGTTTATGGAATGCCAAAGATTAAAATCCATTCTTAAACACGGGTATTATTTTCATTTGCGGAATTGAATTAGTATTGAGAAGGGGGAGTTCTATTCTGAACTCTGGTGAAAAGGGGTGAATGGAGCAAAAAAGTTTGAGAACCACTGAAATGGAGGCCTCATCTAAACGTTTACCAGAACAGGAACAATGAAGATCGGGGAAGTGGGAACTTCGCTTCCCGGTTCGTGTCAGCGTCACTACACCCACTACACGGCACATCACCCTTTACTCTCGTGTCTTTTTTTCGCGGGGCTCCCTGATTGAATAACGATGTGACCGTCTGGCCTCATCCCCCCTGACCTTGTGACACGGTTTTTTTTCAATCCGTGTCACATTATGCTGCCTCCCCCCACCCGTCTCCTCATTATAGCTCGGCTGGTATCCGTCCGGGCGGCAAGCCGTTCCCCTCTCCCCTCCACCCCTACCTTTCCCCTCCTCATGTGTTAGGAACCCGTTCCCCGCCACGGGACCGCCAATGATCTCTTCCCTCTTTCTCCACCGTGACCGAGATCCACCCAAACAACTCCATTTTTGCATACTCTTGTTTTCGTTCTCTGAATGACTCCGAATTTCTTGGTCGGTTCCAGGGGAGGGTCGGGAAGGCTTCATATCCCTTCAAAGCCTTCTTTTTATTATTCTTCCGGGAGGGCTAGTTTCAAGGTAGTTGGAGAGGTATATTATTTCATAGAATTCAATGAATTTGGCCTGACCTAAAAGAAAAATATCTCACCTTTCCAAATATACTAAAATATCAGTCACTTTCCGCACTACGAGCTATTTGCCAAAAAATGTGAGGCATTTTCCATGGAAAAGAGTACGCGTATGTACTCCAGAGAGACTTGATTTAAAAAAAAAAAAGGAATTTCCAACGCATAGATCTCTTCAGAAATTGAACAGTGTGTAGTTGGTACGTTTTCTCAACTATTTATTTATTAAAATATTAAAAAACAGCCACAAATGGCCTTTTACATCGAATATATAACAATTATATAAATTAACCTACAAGAATAAAATTAATCAAGAAAGAATAACAATAATGGTGGCCCGTACAATCAAACACTGGAGAGAACAAACCGGTTACATTTAAAAAATCAATTACCACAATACATTTTACAGATTCGCAAAAAGAAACTGTCGTGAAGACGTTTTCACCGTATGGTGAGGAAAAAAGAGTGAAGTTCCACTGAATATGGTCGATTTGGCAATAGGCACATTTAAATCGATACTGCTGTTGGTCGATTGTTTTTAACCGCTCTTAAATCGATTCTAATCGACCTACCCTAACCATGGTTTGGAGAAGAGATGATTTCTTGACGGAATTGATGGTGTAAAAGAGAATGGGGAAATGGGTGGGTTAGAAAAGGAAACCTCTGGGAGGAAATCAGGAGGAGGCAGAGTAGGTGGTTGGAAGGGAGGGGAATAAATAGAATAGGTTTTATGTACGGGGTGAAGAGAGGTACGACGTGTACAGGGAAGGAGGAGGAAATCGTGTTCGGAGATAGTAGCATTCGCTTGTAAAAGGCCCATAAATGTTTTATCTCTTCCATATTAACCTGCCATAGCTGGTAGGTCACCTCTCATAACTTTGGGAGCTTTACATTCAAGGTTCTGAAGTTGGCGCAGATAGGAACACATCAGCTCACACATTGAATGTAACGATGTGCGCAGGCAAAACGTTCGGTAACCTGCCGGCAGGTGGCTTTCTGAGGTTAACAATAGCCACGACCGAATGTTCTGTGCATAGTTATCGAATTCGTTAAAATAATTTTTTCAATACGTAAAATGTTTGCTCCAAAGTAATTCAAAACTTCGCAAAATACACGTTCGACGCCTTTGTGGAAAATCAACGGTAAAACGACTATCGTAGATTCGATAATCGACGTTATTTTGTTGTTTAGCGCTCATCAACTCTACTCCCGATCTGTTTTGAAGTGCATTACCTAGTGCGTAGGGTCTAAAACGAATGTAAGGCATCTAAGCTGTCGTGTTGCGTAGTGATTAGCGCACTTGAGTGAATAGAAATCTCCCAATAGTACGTGGCTATCAATAGTTGAATTGGGAATAGTTGAATGCAATATGAGCTAGTTATATAGTGGGGATTACTTAAAAATATTTGATTGCGAACATAATTGTATACAAATAAAAAATTCAGAATATTATTCCGAGTTCACTGTCGTGAATGGGGTAGTAGAAATGCGAAGGCAAAGGGGCTAAGTCTCCGTGGTCTGGGAGCTGGTATCTCATGGGAGTCGCGTCTCGGCTTCTCGATGCAAATCCTACGGGAGTGTGCGGGGGAAGGAGTTAGACCTCCCGCCGGGGACCTTTTCTTCTTTCTTTCATTTCCGTCGATGCGCTCGCTTCCCGTGCCACTGCACCGCCGCCATCCGTCTCACCCCTTGGGAGTGAAATATCATGCCCTGGCTTCGCCCCCGATGGGCGCAATAAACTACGGTCTGCGTGGCGTCTCTGAGGAGGCGAGTTGAGTTCGTATACGGAGAATTTTCCGGTCGGTTCTCTTTTGAGATCGCTGGAAATGAGAAGGAATTGGATATCTCGTTTCATTCGTGCTTTTCCGCTGGGGGATGAGGACTTGGTTTCGAGTCTGCGTGGGTGACAGTCGACTTGCGGTGCTTTCCTTTCTGAGGAATAAATCTGAAATCCACGCATGCGAAAGGGCTGATTAATGAGCTTGTCCTAAAATCGTGGCTAACGTGAAATTCGAAGTACACGGTGACGAGATTGGTTCCAAAACCCGGACTGCGATGGGGTGTGGACGAGAAGAAGAGTTTGGGCGTTTTGAAATGTGGGTTTGGAGAATGGATGGATAGAGTAGCACTTCTTATAGTTGGGGTGCAGATGAAAGTAGGTTACTACTGTTATTTTGCCACTGCAGCCACCATAGTTCCCGACGTGATTTCTTTCTTCAGCTCGGCTTACGTCTTACCTTTCTTCATCCCATCCACGAAGCCTATCCTTTTTCTTCCTCTTCCCTGATTACCCCTTCTATATCCTATCATGTGTGTCCTCCCTTCTATCACGACCCTCCCCCTCCATTAGTAACCTGCTCCATTCATCAAAATTGCCTTATTTTCTGCTGGAGTTTCAATCCTCACCCACTACGCCGAGCACTTCATAATTTTTCCCCTCTGTCCATCGGATCTACTTCATTCTCTTCCACCTCTACATCTCAAATGCCTCCCATTTGCTCTAATCCTCTTTCTAGTGTCCACGACCTGAAGGTAGGCCAAATAAGAAATGTTAGCTGTGAAAAATGAAGAAGAGAATGAAAATGGTAGTAATGATGATGAAAAGATAGTAGTAATCAGAAGTTGGGAATGTGATTTGGGATAGAGGTTTGTCTTAAGGTCTTGATGAAAGAGAGAATGTTAAGTAATTTGGGAAGAGGAATTAAAAAAAAACTTACAGCGAAATTCGCAAAGTTTGTTCCTTTTCCATAAATGAATGGGATTTTTGATATTTAGAAATTGGTAAAGCCTTTCTCTTGGACTACAACCTTGTCGTGGTGGAAGAGCTTGCGTGCTCCGATGACCCCTGGAGCTGAACTGGCGGGAGCAATGCTTCTGGTAGGGTCACCCATGGCAAATTGGTCGAAGGTTAGGAGACAGACGAATGGTAGTCCGCGCAGCGTCTGTACCTCAGTGAGGCGGCTGCAAAAGGCGTCTGGCCCCAGTGGGGCGGCCTCTGAAGTGACGGTGTCACGTAAAAAACACTTGAGTAAGGCTACGGAATACCATCTCAATTAAAACAAAAACCTTGAAATTATGGACAGTTCTCAAATGATAATGAATCCTGGCAACTACAGGACTCGGCCCAGTGGGCCGGGTGTCGTGCCCGGCAGCGGTGGGAGCAAGACCCCTGCGGTCGTCATCACACGAAATCCTTGCTCAGAAAATACAGCAGCAGAGGAAAAGAAGATTAAGAAGAGGAACGTATCAATCAGAATAGGCTCGTGGAATGTTAGGACTATGCTGAGGGCGGGGAAGCTAGAGAATATAAAGCAAGAAATTGAGAGGGTGGGTGTAGACATAATAGGTCTTGGTGAAGTAAGATGGAAGGATGACGGGGACTACTGGAGCGATGGCTATAGAGTAATATATAGTGGAGGAAATGAAAGTCAGCGCGGGGTTGCATTCGTAATGAATAGGAAACTTGGTAGAAGAGTAGTGTATGCAGAACAGGTGAGTGATAGGATAATAGTCGTGGAACTAAAGGCAGACCCAACGAATTTAGTTATAATCCAGGTTTATATGCCTACTTCTAATCATAAGGAAGAGGAGGTAGATGGGGTTTACGATCAGCTAGAGGAAATAATTGGTAGGATACCTGGAAGTAATGTAATGAAAGGGAATGAAAGTCAGCGCGGGGTTACATTCGTAATGAATAGGAAACTTGGTAGAAAAGTAGTGTATGCAGAACAGGTGAGTGATAGGATAATAGTCTTGGAACTAAAGGCAGATCCAACGAATTTAGTTATAATCCAGGTTTATATGCCTACCTCTATTCATAAAGAGGAGGAGATAGATGGTATATACGACCAGCTAGAGGAAATAATTGGTAGGATACCTGGGAGTAAGCATTTGGTAGTAATGGGGGATTGGAACGCGGTGGTGGGTGAAGGAAGAGGTGGGCGATTACGGGCTAGGAAGGAGAAACGACCGCGGCGAGAAAACTGTGGAGTTTTGCCGTAGAAATAGCCTAGTGATTATAAATACATGGTTCAGACATCATCCTCGACGTAGGTACACTTGTAAGAAGCCGGGAGACACAGATAGGTTCCAGATAGATTATATGATGGTTCGTCACAGATACAGGAACAGTGTTAAAAACTCGCATACTTATCCAGGAGCTGATGCAGACACAGACCACAACTTATTAGTCATGAAATGTCGGGTAAAACTTAAAAACATAAGAATGGGAAGGAGGGTAAGAAAGTGGAATACGGAGGCATTAACTGGGGCAATGAAGAAGAAGTATCGAGAGAAGGTGGATGAGATATTGGGTGAGGATCATGGAGTTAGATCAGTGGAAGATGAATGGGGAAGTGTGAAAAATGGAATTGTAGAAGCGGCGAAAGCAACATTAGGCGTAGTGAGTGCGACTAAAATTAGAAAACCGTGGATCACGAAGGAGATGATAATGGAGATTCAGGAGAGAAGGAAATGGAAAAGCGTAAACTCAGAGCTAGGTAAGAGAAAATACCGAGAATTAAATAACAGGCTTAGAAGAGAAACAACGAAAGGAAGAGAGGCGTGGTGGAGAGAACAGATCGACTCGTTAGAGAAATACCAAAAAGCGGGAAAATCAGATAGGAATAAAGGTAGGAGGGGAGCTGATAAAAGCAGTGAGATTTGCAGATGATCAAACATAGGTTAGTCAGTCTGCCAAGGGGTTACAGTCAATGGTAAATGCGTTAGAGGTGCAGTACGAAAGGTATGGGATGAAGGTCAACCACAAGAAAACGAAAGTGATCAGATTTTCTATAAGTAAGAAGGCGGGGCTGAATATAAGGGTGGGAGGGCAGAAGATAGAGCAGGTCGAGCAGTTTACGTATCTAGGTAGTATTTTGGAGGAGAATAGGTTTAGTGGTAAGGACATCAGAAGTAGAATTGCCCTAGCTAAAGAATCATTTTCGAAGAGAAGGGAATTGATGAGTGGGGGTCTGATAAGAGACGTAAAGAAGAGGCTGGTGAAAACTTTAATATGGAGCGTGGCGCTATAAGGGTCGGAAACTTGGTCATTGCGAAGGGAGGATGTGGGTAGACTTGAGGCGTTTGAGATGTGGGTTTGGAGAAGGATGGAGAAGGTGAGTTGGGTGGCGAGGAAGACGAACGAGGAGGTATTGGATATGGTTGGAGAGGAGAGGAAGCTCGTGGCAGAGGTGCGGAGAAGGTAGAAGAGATGGATGGAGGAGGTTTTGAGGGGAGAGGGCATGTTGAAGAGAGTGATAGAGGGGAGAACACTGAGGAAGCGTGGAAGAGGAAGGAATAGGATAGGAATTCTGGACGAAATAAGAGGAGGTAGAAGATATGAAGAATTGAAGAGGGATCTAATGGCGGGAAATCCTTAGGAGGGAAAGCGAGACAATGCCTATGAGGTTGGGATGCAGAATGGGGACTGTCCAAGAACCTACCAATCAGCTGGTAGAATACTTGAATGAAAATGGTAAGGTGTATGCTGATCTTAAGAGCACTAGTGCAATAATATTGGCGTTCGAAGGGGAAGAAGATATGGTGTATCCAAACCTACGGTGGATCGGTAAAATGATGTGTATATTTATAACTGTTGTGACTGCAAGGGTAATCATTCATTGCAATCTGTTAACCTTTGAATTCACCCGTGTTAGTGAGAAAGTTTCTGAATCGTTTATCCATTCTTAAAATGTTATCGACTAAGATTGATTTGTATAATATTAAAGGCCTACTGTCGTGCTTTTTGAATTTGTTTGACATGACTATGCATTACGAATTGGTGGGAAGGAAAGTTAGCCTTTAGGAGATCTGAAGACCTACCGCCAACGCCTACGCAAACATAACACATCCAAGAAAGGGCATAAGGGCAACGGATCCAGTCAAGAGTTGACTGAGGAGAGGTGCGCTATTTCTAAGGGACGCAAGATGGAGTAGGAAGCTGTGCTGTTGACGATCTCTCTCAAGGAGACGTCCTTCACCCGTATTGAGAATCTGGAGTCCTTAATAGAAACAGGTCTTTCTGAGAATGGATAGCAGTTTCGTTGAATGGAGAGTCGAGGGAGGTCAAGAGCTCATTTTTTTTTGTTTCTGAACTTGGGAGGACGTCTTATCTGGTTTTGGGAACGAAAGCTTGATGTACAATTATTCGTTGCTTGACCTCGTGAGGGTGTGTATTGTACATCGCTGATAACTCACGTTGTAGTATAACTGCAGTATGGTTTGGAATGGTCGTTGGCAGTTTTGTTTTGCTATGGCTGTGAAGCAATTCGTGTGAATTGCGGGGCAACTCCAAATTCGGGAGGTCAGGGTCAACTCAGAAAACGAATACCCCCTGTGGCTGTATATATAGTTTTGTTAGAGCAGGTTTAAGGCACGCCTTAGGAATTTTGTCCGGCGCTCCTATTAAACCAGTTTTCATAGCGTAGTTTTAGCGCCAACTGGCGCTAGTCCCGATGAGTCATTAGTGAAAAAGTTGAACAAACATGGCTCAACTTTTAAAGTTTGAAATTTTTGCGAAGCCTAACACAAAATGTTGGTCACGTTCGAATCGTCTCTTTGACCAGGACTAAGCAAAGCTTCCTTATTCATGGTTTAACTATAAATGACCTAATATGGCCGCGCTAATTTAAGTAAAATCAGAAAGAAAATGATGGACTATAGCCTAAAATCAGGGTACTACATGGTAAGGATATAAAAATCTATGATAATTCATGTGGCACACGGCACTCATCATAGCCGACTGAAGTTTTACTTCCACCTCATTGGTTGCTATAAGATACGTGATCGAGAAAATAGTTAAATGGTGCTGCGTCAGAAGGGAATGGAAAAATGTGAAAACATGTATCCCTTTAGAAGATAGTTCCCCAGAAGTGCTAAATTCATATTTTTAACTTCCCTGATAGGATATTTTAATCTAAAGATCATTACATTTTTTGATTTTACGTTATTATTTTTCATTATTATGGAAATAAATTTACTTAAATGTACATAATATTCATTGAGTGAGCATGGTTTCACTTCATTAAAAAAATAAAATTGTTGTACTTTATGCGAGAAAAAACAACGAATCACTCAACTTACTGCACTCACTTAGACTGCACAAACGCAGGCACTTGGCAAATAAGTTCACTGATATTTATTGCAGAATGATTCTTTCTTAAGTACAGGGCTACTCATTGAGGACAGTGATGCCGTGTTTTTTCTATTTTTTGTCTCTTGCGTCTCGTTTTCGGCAACATGGGATGCATCCTATAGTAGGGTTAGCATTTTTTCTGTTGGAGGAATATTATTTTATCAGTATCTCTGAGTAGATTCATTTTTGGTCGCTTCTTGGGAGCATTTAGTGGCCCACATGCCCCTGGGAACCCGTTATCGGCATAGTATCATGATTCCCACATACCGACCACGCCCAAGCCCTTGGATGGATTGAAACCCACGACCTATGAGTCGGGAGACGGTGGATTTGCAAACCTGAACCACCCGATCCTTCGTCGAAGCGACCGTAACCGTAATTTTACATTAAAATAAATGGTATGAATTCGTCACTCGACGAATTTTGACGCTTAAAATATCAAACTTGATCTTTCTCTTATGATGCTTACTGTTATAATCTTTTGTGAGAAATGGTAATTTTACTTACTGTCCATCCTCCGTCGGCGACGTCTTGCTCGCAGTACACTTTGAGGTACCAGTATGTGGTCCCTCTGATCTGCAGGTAGTAGATTCCAGAGTCCCTCATTCCGGCGTTGAGAAGGTCCACGCAAGAATATCCCTGCGAAAAATAAAAAAAAGGGTTGATATCAGTTTCAGGTTTTCATCTCAGTAGATGTAATGTTTTTACCATGTAAATTATCGAAGACGGTGACGTAATTCTTCTCTTTGATCCAGTTACGTTACACTTTTATGGCCTATAGAGAGTCTTAACTCTTTTGAAATTTTATCAGCTAATCTATGAGAATAATTTAGCTAGATTAGTTTGAAAATGAAGCAGTTTCACAAAAGTCAGTACGATACTGCAATGTGCGTTAGCGGAAATATGCGTTTACCAAATATTTTTAGCTTTGCTGGTGTTGAAACACCTGAATACCAATGGTATTGACAAGGCAAAAACACATCAATAAAACATTTTTTTATCGGAAACAAAAGACGAGGCAAAAAAAACTTTCAAGTAAATACGAATCACCGCTATAGTTTCACCTTGTAGGTTATCTCTCTTTTGCCGTTTTCCTCAGTAATTTGCGACCAAATCAATAAACTCAACTCTAACGTTACACCTGAATCTATCAATTTCACAAAATTTATTTTACACCTCCGTAGCTTTTTCATTACTGGTCTAATAATCCCTTGGCATCTAGCTTCCTCAATAGGCTTCAAAGCGCTATTGCTAGAGGAAATAAATTAAAGTGCGGGGAAATTTACTATTGGAATGCGTTATCATAGAAATAATGAGGTATTATCGCAATATCAAACTTTCATCCTTAATCGTGGTCACTTATCTGTCGCAATTTTGAAGTCACGGTGCTGGATGGCAAACTGACATGGTAGAGTTTCTGCCATTTTTGAGATATCTCAATAAGTTATTCCTTCACTTAGAACCGCTTCCTTGGACTTAAATTAGGTATGCGTGAAGCCAAAGCAGTGCAATCGTAGTGCTTCGTAGTAATTTCTTCGATTAGCATTAATATCTCGAGTGAGTCCAGAAGAAATATGCTAGTGAAGTGTGAATGGGAATTTCATTCGAACATTGGCCACGCATTGTCGGCCACAAGTTTCTCTGCAGCCTCATAAAAATTTAATTCTATGCTTGGGTTCCCCTGAAGTTCCACTTTTCGCGTTTATTTAATGTTGTATTCACTTTCAGAGAAGTCTTAATACCATGGTAGAATTCTACGTGTCTGCATCTAGCTCAAGTCGTGGGAGGACGATAAAACTGTCGGGAACTCTCTCTAATGTTCATAGAGAGGCCAACGCTTTTCTTAGCACTTTCTCTCTTGTTGAATAGATAATCACGAGGTCAAAATTGGTGGGTGCAGCTGTTCGTGTGGGTACATCTTTTTACTAAAATTTGTCTATTGGCGCAGAAAATTAGAGAGTCGAGGAATGCTTAAACAATGTGAGGCATTCGTAATCTCTTCAAATGACGGTCATAATTAAAAAAAAAAGAAATATCAATTATAATCTTATAGGTACATGTCTATAATCTTATAGGTACATGTCTATAATCTTAAGAAGCTCGAACCACTTTTCTTTCACTGTGGGTATTATAAATACGAGTTGGCTCTTCATGCTTTATTCCCAATGCTGACTTTTAAAAGAAAATTATATGAAGGAGGTTCTTGCGATTTTAGAAAATTATGTATAAGCTCATTAATATGCTAAACAAACCTAACTCAATCCCTAATTTCATCCTCGGCTGTCATTATTGCGAGAATTTTGTACAGCTACTGTCCACTTGACTCTTTTCTCAGCTAGCATCTTTATCCCTGCATACATCCTTATTTTGACATCCTTCAATTTACTTCATGCATTTCATCCTGGTATTTCTCGATAGCTCTTCTCTTTTTTTGAACCTTCCATTTTTGTTTTTATGGTTTTTGTATGAGAATGTACCCAATAAGTTTTTATTATCTAATTCGCAGTTTTCATCAAACACTTGTTCACTCTAGCCCTTCGTTTGACTTTATAATTGGTCATTCTCTCCGTCCATTTTGTCTTTAGCATTCTTCTTCATAACTGCATTTCATTGCCTCCAAAATTTTCAATGATTCGTCGATTTCCACTAATAAATAATGATACCTTTCTTCCTTTAAACCCTTGGGGAAAGACCGATTTAAGGTTAGCCTACTCTTAAAGAAAGTAGCTAAGGGGATTCTCTGTTTAACATCCGACGGACGGAATTCTATTATTGAAGGGTTCTCCGCATTGCACTCGAGTAGGGATCGAGATTGATATGAAAAAACTTCGCCACAGCCGGTATTCCAACCTGTGCCATTGGTTTGGAAAGTTAGCATTCCAGTCACCGCACCGGCAAGGGAGCCGGGTCTTTTCAGTTACCATCTTTTTTTCTTGTCTACGGTATATCCTTGTGTTGCGTTGTATGATGCAGAGACGTGGACTCAGAGAAAGGAAGACGAGAATATACTGTAGGCGTTTGAGGCGTGGGTGTGGAGGAAAATTGTGAAGGTGCTTAATAGGTAAAGGTTTGGTGAAGGACGGAAAGGAAGGCAAACGAGGAAGTGCTTGGTACGGTGGGTGAGGAGTGAAAACTAATGGAGCAGATTTGGAGAAGACAGAGTAGGTGGTTGGAAAAGGCAATTAGGGGCGAAGGGATGCTGGTCGTGATATAGGGGAGGATGTTGGGTAAGCAGGGAAGGGGAAGAAAAAGAATAGGTATTATGGATAGGATGAAGAGAAGTAGGACGTATGCTGAAATGAAGAATGAAATTATATTGATGGATAGTTGTCAGCGCCTGCAAAAGTCTAGAGGAATCTTTTACTCTTTTCAATTCAAGCCTACCTTAACTGGTAGATTAACATTATAAAATTAAAAAATCCTCATTATAACCTTAGGGAAGCTGTTTCGGTCGCAAAAAAACATCCTATGCATTGTCGCTTTAATTGGCGTGCGAGTTGGTGCATCGCCCTCAGTGAAGGGGTGATTTTCGAATCGTTGGCGCCTTTTTTATGTTGTTTTGCCCGTCACTGCTGAATTAATTTCTTGGATGTCGTCGCGTGTTCTCCACCCCACTTGTCTTCAGTTGTTTCCGCCCGTAAGGTCCCGGCGGGACCACTCCGGGGTCCCGCTCGGAGGGAATGGGGACTCAGCGGCCGGGAGAACCGGTCGCGCTTACCCGTGACCGTGGGAACGAGGAGCGAGCACCCACGGCCCCAATGGAATTGATTTTTTCCTCCTCCACCCCTCATGCACTTCCACTCGGGAAGATGCACCGGAATGATATCCCTCGACCGTGGCAGGACTCGATTGCCGTACGGTTATCATTCAGTTTGGCCTCCTCAAGGGTGCGTCCGGAGTCTTCCATGTGGTCCCCCTCGCTTAGGTAAACCGTGAGGCGGCGTGTTTTCCTATCTGTGTGAAACCACGGAACGGATTTAACGACTGCGTCCTTTGGGTGCGTGAGTCTACGAGCTTTGGAGTTCTTTTCTCAGTCATTGGATGTGTGACACGATTCTCGAAAAAGTAGCAATTTTCTGTATCGTTACGTCGCGCTAAACTATTTTCAAGATATGAAGTAGAAAAATGAGTGCTTCAATGCATTTTTTCTTCTTGTGAAATGATCATGAAGAATGAAATCTGCTCCTGATGAATCAGGTTCATTTTTCAGGACTAGTCGTCATAGGAATACAATATAAATGACAATGCAGTGGAATTTCTTGCCTTTGATTTATCCGAATTTCATTACATTTCATCGTGAAACTTTTTGTTTTCGAATATCTAATACTGAGTCTGGCCTAGGTTGCAGCGGGGTAAAGTCGTCCCCTACCAACCCAAAGGTCGTGCGTTCGAGCCCCGCCTGGGTGGACTTATCGCATCCCAGGACATGGTTGTGTTAGTTTGTCCGTTACTGGCCGTTAGAATACCTGATATGAAAGACCTTTTTGGCTTTTTTCTGTATAATATAAAGTACAGGAATAAATATATTAAAAATCCTATTTAACTCGTTGTTTGCTTTGCAGCCCCTCGTGTCGTGCACAAAATTCAATTCTCCTCTCTCTCTCTCTCCCACACCCAACGTTCTTCCGTCCCTCACCCTTTTCAACATTACACCACTCGATAGTGTTTAGAAAACAGCTTTACGTTGTCATATGGGCGGTATTTGCGCGTTTGACTCCAAATTAAATGTGGAAATTATGTCGGCAACTTAAGTGCAATTTCTGTGGATGATATCTAGTTGCAATCTCTCTATTCTAGTTCCCTAGAATTTAGATATCTAGTTGGATCGAGAGATTTTTGCGTGTGGACGTAAGATATAGTGCATTTTTACATTCACTGTGATAAAAGTCATTAGACCTGTGTGAGATCGAACCCCTACTTTCAAAGTGTCGGTCAAGCCACATTCAAGTTTCCTAGGCCTGAATTTATTAGTAGCTTTGTTTAAAGTCGATGTTATCCCTTACTGTCTGTCTGTATGGCATAAATGCGGTTTCCGTACGTGAAACAACATTCGCCAATATACTTTGCCTTTCATAATACGTCGATTTAATGGAATGACATATGGTATAATGCCGGGGAATTTTTACAACGCCCCAAAAACATTGCTACTGCCATAACGTGGCATTTGTGGCATTCCAGTCCATGTGTGCTGTTTATCTGGAATTGGAAAGTTCAGCTTAATGCAGAACTCCGAGAAATTTAGTGTGAGTGCGATTCTTAAGTATAGGTGAGATATTAAAATAAACTTAGTCACTGTTGGAAATTGACTCAATTGCTCAGTACTAGTTCTAATGGTTAGTACATTTATGCTAACTGATCTGAAAAATGAACTGAAGCTAACCTGTTTAGACTCTTGTTTCCGCGAAATGTTCGGGAGATCCCTTTCTCTAGGAGTAATCCCTTTCGTTTTTAACTCTGGTGTTCATTCCTTCTAAAAAAACTAATCAATATTTGAATTGGTAAGGGTCTTTGTAATCGTTATTTTGGGTCCAAACGTTTCACTAAGGGCTTCATATTTTATGCCACGAGAAAAGGTGATAAACACCTCTTATTAGCTCGCAAGAACTTCCGCGGAGACCGGCCGTTATATTCATTTATTCTTTATGTGGTTCTGGACCTCTCGACTGCATTATAATTCAAAAGAGGAAACGGACCAGCATTGAGAGAACCGAGGACTAAACGGTCGGGATCTTTTCCATGGCGTCAGGCCGTAATAAAAAGAGAAATGCCTTCGGTAATTACCACAAGTTCTTCTACAAGGCTTGCGATTGTATCACCGGCTGCTGCCGTGAATTCGTTCAATTTGGACGCGGTTCTACCTACGCACGTTGAAAGTCGCGTTATTTCACGTAGTTTAGCCGGGAGTCGAAAAGTTTTTATGTCTTTGCGTAGGCCGTCCGGTCATGTTTTACGTCCAACTCGCTTGGATTTTTTTGCTAACGAAGTAGCTGTTGGAATCCAATCCTGCATTGTGACCGATCGAATTTTTATTTGGTCGATTAGGCGATTAGATGAAAGTTTGATAGTCATTTGAATCGGTGGTCGCTTTCATCAACAGGTTAAAAAAAACAAACAGCTGGCTATTTATTTACTAAGATAAAAACGTTTGATTTGAAAAAGTTGGGTGGGACTCAACTTCTAGCTTCTGACTCGGCTGGGTTGGGTTTTGCTCAAATATTTACTCCGACTGTTACGCAGAAATTACCTGAGGCAGCCGAGGAAATATTCGTATAAAATTTTTGTGTTAGTGGTTTAATCGCCTTCGAGAATTCGCCGATTGCCCCATGTGCTGTCGGAGGTCACATACGTTTGAAACACTAGGCGTGGATACATAAAAGAACTTTTTAGTGTACCTGCATATATAGGCTGCAGGCGTTTGAGATATGGGTGTGGAGGGGAATGGAAAAAGTGTGGCGGAGAGAATGGAAGACAAAGGAGGCAGTGCTTGGTATGGTGGGTGAATAAAGGAAACTTCTGTAGAAGATAAGGAGGAGGCAGAGTAGGTGGTTGGAAGAGGTAATTAGGAGCGAAGGGTTGGTTAAGGCTGTGATAAATGGGAGGATGTTAGGTAAGCGGGGAAGGGGAAGGAAGAGAATAGGCTTTATGGACGGGATGAAGAGAGGTAGGAAGTGTGCTGAGATGAAGTAAGAAATTGTGCATGTAGGTGTAGAGGCCTGCGCCTGTAAAAATATAGAGGTTTTTTACCTCTTCCGTTTCAACGCTTCTTAACCGGCAGATTACGCTAATAATTGCATCGCATGGCGCTGTCCTGTGTGGTACGCTGTCATGACTTTCGTCTTACGTAGCTGAAGAGGGTTTATAAATAAAGATAAATCAGTGCGTATGCTTTAAAAACTATTTTTTGTTCTTGCTTTCAGTGACCCACTTTCTCGGAATTTACCTCCACCCGTTGCTCAACCTTATCTTTTGTCAAAACGAAATACCTCGGTGAAATATCAACGAGGGAGTCGTATTCTTCATGAAAGCCTTTTCTTTTGAACCTTTCTCCGTGATACAGGGACCGTGTAATTATTATTCAAGTTTCGTTTCATTTAGAAAGTATTGTTGCCCTATTGTGATATTTTGCAAGATCACTTCCCAGATACTTCAGATACTGCCCTCGTATTTATTAAGGTTTGTGACTTCCGGGTTTGACAATGGGTGAAGTGTTTCACGTTTTATTCTTTCCTTGCTGAATTAATCAAGCTGAGCCAATGAGATCTCCTGGATGAGGTCGATTGATCACGTAAGAGATTGGAGAGATCCATATTTATGGAAGACTTTCTAAAGGAATATTGCAGTAAAACCGGGCTTGGCGAAATATATTTTAGATCTGTAACACAGATAAATAACTCCGAACTATAAATTCTAAGTGCTCTTAGTTTTAAGGTTTTTATTTTCGGAATATATGCATATGTAATTGGCTGCTAAATCGGATTATATCTTTACGATCGTCCTAGCACGCCAAAAAAACGTAAGTCGTCGATAGTAATATTCCGGATATGGCCATTTCATTTCCGCTTGAGCTATCTTAATTGAGCCATAGAAAGCTGGAGAAATGACACCTAAATGTGTATCAGAGTCTAATTTTAGTTTTACCTCGAAGTTTGTTACAACCTACCTTATTCCTAAGCCATTTGTGGGATAAAAGTGAGATGCAAATAAAACTACGTCAACTTTCGTTGGAATCATCTTCGTACTTGACCAACTGCTAGGTTTGCCACGTTCATTCGTGTGGACGTGGAGACATTTGAAAAGCGCCTTGTACGCCCGAGGAGTGGCTTTTTTCGTTTACTCCATGCGGCTTTTATCTTAGGTATTTATCGAAGTTCCTTGATCCGCTGGTATTTTTACTTTCTTTTGCCAGGCGTCAGTCTACTTTTTCTCGCATACCGTAGCCGATGTATGGTCTAGCATGGTTTACGATCGAAATTGACTTTGCGGAATGTTCTTTTCAGCTGTCAAGGTATCGAAAGATAGCATGTATTGAAAGCCAGCAGTAGAGGTGGTTGTTTTCTCTATAATATTTACTCCTATTATCGTCCCTTTCTTTCACCGACCATTGACTCGGCCAAAAGGAATATCACCGCGGGAGAGTAATTTTTTGTGGCTCGAGTCTCGGATTAATCTCATTCAACACCCTCCCACCTCCAGCGCTTTCGGTTGGGAAATGCTCGCTATGTGAGAACTGTACGATTATCCCTGTTGAACACGTTCGTGTTGATTCCGCTATCGTGTGCTACTGGTGGAATTTGCCAACTGAGAGCGTTTCATAATCTATAGGACCAGATGATCCCGAATGGTTTCTAAAACTTGACGATAAAAATATTTGTTTGGCTTTGGATCGTAGATGGCTGCTGATGGATAGGCTGCAAAAGGAATTAAGGAAGAGGCTTGGTGGTGTAACTGACTAACACTACTGGCTGGCAGTTGGGATATCCGGACTCGAATTCCGATCATCTCAGCTGATTTTTTTCGTGACGAATTTCATCCCTTTGTCGTATAGACATGAAATGCTTTTTGGTTGGGCCGGATTACCAATAAGGCAAAGTAGGCAACTAAAAGGTTGCTTATGGGCCCCGAGGCTTTGGAAGCCCCGGAGGGGCCCCGAGAATCTTTTTTCCTTTTCTTTTCTTGCAACTTGTTTATTAATGTGGGCCCCGTTAGTTGTACTGCCTACAGGCCCTCAAGTGTGCTAATCCGGCACTGGTTGGGATGGGGAGAGGTAGGAGGAAGTATGCTAATCCGAATAAAATAATTGTTTAAGGAGGCAGGGTGCTTTTATTTGAAAGATTAGTTGAGTTAACCTTGTCTCCTTCTAATACCACTTATATATATGTAGAATAGCTCTGTTGAGATTTTCTACGATGAGAAAAATTTTAATCATCCTCAAACACATTTTCGAAAAAGTTTTCTAACATTTTTCATTCCCTACTCTGAAGTTCGTTTTTCTTGCTCATTCTCCACTCCATCTGCACGATTAAATGTCATTTCGGTGCTAGTTAATGCTTCAATGGATGTTAAGACAGCGGACATGTCACAAGGCTCTAGCACGTACAAATTTGTCCTCAACATTGAAATACAGTGGTTGGTATGCCCTAACCCAGCGATTTCCGTGTATTAATCTGTAGTCGAGACCCTCTGGAGGGTCGCGTGAGGACCGTGAACTAAAGTTCGCCTTTTCGAGGGGATGGATATGAATGGATAGGTTTTACCTACCCTTTTGTTGAAAATTTTTTCAAATTGAAGATGAGCACGTAACAATGAGGGGGATACGGTGCTTTGATCTCTGCATTGATGGAAATCGATTAACTAAACTTTGATATGAAATAGCTTTTGAATACCCTTTTAAACTGTACCACGGAATGGTAGACGGCCATTTTTTAGACTTTTGTGGGTGTAATGTGAGTCACATCGTTGGTAGGTTATGTTTAAAATACTATTCTGTTGAAAATAATTAACGTACAATAAAATTTGTTGATAATTTTTGATGAAAGCATAAATATGCATAAAAACAGAGCCAATATTTGGCGTTCAACGTTCTTATTGCAGTCCTTTTTAGCTCTCTTTAAAACTTAGACTCCAATTGTACCGAAGTTACCCTAGTTCGTGCCTAAACTTACCTAAAATGTTTTATCGTCGAAAAGTACTAATTAAAGATGTTTTTTCTTAGCTTACTTGGATTTCTAAACTCTTGAAGCATCTATGAGGTTTGTTTTCTGTGTAATAGTTGAACCGCAACCTTTCCTTTGAGCTTTTCCTTGCCCTTCGTGGCCTTCCCACTGTTAGCGCGTTAAGGCGTTTCTCCACCGAAGTTGTTTCTCTACTTAGTCGTACCCGGCTAACCGCATTTCAGAGAACAGATTTTACGGTCTCACATTTTGTACCTCAAGCGAAAGTGTCTCAACCACACGTGATATAGTTGCTCGCGAGACTGAATTATTGAAAAAACTTTATTGAAGGGTCTATTTATGGAATCAGTCTTTTAACCATTATTCTTACTGTCCTGCTCTTCAATTTCAGTCCGTTGACAGTGTCTCGGTAAAATTTTATGAAGTTGTATTTTTCTTCGATTGCATGATCACATAATTAAATCTGTATCCATTCATAAGCCGTGAAGTTATTTGCAGTGTATAATTGGCGTCCTTGAAATTCAAAAGGTTGTTTTTACCTTGGATGCAATCTGTCATTCGCAGTTTTTGTTGTGGTATTTGTGTTCTATGTATGTATTTATTTAAGGCGGAAGAAGGGTAGTGGTAATCCTTCCGTTGGCATTAGATTACTTTTAACGAAAGACGTAAATGGTCTCCGGTTTTTTGTCTCATCCGAGGAGCAGCGTTCTGCACTCAAAGTACTCTCCACTTTGCAATCAAATCCATAAACAATTCTCTGAACAAATACAATGAGATTGATCGAAATTACTATTGCCGTGAAACCCCAATTAGTTTCTACCGATGAATCTTATCGTAAAACTTCAAAGAATTTCCAACTATGGGTCTTATCGTGGAACTCAAAAGAGTTTAAATTAACGAGTCTTATTGCAAAACTCTAAAAGAGTCCTTACCGATTAATAGAAGAGTAATGATTAAAATTCTAATTTGTATTGAACATCTTTATATTTTTCACTAGGTCCCATTTTTAATATCATCTTGTATGACCTTTTAATCTTCAACCTTGCCGCAATGTTCCTATATTGAGAAGTTAGTTTCTAAAAATTGGAGAATGAATCAATTGTATACCAACACAATGTACTTTGAAGAGCATAAATCTAATTTCAAGGTATGTCAGTTTGCAAAGGGGTTACAATGAATGATGAATGCGTTAGAGGTGCAGTGTGAAAGATATAGGATGAAAATTAATCACAAGAAGACGAAAGTGAGATTTTCTAGAATTAAGAAGGCGGGACTGAATATAATGGTGGGTGGGCCCAAGATAGAGCAAGTCAAGCAGTTTACGTCTCTGGGTAGTATTTTTGAAGAGAATGGATTTAGTGGTGGGGACATCAGATGCGGAGTTGCCCACGATAAAGAAACATTTTCAAACATAAGGGAATTGATGAGGAGGTTCTGAGAAGAGACGTAAAGAAAAGGCAGGTGAAAACTGCCTTTTGGTTGCTTTTTCTTTCTTTCCTTTTCCGAATATGCGTGCCTTTAAAATGCAATATATATTTCTGTTAATGTCTGTGTAGTGCATATTATCCACTGCCATCGTTGTGTCCGCCATCTAAACACCCGTCGATTCCACTGCTAATAATTTCCGCCGGGTGGTGTAATGGTGAGTAAGATTCGTGGTTCGACTCTCATTTTGATCGATTTTTTGTTGGAATTCGACATATTCCACCTTACTCACCAACCCTGTTTTTTCAATATCTTTGTTGTGTATTCATTAGCCTTCGTCTGTGTTCTGTATTCCTTTCCCCCCTTCTTCCGTCTTTCTGTATCCCTAGCCCTTCACCTTCCCCTCCAACCCTTTTGAGTGTCCTCTTATGTGATCTGTATCCACTTTCCTTCATTCCTGTCAACCTGTGTGATTCCTATCAACTTCTGTATTGTCCTTTTGTCTTGTGATCCTTTCCGCTTATATTCGTCATTTCTTTGTCTTTGGTGAATGTATGAGCGCCATAATGCCCTTTCTGACTGGGCCCTTCGGGCAATTGGTAATATAACCCCGCCGATTCCAACTTTAATCATGACAGATGAGAAGTACAGTGATCCGAGCGATTTTTGCAAAAACAGAAGGTTTAGGTTTGACTCCTTATACCGGAGAACATTTTTTGCTTGTAATCAGCATCCTTCCATTTTCCTAACCTATGTTATTACTGTCTGTACCATGTTTTCCCTATCCCCTTCCTACTTCCCTGTCAGTCTTTGTTAAATTGTTGTTTTTACCTCGTGGCGTATTTACCGTGTGGTGTGAATGAGTGTATTTTTTCGCCAAGACACAGCCGACTATGCGTGCCTTATAAACGCATTGTTCTCAACCCGGACGGTTATGCAACGCGCCCACGACGCGACCAATGAACGTCCTCTGTGCTCTTTTATATGTGTCTGTGGCCAACTTATCATTTCCCCTCCCTGTATTCATTATTATATATTGGTATGTCAATTCATACCCGAGCGACATCATGGTTGCAAACATAGTCGGGAAAAAAGTTGATCAAGATAGGTCATTGAACCTGTATATTCCACAGTAAATGATAACGGTTGTATGGTGTTATGGTAAGTACATTAACCCAAAATACCAGAGATCTGTGATTTGTTTTGCGCATCAGGCGAGCATTTTTCTGTTTGAATTCGGAATCTGTCAACCTTCTCCACCTGTTTTGTGTCCTCTGTTGTGTGATCTGTATCCATTTTCTTTCATTTATATTTTTCCCGTCAATCTGTGTGTGGCCCTTCTGTTTTGTGATTATTTCCTCCTTTATGTACGTGAATCCCTTTTCTTTGGTGCGTGTAATGGTGTCCTTGTGCTCTTTATTAATCGGTTCTTTGTGCAATCTGTATTGCCCATTCCCCGCCTGATCTTGCTTATTTCGTTTGGAATCGACGTCCTTCTCTCACCCACGTTGTGTCCGTCCAGTTTGTGTCCCCTTTCACTTTCCTCTTATTTGTATAATGTATGAGTGAGCGAATGTTGACGAAATAGTTTGAACGAACCGGCAAGCGAATTTGGATTAGTGTAGATTTGAGAGGTGGTTTTGAAGGACGGAGATGGTGAGTTTGGTGGAGAAGAAGATATACAAAGTGGTGATACAAGTGGTGTGGATGGTAGGAAATCGGTGGGTCAAATGAAGAGGAAACAAAATAAGTGATATGCAATAGGGTGTGCTTACATGTGATTCTTGAAGGCTGAGATAGACGTAATTTGTGCAAGCGGTGACGATCGGTGAGCGGGAAAGAAATCGGGATCTTGGATGGCATAGAGTGGTGGGGGAAAAATGAAGAGCTCAAGAGGGAAATAATGAAGTGAAAGTGTTGGGATTTGTGATAGAATTGCCTGAGTATGACCTAGGCCGTGTTTCAATTCAGGTATACCATCCTTCTTTAAGAATTTAAGTCTTTATTATTCGGCTCTGAGGAGGACGACAAACGCGGAAGTGTCGTGGGTGAGGAGAGGAAATTTATGGATATGATTAGGAGGAAGCAGAGTAGGTGTTTGGAATAGGTGATGAGGGGCTAAGGGATGCTGAATGCTGTGATAGAGGGGAGGACGTTGGGTAAGCGGGGAAGGAGGAGAACAAGTTCTATGGTTGGGATGAAGAGAGGTAGGATGTAGGCTGAGATGAAGAAAGAAATTATGTCGGTAGATAGGGGCCTGAACCTGTAAAAATCAAAAGGATCCTTACTTCCTTCCGTTTAAACCTACCTTAACCGGTAGAGTACCCTAAAAATAGTAATGATAATTCAGCTCTGAAGGCTGTGGTAGAGGGGGGTTATTGATTAAGCGCGGAAGGGAACGAAGGGGATAAGGCACTGTAGACGGAATGAAGAGAGGTAATAATAATAGTATCTTTGTCGATGAATATCTTTTACTAATACTAATTTTATTTGGTATTAGTGGTATTTAGAATAAAAGTGGTATTAGTAAAAGATATTCATCGAAAAACATAATGGAATACCACAAAGTTAATTATGAACTAGTGAATAATAGTATCGTCTTTCACGTGGGGAAATTAGGACTCTCTGGTTCTCTTACATTTAACTCTTTAAATGGACGAACACACAGCTATGCCCTGGAAGTTGAAAATCCTACCCAGGTGGGATTCTAACCTCGATCCTTTGGTTGACAGGTAAGGGCTTAACTCCGACGCCGCCACCGGGGCCGTCCGGAAGGTAGGGCGTATGCTGAGATGAAGAAAAAAATCGTGTGAGATGTAGGGGAATTCGCCTTTTAAAATGTCGAGAATGTTTACTATTTTCCATTTAAGCCTCCTTAACCGGTAGATTACTGTAATAAATAATGAATTAGGCATTTCCCGCCTTGCCCACGGCACGGGCCCTTGACCGCAAGTGTACCGCTCGAGGCTCCGAAATCACGTTTGGGGACGCAGTCAGCGAGCGCCTTTTTCGGGCCCACGTGCTCTCTCCTGGGAACATCCATCCATCCACGCCCGCGCGTTCATCTCTCTCGCATCCCCCCCTCCCTCCCCCTCCGAGTCCACCTTTGCACCCGAGGGGGCCGTTGTGGGCGCGTCGCAATCGAAGGGTTGCAACGGGAGATGCGCTTTCTACGTCGTGGCTGGACTTTTCATTTCCGTCTCTCGGCCGGATTGCTGCCGCTGGGGTATTTGAGATTGTGGGGACTCACTGGGGATATGAATAGGACTCCGAAAAACTGTATGTATCCACGTTAAATATTTATGCGCACGTTGCTTCTACGTCGGACCCTACTTTGGATAGTATTTTAGATTGAAATGGTAATGGTTGTAGGAACGTACGTTCATACATTAATGCCCATCACTCCGTTTCCTTTGGGATTAGATACAGACAAGAGAGCTTTATTATTGGCCTGAGAAACTAGCTGTTTTAATCATTTACTCCTTTCTGTCCTCAGCGTGTGTAACTCTTTTGTTTCTGCCACGTTCATTAATTGCTGCACACGCGCTCTCTTGTGCTTCTAACTCCTAACGTTCATCTTCCATCACATTTACCCTTGGCTTTCCTAAAATGACTACGAAAACTCAAAGAGCATGAAGAAAAATATAACGTATAATGAAGGCTCTTGAGTTTTTTTTCTGGGAAAGAGACGAAAAGGAATGAGAAGGATAGGCATTTCGGATGACCAGAGGCAGAGAACGTGTACTATTACTAGTCTTTCATACCGTTGTATCGTACACTATAAGATAGTAGCATAACTTTTAACATAATGTAGATGACATCTCCTAATGTGAATAAAGATGGAAACCCGTAGGTACCAGGCGAAATCATTTTGTTCTATGATGCTTTAATTTTTTTAGTAATGTTCTCATAAAATGCTTATCATTTACTATATTCAACGTGGTTACTTAAAATATTTAGAATGGGTTTGATTTCAAATATCATTAATAGTGTCAGTAATTTGAAATTCTCTACGCATATTAAACCAAGCATGAAATTAAGTCCCGGCTACATTGGTGGTAGCGGTGTCGCGGGTTCAAGTCCCGCCTGGGTAGATTTTCCGCCACCCAGGTCATGGTTGCGTGATTTTGTCCCTGATCATATGGTGTAAGTACTCGATGTTAAAGGCCTTATTGATTGCTTTCGATTCTGCACTTCCCAAGAATTGACATTTTATCAATATTTTACTTCTATGGGATTTATCTCGTGATCTATTACATTTACCTAAACCCGTGAATTCTTTTGCCAATTACTATTTTTTTCAAAAGCGGCTTAACCCTGATATCATTAGTGAACAGTCTAGAATTGGTCTGTGGGATTCCATGGAATAAGGTTGATTTGGATACACTTCTCTACCACAAAAAAATCACTGGGAATATTGTTTGGCAGGGCATGACACCTGCGGACCGCTAGCAAAGCAGCTATATAGTCCAACATGTAGAGAAATCCGTAAAACATTGTCTTAATCTAATTTACTGATTATTTGAAGTTCCCGTTTATTTACAAGCCTTACCTAGGCTTCGGTTCACGCGCGGGGAAATGGAGAAAAGGGGCATTAATTTGCCTTGGATAAAGGAGGCAAGTATGAATGTACCATGTCTTGGATCACCTGAAGAGGCATGACGTCAGGAAGTTCCATCACGTCTCTCCCAGCTGAGAAACTTCCGTTGCAGAGTAATCTGTTTTCAGAACACTGGCCTGTCTCCCACTTGAAAACGACCCAATCTCTCGTCGTTCCCTCTTTTTGTTGCCCTCGCCCCGCTCATTGTTGATCCGCGGCGGAGGAGGAAATCGGGGTCTCCCTATCGCACTCTCGCGCCTCAAAGGTCTTCTTCACTCCCGCTTCCGCCGGGAAAGCTGCTCAATGGAGCGCCGTGTTGGGGATATCACGTGTGCCGGGAGAGGAATGCTCATATTTTTACGGTCGCTGTGACCCGATGGCTCTCCGTCCTCGTTTTCGCCCAATAAGGCACCCGTATCCGGTTATTTATTTTTTCATTTCGCTTCCCTAGTGTCTCGGCCCTTGGCCCGTGATTTTTGGTTTTTAACAAATTGCTCCAGGCACGGTGTGGAGTGGAGGGGGGGGGGACTATTTTGTCAGCTGTTCCACGTCGCTGTCATTTTTCTTTCGTCCTTTCTCTTCTTGCCCCGTGGTAAGCTAATCAAATTATCGGCGTGTCCGTTTTTGGCGTCCGGCTCAAATGAGCGAGGTCTTTTTAAAAGTTCGGGACAAGCGGTGGAGAAGAAAGCGCTCGGAGAAAACTCAGCTTCTCTGCGAATGGCCTTAAGAGATCTCATCTTTGAGAGCGTGGGTAGTGTTGGAGATGAGTTCAATCTAACCGGTTATTTTAATCGATGGCTGAATTTTAATAAATCATTTTGCGTCGATTAATCAGCAAATTATTGGTTATATTTGGGACAAATTAACGTAGGTGTCCGGTTTAGATGTATCGACTGTAGTGTGAAATGTGCAATTCGTGACGAATTCCCCAATTACATTTCAATGGCTGCATTGGTTTCACAGCCAGCTAAGCAATACCGTTTGGATTGGTTTAGGACCTTGTCAAAACCATTATCAGAGAAATCAGTCATGTTGCGGAAATCTATGCAGTTTATATAATGGGTCTAATAAAAACAAGTGGCTTTCCTGACGTTAATGTAGCAGCAGTAAATTTTTTCTGCGTCCGGAACTGTTGCAGAGAAGTATACAATTTCTGTAAATCAGCTTGAAATCAGTTCACTAGAAAGGATAGCTAATCATGAAAATCTAGTATTCATTTGTGTTTTGTGGATTTTAGAGGAAATGAAAAAGCAAAATAAAAGATCGGTCGAACGTGTCTGGTATCGTTTATACATATATCTGCTCTTCGCTACGACAATGAGGTGGGAATAATAAATTATCTCCACGTAAATTTGTAAATATAACCTGAAAGGTCTTACTATTACTTGAAGATTGATCGTTTTTAGTATTTTTTTTGAGGAAGTGAACAAATTAACCTTTGACCGGTTATTTTTCAACAATGGCTGGCTCATCATTAGGCGATACCGTGAAATTTTGACCGAATCGACGCTAAGCGATGATGGGCGATTAGATGCGGCGGTGGGGTTATGTTTTTGATTTCTAAATCTCTTGCTGTAGTCATTTGGTGAGACGGCGATTCTTTTTCCAGAGTTTTCCCTTTCTAGTCACGGGCATGCTTTATTTTTTGAGGAATTCGCGTGGCAAATTTCTCCCCTCTTGACCCAGGCGAACGTGCGTCCCTGAAAAAAAAGTTGAATTCAATTCCATACTCCCTTGCGCGTATCTCTTTTGATTTCCGTTAGGTCGTTCCCGAAGAGGCTTTTTGCGAGCCCAGCAATCATCCCAACCTGAACTATCAGAGACCTGTTTCATGCAGATCATATCTCCGCAATTGTTCTCTCCGCCTTTCTTTTGTGCTACGATTCCTCACTGAGTCTCCTCCCCCACCCCCGATAGTGAAGATATAATATTTTTTGGCCTTGATTTCCATGCAACATGCGCTAGTTTCCCGTCATTTTAACGAAATTCGGACCGTGAAGGCATCTCCAGCTGCTCGCAGCCAGTACTCCTCACGGCCATGACCTTGGTTCATGTGTTTGACCCCCCCCCCCGGGCATTGTTATTTATAATCGCCTGGCGATGAAATGGAGCCTTGCGTGACTTAACCTGTAGAAAAACCAAGGTCGGGATTAGTATCTGACGATGGAGTAGTCCAGTTCCCTAGTTTTATAATCGAGTTGGATTTTTATCGCTCTTTCGACGACCGATGTGTGGCTTTTCTGAGTGAGGTGTGCTTGTTAGTTTTACAGATTATATGTAATTAATTCAAGAGCGATTTAATTTAATTTTTGCATTAAAATCGAGATTTATTTTCGGCACGTGAATAAAGGCTTTCGAAAGTAGCACAGAGTTGGAGAATGTAAGTCCTGAGGAAAGTACGCAAGCTGCTATTTATTATCATTATTTTAATGTTGAATATTTCTGCGGTTCTTCCGTGACGAAATTTTAGAACGGCTTTCCCTTGGTGAACTACTCTTTTTGTACGTACGTAGAATCACAACCGTCGTTGGTAAAAAGTATTTGCTTAGAAGTACAATTAACAGTAGTGCTTATTCTGATAAAGAGGATGCACACTGTGGCTTTTAATATCTTTCAAAAATCTAACGTAATTAAGGAAATGAGACGAGTGGCCTATGCGGTAGAAGCAACATGTTTGCGGACATAACTGACCTCACATGAACATTCTCTTTTCTCTGCTCTATTATAGTCTCTATCCTTGGGCCACATGACAATCCTTTCTCGTTCGTTCTCCTACATTAACGACGATCTTTTCTATTGAAATTGTCTCTATATCTAACAAAATGTCTATAGTTTTCCGCAAGTTCTTAAAAGCTACATATTTTGCGTGTACCGCGAAGTGAATAATGAAGGACGAATGATGGCGTTTCTTTCGAGAAATTCCGTTTTTTCATATTGCTTTGTTTCCTCCGTAAATATCGTTTATGTGTTTACTGGTTCTTATTTGAAACTTCACTGAATTGCCTTTGTTAGTTTTATCTGATAACGTTTGCTGGACATGTATACACGGTAATCATTGTTTTTTTTCTAAGTTTAGCCATGCTTATTGCTGGTAAGTAAATCTCGTTTTACAGAAGTTCAGGCTTATAGAGCTATTTTGCGAGTGAAACATTAATTTTCCCTAATATGGCATGGACTTTTTTTTTAACTTACCTTGACGTCCTTGATGTTGGCGAGGAGATCGGTCGTAAAGGTGGTATTTGCAGGTGACGGCTTATTTTTGACACTGGGGAAAATCACGCCCCTATTCCTCGGTGCACTGCGAGGCGTCACTGTTGCTGGACCAGACGTGGACGAGGAAGACCCAGACGATCCACCCGTAGAGGTTGATGATGACGTGTAAACCGGAGATATTCCCACGGTAGTCGTCGGTGACGTTGTTGCAGATGACCAAGCCGTCGTCGCTGCTGAGGAAGATGGGGCGTAAGGGATGGTAGACCCAACTGGCGAGGCTACGGCAAATGGTGTGGATTGGGTTGTTGAAACGATAGAAGAACCGTGCAGAGGAGCGTAAGTTTCAGCCGTGTTGTCCTCTGGACTGTGGATCGCCGCGTACCTGCTTGGGTCGTATTCAACGAGTCGATCGATCGTTGGATCCAGGAGGAGTTCAGCTGGCACGGGTCTCTGAGCTAGTGTAACGATGTCTTTGGAGACGTCTTCCTGCTTCTTTAGTCTCTTCTCCACCAGGTCCAGGTTCTCTATGATCTTGTTAGCCTTCACCCTAAGGTCCGCATGGATATCGCTGATAGCCCTCTCCTGCCGCTGTGTTTGGGTCAGCAGCTCGTCGGACTTGGGCACCAGATCGTCCACCGAACTCTTGGTGCCCACCACGACGTCCCAAACCTCATCCATCTTCTCGGACACGGTAAGGATGGGGTTCATTTGTCTCGCGAGGCGGTCCAGCTTGCTTCCAGGCCTAACTGCGGGTCCGGGCGTTGTGGGGTTGATAACCGTACGGTTTCGCATGGGGATAGGCACTGGCTCCACGACAGCCTCGTGCACCTCGGAGACCATGTTCAGCATCTTCCCCAGGTTCTCGGAGACCAGACTGATGTGGAACTGAAGTTTGCGGTCCACGTTGGCTGTCGTGGTCCTGAGGGCTTCAATTTCGTCCGACACATGTTGCATCACCTCCGCGCTGATGACCTTGGACAGGTCGATGCTGGTAGCTTTCTTCTCGCTGGCCTCAGCGTTGATGTCATCCGCCGGGAGGAAGTTGCTGTCCAGTTGGTTCTTGAGACCCACCAGCTTGTTGTCAATGTCGCTCACTTTCTTGTTGAGGGAGACCAGCCTCATGTCCAGGTTCTCCACCACCTCTCTCGCGTCTGGGGTCATGCCAACCCTGGACCCGTTTCCGAAGTTTCCGTTGGCCTGTATGTTGACACCCCTGCCTCCGCGGGTCGTCTGTCCGCCCTGGAAGAGCTTTATGTCGAGCGAGCGGAGTTTGGAGATGACAGCTTCAGTTTTGTCAATGTTATCCGTGACTCGGGAGTCGAGTGCCTCCACTCGCCTCATCAAATGCTCTACCGCCTTGTCCAAGTTTTCTATCCTTTGGAGTTTCGATTCGAGTGTCGATACGATGACTTCGAAAACGTTGAACAAGTACTGTTCCCTGAAAGGAAGAGAAAAAGATATTCATTAAATTGGGGTCCGTGCATGACTTCACCTAGATAAAATAAGCGGTATAGGCGGGTAAAGTCTTTCAATAAATCAATCAAAGACTATCTAAATTCAGGGCGCATTCAAGACAAGGAGAGAAGGAAGTGTTACGGATATTAAGTTTCATATCAAAACATCGCAAATTTATCGGGACATTCATGTCAATACTTAAACTGATATTTATGGAGCAAATACAAATGATATTAGTACTATAATATTTTTTAAAGCATCAGTTTTTGGTACCGTTACGTGAAAATCAATCTGCCTGAGATATTGCTGGTTTTAATTTCATAATTATAAATTTGACCATCTTAACTGAATTCTGGTAATGCGCGTATTAGGGCAAATAAGGGCCAAATGCTCAGCCTGATAAGTTGAGTTCCATAAAATGTTGATCTCTAAAAACTAGAACTTTCTGCTTGAAATAGAAAGTTAAGGAAAATTGTAAATGGAAAACTGTGGCTCAATTTGAAAAATTCCTAAGGAAGGTAGCAATTTTTATGTGCGTGGGTCCACAATCAGCGATAGTGACTTGCGGCGATCGTTACATCACGCCGGTGAAATCGTACAAGTAATCGTCAGTTTTTCCCTCGCCGTTCATTCCCTTCCCTTATCCGGGCATTCAAGGAATGAACTCTCCCCTTCTCTTTTTCCCATGCGGTCGAATCTTTCCATAAAGAGAATCGAGAATCTTCATTTCCGAACTAACTCAAATAAAAAAATCTCGCGGCCCTAGTCGTATATTCCCTTATGTTTCAGTGCCCCCAACGTGTGGTTTGAGAGGTTTCCCAACCTTTATTTTTAATTTCTTTCTCGACTTCCCAGGCGGAAGAATAGGAGTATCGAGAAACCCCCGCAGAGACGCACAACAAAAGAATTCTTGCATAATTCGGAAACGATCGTCGTCCTCGAAAATAAAAATGGACGACTGCTCAGGGAGCCGTATTCTTTCCATGGCTTGAGGTGGAGGATATCCGTTTCTTTGAAAGAGTGGTAAAAAAATCCCCTTGCGATAGGTAGGAGTATCTCCTCCTCCATTTCATTCCATTGTCTTTTCATCCAAAGGGGGCCTTGCGCTCTCCGGCGGTCTCGCCGTATCTCAAGCCGGACCGCGGTAGGTCTCAAGACGTACGCGTGCCGCTGGTTGATTTTTCGGCCAAATGGTTTGCGCGTGTCGCGATAGCGGCTGTTTTTTTTTAAGCTCTCTTACCCGGCGTACATTCTAATGGGTCGACAATGCCGTGACCCGAATCGCGTGTGTCTGGCACACGCAGCGGTGAGCGGAAAAGTAAATACGCCGGTCGCGTGGTGGATTCGAGCTCTCTCGGATTTCCGTCATGGCCGGGCGCAAGTCCCGGCGGCGGGGCTGTCTCCGCGGGGGTCCAGCCGACTCCACGCGAGGGCGAAAGAGTGCGTATGTGTAGGCGGGCGAATGCCTTCTCGAATGTTGCGACCCTGCCGCACGTAGAATCCCCCCCGCTGTGTATTCAAGAGCAAAAAATGGCTCTGTTTCTCTCATATATTTCGGCTCGCCTTCGTGTTTTTTTCTTCGTCCGGTCGGCCCAAGGAGGTTAAAACGAAATGGAGGAGGCATGGCCGTGAACGCTCATAAGCGATGGTACAGGAAGAACAGGGTTGCAAGAAATGGATTTTGTGCCGAATAGGGATGGCCTACCAGTTACAAAAAATCGCTTAGCCTGTGGATTTTAGTAATCATCAGGTACATTGAGAGTCAAAGAAAAACAATTACATAGCTGTAGGTGTATTTAAGTGCCAAATCGTAGAGCCGAAAGTGCCTGGTGAAACCATGTGTTCGAATAAATGTTTGTTATTTTTCAATTATTGCTGTTTTGATTATAGCTAGGAGAATGATGGGTAAGGGGGCTGAAATATATGGGCAATTTGTTCGCCGTGAAAAGGTGGAGCGAATGAATACGTAAAGTAAGCCAATGATAAGAAATTGTTTGAGAGATAATCCCACAAATCTCCGCGGAAATATCCAAGTTATTTAACGGGGTATTATCTCCGAAGACATGTCTAGATAAGATGGCACTGAAACGATATGATAATGTACGAATTTTGTGACTGGTTTTCTTTCATCTCCATTTCACTTCTCAGTTAATGATATCGTTTGCGGGCCATTTTTAATTATATCCTTGTTTCTGTACCAAATGTAGGGATTAATAAATAAATTAAACGAATTAGATACATTTTTTTGGAAGAGAAACAACTTTTCTCTCATCGATGAAGGCAGAGTTAGCAGTTTTCCTTTAAAAAAAGATTTATTTATCTACTAGTTTCAATGCTGTGCATCATTTTCATGTTGTATACTCGAAACATCATCTGGAAAAGTTAGTTATATATTTAGTAATAATATAGTTGGTTATATACTTGAAAATTATTTATCTCTTGAAAAACATGTGTGATCGAACAATGGAAGACTAGAAAGTAAGGCTTGGAATTCGTAGAGATCGTCGAAGCTAGTGGTAAATAAAGTCTCTCTTTCGTGGAAAACTGTAATCTCTTTCTTCATCAATGTGAATAAAAGCTGGTCTAAAATAATGTTAGTCATTGAAAGTTGTCGTAAATTTAATCTCCTTTAAGTGGGAACATGTAATTTCTTTTTTCATCGATAATAAACGGTTCCACTGCATCAGTCTGGAGACAATATATCAGTCAAAGTCTTTTTTTCCGCTCCCGAGATCCGCCTTCAGCGATTTTGCGCATTTTTTAAAGGTAATTCCACTTGATTCGGTTATGGTTCCTTCAAATTGGGGTGACATTTTTAGGGAGAAGTGTAATATGGGGAGGATTTAGCGACAAATGTGGACCCCGTTGTGAATACAGAGCGCGGGCATACATTCGATCCGGGGAGCGGAATAATATAAATTTCGCATCCCGGGAGACGGTTTCTGGGCTACCGCTTGCTTTGCATCTTCGCCGCTGCACCTGCTCCTGGCAAGCGGCCAGTCGCTTTGCTATCTAAAGTGACCGTCTGGAGGCGGCGGTGTGGGGGGACGTGTGTTAGGTGGGTATCCCGTCGCAACGACGGGGACCGTCAACGCAATCCTCCCCCGTTCCCGTTCCTTGTTCTTTTATCTTTGACCATTCTCAACCTGTCACATTCTCCATGCCGAAATATTTTCGGTCGCTCTTGTTTCCAAGTAAGTTGATCGTGAAAGGAAATTTGTTAATACATTATTTTTAATAATAATATTGTTGTAACTGGCTATCACACCTGGCCGGCAATTGGTAGATCTGGGTTCAAATCCCGGTCGACAAATGAGGATATGTTTTCGTAATCATCTCCCTACCGAAATGTTTTGACCGCGCTTGCGTTTTTAAATTTAGTGTACATCGTGTATTTCATTGTTGTAACTGGCTTACACAATTAACTTGCAATTAGGAGATTTTGGTTCGAATCCTGGTCGAGTCAAATGCTTCTTTTCGTGGTGAATTTCATCCCTATGGTTACCCGTCCGCGTAACTGGGCACGATGTCGTGTATTACGCAGTGATTTGGAAATTGGATATCGCTTTTCGTAATTGTGATTCTTTTAGGAAATGTATCCATTTTATTCGGGCGCACTAGTACAATGGCTAATGCACTGGTTCTGGTTTCATGGAACTGGCTCCCTAAGCGAATGGCCTGGGTTTCGAGTTGTGAGAGCGTTGGAAGATTTTCATTGGAACTCCTATCCCTACGGAAGTGCAATGTGGGGAGTGCCTTCTAGTACGGAACTCTGTTTCTAGAATGGGATTTAATTTTGTAGTCCCGTTGGCGTCTTTTGTTGATACCCGACTAATCCCATCGCCAGTATCTTTATTCTACCGTACCTTTCTCTCATTTATAAACAATAATTAACTTCGCGTATCCACGTAAAATATTTTATTTTCGACCTATATTTTGCTGTATTACTGCATAATTAAGTGTCATTAACTTTAATACTTTAAGCCTCAAAGAATCGTAACATCAATCCCTGCAGCGATATTTAAACCCACGACCACTAAACCAGCGATCAGGTTACCAGGTTACGACGATCGATCGGCCCGGAATTCGAGTGGTGGTTTTCGATATGCAGGCCATTATTCCAGCTAGAACATTAAACATGCCTTCACCCTATTATTTTTTCCGAATTCCTGTTATCATTACCTACTGGTAATATGTGCCAGTTAGATATTGTCTGTTATTGCAGCTGGTTCCTCGTGTTGGGATTGGTAATCACTGAAAACACAAACGTTGGTTAATTGCATAATTAGTTCCCGATTTTTACCAATCAACATTTCAGTTTTATTGTGCCGGGAAGCAGTATTTATATGAATTGCATGCGTGAAAATGTGAGACGTATCATTTGTTTGGACTCGCCTAGTTGCGGCGTAGCCGAACAGGTATTGGTCCCGGCGTCTAAGAAGATCATTACCAACGGGACTCGATGAAAATGCGGTACATATTAAATCCAAAATTCCTTGGAGTGCTGTTATATAAAAGCACAGGATAAATGAAGTTATTAATTTTTTCTCTCCCGGGACCAGCGTCCGGTCTTGCTCCGTTTCTGAGCGTAACGGGCGGTGGTGTTACATTCTTTTTGGGAAATATCACAAATTGGCCGCCTGCCACATTTTCTTACTTTCATTTGGATCAGCGACCTCCTCCAAGTAGAAACCTTTCGAATCCGACCTCTGGAAACTAATCAGTAAGTGATCGCTGGGAAATAATTTCTACGGTGTTATTTTCTTTGACTGAAAATTCATGACGATCTTAATTCTCGTTTTCCCAACCTGCGACATTTGCGAACGGCGGTGACTTTTTCTTTGGTACATTTTATGAATATTGGAATTAAAATGTTTCGTGTTGATAATTATCTCAGCCAATCTGTGTAAAATTCTCAAGATTGCAGCCATTGCTTAATCAGTATCTGCTCGGATCTCAATTATCAGATTGTGGCGTGATATTGTGAAATACCCATGATCGAATTTCACCTGAATGCTCAATGAAGTTGTTTTTTTAGTATGTGGCTTTCTATATTCCCTTTTATTTATATTTCGCAAAGTTTCGAAGATCAAAAGCTTGAGTTTCTGTTAATATATGTAAGGAAAATTTAATTTAATTTCGGGTCGGCTCCTTAATGCTCGAACTACAAGGTAATGCCTATTTTTCTTTGCTTTCACATTCAGGGGAATCAGTCTATTTAAGGTAGTTAGAGCGAGGTATCATTTCACATAAAATTCAGTGAATTTGGCCTCATCATTAAGAAAAATATCTCATCTTTCCAATGAAAACAAAATTATCAGCCACTTATCTCTATAAATTTGATTGTTTCAGGCTTGAATTCGTGGAGGTGATAGATATCCATTTTGAATAAAAAGGTTTGTACTTTTCCACACTTTATTTAAAAACTGCGATCGGTTTCACCTTAATAAAGCATCTATTTCTTATTAAGATGATACTGGTCACAGTTTTTAAATAAAGTGTGGATAAGTACAAAGTTTTTTATTAGAAATGGATATTTATCTGTATACTTTTCGAGTCATTTCCCAAAAATACCAACCATTTTCCATGGGAAATGGTACGGGTAAGCACTTCAGATATACATTATTTAAAAAATTAGGAATTTCTTACGCATTGGTGGAAATGTAACAGTGTGTAGTTTGTATTCATTTTCTACTCTTTTTTAAAGTTAATCAATTAATCACCGCAGTCATTTTAGAAAATCGCACGGCAATCCTCGGTTTTGAAGGCGTTGTGCACCGTACGGTGTGAAAAAAATGAGTCAAGTTCAAGACTTTGGTATGCATAGGTTTATAGTTAAGAACTGGTAATCTCTGCAATATAAAGTAATATTTTTGTGCCACTAATATTACAATATTTACTTCGTACTTCTTGTAGCTGGAATAAAAAAATAAAATTCGAATTTGGTCTCTATTGTTACTATGGAAAAATCTCGCTCGAATCACCTTAATTCTCCCAAGGATTGATTTTGCAGCGACCTAATTATTTTAATATGTATATACCTGGTGTTGGTTTCAAGAGTACTGCCAACGTATTTTATAAATGCGCGTGTCCGTTTCGCTTGGGACCTTTTCCGGCAATCATTCGAACTAAAGATCTTATTGAATTAAATTGCGGGCTTGCGGTAACGTCCTCATTCCGAGTGCTCGAAATTATTCGAGATTGCGAAACATTGATTGCCCAAATCCCGTGACTTTCTCGTGTTTCCAAGGTTGCCCTTCCTCTTTTAACCCGTGGTGACATTGGTTCTCCCGTGAGGAAGAAGGGCATCCAACCTTGATATTTTTTTCCAGTTCTAGTTAAAACATACAAAATTTCGATTAGGGCTCGGATGTGCTCCAGCTAACATCAGTGAACCGATTCGAACCATTGTTTGTCGCCTCTACCAAAGAATTTTAGTAATTTATACAAATAACTTAGTTATTTGTCGCTTAGTCAATACCTAGACCCGCGAAAGTGGAACAGGACACTGATATGATGATGCTGATATAAATAACTTAAGTTAAATTGGATGGAGTAAAGAATCACAAAATTATTGTACTTAGAATAAATCAATGAAATAAATAATTGAAAATTTTTATGGATTTTTTATATTTGCGATCGTATTGACAGATGAAACTTTTGAAATGAATTTACGGGAACATTTATTAGCTTGCTTTTTCATCTTTGTAAAATTCTTCAATGGCAATGCCTTAGGTGTGTTTATAAAAAAATGTGGGTTATATCCTCCAGTAATGGACATGTATGAAAACTTAGTTGGTTTGGACATGTTGGCAAAATGGATGAGAGTCCAATGACGAAGCAGATTTATTATAGTGAAATGAGAGGAAGGGGTAGATCGAGAAAGTCATGGGTGAATGTGGTTGAAGATACTCTTAAGGAAAAGAATATTAGGAGTCTAAAGTACAGGAGAGCGTCCATGAAGTGCTTGTATGAGGATAACCGAAGTAGAAGAGGCATGCAAGGTTAGGGCATTTTGGAGGATATCATCTTCAGCAGAGTCAGCTTTACAGGCCTGTCACCGAGAACTACACTTTTTTGTCTATGCCTTCGACGACTGACAACGGCGTGTTGGGTATGCATGTATTTTGTTTTACAAGAGGCAAATAAATTCCAGTGCTGAAGATCAGGTACGAGTACATTGCTCGGGGTTTGTTCCGTATGGCGACTGGATAGGTGCTTGGAGGAATCGATGAAAGATATTGACCGCTTAGAATACCCTACATTTTCCCTACATTTTCTACGTACACATACTTACATCACGCTGTTTCCTTTTGGGGTAGGCATTGTCAAAATAAGTTATTTCTCGTCCTTAGACCTTGAAAACAGGCTTCGATTTTTAACAATTCCCTCCATATTGCCCTATCCTTGAAAACAGATTCTGCCATAGTATCATCACTATGTAATCTAACGGTTAAGGAAGGTTTAAATGGAGGGCCACGAGTACAAATAATATTTCTTCCGTCATGTCGGAGAACGTCCTACCCTTCTTCATCCCGTCCAGAAAATGTTTTCTCTTCCTTCCTCTTCCCCGCTTCCCCAGCATCCTCCCCTCTGTCACAGTTAGCTGCCACATGAATACGTTAATCAAGAAGAATTGAAATTATAGAAAATAAATATCAGTTTTCGGTTCAGGTACAAGTTGGATTGGACATCCGGACTCCGGCAAAAAGCACAACTTTTTTCGGTCCGGGATTTCGGTCCAGTGGCGGTTCGGTGTCCCTGGTGGAAGGGCTTCTCGCTTCCGACGTCACGTTTTCCCGTCGTGGAGGCATGTCTTGGCCGTCTTCTTCGTATCAGGCGGATGTGATCCCCGAGGAGGTGGCTCGGTGCCCGAGTCTCTCGTATCGATCTTCCCTCCCGCAAGACGGAGTGGGGTTCCCGCGTGGAGGAGTGCCAGTTGGCCCACGCGAGTCGCTGGGAGTGGAGCGTGCGGGCCCACGCGTCAGCAGAAATGTGCGGAACATTCGTGTGGGAGACAAAACTGTTAGAATTTGAAATATTCGAGGAGATCATGTTGTAGTGAGTCGAAATTCGAATCACGAAAAAACTTGAAAAATAAACACAGGGCAGTATTTGCTTTTTTCGCGAATCAGACTGCGTAATGCCCTCGTTTCGTCATTTGTAAATTCCTTTGGCATGGAGTGAACCTCGATACTTGTTGTGTGTATTATTGTACTTGAATGTGCGCCGCGTGATCAGAGATGTGCGGAACATTCGAGTTTGAGTCAAAACTGTGAGAAGCCGAAATATTCGAGGGTTTCGAGTTGAAGTGGTTAAAATTCGCATCAGGAAAAACGTGTGAAATAAACACAGGCAATGATTTGGCTTTTTCCGCGATCCAGCCTGCGTAATTCAATAATTCGTCATTCTGAAATCCTTAGGTTTGTGGTGAACCTCGATAATTTTTGCTGCGTATATTGTTCTTCATGAATTCAGAGAGTACTGAGTGAGTTTAGATCGATTAGACTTCAAGTTCGCGAACTTTAAAGTATGTATATCTAATCTGCATACTTGAATGGTTTGATAGTTTACTTTATGTAATTTATACTTGGTATTTTTAAATAATAATAATTTGTGTCACACAATTGTTATTTGAAACATCGACCGCGGTTTGGGTCTATTCTATTCAAATTTTAAAAATTATTCATAAATTTGATTTTGATCATGAAAGCATTTCAGAAATAGATTCTATTTTAAGGGTAATTGCCAACGCGTGAATTTTAAGTAATTAAACAATATATGTGAACATTTATATCCGATAATTAGGAATCTAAGATTGATCTTAATCGGAAGGTATTCATATATTTATGGTGTGATACTTTTTTATTAAAAATGGCAGCATGATTGACGAGAATGATGCTGTACTCCAATATAACTTAAGAGTGGATAATGTGAAACTAATTATACCGTGTTTGGCTATATTTGAAATCTTTTATGCTTGGTTTGTAAGGCCTAATATAGGTAATCAATTTTTACAGAAACTTAGAGTAGTATTTTGAAATTGTCCACTTAGCACCATTCAATAGTGCTTACGGGGCCTAGATTTTGGTTTTGGCCCACAGCGATGGAGGATGGAGGAGACCATAATATTTCCTGTCAGAGTTATTTTTGTGTCTTATTTTTCTGTTTTCCCGCTCAAGCTGCGATAAAACGTGGCGTTAAATGCTTTTTTAGCTTTTAAAAAATCTTCAGTGCCTATGCCTTTTAGGTGTTCGATGATTTACTATTTTTAACTTAGGAACGGAGCTCGATTGAGACGCTCAATAGTACATACTTACACCGATGTGTATGACTTGATGTATAATTTTGATTGAAAGGTATTTTAGGAACTTTAAATCTTCCACCGACAACCTTTCACATGATGAGGAGCAGTTGATAATCATGAACTAGAATACCGCCTGTCAGTATGTTTCTTTACGTAAGTAAGAAGAACTGGCATTTGCCCTGGAGGGCATTTCGTTGTGGTGTGTTACAGAAAAATAAAAGTTTTGTCGTGTCATTAGCATATATTTCGTTAAGAATTCGGCTGTAGATTTATCATACGTCAGCGTGCTGACTGTGGGCTTATCTGAACGGCCTGGGTCTCTTATGCTCTTATGGCGAATATGGAGGCAGTTGGCATTTACGGTAGACCGTTAGCATAAGGCGTGGGATTTTTACCTTGCCGTTTAGGGTCAGGTTCGCAATAAGTTCTGTGGGTGATAACTTCTCTCCAGTCCTACATTAGCCCGCGAGCGAATTCTTTCCTGGAAGAGTATTTTTTTGAAGTAATGATCGGAGGGAAAGCTTTCGCGCATCATTGACTTGAGAAGTCGATTCTGTTAATGTAAAGAAAGGGTGTCGAGCCACTCTTCCAAAATGTTGACCATTCTCGTGTTAATGCTTTGAGGAAAAGAACTTGTCTTCAAATGTCCCTCGTGTTGCAATAATCTCCGAGAAATTTTTATTGCATGTCATGACTTCGTTGGGCGATCATTTGAAAGATTTCTTTTTTATGATCTATTCATTAAAGCTCGATTTCGGCAAGTTTTCTCTTCCGTCATTGACATACGAGTGCCTGTACGCTCGTTGGCCAAAATGAGTTACTGCAGCAAGTAAGGGTATTGCTTAGTTCTCACTCTTTAACTTTGACGTTATTGGCCAAGTGATGGAGCGTACAGCATCAGATTTCCGTATTTTTCTTCGCCAGGGTTTTAATGTGTTGCTGTAGTTTTTACGGGGGTAGCATCACGAGTGATGTGGGGCCAGTGCCTATGTCCAGTGCCTTTTTCCTTAAGATATATTAGTACTAAAACTTGGAGAGGTTGCCCGTTGAAATTCAACGAAAAGAGGGAAAATGCACGTAACACTTTGGATACCATATACCGTTCATTAACCACTCATGGAGAGGGTGGGGTGAAAAATTCCCAAGCTAAAATTCCACTGTAATTATCATATTGATGACATAAGTCATAACAGCCTCGGGGCCATGCTTCAGTTGCCCTTCATTTAAAGCCCATGCTTCGGATGCCCGGGAAATTATAAAATTTATCCACTTTAATTGGTGTTTGTGGTTTGTATTATATTTTTGCTCGGTATTGCATTCTTTCCGTATCGAATAATGTAAATTTCAACCTTATTAATTGAGATCAAGTAAATAAAAAGAGTAACAGAGAAACCCCCTGCATCGAGATCAATGATTTTCTTATAGGGTTAAAAATTAACTTAATGGGGTAAAAAAACCATTTAAATTGTTTTTTGTTTTTTTTTTGCTATTTTTCCGGTCGGTTTAAGCTTACGACCTATATTTCAGCTGAATTTCAGTTTCCTAAGTTATCTGGAAGTCCTTCAAACAGGCGTGACTGACAGACAAACTTTAGTGAATTATTGATTGATATATATACACTCATATTCCTCCCTGAACAGTCGTATATGATGGCAGATACCATGTAATAGCTATGCGTATTATATTTTTACCCCTCCGTCAGCTGGGTTCATAGGCTACATTCCCAAATGAAGGCGTTTCTGATCCATTTTGGAGGAGAGTTAACTGCTCTACTTCAGAGACATCTACTACCGGTTTGGTTAGCGGGGAGTCTCGCTCACCCCCTTCACCAATTAATATACAGGGCAATTTACAACGAGGTAAGACATAATTGTTTTGCAACTAGGTCCGGCGCGTTTTCCTCACGTCAGGTGTTGGCTCATAAAATGGGATTAGGTGTATTGCTCAATACTCTATTGCTTTATTAGGTTAATGTGTATTCATGCCGTTTCGTTATAACCGTACCACTCGATGGATTATTCCGTTAAAAGAAAAGTGGCTCTCACTATGGGTGGAAAAAAACTTGTGGAACTTGATATTTCGTTTTAATTGCATTTACGCTACGTACGGTAATTTTGGGGGCATTATATCTAACAAAATTACAATATTTTTCTTCTCAGTGGGTTTCATTATGAAATCCACTAAAATAATTCAATTCAGTTGTCTTTTCAAGCTTAGTTTCCTAAGGGGTGGTGAATATGAATGCGTATCGGAAGATTCAGGATTCAATTCCTGTAGAGCTACTTCTTCATGCAGCCCTTTTTATGTCAGTTTTCCGACTTGGCGATGCCCTTGCCCGAAGTGATGGCCTTGTGAATTAATTGATCCCCTTTCCCATAATTCTGAATTTTACACGCCTTTAATCCTGTCTTTCTGGCTGGATGCATAGAAATAATTCTAATTATGAGCTATTTAGATTGGTTTAAAATATAACAAATTTAACTTCATGGATGAAACTTGTTATTGTTGCATTTTTAGGAATAGCTATCATCCCCAACAGCACAGCCAAAATCCATGGAAATAAGTTGTCTTCAGAATTTCGTCCAAGTAAAATCCACAGAAACAGATTCTTCAAAAGGAATCGTTTTCAAATACATATAACCCCCAGGCGGGTATCTCTGTGGTGAGAATCACTCTTCGCCAAACGTGTTAAGGTCGTATCTCGCCCTCCTCATTGAATTTTACGGAATCGAACTTTCATCGGGCTTATCGTTCAAACACGATTATCGCCATTCGATTTGGTGCCGTTCTGAATCCATTAGTCTGATTTCTCCGCGCGTAATTTGCCCTGGAGACAATCATCTCCTCCCTTCGCCGTGTTTGGTGCGTTGCCCACCCCACGCGCAACAAATAGGCATTCGCACCCAGACACGCACAACGCCGGCGGAAATCGAACTTTATGAGTTCTGAATTCCTTCAATGACTCCGTATTGTATTGCTTGAATTATTTATTCATTTGGAACTCGTTTTTTTTTTAATTTTTTTAGTCTCTCTCTTACGTCGTTGAACCCAGGGACGGAGGTGCCCCAGTTTTTTCGGCGGTTGCGCACGACGGGCGTGTTTTGTTATCCTCTCAAGGACCTCGCGCCTCGAGCGTTAAGGGGGCCAATTATTCCGCGGAGGCAATTTGCGCCCTTTCCCATTCCCGTCCCCCAGAGGGAAGAATACAGCCCCTCCCTGAGTCAGGGCCCCCGATCTCTTTCTTTTTTTTCGCTTCGCTTTCATCTGGTCCGTTGCTCTTTGCTCCTTAGCGGCGATCAAGATGGTCGATATTCGGTTCACACACACCCCGGAGGGACATCTTGTGTGGCACTCCCTTACAGATGTTAGTCGTGGCGATATTTTCAACGTGTTTACGAGGCTTGAATCGGTCTCTAGCCATTACGCGAGCGACTACGCGTAAGATGCTGGCCACCATCAAGATAAACGTTACGGTGGATGATAAAATACGGGGCGGTATCTGGTTAAAATGTACATTGCGTCCACTCCAATAAACCTTGAATAATAGTGTGCCTCGTATGATATCATACGAGGTTTTTATTTTTATTGTCATATTTTCGGGGCGACAAAGTTGACGCTTATCCCGTACATCTTTCTGTTGCAG
Source organism: Pyrrhosoma nymphula (assembly GCA_963573305.1). NCBI lineage: Eukaryota > Metazoa > Arthropoda > Insecta > Odonata > Coenagrionidae > Pyrrhosoma > Pyrrhosoma nymphula. Next base: position 102,600,291 of record OY754329.1, read on the forward strand.
TCTTCGTAGATCATCATCGTAAGTCATTCAGTCCTAAAATTGGTTTACTATTCTACCCTATCCCCTGCTAAGTCTTCTATGTCGTTGTTGCTCTTCTGTTTCATGTCTTGTTTTAGGTATATTATCTTCCTTACGATGTCGTTGTGTCTCAAACTGTGGCCTATCATCTGGACCTTGTCTTCCTGATCCTATCCATTCCTTTGGTATTACACTTTGGTTGCATAGCTGACCAGACAATAATGATAAGCTACTCGCATTGGCCGTATTTAGGCGCTCAAAGATAATTTCGGAGGACAAAACAATCCCTATGATTCCCAAAACAAAACTGAAATAAGTACAGGTAATGTGAAATACGTGATAGAGAATTGCTAAGTCTAAACCACGCTACAAGTCCCTCGAAGAACGTTCTTCATTCACTTCTTCGGCTTCTTTAAAATTTCCGCCTACTATTTCTCTCTCCTAACTATAACCTACTTATCGTGCGACAGGAAGTTTCAATCAAGTCACCTCTTCGTTTTCGGGAAATATGGCGTTTCTTTCCTTTTGCCTTACCTAAAAATTGAGTGTCCTCTTCGTAAATTCAAACCTCCAAATGAATTCTTTTTGAAAGATTGTGTCATATCGCGTTAATTCGAAATACATTACTCGAAGCACCTCCCAGGTCTTCGTTGGAAAGCACCTGGGAAGATACTCCTTATTACATAATCTACATTCCATTGTATTTTAGTCTGCTTCTTCAAGTTTTGATTTGTGAACATTACACAATAGTTACGGGGTGGATTGGCAGTTGTTGTAGAAGGATGAATGGCTATTAAAATGTGGTTAATTTTGAATCATGACACCTTTAGTACCGATCGGTTTTTTAAGTGTTCAGATATCTGTTTTTTTATCTTCTTGTTCGCCATTTTCTTCGAATCTCATAAATTACACGCCTTCAATGCAAAAAAGCTGAATGTTTCGTAATGATACCCCATTTACTTGACAAACGAATCTTGCCTCGTTTGCCAATTATTTATGGGGCGCCCATTAAGAAATATATAAATCTCGAGACTTGGTACGAATGGGTACAAACCGGTAATTAATAACTTCATTTGAAGCGGCAAACAAAGGGATACTTATCTCTCCGCCGGGACTCGCGATTTCTATCTCGGGCGGAAAAATTACATTACCGAATTCAAGGTCTATGCCATAGGCATTTTGTGAAGTTACGCAATGGAGCATTGAGCTTGAATGGTTATGAGCAGCGGTGCGAGGAATCCGAACGCCCCTGCCTGGTCGAGCGCCGATGTTCCAAGTCATCATCTGTCATTGTTCTGAGCGGAGCGACCAGCGTACCCGAATAGAAGGCACTGTCGTGCCTCGAGTGAAGTTCTTGCGATAGCCCCGATTTTTCTTACAAATTTTCTATGTTAGGTGAAGGTAATCGAGGCTTGCTACTGGGTCAGATGCCCACAGGAAATGGGAATGCTGCGTGCGTCGTAACGCCTGAATTATGACGCCTTATTGACGGTATTATGCGCTTGAAATTTGATGGAAAGTTATGGTACACCGGGTTTTGTAATAGATCCTGTTCGCCAATGTTATTCAACGATTTAGTGGCTCATTCAAGGGATGCTTTGAGAGCCTACACTTGTTATAGTTCGCCTCCCCTGAGCTTACTTATCAGCTTGTGGTTGAGGTTTCATGTGGAGAGTACTGCAGGTGCAATACTTCGTAAGAGGACCCCTTGGGGTCCACAGGGGTCCACTTCCCCCATTTCTTATCAGTAGCCTAAATCATACACTGAATTTCTCTCTATGAAATCTCCTAAAAATCCTTCCCTTGCCAACCCAACAACCCAACTCTTAAGACGGAAACAACCTCAGTTGTAGGTCGCCTCTTCTGTTAACCAACTATAGTGGTAGCAAAAGATGGTGGTAGTCACCTGCGTGTAGCGTGTGGTTAAGGAGGACTTACGATCTATACAATACTCCACGTAAATACACTGATATTGCCGACAACCCATTGAAGAAGCCAATCTAAACAATTGAATTAAGGGTATAGAGAGCGTGAAAGTTGATGCTAATATCAGATTAAGCTTTTTAAATTAGCTGTAAAGGTTTGTAGTCTTGCGTGGAGACTTCCTACTCCCCCATGTGGACCCAAGTCAAAGGGAATGAGCTCTTCCACTGAGAAGGGTCTTTTGCACAACCACCACTCAACCACTATACTCTGTTCTCATCTTCTTTCCTTCGCGTCCACAGTTCGCAATATGAGAGCAGCGCAGAGTATGTTTCCAAACGGAAGAATTTACTATGATCAGCTTGCTACTACAGCCACATAACTTGCATTGATGCCTTCCGAGTGTCTTCTTGATAGGATCCCTGGTCGGATTAAGAGTACCGGAAGAGTATAGATGGAGGAGGAAAAAGCAGGATGATTGACGATGGAAACGAGCGTGCTGAAGAAAAGGTTAGCCAGGGGTCGCTCACGCCCCCGGCTCTTCCCCTGGGGGTAGTATGACAGAGGTTGTTGGTGTGGTGGCGTTGGTCGAGCCGCCACTTTCACCGTGTTGAAGTTTCGTATTGCCGTTAAAAAAAGCCGCCCAGCGTAGAACACCTACTCCTCAAGGGGTTTGGCGTTTTTTCGCGGGGTGAGCTTATCAAGTGAACCTTCTCTTTTATTTTTTTTTCACGCGAAATATCGCGTAGGTTTCCTTCACTGGCGTCGGAAAGCGACGTCGGAACTGAAATCTTTTTTCGGTTTTCATCAGTGCAAGAAAGGTTCAGGGGTTCAGTCGAGCGCTTTAGTCAGGTATGGGATTTTAATTTCCTCGTAGAAAACTTACACTGTGGGTGCTGTTAAAGCAGGTTCATGTTGAATCTAAGAACATAGCTTAAGAACGTAATCTAAGGTGGTTAAACTTGAGCTTGTGAATAGGATGAAGAGCGTTCAAAACTCGCTATTTGAAATTAGTAATAATAAATTGTAATGTGTACTTGCATAATTATTAGGAGTACGACGAACACGTTCATTCGTAGTGTTTTTCTTAGTAGTTATATGTATGAATTCTTCTCGGGTTCTCCTTCAGGTTGTACTCTCCATACTGGCCGACGTTTCGATGCCCGACTCGTGCATCGTCCTATGGGCTGTTGAGTCTGAGCCCGAGAAGAATTCATACATCAAGTGCACCGGGAAAGCACCAGATCATACATCTTAGTAGTTATAGTTTAATACTATTCTGCGTGTATTCAATTCCTCCGGGGTAGCCCCCTGCTGCTCGGGGATTTGAACAAGGGTCCGAATTAAGCCTCGGTGCTCGACGAATGGTCGAGCTTAGGGTCTTAAGGGTGCTTGAACCCTCCTAAAGACTTTCTACCTTTTCCCCGTGTAAATACCATGAAACAGAAAATAACTTAATGCAGAATATGGTTTTCAATCATCACTTAAGTTATTTCGATAAGTTAGCCAATGACGAAAAAGAGCCAATTAGTTGACCTATCAGGAACTACCAGGGTTGGTAGTTCCTGATAGGTCAACTAATAATAGGTAAACTGAAAAAACCCATGTTACCCAAGAAGGAGCCACTTGCATTGAAATTGTTACGAGAAATGGCATTCGTACAACAAGTGAATCGCAGTTTTGATAAAAATAAGAATGGAAGTTGATTTACGGCTCGGTATTAGAAACTTTTTTAGACTTCGGAAATTAATTAAGGAAAAATCTCCTCGGTCAAAGGAATGAGAGAAGTTTACTCGGTTTAAGGAAAGAGAAAAGTATTTTATCCACGTAGAAATTGCCACTAGAAAAAATCGGCGTGGATCGGGAATTGAACAATTGACCTTTGGCTTGTCGAGCCAATGCGCAGACCACTACACCATTCATCCAGCGACAGGTATTAATATCTTCTAGTATTTTCATTGGCTGGTTTGAAGACACATTGGGGATTGCAATCTGAGATTAAGTTGCGTTTTGTTCTTCAGGTATTTTCAGTCTACATTATGTTCTCTAGGTATGTTCAGTCCGAGGCTCGGTTTTTACGGTAAGGCGATGCGCCCGTGGACTTCTTTAGAGAACGTCACCGTAATCTTTCAGTGATATTCAGGTGGAAGTGTTCGCTCGACCGTGAAATAAGTGAGATGAGCGTATAAGTTGCGTGTGGGCCGATTTAAAAAGTCCAAATCTCTTTATCCAAGCCGCTCTTCCGCGTTGGGTTTTCGTACGCTAGCGGTCAAGAGCTTAACTCCAGTCTGTCTCCAGCGTGATTTGTCCGTTGGCTTTCTCTCGAAGTATTTTCGGAACGTGACATAACGCATGGTTTACCTGAAGATTACGGAAAATCTCAACAGAATAATGCAGTAGGGCGTAGTGCGACTCGAGAAACGGCTTTTGACTTACGTTTTCTCATGTGTCATTTTGGATACTTTGAAATTTGCGGTCATCACCGATAACGGCTGAGATCCCACCCTGCCCTGAAATATACGTGGGAAAGCTGGCTTGACCGGCTGATTTATTCGTTTTGTATGCTATTTCGTATACATTTAGAATGTTTGCTTCGATGTACGAATTTTTCTCTTGCAATTTGTTGTTCAATTATTCATTTATCTTACGTCAGTCGAAAAACACCTATATCACTTTTACCTCTGATATTTTCTCGCTTAAATTTTGAAAGGGCATTTGCATTATAGTGACTGAAAGAAATATTTATGTCTGGTTTTGTAAATATGTATGAAAATATTGCATGTTATGGTTCCGTAATGTGAACATTGAGTCGATAGGATACAAATGGATTGGAGGCGTTTGAGATGCGGCTGCGAAAGAATGAATGAGAAAATACGATGGGCAGAAGGCAAGTTAAAGTTAAAATAATATGAGCTAAGAATGGCGAGGAGGAATCGAAGCTGCTGGGGAAATATAAAGAGGAGGCATATTGGATAGATGGATGTGGTAATCGGAACCATTGGGATGTCAATGAGCTGTCAATTATAATGTCTGGTGAGCGTAGAAGGTTTTTTATTAGGGTAATCCTTTGGTTAAGGTTAGTTAAAAAGGGAAGAGAGTAAAATAAATCCTCTAGGTTTTTTTTTACAGGCGCAGGCCTCTAACTTCGTACACGGATTCGTTCTTCATTTCAGAATTCGTCCTACCTCTCTGTATCCCGTCCATAAAGCTTGTTATCTTTTTTCCCCTTCCCCGTTTCCCTCCACTACCTAGTTTGTCTTCCTTTCCGTTCACCGCACTTTCTCCATTCTCTTCCGTACCCACATCTCAAGCTCTTGTAGCCAATTATCGTCATCTTATCTTTTCTCAGTCCACGTTTCTGCACCTTACAAAGCTACACGCCATATTAAAATCTTCGCCAGCCTTTTATTTACATCCTTACACAAGGTCCCCGTCATCAGCTCCTTCATATTGCTGGATGCTTCTTTCGCTAGCGAAGTTCACCTGCTAATGTCTGTGCTACTATTCTTTGCTACTATACTTTGCTACCTTCCCCCAACGTACATACAACCGAGGTAGTGAAATTGTTCTAGTTGTTCCAGTTTGTGCCCTCCTACTTTTAAGACCACCCTCGCTTTATTTGTCCTATAATAGTAAAAGGGACGAAGAATGTAAATAGAATATTGTTCAGTTCACTTTGTTTCATCTGTACCCAAAATACTACTAAAAAGGATTGACATTAGGCACCCCGGAAGAGGAGGATCCCATATTGTAGTTGACATTTCTTGAATATATCAGACATTGTTTGGTAGTTCGCACTGGTATGCATAATTATACAGTTTGACCAGGGTTACATACTACAGGAGATGTGTGATCCATTGCGTTACGTCTGTAAAAGAACGTTTAAAACTTCACATGTCCCACCATATCCTTATTATTAACGAGCGGAGTGCTCGTAATAATTTCATGAGGATCATCGTCGATTTTGAGTACCAGCGGGCACGATTTCCGTGTGGGCAGTGCTTTGTGCCCTTCGGAGGCCGTGTGTCGAGGACGTGCATTCGTCGGATCATCGCCTGTTCCAGCTTGACGTCCGCGGCTGCGTGAGGGAATCACGAATTCACCGCAGCCATGCCTTCGTGCTTTCATCGCCAACCTGTTTCCCGCCACCCGCGCCCTCTCAATTCATTGCCTTCTCATTTCCTCAAGCAATATTTTACGGTGTCCGTACCCGCTCTTACCCGAGTTGCGAGTGTTGTCTCGCGGGGGCTTGATATGTATATTCATAGCCGAGACGCTGGGAGAAATCTCATTTTAAGTGATAGCCTCACGGAGACTATCCTTCACGCGGAGTCATTAACGTAGTGCTACCGGTTGGGTTCTATGCCGTATTTGTTTCTCATTTTTCTCTCCGGCATGTTCGCGCAAAGTTTTCAAAAATAAATCGAGTGACGGAAAGGTGAAGTGTTTTTTTTTCGTCATCGTTGACTCAGACAGGGTGACAATGACTTCCAGTCCTTGACGTACTTGTTCGTTTTTCACCCACCCGTTGTAATCATTTATCGCGTTTATTTTGAAAGTGTCCTCTCAGGTTGAATTACGATTACTTTATGATAAACTTGCCATGGTGATAGACGTCTGATTGTGGTATTACGGTGAAGAACAACTTGCCGTTTTGAGAGTCATAAGTTCGTTTTGTTAGTTTTTTTTCCTTTTTAGGTGTTTTTTTTAAATCTTGGGGCTGTTAGCGACCTAATATTTCCTACGCCAGGTGCAAGTATTTTTAAAAATTTTAATTATAGAATTATGTGAAGTTGGAAAGTTGTCTGTTTTAATGAGATGAATTGCTAATGAGGAATGGGTTGGAGAAACTAATGGGAACTCGATGCTCTGTGACTAGACGTTGACGTCTTCTGTGAGACTGGAACCATTGAGGCTTTTAGCTTTGCATTTAAATGGGGAAATTAATGTCATTTACGTTCTATAATCAGATATTTGAGAAAAAAAACGTTTTTTTTATCCCTTATAATGCTAAGTGACTTATCAATGTTAGGTAGATTATACATTCGACGTAAACCACTTTATAACGTACATCACAAGTTGTTAATGGTGGTGCAAATTGTTACGAGTCTTGATGAATAACTTACTTCCTGGTGCCATTCTGAGCAGTTTTATCAAACCTTTCGGAGAGCATTGAAGATGATAAAACACCGGAAGCGATGTAGTTTTCGGAATAACGAGGTTGTCGAGGAAACAATATTTTTCACGAAGACTAAATTACCGAAGTTAAGGACCACTCCTTCGACTTGGAGGTCGTCACTTATTCTGCGACTTTTGTGGCTTCTTTTTACGTTGGAAGGGTTTGAGACATGCCTTAAAAGTGATGTCATTTGTCTGAAAATACATTGAATCTCTTAATTAGGCGAAAGGAAATTTTCGAAAGTTGCCATCGTTGTGATATTTTAATCTACCCTGGTAAAAGGTCGTTGCAATCATTTTGCAGACGGTGGGAATTACTTCGGACAAATTTAGTGTCTTATGATCGGAAATGCCATATGTGCTCCTGAGGATGGGCAAAGTGTTAGTCATGGACTATCTGAATGCGTTCCTTTATTGTCAGGATGCCTATAATGATGCTCCTCATACCTATTCCAAAGTAACTACTGTTGCCATGGATAACAGTTTTTATATTAGTCTAGAGATCTTCATCTACATACTACCCATGCGAGCCGCCTATGAGGTGTGCGGCAGGGGGTGTCTGGGCACCGACCATGAAATGGGGACGGAATTGAGAAGAGGAATTGGAAGGCGGAAAGGACGGAAGTGAATTGTATTTCAACGATCCGTTGAGACGCTCTGCCTCAACGGATTGTTCTGTTTTTGTTGTAGTGCGCGGGGAGAAGGAATTTTTTTTACCTATCAGTTCTTCAGTGTCTCTCTTATATTTTGTCTCTTATATCAGTCCTAAAGATAAGGATGGTGAGATATTTTTTTTTCAGAGGTGTGACGTAGAAATTTCCCGTATTTTTTTAATGTCATACGTACGTGATGAAAGTAAGGGTTTCATCTCATTAAACGATTTTATGATTTGACGATCGGCGCGGGGAGATATTGTCCCAAACGGTGAGTTGTTGATGATAGTAGCATTTCTCGCGTGCGCTTTGTAAATTTTATCCCCACGGCACTCTAGCCGGCTGAAATCTGGATAGAGTGAATTCTCGCTTGCACCCATTTCTCATATGACACACTCCCAGATTGACCCTCTCCCGGTAATTCGCAAAGTGATTCTCCCCCCCCTCCCCCCCTCCCCCCCGGTTTCACAAGTAAGATTATGTAAGAATTTTTTTGCTCAGCGGAGGAGAAAGGAGTTAGTGCGTTTTGTAACTCGTCACTCGAGATCGCTTTTTAAGTTCCAGCCGGCTGGCACATTTCCCACTATTTTGAGCGAGTGGGGGAAAAAAAGAATTAACTTTTTTTCCATTCGCGCACTCCAGAGGTTGACCCCTGAGATGCCTTTTCCTACCTTTTCCCGGCCACATCCCGCCCCGCAAGAATTTGTTTACATTAGGGATGCCCTATTGTTCTCAACGCTCCTACGGCGCGTGGATAGGTAGATGTGTGTGTCTGAGTGCGGTGCTTTCCTGGTCGCGAGGCGAAATGGCCGTCCCTACCCGAGGGACAGCCGTGACACCTCCTTCGTGGATGCGTGTGCGTAAATCTCGGGAATCGGAAAACGCGAAACTCGATCCTATCTCCCTGGTGCGTGCCCCTTCTTCCGCGACGTGATTGCCTGTAACCTTTGAGGATGTTGGCAGCTGCAGCGTGAGCCGAAACGTGTGAGAAATCCTACTTTTTTATCGTTACGTGCTCGCATACTACCATGAAGAGCTTAGGAGTGTCATTTAACACTTTCGCTGCAAATGCGGATGACGTCAATTTACGTGTTGCAAGATTCATTTCACAAAAGTTTACATGCGACAATTTTTTTATTCAAAAGTCAATTTGAAGTGACTACTTCTTTATTTAATTCAAACAACTGCGGAACTGGCCGCGCAGTGACTTTAAAGGAGTTACCCGTGGGTGATTACATATTTATGTGATATTCACTGTGGGAGGTCGTTCACCGTGACTATGATTCGAACCCAGACCATTCGAGATCAGGCCGAGTGCTCTAATCGGTTAAGCTATCCTGTCGTCCTGTTCTAATGGGAATTCCGTGGAGGATTCAAGTAGCGAGGTGTTCTCTCATCTGCAAGGTCTGGGTACGAATCCAAGTCCAGGTGAATGATTTTTTCACTGTGAGTTCCACACAATTGCATACTTTATATGTAGTTTAATTTTACTATGACATTATTATATTAAACTATTTAGCTAAATTAAGTAAGGATTAATTGTTATAGCTTGTAGGTATAGTTTTAGTAGGTATAATAGATTTTCGTTTGAAAATGCTTGAAATACTCCTAATGTGCTCAGAATTCTATGAAATAAATGGAATTTTTGGCTCAGTGGCTTGGGTACTTATGACTCAAAAATAATATGCAGGCTAGATGAGGAACAGATAGCGGCGAACAAAGCGGCAGCAATACCGAGGAACCAAAAATAAGGGAAGGAGTACGGCAAAAGTATGGTTTGTAACCCGTGCTCTTCAGTATTTAAGTTGAAAATGAAACCAATCGCGCATGGGAAAAATTAAAAACTGGAGGCACTTGCATGGAAAAACAATCAGCATGCCTCTACATGATTTGCTGATGACATGGCAATTTTGGTGGAGACGAAGGAATATCTTGTGAGAATGCTGAACTGGATGGATTAAAGTAAATAAATGCCTTTTAAAGACATCCTGCAAATAAAATCACAATAATGGTATGTGGAAAAAAAACGATTGTGAAGAAGAAAATGATGCGCGTATTAGGTGCACTATCATTATTAGTTTTTATTTTACGTCGTTGGAGCAATGGTAATTTTCGGTTATTCAACAGTGGAAAATTTTCGCATCATAGCTTTACATCCTAGTTATATACTTACACACCACCGCCAAATCGTAGCATGACTTTGAAGTATTGATCTCTCTGTGTATTTATTTAAAACATTAAAATTGCGTTAGGCACGCAAGTGCACACGCTGAACGTACTTTATGCCACTTCAAGTTTTAGTGACGATTCAAGCAGTGCTCGGCCATTTGTGCATTTTCACTCATTTGTGTCAATCATAGTGGAATTATTATTTTAATTCCCGATGACGAAAATCAAAGCTGACGGCAACATTATTTCGATCTCAGTAACATAGGCATATCAATTACAATAATTCTAATCATTAGCTTATAGCTCAAAATCTATGAAAGTAAGTCACCTTATTCTATTTCCTTTACATGTCCTGTATCAATTAAAATAATCCTAATCATTGGCTTATGGCTCAAAATCTATGAAAGTAAGTCCCCTCATTCTATTTGCTTTATGTGTCCTGAAAAATTATTAATCCTTTGTGACCTCCCAAAGTGATGAATTGTCATGTCGTATACAAATTATTTGTCGTTTTCAACAGCTTACAGTGTCACATGTCATTCGAGGAAAAGGTATTGCGGAAACTCGTATTTCTCTCGGCGTAAGCGTAAAGATGCTTTATTACACATACACCTGGGTAGTTAAAAATTGCATATTTTACTTCTAGCAATCTAGCCTCCATAAAAAATATTTTCTAGCCAGAAGAAGTGTATGTTCGTGGGTATTTTGCCCCACGATGTGGGTGTAAATGTTTCCCAATTTTTTTTGGACGTGAAACTGTGTCATAATTTGTATACTCGCTCGAATTGATTCATTGCTTTCCGGACTCGTTTTTATTCACTCGCCAAACTTCTCGCCGTGTTATTCCTGCTTTTCATAATTTGCAAATGGATTTTCCCCCTTACGCTGCAGGTATTACGTCTTACAGCGGTGAAAGTTGAAATACATCATTTAGGAATATGGGATGTTAAGGCTTAATGTGTACATTATTAATATATGCAGACGCAGTTATTTCTAATGCCTTTTAAATGCGAATAAATATGTATATGGAAACCCTAAAATTATTTTTCTCTGGTTAGTTCGCTCACATTTGTTCACATATCAGTCTTGAACGCTTCGTCATGGCCGTTCAAGGTGACGGGTTGTGGGTTTCTGAACCCAGAATTCGATGATAGCTCTGCTGCACTCAGCTGTGATCTCATTTTTGTATCAACCCAAGACTTCTATTGTCTGACATTTCCGGGGAAACACATTTGCGTTAAGCATAGTAAAACTCTTCTTACTACCTAAGAACGGCATATATGGCAATTGACCCTCCGAATTTGTATGCGCATAGATATAATGAACCTCGTGCACACACACATATAGCTCCGGAATTTAAAAATTTTTTATGTTGCATTAAAGGTGAGTTTCTTAAGTTGGATGAAAATTTTATCGCTCGATAGAATTTTACTGAAAAAATATTCTCTTAAATCACATCGCAATGAATTTATATTCTCAGACTTGGAAAGTAAAGGTTGTTGAGTGTTTTAATCGTTAATAGTTTTTTACGAAATCACCCGATTCACACGAAATATTGAAGTTTAAATAGTGTTAAAATAATAGTTTTATTCCTCGCTTCTATCACTTTCCTCAAATTCCCTTTGGAGGAAAGTATATCGTGCTCATTCTGATTTACTACCCCTGTAGGGCTTCTTAGCGCTGGCCACGTGTCAGTTGAAGGGACTTGATTCTTTTAAGGATAGTTATGTTTTAATTGTATTCGTTTACTTATAGTGGCGCTAAGAATATAACAGACAGATCCTCAGTAAAGCTTTGGAAAGGGATCGAAGTTTGTGTGTTTCGCTGTGTATTTGTTATTAAAGTATCTTGTTTTGTTCTCTGCCTCCAAGAAATCTTTAAAGATTTCATAATCAAATACACCACTCTCGTCACGGGTTTCATTACTTTTTGATTAGGTTGGGATCTTTGGAGATTATTCCTGATGGATACCCTGTATACGTATAGGAAAGCATATACTTTATCACAAGATATTCAATTTTTTAATCATTGAGTTGAATGAGAACCTTATCATTGACAATTTTTTATGTAAAAAATACCAAATACACGACATCGACGTGAGTTAATATTTTAAAAATGACAAAAGGCGTAGTTTGGCAGCGAGTGTGGAAGAGACGGGATGTCAGTGTAATGGTGATTAGGGTAATCAACCGATTAAGGCAGGCTCAAATGGAAGAGAGTAAAATTTCTCTAGGTTTTCACAGCTCCAATCTCCTTACACAATGTTTTTCTTCGTCTCGGCAAACGTCCTACCCCTCACCATACTGTCCTTAAAGGCTAATGAAAGTACCCATTAGAGTATTGAATCCTGGAAATCACAAATGACGGTGTCCTTGTGCGCGGTCCCATTTGTGGCACCAAATCCACGATCACAATAATTGTAAACTAAACGACACAAACGATCTAATGCTCAATTAAGATTAATAATTTTTAATTGTAAATTAAATATTCAATAACTAATATCAATTAATTAGAAATTTGGAGAACAAAAAGTTAAAGAATGGAAGAGGGGTAAATAATAGCACAAACCCTCATAAAAGTAGAATCCTCTCCAATTCCAGATTTTGGTGGGCAGTCAAAGGAAAGGGTGGAAGCGAAACTGGTACCTAATATCCCAGTTTCCTTTGCTCTTTTTTGTAAAAAAAACGTGTCCTTGTTCATAATTAAGCTCACCGATAATGCATTATCTATAAGGATTACTGTACTGTGACTGTTCAAGTACTGGGACTTTATATCCCAGTTTCCTTGACTCTTTTTTTGTAAGCAAAGTGTCCTTGTGAGTAATTAAGCTGACCAACAACGTATAATGTACAAGTATTGTGATTTGGTTATCCCTATCGTCTTATCCTATCCGTATCTGTCGTCAATCGCCCGGCATACTGCTCAGGAAATGTGCGCCACGTATGCGATTGTGCAAATAAATATGCTCGAGTGTGTGTGTGCACGTGTGAGAGGCATGAAACGGGTTTCGGTGCGGCAGTGATCCGAGCAGGGACTCCACCCTGCCTTGAAAGGTCGGAAGGGATCCGAGAGAGTGAGTCGAATCTAATATTTCAATATGCCTTCCTTCTCGCCGCCGACCCGCACCCATAAGCACTCCGCGAGGCACGCCTGCGGCCGGTTGTGGAGTATATCTCTCGCAAAAGTTCCTGGCGCTGACCTGCACGGCAAGGAGCGGAGTTAGTAGTGTAGTTAAAGTTTAAAATATATTCCTTGAAGTCCTTTCGCCAACGCCGTTGCTCGTGCCCTGGTCAAAATAACCGAATGAATCAACTATTTCGCGAGGAAGGCACGAGGTACACCACGCGCAAAGCAAGTCGTTAAAATCACCCATCGCTATAACTTTACTAGGGATCCTATCTTGAGGTCTCATTGTGAGACGAGTCGAAACGGGACGGTTGGTAGTGGCAAGTCATCCCAATTCTGGAAGCGCTTGTCTAGGCAGCAAAATGAAAGATTTCCTTCCCTCCATATTTAACAACTTTCCTCCGCCGTTCGCAGGATTTTGAAAGTTCCGTAGCCCATATCCCAAAATGGCCCACTGCGCAGCGCCAGAAACATTTATGGGAGCAATACCGGCCGTCCGAATGTGCCTCAATCCGTGCCCGGAGACCACTTTGCAGTGACACCCGTCACCTTCATCTTTAGCACCCCCAGTGTCCAGAGTGGCCACTAGGTCGGGAAATTCGGGAAATCCGGGAAAAAGCCGGCAATTAGAAGCTATCGGGAAAAATGAGGGAAAAAGCCGGGAATTTCCTCGAGTCACCGGGAAAACGGTTAACTCCAATCCCGGCGTTAGTTGCGATGTGGTCTTTTCCCCGTAGTTTGTATACTAATGTGCTCCATCTTACGAGGACTTCGCGAATCCAGTTACTTTTCCACGTATTCTTTGCACTTACTTTTTACTTTGCATCGCAATACCCACGTTTCATTTGCTCTAAGCATGTGGCGAGTATGGCGCTCCTACATTTAGTTCGGTCTTTTCGACCATAGCAGACCGTAGCGCGAGCACTGACGACATTCATTCGGTTATTTTGACCAGGGCACGAGCAACGGCGTTGGCGAAAGGACTTCAAGGAATATATTTTAAACTTTAAGTCGATGTAATGCTCTTAACCTGTTGATAAACCTTTGATGTACTAATGGTAGTATCGCGGGCATACTGTGAGCAAACATTACATTTTTACTTGCAACATATTCTATATTTTAGCTGGAGTTTTCCTGAGGAAACTAGACGGGTGCAAGGAAGAAAGGGGTGAAGAGAAAGGCTTTAAATTTGATCCAGGATTATAAATTATTTCTACTGCAAACATTTTGCGTGAAAGCCAAGTTAATGAATAACTGAAATATTGTTATTGCTCCGGGTTTTTGACTAAAATTTTCATTTTATCCAGCGGAATTTTATCCTAAGGAACCAAGATGAAAAATCTTCCGGATCCTCCCTTGCCTCCGAAGTTTATAATACCAAAGAAAACCGTAGGGGAGTTCCAGTCGCCACTAGCGATTCATTCACCGAAGGACACGCTCCGTCCCTTCACTTGCGAATGCTATTTGTAAAATAATGTAGGTGTATGATGGTATGTGGACGAAAGTGAACATGTAATGTCCAATATTCAAAATGGTAAGAATCCTTGATAGAAACGTATGGAATGAGTAGTTCACACATGACGCTTCTAGGTCACCATATTAATGTGCTAATAAATTTAATTAAATCGTATTTTACGGCAAACTTCTATGTTCCCATTACCAACTGCGGTAATTTGACTCACCAGCTACGATAGTGAAATGCAACTGAAATTTTAGAGAAAAATTCTAACATTATGATCGATTTATAGATTTTTTGCAGCACCTAAGCTTCGAGATCATTTTATTTACTTAATTTTTAACTCAGTCGTAATAAGCTTAAGTGTATATTGCATAAACGAACATAAAAACGAATTAATAAACGAAATAAACTAATGGCAGATTTCTCCAATTTAATGTGTGCACGTTGGCGTATGGTGAAACGTATCGACGTAGAGATATATTTCATGAGAAAGCCTCTGCATCTTACAATTTATATCTACATGCTTGAAATGCGCTGGATTCGAGGCCATTACCAACTTTGTGTCTTATCCCCATATAATGTATAGATTAGAAAACGTATGGAAACTGATTGCGATAAAAACGGAAAAATCAGAGAAGAACTCAGGAAAACCGGGAAAAAGTCGGGAATTTTATTTCTGTAACTGAGTGGCCACCCTGTGTCACAGTGTCGACCCACCCACTCATTCGTGCTCCGGGACAAAGGCGAGAATGGTCGTGAGGTAAAATGTCGGCGTATCGTTCGCGGTTATAGCCATACTACGTGCCTCGTGTCGCTGACTTCCAATCAGTTGGGGCCTCCGCCTACCTTTATTGCCCCGAGACGCTAAGCCACCAAGTGGAGACGTGGGATACGACGATATATCGATCACTTCCGATTGAGGTCGCTTTAGGTAAAGACAACTACCTCAAAGTGCGAAAATTGACATAGGAATATTTTTCTGCATTGAAGGGGATTCGAACCTGGATCCCTCCATGCTGTGCCGAGTGCTTAAGTCAGTTATGCTACCGAAGCGTCCTTCCTCTGTGTGGATTTTTTATATTATATTTTTAATTTTTTTCATCTAGATATTATAATTTTATTTTTTTAAATATAAACGATGATATTTTATACTACATCTATTTAATGCGATATTAACTTCAGATTTTATATGATTTTTCCACGGTGAATTTTCGCAATATGTGGTCTTATGGGTGACACCGCAAAGAAAGTCTGCGGCTGGTTCGCGGTATACTCTAAATTTAACGAGAACTACCACTACTAATCTTTTACAACCGCTGACATCATGCCATGAGATTTTTCTTTTACTAGGCCTACGTCCTACCTCTCTTCTTCACACACATAAAGCCTATTTTTCTCCTCTTTCCTCGGTTACCCAACATCCTCCTGCCATCACAGCCTTCAGTTTCGTCTCAACCTAGGTACTCTTGTCTTCTCCTAATATCTTCCAGCAGCTTTCTTTCCTCGCCCACCATGCCCTTATCTGTCTTATGGTCTATTACCACTCACTTTCCTTGTTTTTCAGGGTTCTATTATGTCGATATTTTTTCATAACGGTTCAGTTGATGGGGATGATTTGAAAGAATCGATAGGTGTAGGATGAATGTGATTATTTTCGTTATGAGTACATGGAATAAATGAACATAAACCAACATTTTACGACTTGGACGGTGATGTCGATGGTTATCGTTGCTTAGGCGATATGGGCGAAGTATACGATTAATTCTCTATAATTATAACGTCTAAGCGATGACCGAATTGACGGTGATATAGGAAAATATTGTTGGTGGGGCCAGCGGTGTGACAGTAGTGATGATTTTGCCGATGTTACGATATGGATGAACATGTTTATTTTTATCTTACCTAGAAGTGAACTTTGACTGTATTATCGAATTTTATTGATCAACTCACTATGTTTCGGCCCTCCAGGATTTCGTTGCTGCATTCATCAGTCACCGAACCTACCACTTATTTTCATCGTAGAAGTTCTGCAAATATTGATAGGCTCTATGACTGTACTTGTAGAGCCTTACACTCCCAAATCATTGGTCCATCCTGAGCTGATTCTACTACGAAATCGTGCATTATATCATCCCAATTTGATGCTTGTTGAGCATATGGTAAAATTGCCCTTTTAGTATATTGCAAAATGTGTTGTAAAACTGCCACTTTTATAAAACTGCTCTTTTACAAGATTAAATGTTGCCATCCAGCAAAACTTATTGAGCTGGTTCTCTTCCGAAAATTTCATTCATTATAAATTTTGAATTCGTTTGTAGAATTATTTCGTGGAAAATTATCCACGAGCTACAGGGATTGGGGATCGGTTGGTGTGGTGTCAGAGTAATAACTTTCCATCTCGAGGTCCCGGGTTTGAATCCCGTCCTGATATTTTTCAGTGGAATCCCGATCCCTACTAGGGTTCCGTGCGGAGAGTGCTTTGAGGCGCAGTGCTCCATCCGTCAGATGGGATGTCAAGCTATGATCCCCTTTGCGCCTTAAGCTAAGAATAGGCTATTGCCGACGCTGGGTTTCACTTCCCACATCCTCCATACTCAAGATAATTCTTCCCTTACTTTTCTGTTTGAGGCTTTCGTAGCGCTGTTGTGCTGGTATCTCCATGTTTTTCGGGCAAAGCTGCGTCGGTGTATCTTCCCTTATTTGTCCTCAGTGGCACAAATGTCCTCAGTGGCTTCCCTAAAATAACCAACTAACAAGCAGCAGCGAATATTCCCCTTCTATCTTTATGTACCTTTTCTACGTCGTCCAAATTCCCTTGGATTTTCCACATATGTTCAATATGAAATATTTGCAATTGTTTTTTTATCCGCATATTTGGTGCCGGAAGAAGAACTCGATGCAATTTCCACAGATAAATGTTTAATACGATTGGTTTCTTCAAAGACCTCAGAACTGGCCATGAAGTAACTTTAACGGAGTCATCCGCTGATGTCACTGAACGGAGTCATCCGCACGTGTGTGAAATTCACTGGGACAAAATCATTCCCCTATCCTGGGATTCGAACTCAGATCCCTCGATATCGCGCAGAGTGTTCTAACCAGTTGAGGTACCCAGGCATCCTCTTCCACTGTGAATCTCATTGGGACTTTGGATATCGAGGGATCTGGGTTCGAATCCCAGGATAAGCGAATGATTTTTTTACCTGTGAATTTCACACAAGTGTGTGACCATTAGCGGGTGACTCTGTTGAAGTTACTGCGCGGCCAGTTCCGCTGTTATTTTTGAAGAAACCAATCGAATGAAACATTTGTCAGTGGAAAATTGCGAAGAGTTCTTTTTTCGTCCGGCATATGTTTCACCACATCAGTCCTGAGACGACATTATTATCACATATTTAGTGCTCATGTCCCTCCATGATAGATCGATTCCTCACCACTCAGCCTGATGCAGTTAATTTAATTCGCAAGTGAGACTCGCACAGTACTAAGGCCGAGAGAACGTAAGGTGGAGTATAGCAGTTGGGTGGGAAGGTGACTGGGCAGGAGTTGTGTAACGAGCCACTCTCCTCCTCCTCTTCCACGGGCGTGTATGAGTGTGTGTTGTGTGTGTGTTGGTGCGAGCGAGTTTTCATCCCCACACCGCCTAACCCGCCCCGTTTTTCAACCTTAATCCTCTCCGACCGTCTCGTCCTTCCCGTATGAGCGGCCGGTCCCCGCGACAAGTGCTCGCCCTTATAAGGTCAATGCGATCGTCATTTTTTCCGACGGCGATCCAAGAGGGAGGAGGGGTGGGGTGAGGGAGCTGGGAGGGAGAGATTGACACCGCGACGACTCGCGGCGGTGCGAGTGGTGCTGGGCGACCCGTGGGGCGTTCGCGCGAGTCCACGTGCACCACACCGGTCGGAGCGAGGCTCACCACGTCCGATTGCGTTTCCGTTGGAGTTGAGTGCGTCATTTTTTGCCCGCACGCCCCTGTGGACGCAATGGCGTGACGACGGGAGATTACGGTCGGAGCATATCACGATCCACTGTTCACTTCTGAGTGATCGGACGACTTATTGCTCGTGCCTATCACGATAGGAGATTATAGGGGACTCTTTTTTCGCTCGCATAGGTTGGCGCCTGACTCTCAGGTCTCCGGCAATAAATAAGGAACGTTTGCTCTCGAAAGGGCACTCTTCGTGAGTTATTTCGCGGCTTAACCTTTTCCTGTTGGGTGGTTAAGAGTAAAAAAAAATACGTTGCCAGGGTTAGTTTACTGTTTTTCTTAGGTTTAGGCTAAGTTGAACACTTTGGAGCTTTATATTTTACCACAGAGCAAAGGTTATATTTTTTATATTCTGTGGTTTTGTATATGTTATGGTAATTCCTCATTAATTTTGCATTCCCACTTTTTTCATGGATCTTATGTATTTTCTGTGCACGTAATCACGTGCGGTTCAGTCTTTGTGCGTTGATGTATAGGAATATAAAAATCATGGAAATTACTTTTTTCACGAAAAACTTAACTGTTACACGGCTTTTATGGTTACTTATCCATCATAAGGTGACTGTCTGGAGGTCACATAGTCAGCCACCTGATGATGACTAAGTCAGCAAAAACACGTTGTGACAATAAAGATTTTATTTATATTTATTTATTTGCTGAACACCAAAAACAGCTCAAAGGCCTTATACATTTGCAGGTAAAACAGCGGTTTTTCGTGTAAAAGTGCTATTTTATTTTTATAACATGGAAGCCTTCCACTCAATTTCGCCTGAGACTCAATGTTTTCATGAAAATGCCGTTAAATGTAAACATAGGCTCGAAAATAGTGGCTTTTATAAAAGGCGAAGGCACAATGGTTTGAAACATTTTTATGCCAGTGTCAACCGCATTGACTCTCTATGTTCCGGCTTATTATCATTTATTCTTTTGTAAATGTTCGTTCGTTACCTTGATGAGCAATGAAAGGGGTTTAAAACCGAGGGTGGTGTCATTATGTGTGTGATTTTTATGTGCAATGGAAAAGCTATTGTTTCTCTTGCCGTTGTTATGGAAGCAACCGGGGAAGTTACGTGTATCTTCGAACTTAATTGCCGTTTTACAGAGAGCACCGCTGCTCGCAACATTTTTTGTCTTTAGTTTCAATCGAGAGTTGCGGGAGGTAAAAAATGGATCTCATTGTCTATGAGCCCCGTAGCCTGTAATTTATTCTTTGCAAAGCGACGTTTTACCTCGCCATTTTAGCGCCGAACAACTTGCTCTCATTCTATCGAACGAGAGTTGCCGGTTTCAGGATACAAATTGGGTAAGGAGTGTTTTTTCACCCCAAGTAATAACGACGCCTGTACGTGGCAATTGTTTTACTACTGTCGTGAAAACCATTTTCTTATTGCATTTTATGCCTTTTGAATAATTCATTTATGATTGAGTAAATTCTCATTCTTCGATAATTGTGACCTTGTATAGTATCTGTTTGGTGTTAATTACTTAAAGTATTCAAAATTGAGTTTTTTAAATTGCAATGAAGCAGAGAAAGCATTAACTAGTAATGGCACATGTCAACAACGTAAGTTTGAAATATTGATGAATGTTGATCAAATAAGTTTGAAGTGAATGTAACCTGCCAATCATTTCATTTTCGTGGATCTGGTGACAAATGTGAAAAAGAAAGTTGAAAATAAGTTCTAGGTTTCTGCACAGTATGGTAACACTGGGACAACTCACGCCAAACTAGGGAAAAATTGCTTCGCATAGTTTGCTGTTACTATTTCTGAAAAAGGTACGTACATTATTGTATTTATTGGTTGACAATATGTCATCTCAAGCTGTTTGCATTGAACTGAATCACCATTGATATATTATGTGTGTCGCTTTACTTATTCAGGTGGTAGCATTGATTCGTCACACATACATTGATATATTGATTTAAAACTTCGATTTCTCAGCTTTGAGGCCATGATTTTTTTTGATGCACCACCACTTACGAATGCAAGAAAATTAATAAATTATCTGACGCTCTTGTCTTCACGAATGAAAAATCATTTCGTAACATATGCTTTTCAAAAGGAAGGGTTATTAGGAAATGCAACCTCGTCGAACTCGTAGCGGCATTGATTCGCCACTCGAGTGAAAGTATGCGGACCGTTTTTTTGCATGAATTCCGTTCAGATTACGTACCTGGGAGGTATTTCGGCTGTTTCGTCTGTGCGAATTAAAAGAGTCGGGCGACGAAAAATAAACAAAAACAATCCATCACGCAGGTTGGTGACCTGCGGAGCTAATAAAATTCTGGACAATGGATGTCGTTCCCAGTCCAGTTGTGCGACATATTGCACACGACGCGCGGATAATTGTCATCGCGTCAGCGGTATTGCTCAAAACTCTGCGATGCACTTTCGTTACCCGCCCATCCCGTTTTTATTTTGAGTTTTCTCGTCTTGCAACTCGACCCCCACGGCGAGATCAGGAAGTTCGTTTTTCTTTTACTGCACCGGTCGTTTCCTTCTGGTTATGCAACGTTCTTCACCCTCATGCTCCTCGTGAAGTGGGCCGTCCCTTTTTCACCCAGCCCTGGATCGTGTGTCTCTAACCCAGTCCCGTCGACGTGAAACGCACTATGTATTTGTTTTCTTCTTTTCCTTCTTCTCTCGATTTTGGACTAACCAACTTATGGCCAATTGCACGAATATTTATCCATGAGATCAATAATTATGAAATTCATTTTTTTATGGGCCCCATCATTAATTAGTATTGCAGGAACTGTCCCTGTGATAACTTATCTCCGAGTAACCATTGCTTCTGATGTTTGGTATATTCTCATTCCGCTTAATAACATTTATTTACGTTTATATTATGCATATAAATTACCTATGCACATTATTTGTAGTCAGTCTGAGTTAATAAACTCGTCATTCGTCGCATAAAGTACTTTTTTATCAAGTTAATAAGTTTCCAAGTGGTACTTCGCGCATCCGCCATCTTGATTTTGGAACTCGTGAGTATTGAACTATATTCTATAAAGCCCAATAAGTTTTGAGACCATTTATGAAACCAATGAATGTTTCTGCATCGCATATTGAGCGAATTTCTTGACTTACAGATCTCATAACACTACTTATTACATATGTATCGTTTCCGCAACCGGCCATTATTCATTTTAGCTTCCTATTTTGCGTACTAAAATAATAACACTTGGTTTTGTCCGCTGAATAATTTATTTGTCAACGCGTTTCAACGTCAAAATGTTATTTTCAGGCACCTACGTTGTATACAATGTACCTGTTATTCTGTCGACTGATCCAAGTTTTATTATTTCAGTTTATTATACTGTTCTCATCTCGCCAGAAATCGTGTTATTTCTTATCTTCTGCTTCGTTTCTTGCCCTCTAACAATTGTTCTTGCTTTCCCTTTATTTTCTCCTCCTATCTTCCGTCCGGTAGTTATTTATTTGCTTCTTTTCCTTCTTCCGGAAACATTTGTGAAATTTTGGATCGATTTAATAAATGGTGTTTTCCCGTTAACCCCGTCTCTTTCATGTCTTTCTCATGTCGTGGACCCACTGGTTGCTCCTAAAACATGATTAAAAATTTGGTTTTGTGTGTCTACTGTCCATCCACATTATTTGGCCGGAAAACCTACCTCTCCCTTTCCCAATCGTATCTGAAAATGCTTCGGTTTCTTTATTATTGTAGAGGTTTTCATTATTCTTTGATCTAAACTCGCCTCTCTCTGTTTTCAGTGACCCCAGGAATTTTCTCCTACTCTTTCTTTCCTTCTTCTCTATCTCTTCTATTTCACCCGATTTCGTTGATAATTTAATTTCAGTGGGTGGCTTGGAGACCGAAAGTGTAATATTTGTTTATTTTAGTCAGTTTTTATTTTTCCTGTAGCACCGCCGCTGACTTCCGTTGTCTCTCGCAACTGGCGAAACCGCTCGACCCCTTTCGCGAGGGAACGACCGCGCCAGCCCGACCCAACCCAGCGTCCGCCAGCTGTTCGTTCGTCGAAAATCGGCCGCGGGCCCGTGGAATTGAAAGGCGGAACGGTTTTGGCGGCTCACCTCTGTTGAACAGGCTCTCGGCAGTTCAGAGAAATAAGAGAGAGGTTAGGAATGATTCAACTGGGTGGTGGAAAGAGATAGGGCCTGGCGGGCGTAGTTGAATGAACCAGTGGTCGCCTTGGACCTGGTCTTGCTCCCTGTGAACACGCTCGTCGAAGCTTCTGGTTTGGGCTGCAAGATACATAGACTGCGATATAAGTTTATGATTTACGATTTGTTAAATAGTTATAATCATTATAATCAGGACTTCCCCTGACCCTTTCATTTATCTAAGTATATATACTAATATATAAAAATGTAGTGGTTTGCTGTCTGTCCGTATGCTCGTTTCTCTACTCCTCGAAAACTACCCTACGATTGACGTGTAATTTTGCATAATTCTAGCGTATATACTAAGGAGTGCCATAGGCTATATAGAAAAGGGCTCGTGGCCACAAGGGCCCCAGGGCCCCCAAAACGGGATCCTTGATTTTACTTCCATAACAAAATCATTGGAATCAGTGCAGAAATTTCTTTTTTTTATTAAAAAAAATTGTTTGCAATCAAGATATAGGGTTGAAATTTTCACCTTCAGATGGCACAAAGAATGAAGTATGTATGTATCAAGTAAATCAAGTATGTATTTATTGCAATCGATTTTGTTATACGCTTCGTTTTTGCTTAAAAATTACGTTTTCAATTCCGAAATTACGAATTTTTCTCCGATTTCAACAATAGCATATTTTCTTGGCAACCCAAGCAATGGCTATGAACAGGAAATTTCGCCCCAATCTTTTGTGGCTTACATTAAATTAAATGATCAATATTAGCAGATATGAGTAGATTTCAGTGGGGGTATTTTGTACCCCAACCTCTCCATGTGCGCTTAACGGCTTTTACATAGTACTGCATTGAGCACGTCACATTGATTCTTATAATCAGGGCCCATCGGTAAGCGTAGTACATCGCTTACTGCGTAGAATTTTGCACACTGCTAGAGACCTACTTACACATATTAAACCTTAATACAGTTCAAGGGCTGAAGAGAGATAGTTGAGTTTCCACAGGACTCTAAAGTCCCCAAATCACTGCCTGCTATTTATCCTCGGAATGAATAAAGTAATGTGCCGTTTATTTTGAACATTTGCGCGTAGGTACATGATAGTCATTTCAAATAAAAATTCGAATATGCTTTCTCTTGGTACTGGAAAAACTTTTGCCCAAACTCACTTAAGGGAAAATATGCTCGAAGTTTGTGGCGATCATCCTCACACCCCCCTTGTGAGACTGGAGTACATTTTTAGTTTTACTGTTTAAAAAATAAACAAATTCACTTAAATTGTTTAATACTATGCATCATCGGGTATTTCTGCTAGTTTAGAAGAAGAAATTTGACCAGAATCATCGAGGGTGAAGGGTTTGAATTGAGCTTAGCTGAGGCCCGGGTTTATAACCTCTGGTTTAATATTTTCTCGGTTTGAAAAATGGAAGTTAATGCGTTCTAACGCTGATAACTCTCTCGTCCATTAACCTGCAACCTGATGTGATGTACAAAACTTGAGCTCTCAGTCGATGTCAAGTAGACGAAAAGGCTACCTTATCTCGTGGTTAACCCATAGTTTATAAAACCGGGCCATTATGAATATATCGAAGTGAATAAGGGGCTCCAACTGTTAAGCTGGTCCTTGACTACTGCCTTAGGTATAGTGCTATTAATTCAAAAGTGAAATGTTTTATTGCATCATCGAATACAAAGAGATTAAAACAATGCTCGCGAACGTGAAATTTCCCGTGAGCATTTATTCCGTGAAATGTTTGGGCAAAAAGATAGTAATTTCTTTAAACAGAGACGGCAATTCGTCTTTCACCTTGTAAAAGAGACGATGCATTTTGAAGAACAGATATATGCTGATGAGATAACGGCATTTATTGCTGCTGCAGCAGTGGCAGTTATGCTTATAGAAGTTGCTGGGATAATGGCGAGAAGTTGGAGGAAGAGATGTGAATTTTAATTGCGAGGATAAATGCTCCGATTTGTCGTAGATGCTATTTTACGCGCAGTTATTCATCCATTTGCGCTGTAATCTTTGCAATTATTTGCTTTATATGACCCATTTCCGCTGACGTACATCCATTCATGTATTGCACTGCGCCAGGAAATGCCTGGTGGAACGGAACTAGATCGAGGTGCTATCTTACGTGTAGCCATTAATGCTTTCTCGCAGTCAATCAAGCAGCCTCCTGCTTTACTCGTCGCATTTTGGCTGTGCATCTATCCGTGCCTTGGAATGCGTCAGGAAATGCCTCGTGTAAACTAGACATCGTGGGAATCAGAATAAAATCCCAATCGCCGCCCCGTATCGAACTGGTTGTGGTTGAAAATGGGGATGGCAAATTTTTGTCTCCTCGCAGAATTACCTCATTCAGTGCGTTCTTATTTTTTTTCGATTCTGGTCCACTTTCACCTTTCGATCGGCCGTTTCCTTTCCGAGTTAGAACAAATGACTCCGTTCGTACCCTCCGGGGCAGAGCCGGCGGCCCCGGTTAACTTTCTATCGCTTTCATTATTCCGCGGGAGACAGTGTTTGTCCTCGGGGAACGAGACTTCTTACGACCCAGCGAGTGATGTGTGTTTTATCGTTACGTTCCTACGTGTTGTTTCGATGATCATCGGGTCGTTGCATTTTCGAGAGTCTTGCGTTAAGTCATTACGGATGCTTTGTTCTTCGCTGACATAATGCATGACCTGCGTAAGAATTCGCGCTTCCATTCACCTAACCTATTCAGTTAGAGCGCATTATTGGTTCAATGTCTTCGTTGTTGCTCAAAAGATTGTCGATGAGAAAACTCGCTGAATGAGAGAAAGTAGTAAAAAATAGCTTTTTCCAATAGCACAACAGTTTATAAACACTGTGCGACCGGTTTCAGCCGTTAGGGTATCATCAAGTACAACGTTTAATTGCCATTGTACCTGATGATATCCGAGTGGGGGAAACAGAAACACCTAATGGTCGTACAGTGTTAGTAAACTGTTGCGGAAAATGGAAAATTTATTTTTTACTTATTTCTTTTAATATAAGAGAATTCCACCCTGTTACCGCGAATAACATTCATTTCATTGAGAAAACACGCGCTTGTTTTCCGATATCAAATTTCTCTCATTCTCTCTTCGAATTATGAACGTACCCTTGTTTTTTTTGGACTAGCCTGTTTATGAACAAATTTAGGATGTTTCTATTACCTTTGCTTGCAAAATAATCAATAAGAACCTCTTTGGCCCTCACATTTTTCGATGGTGGCTCGGAATTCCTCTGTGTTTCTGCATCCAATGTGTGAGGGCTCATTTTTTCACTTGTATTTGATACCAAAGCATAATTTTTGAAGTCATATAACTCCTCAATATGCTGGAACTTGCGCAATAAACCTAGCAGTGTAAATCCACCTTAACGTAGCTCGACCGAGATTTCCTTGTCGTGACAGAGACTGTATTAGAATTTTATTAAAAAAATTATCAAGTTGTTAGAAGTGTTAAGGTAGTGTAAATAAAGCAATATTTATGACGCAAAAAATTGTTTTATGTGACTTAACTCCTCAGTAATTAACTAAATACATCTACACGTTTGATGCTGTAACCTGATTTATTAGTTTCACCGCGTACGCAGAAAATGCCTTCACAAACGCAGGTTTAAAAAACACTTCTATAAGAAGTATTATGCTGACATTGAGTAGTAAATATATTTTTTTTAATAGTTGAGAAAAAATACAAACTACACACACTGCTACATTTCTCAAGCGATCAGTGCGTCGGAAATTCCTAATTTTTTTCAGTGTTTGAAAAGGGCATCTATTTTTTGACTAAGTAGTGCGGTAAGTGCGGTAAAATATTTTAATATAATAATGAGATATTTTTATCTATAATGCGGCGAAATTAATTTAATTTTGCTTGAAATCTCGCACCGACTACCTTAATATGCACCGGCGATGGTAGATGTATGTTTACCTTCGGTGGAGTTGCTTGCGTCGTATGAGTGAAATTTTAAGGAAAGTCTTTCGAAATGCAGCTAATTTGATCGCACACCTGCGAAGTATTGCATTTGCTAATTACGCGAAGCGATGCGTTGCATCGGGTATTCGTGGCTCGTCCTTTCTTTGGGCTCATGCCTTCGCTCAATTGACGTGCTTATCTGAATTCATTGAAGTTCATGTGCTTCATGTGCTCGTGATGCTATGCGTGCGATGTCGAGTGCGTCATTTAACGTCTAGCTTAGTCTTTCCCCCGCGTTTTGGCCGACCGCCCATTCCATGGTCAAAGCGCGACACGTATTATGTGTGTCTGCTTGCTAACCATCGGCTTACCTTCAGCAAGTGGCATCATCGCGAGCAGCATTGACACCATTAGTAATCCGTTACGCGCACTTGTTGGATGTAAATGCCTTCATTGTTTGTGACTGTAATTTATTTCAACTCCTGTCCGAGCTACTTCGAGTTATCGCTACTCTCCCCAGCTTGTATGATAAATATTGTGATTCCAGTTGCTGGTTTGCGTTCCAGTGACCTGATTTTTGAAATTTTGTCGTACTCTTATCTGTCATTCTTTAGCATAAATTGTTCGAATTTAGTAGCAAATATAGCCCAGTGAAAGCACGTAAATTGAAGTTTATGCATCTAATTTCGATTGAAAATCTTATATGAAAATGATGTTATTTAATTCCATCTGGTGTGAATTGAGTTAATTTTTTATGCATATCTTTAAGATATTACTTAGTTCTTTGGGGTGTGCGACAAAGAATTGTTATTAATTAATATCTACGGATATGTATTATTCACAATTTTTTAATTATTCTTAGTGAAAAATTTGCAGCGTTTTAATAATCGAGTTCAACCTTCTCCTTCACTCTCTTAAAGTTTTTAGTCATAATTCTCATTTCAATTCTTTCGCTACGGAAAGGCATGGAGATTTTCGATCCCACGTCACCGTTCAACGATATGTCAACCGGGCACACGGTTCGTGACTCCAGCCTCTCTGTCGAGAGTCCCCTCCCTTCTTCCTGCTGCTCCACATCTCCAAATATTACACTCCTCCCTCCCTCACGCGATACGGTTCCCGCGCTCATATAGTCACCGCTTGTGACATAACCGGATCGCCCCGTCTTCGTGCCTCCCTTTTTCTCTCCCTCTCCATGTCTTTCTTCTCGTCAGAAATTCGGACCGAAATTTATGTACGGTGCTTCGAACGTTGATGTCGACGTCCCCCCCGTGGGAGGTCGTTATCCCCCGGCCACCCCGCCCTTCTCCCGCCGGCAAACGTGACCGGAACGGTGGGCACTAGACAGAACGCACGCTCATACGTACACATTCTTGCCCCTTGGCCACGTGCCTTTCCCTTTCACCCCCTGCCGGACGATTTTGGCTCTCCGAGACGTTTCCCTTCTCGTGAAAAGTGGAGAAAAAAAGGAGTTCCCCTTTCACGGGCTCAGCGATGCCTTGAAGGTGGCAGGCTCCAAAGACGTTTCTTCCCGACGGGTTTTTACCGCCTCCTTCCCGGCCACCGTTGCCGCGTCTTGACGACTCTGTCCATCCGGGTTTGCCTTTAGTGACTTCGGGAATTGGTGGAGAACGAGAATTGGGGCATCCATCTCCTGAGGGGATGAGCGATATTGTGCCGTAGTTTTAGCGCCGATCCGTCGAAGAAAAGTAGATTTGTTTCTAGAAGCTATGGAAAATACTGGAAATTTTCATGTTTGACGATAAGCTAACATAAGTATCACTACATTCTGGTATGTGTTGGGCACAATTCTATGAACCTGTCACGGTATCCAGGTTTGTAACACCCCGGGCTGCCACTCGTGGGCTAGTCGTGATGATGCTGCAGTGCAGTGAAACATGTTGACTCAATAAACAAATTTCTCCAGTGGAATTGTGCAAAGTATTTAATCTTTTTCCTAGTCGTGGGTTTGCATCTCGCTTCGGAAATGGATGTTGTGTTTTTTTCCTCCGATTAATGTCTTTGTTTATACCTTGGCGGTGTAATGTTGGCAGTTGTAACTGTTGCAACACAAATGTTCCACTGTCAACAGTTTTACATTTATTCTTATCAGCTAACTCGATTCATTCAATTAAAAATGTCTGTGATATCCATTTTACCCTCGTTTCCTTCTTCCTCCATGCTTACCCAACATTTTCAAAGTTATTACGGTCTTGAATACCTATTTACTCTAATAACACTGCCCACGTGTTTAGTCTCCATCGAATTTCCATTTCTTCTTTTCCTTACCTTTTTGATGAAAATGCAGTTTCATAGGTATAGGCCAAATGCTTAATTTCATATTCGAGGACGGGGATCATGTAACATTAGAATCTACAAGATTGTACTTATTCTACTTTCAGGATCAGGGTACAGTTTTTATATCTGAGATTTCTCTCATCGCTCTTGTTTCCATAAAATCTCACAACTTGTAATTCAGCTGGAAGTTTCCGACGGCGCAGTGTGGCATTTGGTTCATTTTTATGTCAAAACCTAAAACCTGTTGTTAGAAATGAGATAGGGAGATGAGCCAAAAAGATTACGAAGATGATGCAATGCAAAATCTCGGAAAAATAAAGTGACTTAGTAATATTGGACTTTTGACCTTGAAAATGAAGGTCACATCATCGAATTTTGGAAAAAAGTAGGTTGTATAAGTTTTTGAATAGCAGGTATGGGGATATATTTTTCATTGCGGCAATGAAAACTGTGGTAAATTACACGTTGGACTACATACCTACATAACTTATAGGCTATATTTACCTATATATTTAAATTTATTTTTTTACTGTAAACTTTCCTTAATTACTCATAACATTCGAATTGTTGTTTTGCCCTGCTACTTATTCACGAAAAAAGAGTATTGGACTTTCACATAGCCTTTTGAGGTAAATATTACCTATAAGTTATACATATGGTCAAACGTGGAATTTGCCGTAGTTTTTATTGCCGCAATGAAAAATATGTATCCCTACGCATGCCATAAAACCTTTTTTTTCAAAATTCGATGATTTGACCTTCATTTTCAAGGTCCAAATTTCAATGTTAGTTAATCACATTATTTTTTCGAGATTTTGCACTACATAATCTTCATATTGCTTCTTGACTCATCTCCCTATCTCATTTCTAACAACAGTTATTAAGTTTTGACACAAAAAAAGATCCAAATTCGGCGTGACTCGTATTTTAACCTGGGCTCTGAGCCAACGTGTAGTTCGGTGGTCGACCAAACCGCCCTCATTATTTGATGCGTGATATCATGCGATGCTGCGGTGTGAAATTCTATGTCGATTCCCACGACGCTGTCAATCCATCACCATTTTTAGGCTGTAATTTAAATAGCAATTTGTCTCTAAAAACTCGAGTGTCACACTGCACTACTCTCTCTCCCCGCATGCATTTCCTGCTAGCCGAGGAGCTACGTAAGTTTCCCTTGAAGTGAAGGAAGGATTTCAGCGTTCAGCCCACCCAATGCGAATACATTTATGCGCGTGGTCTGTTCGTCCTGCTTACCTCATAGGTGGGCTCGGCTGCTGCGAAAACGCCCTCGCTAAACCCCTATTGCCTTTTTCGCTTCAGGAAGTGAGTCGTGGAAAGTTTGTCTAACTTGGGTCCGATGTGGTAGTTTCTTGTTTAGGGCGCTCTTTGGAAAGTTCCGTGGACGTTATCTCATTGACACAGTGAGGAGTAGTTGTGCGGGAGCCTCACTCTGTATTCGAAGGAGATATTGGGATTAGGAAAATTTCACTCATTAACGGAGAAAGATCTGATGCTTTACCGGCGTATGCTGCTTGTGTATGGATGCGAAGACTTCTAGCTCTGCTTAAATGAATGTTTGTCTTGATAATGAAGCTTGTATGTTGAAATCGCGGTCGACGATTCCTTATGTAACGTGTGGAAAAACTAAGTGTTTTCATTGCTTTTAACTGGGAGTGAAGTCTGTTCGGATTCTCCACCGGGTCAAACTCTGCATTGATGTCCGTGCTTCGATGGCCGAGTCATCCATAATCTTCTGGTCTGAATGTTGATTCATCCATCGAAACGTCGGCAGCGGTGCAGAGTTCGACTCGGTGGAGAATTCGAACTGATTTCACTTCATACATTACCCCTTTCAATCACTGAGCATAAAAATCTCTCTCTTATTTCCTCCTTCCTATCTATCTAAGTTCAGCCTTAGGCCAGTTTCCCTAGGATTTTTTTTCTAAATAGTATAATGCTCTCTCGAAAAACACTGCCCGTATACATAGACGCGGGGCTAAAATCTTAAGATTTCATGCATTTCAGTATTCCCTCATTATTATTCAGTGTAAAATTTAGTTCACTGTCATTGGTATTTTACATTTATGGTTACCCTAGTTTATTTTGCTACGTACTTAAGGTTCAATGGGCTTAAAGGTCGCAGGTTCCAAGTTTTCTCCGGTCATATGTACCCTTTGGTTATACTGTTTTTACACGGTAATATGTGATGATGTGATACCTCATGATGTGATATCCAGGAAGGCATGCATAACACAATAGCTGTTGGTGTAGACCCTTGGTTAACCTTAATATGCAAATCATTTGAGGAACAAGTGATCAGATTGATTATAAGTAATACATGTATTGTCGCGTACATATATGCTTCGCAAAATCCGCTATTGAGGAAAGCTGGTGAATAGAGATAGGAAGGAGGCTCTAGGGATGTAGATGAGGATGGAAGTTATAAGGTGGTACTATGAAAATTCGAATGTGCGTATGTACATTTATGAAGGAGATAACTGAGCATGTAAGGATGTGTCATCAAGATGCAGAATGGTGTGATATTAAGGAGAGAGTAGGAAGATCAAGGTTGAGAAGAGGCACTGTCTCCGGCGTTACTCTGTGGAGCTCCTTCATTTTAATAATAAAAAAACACTTGGTTGTTATTCCACACTTTATTTTAGGTGAAGATGGCATGATATGCTGAAACCCGGGTCGTTTCCTTAAAATAAAGTGTGGAATAACAACCAAGTGCTTTTTTATTATTAAAATGTTAAGAGGCATTTAAGGCCCCGTGAAAGGATGGAACAGATGTTGAGTGATTGAAGAAAGCAATCTTAAAGAAATTGAAAAGCATATGAATTATGTTTTTTTGGAATGGCTCAAAATGTAGAAGAAACCTTTCTAGACAAGCTGTCAGATTTATTTTGGCAATCTTGATGGGCGAGGTATTCGTCAACGCTTATATTGATGAGCGCTGTATGAAGCGAAGCCGTATCAAGTTGAAATAATAGCAAGTAAAGTTGACGCTCTGAAAATTGAAAGGTTGAATAACTCAGTTTTAAAAATTACTCTTGCGTATTACACTGCCACGTCAACGAGTAACGGTTTACGTTTAAATATCACTGCAATACGTGTTAAACATAGGAATGAACCTGCGAAATCTCCTAATGAAAATATAACTGCCGTATCGTCAAAAGTGAGAGGCAAATTCACAACTGACGGGTGATAATAATAAAAGGTTTCTTATGACCAACGATTTCTTTTTGCCCTCATTTCAGTTCTTGAGTAATTTCGGAAATCTCGTGAAAATATTAATATTTTATCTTCCTTCATTAAACTGTCAGTTTATTGCCTCCAGAGCTTCTCAAGAAACTTCGATTCATTGAGCCCAGTGCTGCTTAAAATACTCTGGAGCATTTCTCTTAAGTAAGTGCTATCTGATGGCCTCCTGAAATCTGAAAATCTATCTCCGCGTCGTTTCCTTGTATCTATTAAACTCTAAAGGAAATTTGACGTCTCAGGAGAGGAATGAAATGCTTAATTTAGTTATAAACGAAACACGTACGGAGCCTGTTGTCAATCTGCTACGCCGGATATGTGCGAATTTCCAATATTTTTTTCGATGCGGACGTAACATTTCAGTAGCTTGTATTTGAGGTGTTTCTCCGCGGGGAAGCCTCCAGGGGGGAAGCGAATGGAGTCAGGGAAATATAAGCGAAGAATGTGATGGATTTTATTCCCTTTCATGAGGGGAAAGGCGGACGAAACAGTTTTTGCCACTCAGTTCTCATATTCGCTCCGAGGAAAGGGATTGAGGCTAGTGGACTCAGCGTGTTGCCACCACGGCGTCGGAACTAATGCGATGGAAGCAGTAAAACTTTCGTTCCCACTCGATTTCATGCGGCCGAGAATTCCTCGGGCCCGCTGGACATGCAGTGCCTCTCCCTTTCTATTAGGATTTGCGGATATCGCGAGCAAGAAGCCGTTTGGTGGATTGGTGCTAATTTTTTTCTCCTTTCAAGGAATGATCTGGTGGAAAGGCTGGGTTTTCGTCGATGCCAGTCTCTGTAAGAGTCCTTTAAAGTGATTCTGCAATACACTTAGATCATCGATGATTGGCGTTGAAGAAATGCTTCGAAATTGGATTCGAAATCTGGGTTGCTATCTGGAGCGAAGTGCCTATTAATGCGTTCTCAGTCCGACGTAATTATCTAAGCCGTCTCTTAAATTACATCCCGTGTTCACTTTCAGTCTCATGTAAGGATAAGTAGTGTGCACGGAACTTAACTCGGAATTACTGTCAGTTGCCCAGCTTTTAGGTTTAACATCAGATTCGTGTCTATCAAAACAAATGGATAGTGTGCGCCAAACCAGAAATGATGGAGAATATTGAACCTGGAAATGTTAACATTCTTAATGCAAGAATGTGATCATTACTAATGACAGGAATGTGCATGGTTAGTACACGTTAGTCTGAGGATAATTCTGATTTCAGTTTTTTTTAATATTCACTGATGGCTTGATATGCGTGAATGTCATAGTGGAGCTCTTGTTTGGGGTTTAGTTTCTAATTATTCTCATTAAATAAACTTTCAGAGGTCCTATGCTTTACACTCATGCTGAGGAAGATGGAATATTCGTCTCTCCACAGATGTTGTACAAGTAATTCGTGGCCGAGACCTAAGTATCTCTCCTAATCTATATTCTCCTCATCGTGGCCGAGACCTAAGTATAATATGACATCGGAAGGGAAGCCGTTTGGCCCCCATAGCGACAGTGGCGGCGCTCCGTTTGCTGGGGAACTTTATTACTCGGTAGAGCATGCGTTTATGTATTGCACTCATGTTCTTGCGCCTTCTTTAAAATACACTTTTGCCAAAGAACGGAAATTTGAACCTGGAAAAATGAAAATTTATCCTAAAAAATCTCGAAAAGTCCTGGAATTTCATAATTTCTGGTCTGTAGCGACCCTGCTATTGCTATTTTGATTGATTTCGCCATCTTATTTTCAACTTCTTGAGTAGTGATAATCGTGTCTTTGATTTTTTGGTGTCTTACTTAGATTTGATGTTCAGCGTACGACACCAATGAATGGAAACTATAAATTTACTTTGGAAAATATTTGGTTTTGTTTTAAATTATGAACTTTTTTTACAAGTTCAGTGGACAAGTGGACTCACTGTACGTGTGCCTGGTGTACCCGGCATTACACAGGGTATTATTTAATGTAAATTAAAATAATACCTTGAGTTTCCAGGATGGATTTTATTTCTTATAGCAACATGATATTGATTCCTTTTGTATTTTATTGCGCGCATTTTCATGTGGTAGAGGGGTGACGTTGGGTTAGTGGGGAAGGGGAAGAAAGAGAATATGCCTTTTAGACGGGATGAAAAGAGGTAGGACTTACTTTGAGATGAGTAAAGTAATCCTGTAAGAGGGTAGGGGCCCGCGCTTGTAGGTGTGTAGAGGATTCTAGCCCTCTTCCATTTAAACCTACCTTAACCGGTAGGTAACGGTAATTATGATTATGTTTTTAGTCCTCTCATTTCACCGATTGCTCATCGGGATTCAATCGACAGTCTCAATGCTTCCCGAGGCAGTTATGAAGCGTTAATGAAACTAAACGAGTGGGTGTAACGTGAGCGATGTTTCAATGATAAGTTTAAATATCTAATACGTGGACGTTGGCATTGAGTCTCACGGTGGTCGTTGTCTGCGATATGACTACCCCGGGATGCCCCAGTTTTGAAGGCCGGAAATACATTAGATGGACGCTGAAGGTAACATTTGCACCTCAACATTCTCATATATCGCTCTTTCCTTTGTGCTTAAGCCTTAGACGCTTCTAACTTTTGTGATCAGGAAACGAAATGCAGATTATTGATCGGTCAAGCTGTGTATGAATCACAATTCAGGAGCATTTATGCTCATTATGTGTTCCATTTACTCTACGGCAATAGATGATAATGGTCGGCTATTGGTCTGCGTGGAAATTTACAGAACATTTTCGAGGACATCCACAGCATTTCCTCTTGCATCCGACTCCTTTTGTCCTTCAGCTGTCTTGCACGGCGCTTTATTACTTGAATCTCATCTCGAGACATCTTAAATGGCTATTCTAGTCTTTCCTCTGCCCCTCATACACAACGTCCCCCCATTCATCTCCGTCTTCATCATCCCAACGCCACTCAATGCAACCTCCGTCCACCACTCCACCAATTTAATCTCTTTCCCTACTTTTTGATTAACATTAAAATGCTTTTCTTTGAAGCTTTTAGGCCACTCACAAGTGCCATTTCATCCCAGCTTGTTAAAACTCGAAACAGGAATACGAATCTTCCCCAAAAACTCGTTTCCCTCTTCTTGACGGTGATGCTAGAGTCTAATTTATTGACTATGCTGTTCGGAGTGCTTTCGGAATAATCAAGTCTCCGACCATCTGGGCGCATTTCGATTCCAACGAGTGCACCAAGAGGCGGCGTCGCAGGAGAAATAGCTCCGAGGCTGAGTGCCCCCAAGCCTGCTGTCCATGGCGCAAACTCTGATACCTGAACTTCAAAATGTTGTATCTAAATTATGAATGACTGAATTGAAATGAAAGGTTGTGAAAATATTTAACAATTTTTTCTGCCTTTAATTTTTGCCTTTAAAATTATTTTCAATTTATTGTTGTTCTAATAACATGTCGCAACATGTTGCTTAGTGCCATACGTAACTTTTCTATAGCTACATGTAACAGGCAAACGAGGCGTACATGTTGTTAATCAGCATAAAAAGTGGATATTTTTTTACATTCAATATATGCGGTATATATGCTTCCAGTTTTGATTTGTTCTTGAACATTTCGTACTTTTATTTTCACTTCCCATCACCGGGTCCGCTCTAACCTGCCCCTCACGTTGCACTCTGTTTGCCATTCATTTAATCCCTTTTAATTTCTTCATGCCTTCAATGGTGGTGAAATACCTATTCTCATCCTCTCTTGCCCAATTGCTAAACTTCCCTTGATCACAGAATTTATTCATTACCTCTTAATGCATCCTCCGTCCACCGTTTTGTCTCCTTCGAATGTCATTAAAAGAGTAGAATCAGTGAATTAAAAATTCCTCGAATTCCGTAATCTAGCTTGGTAGCATACATATTCGTTTATCGTTTTATATAAGATTTGCTATCATCACTATAAATTAACTCACAGATAATGTTCTGTAATAGCTTGCGTTTGATGGAAGATGGAGAAGGCTCGATGAACGGAAAGGGAGACAAAAGAAGGAACTCTTAGGAGAGACAGGGAGGGATTGAGGCTACTGGGGGAGATCAGGAGGTGCCAGAGGAGGTGGATGGGACAAGTGATCAGATGCGAGGTGTAGTTGAAGACCGTTGTTGGAGATAGAATAATGCGGAAAAGGGGGAAGAAAAGAATTGGCACGTTATACAAGACGAAGGAAGTTAGGAAATATACTGTTGCGAGATGGAGAGCGAACTAGGGTGAGGAAGGCGTTTGAAGATGAATCACATAGTAAGAGTAAACACTATCAACGATTCATTGAGTGGTATGTTTTAGTGCACTTGAAACCATTTCTCGGCACTTAGTTTCATTAGAAAACCCTTATCTCTTCTACATTGCGTTCCATATTTTATTGACTGCATGGACCTTATGGATGTGCATGCGTGGATTGGACCTTATGGAGGAGTTGCCAAACTAATGCTTTCCGTCCTCATCTTCCGGTTACGAAGGCAACAATTTCCAACACTGCGCGAAATTTAATGTAGTTACTTAACAGTATAATTTGTGTTTATTGTGAGCATCCTAGACTTCCATTAATGTGAAATGAAGGTTTCTAATTACAGCGAGATAATGATGTAAATTTTTGTGAACCTATGCTAGATTAAGGGCCGGTTTTATAATGTCTGGTTAACGCTAACCAGAAGATGATACACCATTTAACTTTACCTGCAGGTGGCTGAAAGTACTGGTTACCTATAAGTCTGGTCTTATACAGAAGCTAAACAGAACTTTCAACCACCTAGGTAAAGTTAAAGGCTGTATTATCTTCTGGTTAGCGTTAACAAGACATTAAAAAAACCGGCCCTTAGTAATGCAACATCTTCTTAAAACTGAGTAAATTTCTTCAATGAAAGTGATGTGAGAAAAAACGAGGTGCATAAGTGTGTTCGTAAAGGGACTGTGAGCTCAGTTGCCGCTTATACCGCTGCTCAGCTCCGCTTATTACCTGCCCACTTCCTTTCATTTCATTCAAAATCCTAACGGTTGCAGGCGTTGTGAAAGGGGTTGGCGAGCGTGGAGGGTTTTGCGGGGTGAGAACGCAAATGCTTGGGCAGATGAGGCGGCGGAATCCGCGCATGCGCGCCAACCCATCTTCATCTTGTGAATGAAGAGCTGGAAGGTGGGGTAGGGGTGGCGTGGGGGGGGGGGGGGTAGGAAATAGGAGCATCTCGAGAACGACTGGAATTGGAGCGGTCCCGTCTGCCCATCTCCAAGGGCTGCTGATGGTCTCGCCTCTGTTCTTGACCTGCGATATCCCGAAGGCGAAGGAGGTGCGCGAGGATCCGACCGCTTGCTGTCGTCATTCGCCCAAGGCGTTTGTTTTAATCGTCCCGCAGAGAGAGTTCAACTACAGCCAGTCGAGACTCGACGAGCTTTATGGTGTGACGACTGCTCGCGTTTTGATCGTGTGGTTCTTGCGCAAAATCAAAACTGTTAGCATAAGGTTGTTCGAGCGAGAAATCACTTCTCATAAAGTTAGAAGTATTTGACCTCCTTTTTTGACCTTTTATAGAAATAGATCTCATCTTTCCAATGAGAACAAAATATCAGCCTCTTACCGTTATAATTTTTTAAATATTTGCCAAAAACAGCTCTTTTCCGTGAAAAATGGTACGGCTATGTACTCCAGAGGTCCTTTATTTAAAAAATGAGGAATTTCTTCCTCGTAGATTTCGTTAGAAATTTACCAATGTGTTTTTTTCACTTTCTTTTTCACTTACAGAATCGCAAAAAAAAACTCAGTTGCAAAGGCGATTTCCGCGAGCGGCGTGAAAAAAATAAGTCAAGTTAATACCTTATACATGTATAATTAGATAATTACTGTGAAAATCAATATTTTAAAACAAAGTTTTGGTTCATTAATGTTAAAATATTTACTTCATGTTTCCTGTAGTTGCGAAAAATAGAATTGGAATGTGGTTTCTATTATGACAACGGAAACATCTGGCTCGAATTTCCTTACGTTGAATTCTTGGGAAGAGAAGAGGAGAATAGGCTGCAGGCGTTCGAGATTTGAGTTTGGAGGATGGAGAAGGTGCGATGGACAGAAAGGAACACAAAAAAAGGAAGTGCTCGGTATGGTTGGTGAGGAAAGTAAACTTCTGGATGAGATTTGGAGGAGGCAAAGTAGGTGGTTGGAGAAGGTGATGAGGGGCGAAGGGTTGACTTAGGCCGTGATATAAGGGAAGAATTTGGGTAAGTAGAGAAGGGAAAGACAGACGGTGGGTTTGTCGGTAGATTACCTTAATAAATAATTAATAAATTGCCTAAAGGTGGTTGGAACGATTTTTGTCTATGTGCATGGAACTTTGCTAACTACGTGTTCTCTTTAGTGATTTTTATAGATATAAGTGAAAAAAATTGCATCATACCGATTTGGTTTTTGGAAATTCAATGCTATTTTAACACTTAGCCTTATGGCACATAAGATATTCTTTATAATTCGATTAAATATGTACAGATTTTCCTCTGCACGTAAAATAATACATTT
Organism: Pyrrhosoma nymphula; assembly: GCA_963573305.1. Taxonomy (NCBI): domain Eukaryota; kingdom Metazoa; phylum Arthropoda; class Insecta; order Odonata; family Coenagrionidae; genus Pyrrhosoma; species Pyrrhosoma nymphula. The sequence goes on from OY754329.1 coordinate 102,638,886, forward strand.
TAATTATTATAATTGTTGCTAAAAAAATATCAAGGTGTCACGCCGAGTCCAATACTCGAAAACAACATATTTTATATATTTTCGTCTGAATTTCAAATACATCGCCGAAAACTCTAGTCTTGGCATGCTTTATATCTAAGGAAAAACCATTTAAACACATAAAATTCTTGTGTCATTTCCCTTGCTCTCTGCCGGTGAGTTCCAGCGCATAAATAGATGCACTTAAATTAAATGTGATCCAAGTTTTTTTTGTCGACTTGTTTAAAAAATATATAAAAATGTGCACTCAATGACCTGCTGTAACCACTCCAGCCACCTTAAGACTAGATTATGGTAAGGGAAATATGTGGGGAAAGGTAAGGCTGTCTCTCTATCTCAAGTTCGTGCAGTGGCTCAAGTACGCGACCCCCAATGTTCTTCGCAAGTGCATTTCCTCCTCCTCATCATCATCGTCCGCTCCCACACCACTCACTCGGCCCTTTCGCCACCGGTCGACTTCTTCCCCGCCTCACCGATCACGAGATCCCCGCGGAAGGGGATTCAGCGCGCCCCAGACAACGGCCCCATCGAAAGGGAAAGTGTGACGACGGCCGGGCGGGGCGGGGAGGTAGGGATGGAGGTATCGTTCCCCTCCCCCCCGCGGGAGGGAAGGAGAAGGGCGGAGGAGGGGCGGAGGTTGAAAGGCTTGAGGACTCGCCTCCGCACCACCTCCGCCCATACATTGCACGCACACCGTAACACGTTCATACAAAGCGGTCTCGGAGATTGTCGATAGACTTCTCCCACCTCGGTCATAGTGGCTGCGGGGAGTGGGCACTCGAATGCCCGTGCTCTCATTTCGCAACGGGCCCGTGTTTTATTGCCTCCCGCACTGGTTTTTTTCTCTTTCTTCATTTCTCTTTCTATCTCTCTCTCTCTCTTTTTCCATCCGAGTGGCCGTTTGCTCGAGTTAATTCCTTAATGGCTCCCTCTAATCAGTACGTACGTTCGACCGTTTTCGATCTGACCGGTAGTGCTAGGTCGAACGGTTCACTCTCTTTCTCTCACGGTTTTCGCTTGCTCTCCATTCCTATGGAGGTGATATCACCGCCTAGATAAGCTATAATCTATTCTCCTATTAGTGGTGGTAGTAGTTGTGGATCTCGGTAATAGGCATAGCTAATTTTCTCCATTTACGAGGGTGAGTTGATCCCAGGTGGGAAAGGAGATGTTTTCAATTTGAGGGGACGAAGATAACTGCTTGGGTTGAGTGAAGAAATATTAAATTGAAAGGAGTGATGAAGGGGGGTATGCAGGACGAAATATGGAGTCGAAGAATTCACAGGTTTCTTCTATAGGGGAAAAGCGGTCCAAGGTTTCGTCTAGGCTCAGCTTTACGCTTCACTAGCGTTCACAGGGAGAGTAATGACGAAATTTGTATGGATATTTACAGGGGTATGTATCTCCATTGCTCTAATATAAATGATTGCATTTACTACACATAGATATGCCATTTAAATAGCATGTTTTATCCTAACACATCATCTGAATCTCCTTTACCTGTACATGATGTGGTTTCCCAGAAAGATCCAGGGCTCTGAAAATTTTAACTTGCTTGGGATTTACTGGATGTGACTTGAAGGCTGCCTAGCCGTACTTTGTCTTTCGTTCCCCTTTCGTTCATTTCATCAGCGAGATTTATCATTCCACGGACAGTATAGAGAGAGAGAGAGACGGAGAGAATGAGGAACTTGTGCCGGAGAGGCAGACTAGGAGAGTCATGTATGGAGAAGTCAAATTTGGGACCGTCCAAAAACCTACTACTCATAGTAAGCCTGTAGAATATCTAACGATGATTATATCATCCCGCAAAATTTGTGAACAACCCTGGGTTGCCTATCCTCCACGGAAACCAATAAAGCTCACTACTCAGTCAGTAAAACATACAACGATGATGATATCATCCCGCAGAATTTTGCTTACCTCAGACCCAGCGCAACCCAAGTTAGTAACAGAAGGACCTAGGGTTGGCTGGCCTCCCCCGTAATTGATCCAGGGACCCCGGCGCGGGAGTTGAGCCAACCTCGGCCTGCCCGGTCAAACCGATCCACTCGTATCTCACGTGCCCATGCGCTCTCCGTTCGTTTCATTCCGGTCGGTGACATTATTTACGGAGTGACTCGCGTGAGTGCGTACACCTCGCTCGCGGGGCCGGTCAATCTAGTTCCCGATTTACCGCCTTCTCCCGGGCAAGGTGTAGTGAGGGGGAGGGTCAAGCTTGCATCCATCACTCACAGGTCTTGCGGAGACGGGAAACGAGCTCGCCCGGGCGATAATTGCGGCCTGGTGAACGGAGCCATGATGCAATGCCACGCCACGGATATTGACTCTGCGCCCTGGATTTCCTGTCACCCGTGATCCCGAAAATGCTTACCGAGGGGGACGTGCGAAAGGAATGTCAACTGACCAGCTCGACGTGTGTCGAGAAGTGTCGCACTGGCTTGCATGAGGTCGTCGCATGTGCATTACTCGCCGTTGAAAGTTTTTACACTCCGACTGAGTGGCTCCTGGTTCCCTACCCTTATCTTTGACGTTGGGGGGTGCTAGAAATGTGAAAGGGTTATGCAGGCGAGATGGAGAAATGCGAGAGTTAGCTATGTCAAACGTTGGACAGGGTAATCCCACACACGCCTGGTGGGACGTAAGCGACGAAATGGGGAGGGAACGAGGAAAAGTAATAGAAAGAGGAGAGGAATCAGGTGTATTGCTTTTAAGATTCTTAGTTCATCTCTTTTTTATCAAAGTCACTGATGGTGTGTGCAAAGAATGAATTTGTGTGCGTGGAACTTTCTGCGATTGTGGGATTCGAACTGGGCAACTTTGCAATGGTGACCAAGCCCGCTATCTGCTGGGCTGTTACAGGTCTAAATAGCCGTAATTAATTTTGCCGTATGTTAAAAGTTGTATGATGGTAGGTTAAATGGTTTCGTTCAAGTCATGAAGCCAGTGGGAATTGTTGTCTCACATAACTTTGCTGAAATTACCGCCGCTATTAACTCCGCCAGTCCACCATATCACTTCCACGTGTTAAAAAACATTTCAAATTTAGTCTTACTTGCGCACATTCCGATCTCACTACGCAATTTCAAGCCTACGTATCTGACAATACTTTCCATTTCTGCATTAAATCATCGAATTCGAACGGGGAAGGGTCGGAATGCACTACTTTTCAAGTCGTTGAATCGACATCACGATTGAACCCGTCGTCGTAAGTCGTAGCTATTTTGGATTTCCGAGAGCCAGCCCGAAAGCGGTCGCACGTTAAGGATCGCTCCATTGACTCCCAGGAATCTGCCATTTGGCCCTATTGCCGCCACGTTCCGGAACGAATAAGAATAGCACTAGAGGTCATAAATAAGTCGTAGGAACGATTGAGGTGTGGTTATTTATTCCCGCCAAATGATTGGGTTGTCTCCATCGTACCGCTTCCCTGGAGACGTTTTTACCATTTGTCTGTCCGTCGCGGAGAATTTGTACCCGGCGCCTCTCCCGTGATTCGTCCGAATTTCGCCTGGCGCTCCTCGCATCGCTCCCCCCTCACCTCGAATTACCCCGTCTGGTGCTTGGCGGGACCAAATCTGCGTAAATAGACTAGTATGACGTTTTAGGAATTCCATCGACGAGAGCATTTTTGCTATAGTTTCTCATATTCTCATATTTCGCTTAACCTGTTGCTGTAGTTTGTGGAGGCAGGTTGCTGTGCGGTTGCGAAATATTTAAGTGTAAACACGAGTCGTAATGCTTGCGATGTTTGATAGAACATAGATTGCTGTCGAAGGGAAAGTTGTTTGATTTAGGAAACTTAAATTGTCTGTTGAGCATAATATTAAATAAAAAATTTATAACGACGTTCGAATAAAATATTCACTCATATGTTAACTTGAGGTATTAGATGCAATGTACATTTTTGTCGGAGTTTTTGTTGACTGTTTGACTAATTAAACGTTATATTCAGTAGTTTCGATGTTTTTTATTTAATATGCATGCGTACTGTTAAATCGAATTCAAGTGTCCATCACCAACGCCGTTCGTAAATTGTTTCAAGAGCTGCGAAAAACACTATAATTTGGAGTCCTGTGAGCAAGGGGACACGTATGAATGTACGAAAAAATAGGCGAAAGAATTTTTACAATGCTGAGCATAATGAATGAAGGCAATTGTAGTCAGTCAGTTTCCAAGAGATTGAACTGATAATTGGGGTTTTTAACTGTGCCTAAAATAAGTATGACGTAGGTACACTGTACTCCGTGTTTTCCAAGTTTAAGCGTCAGGTTACATCCCTATATATTTTTACAACTCACAGTGGGTTGTAAAGAATTGAATATAGCCTGATAAAAAGTACGTATGCTGAATGATAATGAAAATGAAACAAAAGTGATGTGCGTTAAGTCAACCGCAGTTGTCTCTGACAAGTCATCCTTGTTACTCGGGCGCTCCGCGCGTCCAGGATCGCACATCTGTGAATTTTCTCCCATATTTTTTTACCTTCATCGGAATATCATTTTCGTCCCGTTATTTCCGTGATTCCTTTCGCTGCTCCGCGGCCCGAACGCTGGAGTCATTGTGGGAACGGATGAGAAGGAGTGGAGGGGAAAGGAGAGGTCTGGGCGTGATAGGGGAGGTAGGGAGGGTGGGGGAGAGAGAGAGGGAGGGAGAAGGGGTTGAATCTAGGGTAAAAAGGGAATGACCGCTCGGACCTTATTTGGAAGATTTGCTCGGGCGATGTGTTGCAATCTCTCAGCTCGCCGGGATACAGCGGAATATGAGAGCCTTAAAAAAGAATGCTTTCCTTTTTTCCTTCCTTTCAACCCCGCCTCAGGCCCTTGAGGTATCCCGTTCCCAGCCTCCTACACCTCTTCATCCCCTATCAAAACACCCTCCCTTCATTTCTCGTTTTCCTACTTGACCATCCCCAAGTTGCTGTCTTATTTTGGACCCCCGATTTTCCATGCCCCGTGATTAATTCCTGTGTGTGGTCATGAGTCCGGCTTCCAAAGCTTTCGATTTCATAATGATTCGCCGCTGTGCAGCCGTAATGCTGTTGATCACTTCTCATTTTGGGTATCGATCGTTTCTTGAATGCCGGCGTGAAATTGGAATGTTAATTTTCGTCATGGCCGGGTCCGCAATGCCGAAAGTGAGCTCCATGAGCTCTCAGGCCGCGATGGCGAGACGAGAGAAGGTGAAAAACCTGGGGCAATCAATAGGTCGAAAGTTTGAAAGGCATGATGACAAATTAAACTCCAGCGGTTCCGCGCTGACTCGGAGGTTATCGTTGGCGTCTCGGGCCGCGTTGTCACTTTCGGTCCTCCCGTCTCTTCTACAATGCGCTCGAGTGCGGGGTTACTGTCAGATTTGGCAACCGTGCTACAGGGCAGGCTGAATTGCATGCCACCTCTTTTTTCTTCTTCGGAAACTTTTCTTAATTAACGTGACGAGGTTGGTTTTTGAATTCCTGGTCCGGAATTATTGTGGCGCATACATCACTGAGGGATAATTTGGATGAAAAGGTGACAGTGATTGTCTGTCGATGGAAAGGTTCACTTATCATTTGCAAGTGATCGCTTGTCCGTTGGAGGTGACGCGATGTTCATTTTGTCGTTTTCTTAAGGTTCTTATCGAAAATCCTTAGTTTTTCGTTTCCATTTTTTGAACGCGGAGACGTATCATAGATAGAGGTAAATATTTTTTCGAAGGTAACGAATGCACCACACGTGGGAGATATTTAAGGATATGTCTAAATCATTTGTAGGCTTATTGAAAATAATGAATTTCTTACTGCGGGTTATTGTATAACATGTTTATGTCAGAGTCAGAATTATCATTGGCTTTCTTTACAACGTTTCAGTTTTTTTGCTCAAGGCGTTTCAACGGTTGGCGTCATTTTCAAGTAAATTGGAAATGACGCCCGAGAATAAATTCAGTTCATGCCTCTGGGATCATTCGCATGTATCTGAGATGTTAAGGTATGCGATTATGTTTCAAGTCGGTATTTGATTCCGGAATGGATCTTAACCTACCTCTTCCTGTGCTAAATGTGTGAATTTTTCAATGGCCCTCGAATATTAGGCATTGACCATTGAAAAAATCACTCATTCAGCACAGGAAGAGGTGGTTCAGAAATGTAATTTACGACTCGTCTTAAGGAATGTTAGTATATCAGTCATTTCATTCCTCTTTCAATGAAGACTAAGCAGGATGTTCGAAAAGTTTAGAGAAAAAAGGCTTCCTTTAGCGTTATCTTTGACGAATTCAAACAACAAAACGGGTTTGTTTATTGTTACGTGTTTGATCAAAATTTAAATGCAATATAAACCATAGTGTTGCAAATGAGTCTGTCGGATTAAAAATGTTTCACAGTGCTACGTCGAGGAATGCTGTATCCTCCTTAAGTCCGCATCTATGCGTGTGTCTTTAGAGAAGGAACCCTTAGTCGAAAATTGACTATGGGAATGATCGGCTCATTTTCGTCGCGAATCAAATAGTCTCATTGCATTGCTTTCAGTGATCACCATATGGCCGAAGTGAGGGACTTCGACCTGAAGATGGTTTCTAAACGGTACGAAACTCCCTTAATGAATGGGCAACCAACGCAGAAAGCATGGAAAGGCCTTCTCTATCCAGTACGAAAACACTACGGAAGCCTCCACAAAAGTTAACGAAATACTATTGAAAAAATTTAATTTTACTCTCCTATATTTATTTATTTTTTTAATTCTGAGAGGTAGAATGTAGATCTGAAGATGTCGGAAGTTCTAGTGGATTTTCTGTTTATCTGCCAGATTTACGGAGCGTAAATAGTTTCAAAGTAAAAAGTGGAAAGAGCATGTGTTTTCGAGAATCATTGACCGCTGGGAGAGATGCATAAGAATTCCCACGTTTATTTTTTGAGACACTTTCACGAGGAAGGCGACTGATTACTCTTTAGAAAATTTAGGACCCCAAACAGATGCGGGGCCTGGATTTTGAAACTGATTTGAACAGATGCCTCCCGAAATCGCATCTAATTCCTAAGTTTACGATGCCGGAACAGTCTGCGTCCTCTGGCTTCTCACTCTAATTTTTCCTTCCCAGAGTGCGACACGTTACGCGGTGAAACTAGTTGAGTTTCGTAACTTTCCAGTCTCCCGTGTTTGGTTCCACTTCTATGGTTCTTTCGTATGGGACTTCCCTCTTAACGAACCTCATAACAGCATCTCCATAAAAAGTGAAATTTTGTGGTTATTAAAAGCGACTATTTCCGGCGAAGGACGCGCCCATCTCACCACAAACGCTATCTAGAATATTGGAGGATCCAGTTTTTTGAAACCAGTTCTATTCCCAAATTTTCAATCAACTGCAAGCGAAGAAAGCTCTTGGAAATCTACGATGGCCTTACTAGTCGTAACCGCTCTTTTGTCCATTAGTTAAAGCGTTACCACCAGGAAACGCTGTGGGATACAGGCACCGATCTGGTGCGACGTGCACCCTCCTCACACCGGGTACCAACCCATTAGTCTTCGCCTTCCATCCCACCCTTCATAACTTTTATTTTTGGTCTCCTGTTATTTTCTCCGCTGCACTATTGTGGCTCATTTCTTATCCTTGGCACGAGCGTGGGAAAGCCTTGATCATTGTAATTTTAGGCCCCCTGTTTAAAAAGTCTGAGTTCCTGCATCCAATCGCCGTTGGTCCGTGGTTCCTGCATCCAATCGGTCATCGACGTTGAAAGAAATTTTTCTTCCCTCTTCGAGTTGTTTATCCGCTCGCTTATTTGGAATTATCCCCCGGGATACCTATGCCTCGATATGGGACCACATCGGTCATCAGTCTTAACTGTTCTCAGTTCGCGTCGGCGGTTATATATAATACCGACCTCTTCTTTACTCTGCCATTGCCGGTGGAGAAGGGGTCGAAATTGAGGGCTAATCGACGTTGCGATTATTTCAGAACACCGTTTTGCTTGAGTTGCCGTCGGTAACTTGCATATTTAACTGCCTGTTTCCCCTTCACTTTCCATTTCTCGTAGTTTGTTCATCTTGTTACCTCTTTTCGTATCTCTTTTTGCATGTTTACGCGTTGCAAATTTTGGTACAAAAATGTAAAAGATTTAATCGTTGATGGAATCTTCTAGATTCTAGGAGGACTTACATTTTGAGTTAAATCACATGGTTAACAATTTTGTTTATTACTTCTCGAAAAGACGACTAAGGTTCCGGTGACTTGAATGCCAGGAATTGTAGCATAGAATCGGGAGACTTCAATGCATGAATGTGACGTCCCTTCCCCTGCGTCAAGAGCTATTTAATGTGAGCATCGGAGGACATTAATTTGGAGAAATTCTGTACTCAAAATTTTTCAGTTTTGTACCGAGTGCTTCCCTGACATTTTAAATGCAGTCCTGTCTTTTCATGGCGTAAAATACCATGAGGAGGGCTAGTTGCGTTTTCGTCGCGGGTACATGGTCTCCCCTCCATCTTTTTACCGCCATTAATTGATCCTCGCGGAAGAATTTTAGGTTACACGAAATTCGGTATCGCTCCTTGGTTCAAATAAATACCAGCTAGCATGTCGCGCTAATCAATTCATCGTCATTTTGATAGTCGAACTCAGGCCACATTAAACTGAAATAATCGCCATTCTTGAAAGCTCCTTATTCCGAAATCCACTCCACGTTATTCTCATATTTGTCTGATGAAAGTGTATTGGTGTGATATCCGCGTCTTTGCAATGACCTTTTCTTTCAATCAGTACTTTATTTTCTCGCTCTATGCCAGCATAGTTACTCTGTAGCTCCATTGTGAAACAGTTGGCGCGTGGTGCATTCTCATTTTCCGATGATATCGATATTATTCTAATAATGCACGACATAAATGCAGCTCTTTTCAAAATGACTAGCCTTTAGCTGGAGTATTTATAGTTCCTCTTCCTCAGCCACTCAAGAATCGTGAATTAGCTTGTGAACCTGATGGGTCTTGGGTCCCTTGATTATCAATTTTCCTCCTGCAGTGCTATTATGCAACTCGTTAGAAACTTGTTAGGGCACTGGTATCGAAAATCATCGCATGTGATTAATCTCTCTTTTTGACCCCGGAATTCCGTATCAAGCTCAACGACAGGCAATCCTTACATTTGTCTGTACGGAACGGTATTTTTCTTTCCATTTTATTTTCTCTGGGTATTTGTCTCGTGGTCTATCCCATAAGACTTTCCCTTCGACTCTTCCTCTCTGTATGCTCATAATGAAATTTTTCTCCACCTGAACCTACTATAATCGGCAGACTACCTCTAATATTCATAATAATAAATTAACCCATTGCTACCTGTGCTCCGCTCGGTAACCTCAGCCTCCAGGAATTATCTCCGTACCTTTCGTAACAAGTCGTACCAACTCTCAGCGGTTCGAAGCGTGAAGTCGACCGTTTCCTCGGCCACGCTCATTACATGAATATGGATCGGCCCGTCGCTTTGAGTGCTGACCCCTCTCCAAGCCCTACTCCAACTGCAGCTTCACTTCCCTCCGACACGGCACGATTCCTGGCGCCCTTTCAACGAAACGCGAAATACTGCGGCTCCTCCTCCACCCACGCACGCTTAGGACGTCACTTCCTCTCCCAATGCACCCTTTCTCATCCCGCGAGCACGCAAGGTTCTTCGCATCTCATCCTCCGGCGCACGGCCGTGCCAAGCGACGCGCCGGAGTGAAGTGACCCAATCACGACATTATTTGACGCCGAGAAATCACAAACAAAGCCACATAAATATTGTCGGGGGAGTGGATGTAATCGTATCGAGTAATTTTTAAAAGTAAAAACCTGGTAATTCTATTATGAAATTATCAAGCCAGAGCATGTTAGTTTTCTGTTTTGACAATGACGCAAAGGCGTCTAAACCGGGGTCGACATGAGAGAAATCATATGAATGCATTATTGTTTATTTTTTTAAATTATCAAATTCCACAAGATCTCTGCTGTTACCCATTTCCTTCTGATCAAAATCTGTTACCCACCTTCTTTGTTAATATCATGCATTTCCTAGTCGCGTATGCATTCATTCCCCATTCTGTCACCTTCAGTTTTCTCCTGCAGCTACCTTCATATTTGATCTCTGAAGTCAAATGAAGCTTAATCATAACTTGGGGCTTACCATGGGGAACTCACTTTCGAAGTATTCGCGAAGCGTCATAAAAGACAGCACGTTTTATCAAGTGAAGGTTGGGAAGGTCCTCGGACGAAAAAGAGAAATATGCCACTACGCTTAAGTTAGCCCATACCTCGCGTATGTAGCAAGTATTTGAAACCCAGCGCTGAAAGATTTATTGTAATGAAAAAAAGAAAAAAAACATGGAAATCGGAGTGATTAGTGAAAAAGCTCCTGTAAACTGAAAGTACGCTATAACTATTGGAAGCCGCGTTGGGAGTAGCTAGAAACTTTGAAGCTTAAATGCAAGGCTAATATAATTAGAAACATTCAGAGCACGCGAGTTTTAATATAGGTACCTATTATTTTATTTTGACTCCACAGTGCATCAGGAGACCAGGCGATAGTGACAAAATAAGGTAGATACTCTTTCGAGCAGATTATTATCATGTTAATCTACCGGTTAACCTGGGTTCAGATGTAAGAAAGTAAAAATAAGTAAAATAGACTTTTGCAGGTGCTGGCCCCTATCTCCTTTCACGATTTCTTTCTCCATCAAAGCATACCTCTTCATTCCGTACGTAAAACCTATTCTCTTTCTTCCTCTTCCCTGCTTACCCAACATCCTCCCCTCTATCACGGCCTTCAGCCACCCTTCGCCCCCATTACATGTTTCAACCATCTACTCTGCCTTCCAATAATTTCCTCTAGTAATTTCCTCTCCTCGCCCACGATATCACGTACTTTCTCGACTCTTCCTTTCCCTCCACCGCACTTTCTCCATCCTCTCCTCTACCAAATGCTTGCAACCTACTCTCATGCTCTCTTTCTCATAGTCCAGCTTTCTGCGCCATACAACGCTACACTGAATATTAAATTCCGAGCAGATAGTCACAAAGTTCCTTCTCCCTACACACCAATAATGACTACCAAAAACAGCAAGACAGTAATCCGTGAAAAATACCACTTTTCGTCCCTTCCCTATTATTTTTCCCATTCCCTTCGTACGTACGTATATAGACGAAGAAAAATGCACACGCTCTCGTTATGACGGACTCGCTCCCCGTCATAGAGCCGAGAAATGGCGGCACCGACGCGTTGATTTACAACTCCCGAGTGTGTACAGAGAGGGTGGGAAGGAATTTTTCTATCACAATGAACAGTTCGCGCAATTTCGAAGGGTGCATTAGTCTCACGTAGGTCTATACACGTCTAGAACGATTTCTTCACTTGGCTATTAACGACGTGCTCAAAACCGCAGGAATTACCCGACGCCGGCGGAAGAAAAATAGCAAGTGTGGCAATAGGTATTCGACGTATACCAACGATATATATGCCCATCGATCGGACGTCAAAAGGATGGGAAAATGAGCAATAGGAAGCTGGCAGTCGTCCGTCATCCTTCGAGAGAGCCTAGGTATAGTTGATCGCCTCTCGCGAAAATATGTTCTCGAGAGGAAACAGGATGAGTGATGAGGATATTTTCATGGAAGGTATTATTTCTCACGGGCGTCTGAGCTCAGCATCCCGATATAATTGAGGATAAGGAAAAAAACAGTGCTAGTAGCCGTTCGTACACGATTCGGTCGCAGCTAACTTGAGGGAAAAAAGTCCTACAACGGGAGAGTAGAGAATTTCTTACAGATTTACGAGAATGAATTCCACTCATTACGAGGTTACTACTCCCCCTTGACTCATTACGCTACGAGTTAAACGAGGAGAAAATAAAGAAAATTGTGATGCACTCTTGGAAAACATTTTCCCACGAAGATTTCTCGAGGAAAAAAATGAGAAAAAGTGAGACTTCCAAGTATGTACATGCATAAAAGCAAACTATTCAACAAGCTTATTATTATCCAGTTAAGGGAAAATATTCACAGCGTTTTAACACGTCGTTGAAAATTAGGAACGACTGAGTCTGAACTTCATTGAAGCACGAGAATAATCACGAAACAGTTAACCGTCACCATGGTAATCCACAACTCATACGCCCGCAACTGAAATTTTTTTCATACACCTCCATCCGTAGACATGACTCTTCACGATTCCTCACCTTTGAAAACAACCCACGATAGTAATCCAATTGCTGTACTACCCAGAAAGTGACTTTGAGGAGCGATCTGCATACATCAGGTCGTAAATAGAGCCATTACCACTCTACCACACAAGTGAGTCAAGGTGTTGGGAATACCCTTTCTCAACTTGGCTCACAACCAGTAACGAACTCAATCGACTATGACAAACAATGAGTACTGGTTCCCAACTAATCGATTTGGCACAGAGACTCCACTCGGGTGAGGACGAAGGCGGCGGCAGCACAATGCATGAGAATTCCGAGCCTTCATGACCGTGAGACGACGAAAATCGTCTCCTCACGACCGAACGAACTGAAGGAGAGGCATGTCCCTTTCACAGGGTCGTGCGGAAACGACACTCTGCTGTGTAATCTTACGTCAGATGCGACGGTGCGTTCTGTAAATCGTTATGTTGACATGCAAGCGACTTCTACCTGCTTTTTATCTTTCGCAAAGACTTGTTAGCATAAACCATAGTACTAAAAGACATATTTTATAATTTTCATTGGTAAAATAGCCGGTGAGTAGCGACTACCTTCATTAGACTGTCGCTTGATAGCTTGACGTTAAGATACTATTGAAAACGCAGAGCATCTGTTGATTGAATAATAGGTTGACTAAAAATGTAATGAGTCGAGGTAAATTGACTTTTATTTGAATTGAATGTGGAAATCCATCGCGGTGGTATTTGGACATTGTATGTGAGTATAAAAAAAAAACTCTTCCTCAAATACTTTTTCTGAATGATGATAGGTCTATATTAAATTTATTCCCCATGTTTCTTGTATTTCGTCTGAGCAATATTTTTTGTGCCCAAGTACCTTACTACGTTTTCTTTGAGTGATATTTTTCTCAGCGAAAGGGATTTTATGCGTGTTATATTTTTTGACGATACATTCGCGATCAGATGGACTTATTAATATTTGGTTTTGAAGTCTTACCGCTTCATCTCACCTGTCTTGTCTCATCGGCAAGGGCAAGGAATAAGGCGATTAACTGTGGTCCGAAAGAGACAAGTGAGTGCTAGAAAGCGCATCGCTCCGTAGCAGCGACGGGGCAATGAAGCGCACCGCGATCAGACGCCAATTAAGACGTCGCCTCTGACCTTCCAGACCTTCGATGTTGTCCGCGAGTTTCGTCGGTGCATGCACTCAAAGCGGCGGACGTCTCGTCTGCGAAGCGGAGCGTTTGATTAGAAGCTTCGCAAAAACTCGGGACTCGTCTGAAGATGATCACCCCATCCCGACATTACTTGCGGTGAGAGTCACGAGGCTTGGCGAGACGGGATCCCTATTGAGATGATGTGGATTTCATGGCTGCTTTCATTGCGAACCAGATCGCTAAACGTTTTGTTAATGAAAAAGACGTTTATCACCGGAAGTATATTGGCTTCACCGACCCATGTCGAAGTGTGGCTTGGGCTGCCTTAGTGTATCGAGGATCTGATTATCCCTCATCAAGTATTTTATGGCCCTGATTTTTTTTATTAATGCGATGGCGCTAAATTTCTTTCTTATTAGCCGTTACACTTTCTTTTTTGTGCATCCTTTTCTTCGTGAGGGGAAAGGTGGTTTCATGTTTTATTCATGCGCAAAAGTATCCGATTGCGGCTTTATTTGCGATATCACCCCCTCCCGTGATGGTGTTGGCAGACGCAAGAACGACTTCGGGATGCCCTAATTGGGAGAACCAAAGTGGGTGATTTATTACCTGGTAGCTCTCGCCTTTTTCATTTCGTGTGAGCGAGTACGCAGTGTAAGCTTTGTCGTCAAGTGGAGGACGTATTCAAACTGGCGCACGAGGCGACGTGGCTGAAATGTATGTCATTACCCTCGTGTTAAATTGCGTGCCGCACTCTGAGGAAGAGACGATCACAATCACACACCCTGGACAAACCCTGAGACACAATGGACCCTTTAAGGAACATGGTAGAAGGGAAAGTTCCGCAAGGAAGACAGTAGGATAAATACGTTATCGACTAGAAACAGGATATAAAAAAGGAGAGCTATCGGGACATAATGGGGGTTATCATTTTTTCTAAATTATCAGTACTAAGGTAATCTACCGGTTAAGGTAGGTTTAAATGGCAGTGAGTAAAAATACTCTAGATGGCACGTGTGAAGGGCCTATCTGCCAAAAATATTTGTTTTCATTACAGCATATATCCTACCCTTCTTCATCCCGTCCATAAAACCTATTCTTTTTCTCCCCTTTCACGTTTACCCATCATCGTCCCCTCTGTCACGAACTTGAGCCACTCTTCGTCCCTCATTACCTCTTCCAACCTCCTACTTTGCCTTCTAATCTCATCCGAAGTTTTCTTTCCTCACCAACTGTACCAAGCACCTTATCGCTTGTCTTTCTTTCCGTCCGCCTCACCTTCTCCATCCTCCTCCACACCCACATCTCGAGCGCCTGCAGCCAATTCTCGACCTCCTTTCTTATAGTCCACGATTCTGACCCAAACAATGCTACACTTCATATTAAACACTTGTCCAGCCTCTTCTTTTTATCCTTACCAAAAGGTCCCGGTCCGCAGCTCATTTACATTCGTGGACGCTTCTTTTGCGTGTGCTGCTTCCCTTCTTACGTCTTTCCACTATGCCAATTTTCTTCTAACGTACTACTCAAGTAAGTAAATTGCTGTACTTTCTCCAGTTTGTGCAGTCATACTTTTGAAAATCTCATTACTTTTGTTTTCTTATGATTTATTTTAATTCCGTATTTCTGTACTGATTTATAATTGTTAAAATCAATTACGCGTATACCTAATTATAAAGTTATGCAGTAATTTGCAACATTAAGACAATGCAGTGAAATAGCTAAACGTCGAGTATTTACATTTTTTCTGCCTCCAAGAAACGCCCTCGTACATAGTTTCTTCAATCGATCGCCGCGGCCCACGCCCACCGTAGTTCAATTTCCAGTGAAGACAGATTTTTGTCCTCATAATAATTTCTGAATATTTACTGCAGTATTTTTGGAAGAAGTTTACATCTTTACAAGCTTTATCTCTTAAAATAGGTATTCCGAAAAAATATCCTGCGATCGAACGAGCGATGGATGAAATGTCACTGTTGTTACCATGAGGTTCTCCTTTCATTCTAATTTAGACTCCTATATCTCTGGAATTTTGGAAAACTTTAAGAGATAATTTGAAAATGATCCTTTGTCATGGCCCCTATACGATAAAACAGTAAGTGGAAACCGTGATACTCCCCCATTAACAGGAGGAGTGGAGGTACGGTTACAGTCAATCGATCTTAGAATTTCATGGCTAGTGATGATGATATGTTGAATTACTGTAACTCGCTGTTTCGGTCGGGATTACTTCAACTGTCTCTCTTAACCGTAAATCATTTCGGGAGCAGAACATTATAATTTTCTCTCAGCTTTGAGAGGAGCCTATCTGAGAATCGTAGTTTGCATAAATCATTACTGGTTTCGAAATCTACCGTTCATAATTTGACGTCCTGCGTTGTTTACGTGCAAGAAAAGTATTTCGGTGTCACGTATTATTAAGTGATCCATTTTCGATCGCCGTGAGAACGTAAACTTTTTCCATGTCGTTCCATCGTTGTCGCAACGATTCGACGACCTCATTGCACGCGCTACAATTCCTTACGTGTTTCCGATGAACGAGAGCGTTCTTTGGCGAATTATATTTCCTCTCCGTCTTGACGTCTTCCGAGACTTAAATTTTCCACCTTTTTTTGAATGATTTGCAGGGAGAGTGCGTGAGGATGTGTGACAGAGTGGTTGTTACGTGTATTCCTTCTTCTCAGCCTCCCACACGTCTCCGAGCGGTCCGTGGAGGGAGTTCTGTGTGTGTCGGGCTGGAAATTGCTCCGAGAAGTGGTATGGGCGGTGCCCCCGAGGGATCAGGCCGTTATTAGCGGGAGATCGAAAGTTTTTTTTTGTGCGGTAGGTCTATGCTTTCCCAATGTGGCAATGCCGAGAGAGGATCTGGATCTTTCGCCTCTGCTTTTGCAAGCGTTCGTCCGTGGTCAATCGTTTGGTACCCTTAAAAGTACGACGTGAGACTCCTTGAAGACCTGTAAATTTTGTTGAAATTCTCTGACCCAGTTTTTTTTAAGTTTACCGTTCTTTGCCCGATTCATCCAGCACACGATTCAGGCAGAGCTGTCGTCTAGTGTAGTCCTACCATTTTAGTTCGTGCGAAGTCCTGGGTATGGACATATGGGTTCACACTGGTCTGCTGTGAGAATGGGAACTGCACGAACTCTGGCAGTTGCCATCATTTTTCGTCGTGCGAGATGTGAAAATATAAATCGATAGCTAACTTAATTTTTCATTTTACTCAGGTTATTAGCGATATTAAATTGCTATTTGAGAACAGATTACTGTGCAAGTATCCAAAACTGATGGCTCTTCTGTTCACGCCGATCGAGTTAGTGTAAAAAACAGTTGACAAAATTGCTAGAATTTCAAGACAAAATTCGTTGAATAAAGTAGCCCGTTTGATTTGTTAAACAGTAGTCTATTTGAAAAATCTGGTATCTGCAATGGAACTTGGGAAGGTTGGTCAAAATTATACTACCCAGCAGGAATATTTATTCAGAATTGATCGATCGACAAGAAACTTAATTGGATCATTGGGAGTTTGGTTTTTGTAAACTTAGAATGTATTAACTTAAACTCTTCACATTATTAAACTGCACATAAAGTAGAGGCAATATCTTTCCTTAGTCGTTTAATTTATTCATAAGAAATATATGCCCTATCGTTGTCATTGGTTTCACTAACTTTATACTTGTATGTATTGTTTCATTTATATGTCTCTTCTGGAAAAGAAACTAATTATAATCTTGTTATTGGGCTTTATGAGTAGCTAAAATGCACCAGCTGTTTTCTTTCATACCATTAGATTCTTACTTCTCGGTCCAAAACACGGACCTTCACTGTTACGCAGTCACTGTAAATCAGCAAACATACAACGGACATCGAAATAGCCAAGGTAGCTGTTGGGTAATCCTCCGGTTCTCCTGCACGGAGGGCGTACTTTCCGCTCTCATTCTGGGGCAAAACACCAACCTCTAATTTCGTTACGGCCGTCGTGACCTCCTCTCCGATTCATCTTTCTCGTCTGTTAGAATGCGGAAAGGCTTTCGCCCGCACGCCGGAGAGATCATTGTCGAAGGTGAGGTGCTAGGTACCGATCTTATTCTCGATGTGGATCGAAGTGTGGGTGGTATTGGAGAGGATAAGTTCTTATCAGCGGTAAGCCATCGACTGACCGGATCCAACGTTAGGTAAGGGCAGCGCCCTGTAATGGTCGTCGAATAGGTCTGTTCTTTTTTCTGTAGTTCCTTACTCGTTCAAATACTCCAGATTTTTCTTTTACCATGCGTCAATTATGGTCAGCTATGTTGGACGGAAAGGAATACAAACGGGGAAGTGCTTCGTATGGTTGGTGAGGACAGGAAACTTCTGGATGGGATTTGGAGGAAGCAAAGGTGGTGGATGGAAGAGGTAATGAGGAGTGAAGGGTAGCTAAGGCTTTAATAGAAGGGAGGATGTTGGGTAAACGGGGAAGGGGAATAAAGCGGATATGTTTTGTGGACGGGATTAAGAGAGGTAGGACGTGTGGTGAGACGAAGAAAGAAATTGTGCATACGGTATTGTACACAATTGTGCACATAAATGTGTAGGGGCCTGCGCCTGTAAAAGCCTAGAGGAGTTTTATTTCTCTTCCGTTTAAACCTACCTTAACCGGTAGATTAACTAAAAAAATAAAATAAAATATTTCCTCGTGTGCTTCTTGATGAAATGAGGTTATTTCTCAGCATGACCCTTTCGTGCTAAAATGCCAAACCGATCTTGCTCGGTATGTGGTAGTTTATTGCTGAAAAAACCATTTTAATGGTTCACTCATCAATATTTGGGTATTTCTTTTTCGGAATTTATGTGGTTCATAAATGCTTTGCGTTATTTTCCTGAAAACGGCTGCATTTTCTCAGCTGCTTTAAATAAACATTTAAAGCGGAAACAAAGATATTAAACAAGCCGTATCATATATTTTGTGATGCCTTAAATCATAAGAATTGATTTGTTGTAAATATTCATTTGCTGCATTCTCAGACCTGCGATTCTCTTATAGTACAATTGAATGAGAGTCTTTATAGTAAACTGAAGCAGGGAAAGTTTTGCACTTAAGAGTCATAAAAACAACTACTTTATCACCTGACAGTTGTCTCTGTCTGAAATGGCCTTGTTACGGAGGAATACTTATAGTAGATCGATGAATTTTAGATAAATTTCGCTAAGACACTTGGTTATTTATTGGTTTATTATACTTCCAGTGCGTAAAGAATTAATGTCTTAGAACTCTATATATTTCAGTTAGTAATGCTTTATGCTCGGTCAATGAAGCGTAGCCGTTGTGTCATGGATCAGCGCTCAGATAGAAATATGCTCTGATGCAGAGCAACGAGAATGAGAGATCAAGATAAAATGGCGTAACTTCTCGTTAATAATATTGCAATGATACAACTTCGCAGAGAGAATTCAAGTCTTCACTTATTTGCTAATGGGCAACATGCGGTGGAAAGTGATGTGTATTTAGCACGTTCAACTGCACCTCTGTTATTTGTAATATTTATCTATCATTTACTACGAAGTCAAAATTAAAGTAGTACCTGGCGAAATTTAAAAAAATGTTTATTTGTTGAATAAAAATAAGTGGTAAAAGTTCATATAAAAAATTCCACTCGCAATTATATTTGAGTTTCAGGCAATGTCAATTTTCTGTGCATGTCAGCAATTATTTTTTAATTGTATCAGAACCTTCGTGGACATATTCCTTCATCCTTTGATATTCCATCATACGGAAGAATTTACCATTAGCTGTAATTAGCCCAATCCTTCCTCATCTCTCATTTTCGTTGTGATATCTGATGGTGGTCCTTCTTACAGTCAAGACGTTTTCGTAAGAGCTTCCATTGTTTTGTTATCGTTCTGGCGACGAACGGAATTATTTCGACTGCACGAAATTTCGTGCACCAAACCAAACCAATATCTTGCGTAATGAAATAGATTATCTCATTTCATCAGAAAGTAATCACATATTCCAGTTTCCGAAATACCATCTCAGCTATTATGACTCGCCGGCCGGTGGATGAGCACGAACCTTGGAATTCCGAAAACTTAGACCTATAGTCATTAAATGTTTGGTACTTTGGGGGAAGCGAATTTCTCTTAATTAATATATATTGCTTATGGCGTTTGCCTATGCAGTTATCTCATAATTTTGAACTTTATCTTCTACGAATCTTTTTTTCGAATCTTCTCTTTTTTCCTGGAAGTAAGCCTTTAGCTTAACTTTGATCACCGAATGGTTAGATCATTAAAAAAATATATTACGCTGCAGCGGTTGGTACTTGTTACTGAAAGAAGTGAAACCTTTCCTGAATTGGGCTTTTCAATCTGTTTCTGAATCTTTTATGAGCACAGACGGAAGAGGCGGAGTAATAAGAGGCATCAGGAAGTTTTATTTTACAATGGGAGAACGCAGAGTGAGAGAAGGGACGACCCTTTTATTTGCATTTTGGAAAGTAGGAATCATTCTGAGCTGAAGACTAAGCGAGTCGGTAGGTATCCACAAGCAAAAAGCTACAATAGCTAAAGCTGGCTTATTAGACTAGGTCGATATGATGAGAAATGGTAGTAGAAAAGAGGAATCTGTTCGGAATATTTAGGAGGAAGTAGCAAAATTAGGTGAAGGACGGATTAAGGTGGCTCTGGCCTCAGGGTCACTTATTCCAGAAATCCATAAAACTTAAATAGAGCATCCTTTAAGTGCGTTTTATAAAATGAGGTGAAAAAATAGGGTGCCCAGGCTAGTTCTATTATAATTCAGCCTTGAAAGTGGAGATTCTACTTGGGTTCTTATGGAGATTGCTCAGAATACAGCATAAAAACGCCAATTTGAACGAGAAAGCATATGTAAGCTTTTAATTAAAACTACTGATAAGAAGCGAAAATTCCTGGCAAATTGAATAAAAATAAAATATAGGAATCTTACCACCTATTTCTTAAAGCGTATTTCTTAAACCACCACCTATTTCTTACCACCTATTTCTTAAATTACTACAGTAATTGAAGTCAAAATGCGGTAGTTCCATACAAATGGCGCTGCAGTCGGCTCCTATGGCTGGACAAACGTGGTCATTAAAAATATATATTCGTGGAAAAAAATGTTTATGTATTCATATATTCTTTAAAAATATATTTTATATATCTGCATATTTTGTACCTTAGTACCCGACGTATGTGGCGTCCTGGAGGTTCGTTCCTACGGCCGCCAATCTCGCCGACCGTCCTTCCAGGACCGTACTCGCGTAATTATATGCCTAGGCCGGCCATATTGGTCGGCCGATGGTGTATATGCTCGCGCGTGCGGGACGGAAACGGTTGAGTTGGAGCCTGGCGGCTGTGGGAACGAGTGCCCAGTCTTTGGTTTTCAACAGGTAACCCATTTCAACAGCGTAAGTAGGATTCTTTTTAACCACATAAATAAAAATTTGTTATTTAGTATTTGTTTTGACTCACATAGCCAGTGTAGAGCCACCCACGCGGAAGCGGGTGATAGAGGGGAGAATGCTGGTTAAGCGCTCGAGAGGGAGAAAAAGAACAGGAATCTTGAAATCCGTGGACCTAACATTTATTGGGTAAAATTCCAATTATAATGAAGTAAAAAAAGGCTGCGTTTAAAAATAGTTTTCCATGTACGCCTTGATCTTTCACTGGATCTATAGAATAAATATAATGATGCAGCCAGGAGAGAAATGGCGTATTTTCGCGTGGGGATCCTTTCCAGCGTGACTTAGGCCCGGTCTCACCAACGTTAATCAACGCTTGATCGCGGACCATTCCTCGATTTAACCGATGAAAGAATTTCACTGACGACCCCAGGGATCGAGGATCACAATCCTAGTCCAGGTTGATTGTTGATATTGGGCGATGAAATCAAGAATCAACCAATATGGCCGAATGTGTTTCAATTAAAATATTTTGCTGCCGGCAATAGCCCGGTTTTCGCTACATCTGTCTGTTGTGCAGCGTTTTTCCTATTCTCTTGGTAAATTTTTTAATGGAAGAAACTTAGATTATCGCTGGTCTTCATTATTCCAAAACTTTCTAGTTGAATGTAGCAGTATTGCTATTAGCCGAAAATGGGCTAAATTTTTTGAAATATGACAATGGCAATGCTCTTCGATGACCATTCGCTTCGTAGCCACGTGATGTTGAGCATCAATAGGAGTGCATCTTAAAATCTATAAGAGTATATTCGTCAGGTTTTTCCTATTAGGTCATTCCTGTTCTTGATAGGAGATTTATTACTGCCGAAACAGAAATTGGACTTTCAGTATATTGATGCCAATCAACTGTACATCTATCAACAAGAGGTTGGTGAAACCTGTACGAATATTGGGATTACGATCGACGTGTCCTGACGTGACGGAAACGGACGGTGGCGTTATCAAAGCTTGGTGATAGTGATGTATTAAACAGCTCATCTCAACCGTGCGAAACTCCGTCCGCGAAAACGGTCAGCAATTGGCGCTGATTCTCCCGCCAATCGTTGTACCCTCCTCGTTTGACGAGAAGACTACGGGAAACTGAGAGCCGCTGTCCATTTCCGTCACGTCACGAAACGTCGAACGTAATCCCACCCCAATGGTTGACAGCGAGGGGAGAGATGGGCATCCGGAGGTGGCTTGACGGCCGGAAATAGCCCGCCATCATTGTGATACGTGGGAACGGCACACTCGGATGGATGTCTCCAGTGAGTGTGTCCCGCGGAGACGGAGTGGCTCTGTCGGTAGTCGGCAGGCCGCTTATTAAGCGATCTCCTACTCTCGGGTCAGTTCCCCCAGATGCGAATTGCTAGGGACCCCTGTCCCGTGCCAATCCCTATTGGCAGTGCTGCCGCTTGCGTGATCGTCCACTGCCCACCGGCCGCGGCGACGCCTACCTTCTGCTCCTCCGAAACGAGGTCGGCCGCCCTACTAGTCGGAGCGCGTAGGTAATTGAGCGGGGCGAGATTTCGCGGCGGGGCGAGGTTTTTCGCGCTTGCCGGTCGCGCCTCCTTACTCTGCCCCCGTCCCCCTCGTGCCGATAGCCCCCTTGTGCCTGTTGGGTTGGGTGTAAGGGGGCCCCTTTGCTTTCGCATGTACGATGAGGTAATGGGAAGAGGGGCATAGGAAGAGCTAGATGTGTGAATCAAAGTATAAGGCTAGCTGATAAAGTTCATTAGATTCGTGGACGACCAGGCGTTGGATAGTCGATCATCGAAGGGATTGCAAGCTTAAGGAGATGAATTAGAGAACAAGTAAGGGGAATACGGAATGAAGATTAATCATAAGAAAGCAAGTGTAATGAGATTCTCTCGGACAAAGAAAGTGAGATTGGTAATAAAAGTAGGAGGGCACAAACCGGAGCAAGTACATCAATTTAATTACTTGGGCAGTACGCTAGAAGAGAATGGGCCCAGTGGCAAAAACATTAGGAGGAGAATAGCTTTAGCGATGGAAGCGTTAAGTGTTTAAGCGAAGCGCGGAAGAGCCTTGGGTAAGGATGTAAAGAAGAGGTTGGTGAGAAGCTTTATATTGAGTGTGACGTTGTAGGGGACAGAAACTAGGACTCGGAGAAAGTAGGACGATAATAGGCTGCAGGCGTTGGAGATGTGGGTGTGGAGGAGGATTGAGAAGTGATGAGGCGACTTATTTTGGAAACTCGCTGTCTTCGTCCTTTATGATTGTCTTAACTTATTTTTGTGGCTTTGTAGTCTTTCCAAAGAAAATGATAGGGTTTTAAGCAGTCGGAAAAAGGATAAGGTATTATCGTAAAAGGTATTCTTAACCTTGAAGGAACCATGAGTCATCATCATATTGTTTTCAGCAACTGAGCAGGTTCCAGAATATATAACCGCCATCATTTTACAGGCTCAGACCTTGCCCCAGGCTGTGTAGCAAGTGGTTGGAAGATTT
The DNA here is from genome assembly GCA_963573305.1 of Pyrrhosoma nymphula. Classification (NCBI taxonomy): domain Eukaryota; kingdom Metazoa; phylum Arthropoda; class Insecta; order Odonata; family Coenagrionidae; genus Pyrrhosoma; species Pyrrhosoma nymphula. The sequence goes on from OY754329.1 coordinate 102,662,131, forward strand.
ATTAAAAGTGTACGGGATGTTGAAGGCTGAGATAGAGGGGTTGAGGTATGAGAGAGAGGGGAGAAAGGATTCCGGATATTTAACGGCAGGGAGGTGAAGGTAAATGAAAACAAGGAGTTAAAGAAAAACTTAAATTAGTGAGAAATAATACATAACAAACGGAGTTATGTCCATCAGGACGTGCCCTATGTGCCTCCTGATACTTAAAATCAATTTTTTTTTCGCGGGAACTGCTCAAAGACCTAAGAGCGCCTATAATTAATGCAGCTATGTGTATACAATTTATGTCTGCTACTGATAGACTTTCGTTCGAGGGGTTTAGTTTTTGTGTTATTTTTCTGGAGGTCAGAATTTGAAGTAATTACTGTGTCTGCATTCCGTGTTTTATTTGCAAAAACTTGACACCTCATTCTTCAGCTTGGTTACAAAACTAATGCTGCCCGTTCCAAACTTATTTTATTTTCCCTCCTTGTCCACCCTTCTTTTAAATTCACTCTCTAATCATGAACTTCTGCATCCTTTTTCTTCCTCCAACCTTACATCCAACCGTACATCCTCCAACCACCTTCCTTTTCGGTCTCCTTAAACTTACCTAAAATAATTTCCTTCTTCCTAGACTATAATGGGGTTCTGCCGCATAGTCTTACCGCTGTGGGGAATTTTTTTCATGGATCGAAGAAATAAAAAAAATGTATTCAAGTACTTATGCCACTGTGGGCAAGCTTAATTTTTTTGTATTTACACTTACGGATTTCGCCTTTAACTTAAAGTGGCAGCACCTCTCTTTTGCACTGAGTTGTTCTTACCTGAAAAGAAAGAATAGAAATGTTAGCATGGGAGAAAATGTCTTGAAGCATTTTAGTAAAATAAAGTAATGTATAACTGGACGAATTAATGTGAAATATATAATTAATCATTAAAGATTGGGTTGCGAATCCAATTGCCATCATTGTTAGTATTCTATCCATTAATGGAAGTATAGAGATAATCCATAATCCAGACAGGTTTTCCGATCTTCGGATGCATTTTATCTGAGCCACCATTCGCTTCGTGCCAGATTGTTTCCCTCTCCAACCCATTATGTCTCTCACCTCCTTTCATTCCATCTATTGTCCTTATTTCCTCTATGTCTATGGTATTTTTTTATAGTCCTGGAGGAGATTAGGAAGAGGCAAAGTAGGTGGTGTGAAAAGTTAATGAGGGGCGGAGGTTTACTTAAGGCTGTTGTAGAAGGTAAGTATGCTAGGTAAGCGGGGAAGTAATAGAATAGATTTTGTGGACGGGATGAAGGAGGGAGGGACGTATGCTGAGAAATAAAAACGGAAATATTATTGGCAGATAGGTCCCTGCACATGTAAAAATATAGAGGATTTTACTCCCATTTTAACCTACCTTAACCGGTGGATGCTGACCCAATAAATGAATATCATATTAATGTCGCATATTGCAATATAAATCGCAATATCGCACATTCTTGGGGGTAGGTTACGATCACCCGTGCATATTCTCCCCACTTCGCTCGCCCTACTCCTTAACCAGCTCCGTTCCTTCTCCCTTCTGCGTCTGCGTTCCATACCACCCGTGTTCAACGCCCAACGTGCCCCGTCCGGCTGGCCAGCCAGCTGAGAAGATATGCGAGCGCCCTGGGCCCGCAGTACACCCCTCCCATCCATCCACCGGTGTTGTCTACATGACGCCCATCCACCTTCCCCGCACGCTTCGCTGTGGCCGTTTCAAACCGGGGCCCTCCCCATCTGTCTCCTCCTCGCCTCTCCGCGGCCTGCTGGATGGAAATATCCCCGGGAGAGATCATTAACTCACATCATTGCTTCATCCGTTCCTTCTCGTTATTTATTTTCGGGTTCACTTATTTTTCCATCCACTTCTCTAGCGCGTTCCATAGCGTGGTCAATGACATTCATTCTCGAAGTCGTTCCGATTTTTACGAACCCGGCGTCGCTCGATATTTATGTGCGTTTCGTCCCCCGGCGTGTTATTTTTTTTCTTTTTTAAAGGCGAAACAGCACGGTTTCCGAGGAACTTGTGGTTTTTACATCACTCCCTCCCGGGATGTTGTGCTCCCTTGGTGGAAGCGCTTAAAAGTGTGATATAACCTGTGTTAATGCTGGGTTTTGCAATCGCACCTGGTGCATGCGTGTGTGTGCGCTCTCTTTCGGTGTGAATGACTTCAATCCTTTTGACTGCCTTCGCAGATGCCCTTTTGGGGATCATTGTGAACTGATTTCCATCAAATCGTCGTTAAATTGTCATTATCATACCCCGGCTTTATGGCTTTTACGGGAAATTGCCTCGGAAAAACTGGGAATAGGTCGTCTGGAAAGTGCAATATGCTTCGAACGCACGTGGAAATTTTCCGTGAATATTTTGAATTTTATGTCTGACTTGGTGCGTAACAGTATCCGATTTATACCCGTTACGCCATAGGTTGTGTTAAGATGAATTTGTTTTCGCTTGAAAAAGAGATAAGTCCGACTCGGCTCCATCAGGCGAAGAAAATCCTCTGGTTTTGCCCTATCTTGCGGACATAATCAAGGGAAAGTATGCCTGAACTCGTAGAGTTTGGTTCAAATTTGTGGAATCTCATAGTTGTACAAAAGATGAAAACCTAAAATTGGACCGACTTTTTAATTCGATGTTCACTGTTGGGTGATACTGGTCGTCTTAATAAAAAGTCAGTGAATTATAACAAAGTTTTTATATTTTGAATGAAATTGATACCTGGTTCTAAATTTTTCATTCATGAATAAATTATTTTTATCGAAATACGTGTAATTTGATGAAGTCATTCATAAAACCCGACGCATTTGTTTTCTTTTTGGTCGCGGGAATTAACTTCAAGAGTGGAACATCTATTTCTGCTTTTTGAATCTTGTGCATAAAAAATATGTATCTTCAGACTCTGCCACTCGTAAGTTTGCTACTTTTAGTAGATGGTAGGCAATCACTTGTTCTTCTCTTATACGATTACCTCGTTAATGTAGCTCATTTCACGTGTATCATCTGTAATAAAAGTGGGTAGTCATTATATTGCATTAATTATCATCACAGAAGGTCGCTGTAATTTGTCTCAAGCTTGTAATTATTTTTTCACATAATCTCAAACTTGAAAGTAATTAATCCGCTCAGATTTAACTGACCCAATTAACTTATTTAAGGGTCTTATAGTTTCACCTTTATCAAACAATCGCATCTGGAGCATGCACGTGAAACAGTAGGGGAATTAAAGAGAAAGTTGGGGTCAGCTAACGCTAACTTGAGCCCATGACTGCCAATGTACCAATCTCTTGGGCTGTCAAGAGCTTAAAGAGCTAAAGGCTCGCTTCCGGTGATTCTAAAGATAGTGCACAGTTAGAATGCCATAAATTATCCGTAAATTTCTGGAGAAGTACGATGTACCGCAATTAAATACGTTCAACAAGGCATTCATTGTTAAATAATAGCTTCGCATAGCTAAAATTAAATTAGTTTTTTGAAGTGTTTGTCGTTTTTTTCACAGATTACAGAGCTTTTCTTTGTACTTTTCAGTAGTATCTCTTTTTATACTAAACATTATTGACGTCTTGTAAATCATTTTTGAGTTAGTTTTTTTGAGGTTGATTTTCTTAATTTATTGAGTTAAATGAGAATTTACTTCATATTATCTATGATAAACATGCTTTTAAATATTCTTTCTGCTCCCTGCCGTTTATTTTACGCACTATTATTTGCTTGTAATCTTCTGTTTTATAGTTTTTTCTTAAGGTACTTTAATTGTATATCATCCCATCGTATTTTATATTCCAAGAGTTTTTCCAAAATCATACTCAATTTTATACAGCTTAATCTAGACATCGATACATTTTGCAAGTGTTTTGGGATGACAGCGAGGTGACATTTTTGTTTGAAAATCATTCTCTCTTGAGGAATTATCACTCGCTAATAACACCATGACGATACTTAGCATTCGTAAGTTTTTTTTCCGTCATTCGATGCTTTACGTGTTTCCATTTTTGAAACGTGAGTCATTCAATTTTAACCTGATCGGATCGAATTAATCTAGAATATTTGTCCAAAACCCTCGTGCGGAGTTCGCGGGACGATCCTCACCGTTCACGCTTCCCGAAGCACAATGGGGAAATTGTTTACGACGACAAAACCTTTGAGCAAACGCGATGTTAAACAGCCAATACGAGCGGAGTTGACGATAAAAACGAGAGTCGGTCGATAGTTTTTGTCGTGTAAAAGGTAATCGGACTTATCGAAAAGGGATGACTTGTGACTGGGCGTTTAAAGTCGGTCGGGGACGAGTGGAAGGGTGTGAGGGAAGGAATGGGGGGCTGGTGGGGGGGGGGAGCGGAGGGGGAGAAAAAAGAATGGAGACCATTGTGGACTTTTTGGTCCGTTGTCTAGATGCCATGTACCACCTTCTCCTGCCACCCACCGGATAGCGAGGATTTGCGAGCTGAGGCAAGAGCGTAGGAAGCGTTACTTGTCGTACACCTCATTCAAGTGGTCCCTCTCTTCTCACACGCTGGTGGGTGTCGGCTGTCGAGGGTGTGGTCGGAAGCCAATCCCTAAGGGGTCCACAAGAGTGGACGTCCATCCTAAATTCTCTCTCATGCCTCTCTACAATGGACCGCGATTGTTATCGACCTTTCAGCGATGATTTAAGGGACTCTGAAGAAAGTTGAGAGTAGTTGGGCGGAAAAAAAGAGAGAGAGAGAGACAGAGAGGTCGTTGCCTAAATATATGACCGCGTAAAAAAAATCTAATAAAGTTGATGTTTATTAAGCCATCCCTTCGCTAATTCTTTCTTTGCCGTTGCTTTATTTACGCGTTTACCAACCGTAACCTTTCGGGTGGGAGATAAAAAAAATACTGATTGTGAGTGGCAACGACCTCTGGTGGAAATATTTGCGAATTTTTATGATCATCCCACCCTCCCTCTCGTGAGCCGGCCCATAACTTCATAACTTCTCCGCGCACCAACGAGCGGCGTGTGCCCCCCTGCGAAACGATCTAAATTGACCGCAGATGAGTCCTCGCCGACCAGTTCCAATCGCCCATGGGTATGAATGTGTGCGGTGAATGATAGTATGCAAATGCGCGCCTTCGCACATGCTGGAGTGTTAATGAGAAACGTCTAGTTTTATGGAAATAAAGAGTTTAATTCTAAAAAACGCGCCCTGATTTTTTGTGCATAATTTGCATAAATATACAGTTTATTGTAGCAGTGATGCTTTGATGAATAATATTCATATTTGAGTGATATACCTATGTGCTGATAATGGTAAGTTAAATTACTCCCTATCTAATATTAGTAGTCTTAGATCTTGTACTGTAAATATAAGACGTTTTTTCACTATGAGATAGTAGTTGACGCGAGCTTTTGACGGTCATTTTTTTATAGATAATGCCTCAGAGGAACGCTAATCTTTAACCTGGAATTCAATGTTGAGCGTCTCTAATCTCAAATATTTTGCTTACCATCTAAACGAATTACGAAGCTTGACTTCGCTTTTGCTAGGTTGGTACGCTCATTCCGAGTTTTCATTCAATAGGTTTCGGGTCAGTATGTGATTGAAATTCTACTTACGTATAGTTTTTGTAATCCATGTTCTTTTTGCTAACTCAAGGGAATACTTAATGATGGCAATATAAACGGGCAACTAGCCAAGTAGCAGTGGAGTTGACCGTGCTTCGACGGCTAAGCTTATTTCTGTTAAGGAGTCAATCACTTCGGTCTTAATGTATAGCAGACAGGGGAAACAGCATTCAGACGAATGGGACCACCCCTCCGAATAACTAACCGAATCTTTTTGAAAAATCGAGCACAGCTTTTATCGTTAATATTTTCGGAGCAGCCCAGTTTGAATTTGACGTAATTGGCATTTCTGCCGAAGTCATACGGGTGGCGATCGGATTTTTTTTCTAGAACATTCTGTTTTGAGATTCATACCTTGACTCACAAGTAGTAGTCGGCTCTCACAGACGGGTTGAAGGATAATGAAAAGGTGAAAATGAGATTTTTTTCTCGATCTTTCATTTTCAGGGACGCCGCAAACACCTCAATTGTGGTTTCTTCCGAATTGAGCGACATTCTTTCTCGCGGCGATCTCATTCAGCCGTTGCATAACAGGGAAGGAAAGTCAAAGAGACTCGAGACAACTGTCCCTTCTCGATTGCACGCAATTTAGTGACGGCTTTGTCGTTTTTTGTTCTGCCTTACGGAATCGGCGGCCGTCCTTCACGGCGGATCTCTGAGGGGATACATCAACTCCCCCCCCCCCCCCAACCTTCCTGTTCTCATTCGGTCATCGGGCCTTGTCTTCGGGGGATAGAAAGCTCCAGGCAGTCGCAAAGTTGCCATTTCATTGCTGCATTCCCGTTATTAAAGCTACCTATTCCCTCATTTTTTTATATGCACGCACACCTTGAAGCTTTTATGAGGCCATCCTTACTCTCGATCGTTACAAATGCCTGTACACGATCCTAGACATTTGCCATCTTACTAGCACGTCCTCTCAGTTGCGCGGCATGGAATTGTTTCTGTACTAGTTGAGGCAGTTAGAGCGAGATATCACTTCACATAGAATTTGATAAATTTGACCACCTTTTAAAGAAAAAAAACTCATCTTTCCGTTGATATCAAAATAATAACCCCTTGCAGAACCACTTTTCGAGCAATTTGCCTAAAAAGGTAAATTTTTGACATGGGATAGATTACGGCTGTGCGTTCCAGAGGTAGAATATTGAAAAAATTAGGAAATTCTAACAACTATATTTCGTCAAAAACTAACGGTGTGTAGTTTGTATGCTTTCTCAACTATTTATAAGAATTAATCATGTACTAACCGCTGTAATTTTACGGATCTGAAAAAAACTCCTTTGTGAGGTCTTCACCGTACGGCGTGAAAAAAATGAATGAAGTTAGAGACTAATGAAGATATATATATTAAATTTCTGATAATTTTTGTCATACGTATATGGTTATGTTTTGCGTCATTTATGTAACAATATTTACTTAATACTTCTTACAGACGCTGAAATAAAAAAAATTAAATTCGAATATGGTCTCCATTATGACTAGGGAAAAATCTCGCTCAAACTACCTTAAGTGTGTGTAGTATCATTAAAATACTCCCTATTTTTCATTCAATATATTCTATCAATCAGTATTGCTTGGTTGTTGAACAGTTCTTGCATAGCTGCCTACCCCAAATCTTAGGTTCCCTATTAGCCAATCCAGCCACGAAATGCTACACAAATACCCATCACGTCGTTCCCTTTCCGAGTTGACACTGTCAAAGTCAATCACACAAATCTGTACGTAGACAAAAATCGCTCCGACCACCTTAATATTTTAGAATTCTTCTCTCAAAAATTACGTGAGAACTAGAAATTCTCTTCTTAATGTGTATTCCGTGTTTTGTCTCAAGCCAAGACAACTTTCTCCTCTCCTCCGTCCCATGCACAAATCGAAGAGCGGGGTAGGTAGCATGCGCTGCACGGTTGATTTTTCCAAAGCAAGTCTGGATTTCCTTGGAAGTCACGTTTTTCATCGAATGGGGGATATTGGATAAGTGTTATTACTGTGGTAGGTTTAAAATTCTTCGGGTGTCTGTGGGATTGCGTTTCCTGTCCTTTTTGCGGCCTCCGTTCATTGTTTGTTTCTTGTACAATCTTGATGCAATCTTTGGGGGAAATTGAAAATATCCCTTCCCCGCGTTATTTCCTGTTTCGGGCGGTATTCGATGATTTCTAGCTTGTTTTGAGTCTTTATTGCTTTTATCAATATCTGTCGTAATATATCGTATAACTGTGATTGTTTTCCGTTCTAATGTCTGCCTTTAGTACTTCAATTTCACACGTAATTTCTTTTAATATTTTCTTATGAAAGCCTTTTTACATTAAATTAGAAACTATTTTATTCATCGAATTTTGTATACTTATGGGTATTTCACATCAAATCAATTATGATGTTTTATGCGAATTTCTGATTTTAATTTATTACTTTAACCATTGGATTTTGCATGTATTTCGTTATCTCGATGAGTTTTCCCCATAGTTTGTAATGTAAGAAGTTCCAATGATAAATTTCAGCTATTTTAATTTCCTGATTTTTTTGTCGAAATCTTAACGGTAAATCTTGTTGTTGCTATGTCTGACTACTGCCCGTCGCCTTTTGAATTGCTGGTAAAAAAATAAACGACAAATTTTTAATTAGTGCACGCTATATTTTCTTTTGAGGTATTCGTTTGGGATGGGTTGTAGAGAGATATCACTTAGTACGAAATGCTTTTCACGTCGCAAATTACAACGACATTTGGTATCTCCGGAACATGGTCCACCTACATAAACACACCTTTTCCTCGCATGTTAAGTCTTCCGTTCGGAGTGGATGTTTTATTCGTGTCTCCTTGCCGCCGTCCGGGATTTACTGTGTATCGGAGAGCGAACGTTGTCACCTAGATTTCTTTCTCTCGCCTTTCGGTGCTGTACTGGGCATTAAGAAACATGCTAGAACGTGCTACAGTCTCTGGTCAACCAACGTACCTGGAGGAATTAGCAAATAAGCAGCTCTCCCCCTTTATTCATCATTCCCTGGGTGCTTTTCTGACTCAATCCTTCAGCTTGTGCCGGGTGTGAGGGATAGCGTATCTGATTCGTGAAAAATCTCGGGTAACTGGATTAGGATCATTGTTTTTTGCCGATATAATCACAACATCCACTCCAACTTTCTACCGTAGCCGTAGATGGTTTCCACTGATTCTTTAAAAACGAATACAAACTTCTATTGAGTCGTAAAATTGAAACTTTTGCCATTCTCTGAAATTACCTTCTCGTATGGGGAACGAGGATTTTAATTTGAGAGGTTTGATATTACGTGAAATAAAGTCATAAATCATAAATCAATAAAAGAACTGGGCGAAATAAGTGTATATTTTATTGAGGTATCGTACTCAGTCAAAGGATTTTTAATCTATTTCCAGTTTGCAATTAAACAACATGCTTTAGAAATGTGTATATTATTTACAATCTGGTGTTTTCTTTGACCTTTTTCTCTAAGTGCTTGCGATACCCACACTATCGATTGTAAGAAAAAAGATCTTACATTCTATCATGTCATAGAAGTACAGATATATTTCTTGGGCCATACTGAAGTTCTTTCTAGTTTACCTGGCTTACGGCACATTCTCTAAATCTTCTTTATACTCCAGTTAAGGAAAAGTCTTTTCATGCTGAAAGCGAAGAATAGGTGGAAATCGACGGGTGTATTTTGAAGAAAACGCTACAAATGTACAGATGGCTACACAATCAATGAATTGCTACTTCTTGTTCGAAGGCATAACGACTGTCTCAATTTTATTCTGCAACCCCAGCTTCTTTTTATTTGATAGGACCGGCGTTAGATCGTGTGTCTCTTGCTTTTATTTTCTGTCAGGAAACAAGTTCCAGTTATCTTTCATGTGATAATGCACTTGGAAGCCCCTACGTGAAGGTCGTGTGCGCACTCCTTCTCTTGCATTCAATGCATCCGGGGTACTACACGAGCTCAAAAATGTAATTGATTCCAGGAATCTGTGCCATTCGCCCTTGCAGTGCAGCCACGGCTCAGTGCCGACAAACTGGAGTAGCGGTCGTCGAAGCGAGCGATATTACGCCAATCTGGGGTGCGTTCAAGTTAGCTCACGAAGTCGTGTCTCTCGGGAGATGCGGCTGATATCCGAGACATACCGACCTCTAGGAGATAACTGATGCTCCATCAGCCGGGAAGCGATTCCACGCCGCAGTTCAACATCCCTTGGAGAATACATTTCTCAGTCTCTACTTGCGATATGATTTCTGCGAAGGAAGAATAAACGGCACACTCAAGGTTTTATTTTTCTCGGTTCTTTAACATTTAATAACCTCTCAAGGATATAACAGTATTTTTTATTAGCATATACTATTTATTACGATGTTTAGTTTGAAAGGAATACATAATATGTGGCCCCAGTGTCTTTTTTCAAGTGATATATGTATCTAAAACGCTGTCCCATTTTATGAATGCCATTTGTAAATATCATATTCGCTATTACTATTTTTATATGCATTTCAAACCACTGCTTTCCCTCATAGCATACCGAAATGGTTGAAAAGTAATAACCAGATACTGAATATGCACATTGGTTGACGAATCTTGAGTCAGTGATTATTTTTCTCAGCCCGAAGACTTAGTCTAAGCCGGCTGCTGTGGCATTTTAGTCAAAGTAATGCATTTTTGCGTGATTATCAATTATTTTGTTACTAGCTCAAAACTAAAAAATTGTAGTTTCTTTATTTTATTACCATTTGATTTCTTGGAAAATATTTTTTCACAAAAACTAAGGGTCTAAGCCATATGTTAAGTTTTTTTCATCTGGTATACTATCCTCGCGCCAACGCATTTAATTTCAATATGAACTGTGTAAAGGTATTTTTTGTTTAAGAAATGAAAATGGCGTAAGTTATTGAGAGATAATGGAAGAAGGAAGGTGAAGGGGGTGATACCCCCAAATACTGTCTTACCCATTGGTCGATTTGACCTAAAAGGTTATGCTTTCCAAAAATGCATGTACTAAACCTGAGGGGTATACATTTCTTGCATCAAAATTGGGGAGCTAATTCATTACGCTCTGCTGTCACAGTTTTCTGAGACAAGATATTCCCTGAAACATTCGTAAAATCACCCGGCTTGAATTCAGGCGGGCGAGAGGCTTCTCCTGAATTAGAAACCGGGTTCCTTGGTAAGAGAAACGAACCTATTGAGTCACCGCAATGCATGCATGTAGTTGGAATTATCATTACCTGGTGTTTTATTGGTCAGCTAGGTTCTTATGGATCATTGCTACTTTCGTATTACCCTTTCTAGGGTAGCAACACTTCCTCACACGATATCTCTTCAGTTCAGCGTGTTCCTTCCTCATAAAATCCAAAAATAGATTTGGAAATAAAAATCTATTATCTCGCCAAGATTCAAACCTAAGATTATTTTCATGTGGAAACTTATGCGAACTATTGGAATACACTAAATTCATAACCCAAGTTTCAATACGTAAACATCATCATCGAGTGTTTTTAAAAACTTACAGCAGTTCCATAATATACAAACGTATAAGCGGAAAGGGGGGGTGAAGGAGAATGAAAGAAATGTGCGAATGAGGAGTAACGAAAATGTTTTCTGCCGAGAGGATGGGGAATTGGCGGGGAACAGACACTCATACAGGTTATGTTAGCTGCGTTTTAATGCAGCCGTTTTTGCGTTGCTGTACACTGCGTATCCAATCAGAAGCGAGATCCCCAACGCTGGCTGCGTTGGAGTTGCCCATCTTTCTACTTTTGACGCAGCCTGCGTCGGAGGAGCTGCGGCAGGGGGTGAGATCCGACGCTTTCAGCATTTCATTTGTTGGTCACGTGTTCCTTTCCCTAAGAGTGGAGTATTGACAAAAAGTGAACTAAGGAGGTGCAGCCAATCGCCAATAATTCTCGTGAACATCCATTTATTATTGAACTCCCCTCCACAATGAACAGAATTACGAAGACTGAGCGCGTCATGGTTTCCCACCGTCTTCTGTTTTCATTCGATAATACCGCTGCCATATGCATATGCGTGCCACGCACAACGCAGCGACAAAACGACGCAAAAACGACTGCATGGAAAAGTAGCTCAACTCTGGGGTTACGACTTATTTTTAAAATTTCTAGACGATCTAAACATTGAGCCCACGTCGGTTATCGGTAAAAATGCCACACTTAGACTGTAAAATCACCCGTCCAAGTTGAGACCCAGCCCATGTTCAGACTTTTCCTACATTTTGCTCCTTCTTCCCACTAAAATGTATGCATCATACAGCCTCCTTCCTCCTCCACCTAACTCAATTCTTTTCACACCACGTCACGACTCGCTTCGCCCCACCCTGCCCTCTTCACGTCCGCTGAGGAACCGGGCAGGTGTTTTCCCGTCTCTCTCTCTCGGACATCGGGTTCGATACAAAAAAAAGAAGGTAGGAAAGCGATGGGCGCGCTTTTTCGTCCGGCGTGCGAGTTCGGTCGTGTGAGAGATTGTCTCCGGTTCCCGATCTCCGTTCTGGGAGCAGTTTTTCGACCGTCGCGGGACCACCGTTTCGTCGCAGGGGGCCTCATCCTCCGAGAGATTTAAGGTCCGACGGCTGCAAAAATATTGCTAGCCTCTCCCACTCATTCCAACTCTGTGTCGCGTCCGTCTACTTCCCATCCTCCTCCTTTCCCGCCCCCAAGGATCCGCAGGAACACAGTCTGCCTGGGACCAGTGTTGCCAACACCTACCCATATGATTCCACTCGATCTCGAGGATAAAATAAGCTAGATTCCGCCAGATAGTTCTTCAAAATTAGCCACTTAATAAATTCCGTAAAAAAATAATAAATAGGAAAACTAAATAAAATTCTTGTGCTATTATTCATCAAAATTCAATTAATATTGGAAGATACCATTAAGGACGTTTCCTTGTGGTATTAGCTGTTTATTAAAGAAACGCCATAGAGAATCAGCATTGAGATTGATTAATTTAAAAAATTATTTTAAGTCAATTTCATTGTCATCAGCAGTCTTCAATCCGAAAATTGATTTACTACAGCCCTCCACTCTACTCTCCTATCAGCCAACCACTTCATTCCTACGTAGTTCTTCACTTTGATGTCCTTCAATATTTACCTGGTGTATTCCATTCTTGGTCTTCTTTTGTAATTCTTCCCATTTATACCTCCATTATTGTTTACAGAAATACAAAAGAATTCATCGACTTCATCACACTCTGAATATGCAAAAGAAAGATCGTTTTAAAATGTTTGCGCCAGGAAAATCTCCGCCATAATGAAATTATGACTGCCCATAACCTACCACTACCTACCTACCACTCATGATGCATAAAAAATAGAAGAAAAAAACTGGGAATAGCCCAGATTGGTCAGAAAAATAACCCAGAAAATCCGTTTTCCCCTTGTAGATTTTTTTAACCCCAGACTATCCCTGAAAAAAGCTAGATCTATAAATAGTGGAAAACACCCCAGTTTGGCAACACTTCGCCAGGCCGTTCGTTGCCCTCTCTTTTATTTGCTGTCGTCCTCGTCGCGTTAATATCACGGGTTTTGCTTCCTCGTGACGCCCAGGCCCCATGCATCAAGCGGTCTTTTAAAGAAAAGGGGGAAATGTAAATCAAGGCGTCCAGGGTTTCCTGTCTGGCGGCTGAAAAAAAGTTGATCCGCGGCGGGAGATAGCCCCCTCATGATGTCGCTTCTGCGCCTCGGTACGCGTGACGTCATTCGCCACGTGGAACAGGGAGAGAAATAGGCGGGAGTCGAGGCGATGGAAGCTCATCGTTGAGCCGGCGTAATGCTAGACGTTTTTTTCAGCAATACAAGCATTTTCGAAGAAAAGGGAATTGATGACGAGTGCTCTGAGGAGAAAAATGTAGAAAAGAATGCTAAAAACTTTAATATGGATCGTGGTGCTGTTTTGGTCGCAAACGTGGTCATTTCGGAGATAAAATGTACTGAAAGCATTTGAGCAAGATGTAAGTTTGGAGGCATTTGAGATGTGGATGTGGAGAAGAATGGGGAGTACGAGGTAGTTAAAATGCGTTCAGGGGCGCCGGGCCCCGAACTTTGAACAGCCAGCAGACCAAACATCTCTGGGTGAAAGTACAATTTTGTCATACTGTACATAAATACCTATGAAATTGTAGTTTACCGCGTTTTTAACGCACAAATGTTTTCAGAAGGGGGGGTCACAAAAACTGGGCCCCTCTGGATGTGCAGCGGCACGGGCCCCTGAGCACCCACGCCGCCCCTGCATGCGTTACTTGTTAGATGGGATCCAAGATTAAATGAAACTCTGAAATTCCACATTTAAACTCAATCACGACCAATTTTCAGCGCATAGCGTCATCATCTGATGGTACGTGCATGGCCAGTTTTCAACGTATAGTTAAGTATTGAAGCCTGATTAAATTTTATATGTGGAATTTCAAAGTGTTTCATTTAATCAAGTATGGAGAGGGTAAGCTGGGTGGAGAGGAAGATGATCGAGGACGTTTCGGATATGGTGGTGAAAGGAAGTTCCTAGCGGAGGTACGGGAAGGCAGAAAAAATGGTTGGATGACGATGAGAAATTGATCTAAAGAGCGTTCCACATTTAGTTGACAGTATGGGCTCTTATGGAGATTCGATTCCCATGTAAATCTCCACAAGGCCGGAGGTGCGACGTTGCCAATGACAATAGGAAAATTAATATGATGCTATGCAATATAAAAAGACATTTTCCGAAGCAGAAAAAGATGCTACATTTAGTGGTGGCAATAATTAATCGATTTAGTTTATACAATGTTATAAAAATATTTCCTTGAATTTCCGTTAGTAACGGAGCGCTTCTGGTTTCATCTTCCTCATCCAGTTGCCGATAAACAGTTCTCAGCATGACGTTAAAACTTATACAAAACGTTTTTCATACGTTTCCTCCATAACTGTTAGCTTTAATTTGTTTTTAACTGTGTTTCATCGTTTTTGTATTCATTTAAATATCTTTTGGACAAAATATTTTTAATTTTACAAGGTAAAAAGCGGTCGCCTACTAACTTTCATATCTCATGATAAAGATGAGATATGCTGCGTATGAAATTTAGATAAAACTTTATATATGTTTTTGGTGAAATAATCGTAACTCTATCTCGATTAGAAAGGGAGTTATGAATTTTTGATGTCGCCAAATATTTTCGCGCGCCATAATTCCGCCGCTCGTTCGGTCCTGCCAGCTAACCTATCGCGTGGAAGGGAGATTCTCGGTCGGAGAATGAGCTTGATACTTTAATTACTGTTGCCTCTTTGCTATCAAAGATATCGTTTTTGGTATGGCATTTAGTTAAGTCAGTAGTAATATATTGAATTAGAATATACTAGTTTCACGAACACTACCGATGAAAATACATTAACACTGAAGCACTGAAGAATGGGTAAACGTCCTACTTGCCTCTCGGCATAAAATGCGAATGGATTCGTACGAGGGATATTCTTATCCAGTGTATGGCCATTGAATGAGTGTATATTGGGTATTTCTAGAAGTTCCGTTGAGAAGGTGCCATAAAACATCTGCATCAGAAGCGATCCGTCGGTGTAAGGGACCGGGGAAAGAATGGGCGAAGGCGTTTAGTTTCTCATCAGATTTCTATGCGTGAACAGGTAGTGTGTCGTGTGCATAATAGTTCAACAGCAGTGTGGAGTATCTTCCAGATCAATTTATTTCCAACAGTGTGCTATCGTCATGTCCGAAACTAAGAGGAGGAGGAAAGGGGACAAGTTGAGAAGCCGTGAAAGAGAAATGGTGTTTAATGTGTTCAAATATTTCAACAAATCGCTCAATGTCGCTGAAGCCTGCAAAGATACTTCGAAAGACACTGGGTGCCCACAGTCTACTATCTACAGGGTCAGAAAGGAATCATCCCGCGGTTCATTGGTTACTCCTTCGAAAACGAAAAAAAATAAACAACTGTATAAGAATGCGAGATCAGATATGTATGATGATTTCGTAAGATCGGGAGTTCGCAGGAAAGTTCATGAATCATTCATGTAAAATATTCCTCCAACTCAAAGAACCATTCTAAACTCCGTAGATATACAAAAGGATCTTCTTAATTTCAAGAGGACCACGTTATACCGTCTTCTTGTTGACATAGGCTTCGTATACAAACGCTGGTGAAGACAATGCATGCTTATTGAAAGAGACGATATTATTCGTTGGCTTCATAATTATTTAAGACTGTTGAAAACATATTGCCGTTATTGAGGGATATTGTGTACACAGACGAGACGTGGATTAATGTTGGACAGACGATAAGCATGGCTTGGAGCGATAAAGAAATAAAAACTCCCAATAAGTACGTTTGTTGCTTAATCACTGAATCAAAATAATAAATAAGTTTGTCGGTAAATCACTGAATCGAAAGACAGTTACAATTGGCAATAGGTAATTGAGCATACCCGAAAATATTTCATGCTGGAATCGTGGTACTGTCCACTAATATTTAATGTACAATAATACACAACACGTGTTTCATCGTCAGGTGTGATGACATACCTGATGATGACGCCCTAAGCGTTGAAACACGCGTCGTGTATTATTGTACATTAAATATTAGTGGCAAGTACAACTACTGCCGTTTAATTTAATTACTGAAATGCTGTTCGACCACGTAACGCCAGATATAGTCGAATCCATTCCCCAGGTTTCTGCCTCAGGCTCTGAAAGATGGGAGGGTTTAGCTTAAGGGAAGGGACGTAAAAGGACATTAGCCATTGGCGTCAGGCCCGGGTACTCGTGGGACAATGAACGGGGATGGAGACGGGGCTCAAGATGCTCATGGGGGGCGCAATCAGAAGGGGAACCTCTAAAGGAGGAGGGAGATATGGCGTCTATTGACCCAGACTGGATAAACCATGAAGGGTGATTCGTACATAGCGGCCGTGGCAATGGAACTGGAAGTTTACGGGGTGCGGTATATTTTATCATCACATTAAAATTTATAATAATAGCAAAACAGGAAAAAAGATTTGCTCAAATGAGAAGTTCGAAATAACTCTACAATATATGATGAACAAGCCGCAAAAAGAGATAATTATTTCTTATTTCCCTTACTCAAGGGCTCCAGAAGCGCTGTCCCTTGAAGTCCCCCACCCCCTTCCCACCATTCCCACCCCTTCCCACCATTTAGTGCCTCAAACAAAAAGGGGAGAGTCGACACCACTGGCGACCTTTGACATAAGTTTTTCTCACCCACAAATCTCTCGTAGGATTATCGAAAAGTTTTTTCTTATTCAGGAATGGCAATGCCCCTCATTTCTTCGGCATTCTCTGAAAACTCGAGCCATAACCTTCAAATTTACGTAAACGTCTGTACTAATGAAACCCATGGCATTTATAATGCTGTAAATTATCGACACGCGAGGAGAATGAAACTTATAGCGAATCGTTAAGAATTAAAAGATTTCCATTTCATTATTTAGCTTATATACGTAACTTACGTTTCAAAAATATGGGATTTTGAAAACAAAATGTTTACTTTATATTCCGGTAATTCATGTAACCTTGAATGCGCAATATGTCACCCTCTTAAGTCTTATTATGTGCTAAATGAAACACTTCTTTAAAACTAAATAATTTTGACGTGGAGTTATTAGTGGTTGCCTATGTTATCAGGATGCCGCCCATGGAGGGGAAGCTTGAAAACAGCGTTCTCCATAAGCCCCATACTGTCAACTAAATGTGGAATGCGCTATATAACTCTGATCCCGGAGAAACATTGCTTCACCCGGAGTCTCCGGGTCAAAATGCTCCAGTTGGCTACCCTAGTGCGGACGACTTCGGGGACTTATTGAGACGTCGTCCATGGTGGAGGATAGGACGTTTTATTGTTGGCTTCCTCCTTTGCCCGTGAAAGGTTTATCGCCGGTTTAGTTTCCAGGGGGAGGGAAGAAAGCGATCGATCCAGAGAGATAAAACTCGGGTCAATGCGGACATCCTTTGAGTCGATTTCTGGTTTGTGTTTTCGTCGAAATTTCGGAGACGCCAAACTAGTTCCTTTCTCGTGATCAGATTTATTCTCCTTGCTCAACGCGACTTCTAAGATTGAAAATCTCTTCCTCTATTTCACAAACGTGCCCGAGTGACACGCAGCGATTTATTATACTTCCTTACTGTTGAGGACGCCGTTTTAACTTCCGTCGTTACAATTTTAGATGGCTTCCTTGCAATGTATTGCTTTTTTAATAATCAGTTTATTTGAATATGATAAACGTAATTGGATGTAGCTGGAAACTAAAGGAAGGGACAGAATCAACACAAACTTTGTAAATTTCACAGTGGATTTTATTTAATACGACCGGTTTCATCTCCTAGGCGGCATCTGTAGGCCATTTGAAGATGTCGGCTATGCGATGAAACCGGTCGTATTAAATAAAATTCATTGTGAAATTTACAAAGTTTGTATTGATTCTGTCTATATGGATTTTCACAAAGTTACGCCTGGGAATATCGAGTTCATCATAAAGGAAGGGAGAAGATTGTGATAATGTGGATTTTGGGCAAGCGTAGAAAAAGGCCTAATAATGAATAAGTTGAAGAGAAGACATGCAGAAATGAAGACGGAAGTCTTTTTGATAGGCTGAATCGTGCTGTTATTTACAAAATTATCGTATCTCCATCTAAAACTACCGTAATAGGTAAACAAACTATAGTAATAATCGTAGTTGAGAATCGTTAGAGACTGTGAGGCTACACGCTAAGCATATGTTCCTTGAAAAACTTCTGTCAGACGAGATTCAGTACGACAGGGTGAATATTATTTTATCCCCGCGACATATCATTAGAGCTGATAGGAGTGACAATATAAGAAATATACACTGCCGAAGTGCCAGGTACAAAAATTCCTTCTTTCCTCTCACCATTAGTGATTATAGCAAAACATGGTGACACTATTTTGAGACACGCCGTTGATACACAATTCACCTGTCTTCTTCCCCCTCCGCTTCCCTATTCTCACCTCCTTTCCATGGCTGGTGTCCTTACACCCCCTGCCACACACCGATGCGGAGACTCGCAGGGTAGTATGCAGATGTAGTTGGTTATAATAAAGGGCATTTGTAATGCAGTGATCGCTATTTCGATACGATTAGCACAGCATTTGTTTTTTTACGCAAATGAACTACTTTCATTCTCTATTATCGCTCTGGTGAGTGTTCGCCGAAGTTAACCTGGTAATGTCAAGAAATGATGCGGCGTGAAAGTGCAGCGGATTGACTATAATCGGTCATCGATGTCAAGTAACAATTCATGTGCAAAAGTTTACTTAGTGAAGGTGATAGTTCTTTCATCACGGTACTTTCACTTTAGGTACGTAAGCCGACGTATATAAATTTATTTGGTTATCTCGGTTGGTGTTTCTTACCGGGCGAAACTAATGGACACTAAGCCTTAGAATGGTGTCTTGATCGGCTGCCAAGTCGAACCAGAAAAGAAATCCCTTCCACCTTGTTGATGTGTTGGAAGATTGACTCGGGTTACTTCAGTTTTGTTTTCCGTTACGAAATTGTTTCGCGGCGTAACTTTGCATCCTTTGCATCACGTGTCAGATGGAAAAACTTATTGGAGCCGCGGTGAAAGTGTTTAGAGTTGTTATCTTCTCCTTATGGTAACAACGACTCCACTTCCCTATTACTGCCATGCACGTTATGCATTCAGTGCGGCGTGGCGGTTGGTCGGTCGATGGATGTGGTGGTCGTGGCATATCAGAATGCGGCGAATTCCCTCGGTGAACTTGCTCGTAGAGGAGAGCTATGCATTCAATGCAATACCCCAGTTCTAGCTAATGTTAGCTCAACCTACCAGACACTTGTGCAACGGTTCCTGCGCTAAGTCGCCGTAAATTGCGCGAACAAAGCTGTAAATTGCTAACATTTTATCTTTGTGAAATATATATTACGAAAATCGCTGTGTACTATCTATTTTAATGACTATGGAATGACAGAAGTGGGTCATTGAAGTGTTATTAACTCTACTATTAATATTCGAATGCTTTCCGATGTTTTAATGACTGACGCAAAGAACGATGTGGCAATACTGCAGCAGAAGACCGATATTTTTACTCACCTATTGCTCTGTTGAATTATATCTACAGTTCCAAACGTAGTTAAAATTTTCACCATATCCAGAAAAATTTCATGATTGAGCCCATTCAGTGTTTATGATTTTTTAGCGGAATACATATCAATGCTAATTTATATTTTTTTTCTGTAGGGACTTAAAGAGATATTTTTGTGGATATCCGATGACCTGAAAATCGGTGCGTGGTAAAACTGCGTCAATCGTATGGTTTTACCAGCTTAAATAGCGGGAGGTTTTACGGAAGAGATTGCGTAACTTGAGATTTTCAATATCTGCGATTTTTCGCTCTTGACTGAAATGCGTGCCTTCTGCCCGGAATATTTTACTGATATTTTCATCTTTTATTGGCTCATACTGCAGAGAACGGGAAATTTGATGTAATTACCCATTGAGTTCTCTGTTGAACGGACATTGTGCAAGTCCACACTTAGGAAATTCTTCTCCGCATGCAGCTATATTTTTCATTTTTCTAGCGTTGTGCTCTGAACTTTTTTTATATCTAATACTCTTTATGGAAACATATTCATGTATATGTAACGAGATCTACGAGGGTGTACTTCTATGCATATACATACCTTGCCCATTTTTTTCCCACGGTCTGACATAATGTTATCCGTATCTTGAGGTACGGAAAGAAGATAAGTTCTCATCGCGGGAAAATTTAATGGCTGCCAAAAATTGTTAACCGGAATTGTTGCTTGGAATTGTATCATATTCACAAGTTAGCTTTTCTTTCTTTTTTCAAAGTATCAAGAAAAACGCTCGGGTATGAACCAATACTCTAAGACAGACTTAAGTTGGATCTCTCTTTTAATTTATCTCCTCTCGGCCATTCTGTTAGAGCAAATATATGGTACCTACATATTATCGAAAAGTTCAGACAGAATTAAAACCTTTAAAAGACAAGATTATGATTAAAATCCGTGTAGTCAAGTTGAAAAACTCGTCTCCAGCAACCGGATCCTATCGATAATTTAAGGACGCGAAGCGAGCAATATTAACAAATCCATTGACCCATTCATGGCCCACGCCTCTGATTTGAAACACCACTGTTGCGAAGTCCACCGCCTTGGGGAATTTGGGTTTCGCCTACGTTGGTGCGTATTTCTGACCTCTTCACCTGGTGGAAATTGAATGGATCGGTCGCCGTGTGTGTGGCTTAGGCTAGCCTCGCCTCGCTGGAAGATTATATCCCTCCATTTATGTACTCGGTCAAATCATCCGCGGAGATGTAATCCTCCTTTCCGCCTCATCTTCAATCCAGTCCCGAGTCTCGACATCCCCCCGCTATAGAGAAATGGTGGAGGACACGGGAGGGAAGGAAGATGATGGGATTGACGATGGCCAATTCGTGACTGACTCAGTTCAGTTGTGCCCCAGTAGATTGAGATGTGAGTCTTTTTTTTTTGATTTGCTACTCTTTCTCGCCTAACCTCCCCTCCGGCGAATTCCTGCCGCTGCTACATCTCCGCCTGGAGTCTGGGGGGTCATTCTGTATTTCGTCGGTTCCGTACCGATCGGTTGCGCTTCCTAACCCACCGACCGGTTGTGATTCCGTACCGACTTGAACTCCGCTACCGACGGACCCTATTTCAGCGATTCTGTATGCAAATCGGTGCCATTCCAGTCGGTTGGGTAACTCCTCCCACTCAATGTTCCCACCCCCCCCCCGCCCAATTTTCCGAGTGTTTCCGAAGCTGAGGGTCACATGCTCTATTCCCACCAATGGAAGACGATATAGGAAACAAATGACCACAGGAAGCCGCCTAGTGCTCTCGGGGTTGACAACAACAACAGAAATCAATGATGCCGAAAGGAGAATGATCGTATATTAATTTATGTGAATTTTGAGCGTTACAATGTGTATTTGATAATTCAAAAAAGTGCTTTATATTTAAAGCACATATCTAGTAGCGTCGGTGAGAATATGAAGTATTCATAAAAGATATGTTGAGTGCTACGAGATTAATTGAAGTGTGCGAAGTAAGAATGAATCAGTTGTGATCGCTTCAATCCAGAAATAACCTTCAAATTTTCAATTTTACCTGAATATATTAATTGATTATATGTACATATTTACTCGTGTGATTGAGATCCGACATTTAACTGCGTTTTGCATTTGGAATTTCTAGTTGCCGAAAAGGCATTACGTGTACCTATACGTGCCATTACGTGTACCTATACGTGCCATTATGTGTACCTATGTAGGATCTCGAAAATAGAATATCCGTGTATGTATTTTATACTGTAGGTATGGTAATGAAATATTCTTGTAGGTATATTATTCTATATTCGTGGGTTTTGGACAGTGAAATTGCTGCGCGCTCGTGTCTTAAAACATTTATTATATAATTTCGTGGAGCACAGTTGAATGTAAAATGAATTTAATGAGTGAAAAATAAATAAACATAATGAAAGAAATTTAAGTTGAATGGCTAAATTAGTAAATTTGCTATTAGCACTCGGTTATTGTACGTACGTATCTACTTGCAAGTAGTTTTGTCACCACACCATTGTGTTGTCCAACACATTGTTTCGGCATTATTTGATGATTAATCCGAATTTTATTAGGATAGAGTGATGATTGACAGTTCAATGAAAATGATTCTTAAAATATATCTCCTCAACTACGATAATAGAGGCCGAAAGAAAACAAACATCAGTAAAAATACGAACTTTCGTTACCCTGGCCCAAAACCGGGGGCTAACATAACGCTACCAAAATACGATGCTAACAGATGTGCGAAATCGCCTATTTTCTGAAATCAGAAGCTACTTTAGTATGTAATCTAGTTAAGTAAGTGACTGCGTACACGAAATTTGATTATAATTGAAAACTTTCAACGGGAATCATCCATTTAAGAATAGGTAAACTGCAGTAATTGGCATTCACCGCGGACGATATGCGGCATTTATTATGAAAAATATTCCAGTGATCGATTATGCTGAATAGCCTAAATATGAAGCTATTTACGTACTTGCCAGCGTCAATAGTAAAACATTTTGAACAGCCAAGAGAATATAATGCAATACTACGGAATTCTAGTTGTGTAGAAATTTCTCTTTTTGATCATCATCTTTGTGACGTTAACTTCGTCGAATTTTGCATTAGCTCTCTTAAGAACAAATTACGTCGTTATTACAATCATGCATATATGTGTACTCATTATTACATGTATCAAATTATCCCATTTCAAGCTACAAATCCAAATTTATTATCCATTTGCTTCAGTGTTTCTCAAGAAAACCGACTGATTCTCCGCCGTACCGGCAGCTTTTGCGTGTCGGTGGGTTCCACCGACTGGAGCTCGCCGGCGCACCGATCGGGTGCGTACAGAATCACACAGCTGCTCTCTCGGAGTCAGTGTGACGTCCCACCCGACGAAAAGCCTACCGTACCGATCAGTTTGGAGTTACAGAATGACCCCCCTGAATCGTTTAGCTCATCGAGTGAACGACTTATTTTCGACGTCAAGTTCGACGGAAATTACAGCTCGCTGTGTGGATTTCGAAACGAAATAAAGCAAAAATGAAGACGTAGATGACTTTTTGGGATTTCGATTTTTGTTTGAGTGTTATTTTTTATATTTATTAGAACCTCTTCTGTTTTACTAGAGGGAAATGATTTACGAACAATTAACGGCAGTGGTGAATTTTCCGCGGTTGAAAAAAATCTCTTCAGCCATAAATTCATAGTCAATTTATTACGTTAAAAACTATGAGAAATGTATCCTTTGATATCACTTTGAAAGGCAGGAAATAGCGTTACCTCTTCACATGCAGTGGAGGCGACGTTCTTTGGTTGTAGCCTCCTCTCGTCATCTATAGTTCATCTCCCAACATTTGATTGATAGTGCCGCTTTAAGGGGCGGATAGTGCTAGTTCTTAATTTTTCCAGCAATAGTATACGTCTTTGTTAGTTGTTTGATATCGTAATTGCCATTATATGTGATTTATAATATGCCTTTGGATATATGGATGTGCAACACATGGATATTTTCAACGTCAAATATGGCATTTCGGACGTTAAGTATTTCTCTTGACGGCGGATCAGCTGCTAAATTCGATCTTGTGAACTGGTTAACACAACGATCAATAACCTATGGCACGCAAGCCACCAGGTGGCTCGCGAAATGTTTGTTGGTGGCGCGCCAAGAAAACGACGATTAAATTAAACTTTTCAATATTTTATGCGCTTACTTAAGAGTGGCACGCGCCCGACTTGTAGTTAAATCTATCTAAAATTTGGCACGTGTACGCATATCGGTTGCTGACTGTTGGGTTAACATACACATTGTAATCTTCACCTTTTAATAGACCTAATTTATATACTCGTTATTCTACCATTAAGCAAGTGGCTAGGGGGGAGAGGGTACTCAGAAGTCTCACTCTCGCACCATTAATTAAAAACATTTATTTTTCTATCCTTTTTCCCGAAAGTGATTCCATCGGGAGTCGCTCCGAGCGAGTTGTCCCTTGGATTGGGGTGTGAGTCTTTTTTGAGGCATCTCAACTCCAATCAGTCGCATTTCCCAAAACTAGACGGAATCGTCCCGTGAACCGATCCGCTTCTAATTGGGAAAGTTTCGCTTCTCACTCCTCGCCGAGGAATGCCATGGATAGTTCAAAAGAGGTCCGGCACGCCCCGCGCATAAAAATGTATCGGGCCGGGCAGTTTTTTTGTGATTTCGCGCGAAATCCCGTTCCCTCTCCTGCGGCGGCCAGAAGTTTTACAGAGGAAAGCGAAAGTAGTGGAGGGAGCCGGACAAGAGGGGACCCGGAGAATGTGCGGCGTCGGCCCACTCCTCTCCCCTCCCACTCCCGTTCCGTGGCAGTCCACGGGAATGCGTGTGCTCTAACCCGCTTCCCACCCATTCCTTCGACCAAAACCTCAACCACTCCCGACTCAGTTTGCTGCTTTTAAAACCCACCCTTCGAACCTTTTACCGTCGCGTCCTTTGTAGGTCATAACAGAGTTCATTGTGAGCGCAGTCCCGCGGTCCCATGTCCCGGGCGCTGACTCCTAGGGAGGATTCAGGGACATTAAGGTAGTTCGTGCGAAAAATCAATTCACCTAGAATTTGATGAATTTGACCTCATTTGAAAGAAAAAACTCATCTTTCCAATGATATTAAAATATTAACCCCTTGCCGAACTACTTTTCGAGCAATTTGCCAGAAAATACAAACTGTTTTACATGGGATAGATTACGGCTGTGCGCTCCAGAGGGAGAGTATTGAAAAAATTAGGAATTAAAAACACTTAGATTTCGACAAAAAACTCTGTGTAGTTTTTATGTTTTCTCTACAATCTATAAAAATAATTCTTATTCGCAGCAGTAATTTTTACAGAATCGCTAATAAAACCTGCTGTTTTGAAGGCTTTTTAGTCGTACGGCGTGAAAAAATTAGTCATGTTAGAGACTTAAGTCGATATATTTATTTAATTACTGAGTATTTTGGTCATATACAACTATGTTTTTGCACCATTAGTGTTACAATATTTACTTCATACTTCTTAAAGACGCTGACATTAAAAAATAAAATTCGAATATGGTCTCCAATATGAATGACTAAGGAAATATCTCGCTCTAACTACCTTAAGGTGGTTGAAGCGGTGCTCGTGGGTCATTGAGTGGACATTTTAATGATGTTTCAAGTGAGTTGAAAAAAATACTAGGACCACATTTCATTCAAGTACATCTGTTTATGTGGTGGAACTCACCATACATGCAGTAATGGAAATGATAAAATAATTATGTTATTCATTTATGCCTTAATTAAAGCTTGTCATGACTGGAGATAATCAGCATGGTATTCGAACTTAAGGCGAAATTTATATCTAAATAGGCATGTTTTTCCGAATCTTCGACACGGCGTGAAACCTTGATATTTGTTAGCAGACATAATAATTTAAAGGTATTATTTCGTTTTTAGGAGGAAATGTGTACGCATGTAATCGAATTTTAACGAAGTATATCTCAAGTACTGTAAGACTGAGTGTTATAAATGCATTGTATTGCAAAAAAACGGCAAGATGCACTTTTTTCACTTGTATCCATAAATATCTCTATTGAGAACACGAATGCAAAGTTTCACGCAAATACGTATGCACAATGACGAAAATTGCTTCGACGGGCTTAAGGAAGGAATGTCCAGCGCTGCATTGCTATAGTTTGGAAGTATGGTTCTATCACGTACGAGACATCGCGTTTCAATAATAGTTCAATAGCAAAAAAATACAAAATAGTGTGATACTAGCAAGATTTGGTGGCCAGGTTGGTCAAGAGGGTCTAAAAAAAAGAGAAAAATCTAACTTAAGACCTGAAAAAAACATATTTCAACCTCGAGGAAAAATCCCAACCCGCGACTCTTGGGTTTCCAAGCAGACGCGTGGCCAGGTTAGCCACGCGTCTGCTTGCGTCGCATTGAGTGCTGACCCTTACTGACACATGTGCTGCCGATATTTTGTTTGAAATTCTTGTTAGAATTTCTGCAGCGAAGATATAAAATAAAATTAATGCATGCCCTCAAATTCCTACATTCCTTAAAACTCGTCATCATCACCCACTGGACTTAAGCCTGAATGGCAAACCTTAGCCACTGGAGGTGGGGATTTTCCCTTCCTGTCTCCCTCTTTGCCAGCGTGTGTAATAATGCACGCGGTGTGGGAGGGAGAAAATATTTGTTCCCTCCACCTGGGCTGGGTGGTGCCGTTGGCGCGTTGCGGGTGCCCTGGTACCTACCGGCGCGGGCTTTTGCACAAGGGGTGGGCGGCGGCCGAGCTAGCCAGCCCATCAGTCCTCGTCCATTCCATTACTTGCCCAGCCGACCCAATCCGTGAAAGCGGCCACCCTTCTCTCTCTGCTCCGCTTCGTCGGAGAAAGCCCGGACAATGAAGGGGAGCGATTGTCATCTCCGCGGTAGCTAGGCGGCGGCGTGCAGCTAAAGCCGCCGCAAACTATCGGTTGTTACGGGGATGGGGACTTCGGAGGGAATGTCGGGGCTAATCACGGGCGTGCTCGGAACGTTTCCTTGTTTCACTCCACCCCTCCCAGTGTACAGTACCGACAGCTGATATTTACGGGCCTTATTTGTATCAACAAAGCTGCTGTTGACTTTCGGTTCTTGTACCTTGGGTGTTTGTTTGGAAAAAGAGGGAGTTCAATATCAGGAGAGAACTAATGACAAGACTAAGATATAAAATTCAGATTCAGGTGTGATGTAGCACAACCGTCCCATAATTACAGAAACAAAACACTTGCAGTTTTCCACTAATTATAGTTTTGATAGAACTAATTTCGATGTTACTATATCATATTCTACTTGAAGATAGTGTAGTAATATCGAAATTAGTATTAAATCTTAAATTAGTGGATAGCTACAAGCGTTTTGTTTCTGTAATTATGACAAGACCCTGAAGGAAGTAGTGCTCCAGTTGTTGTGGAGACTTAAGTACTGGCTTCCCATTCTTTGGGGACCGGGGTCGAATCCTGGCTGTGGAGAAGATTTAAAATAAAATAATAATCCTAACTTATTTGTTTTGCGGAGAGCGCTCGTATTATTTTCAGGGCCTAGCAGATTAGTTCTCTGCGCACCGGATGAGATGTTAAACTGTGGACTCTTTGACGCCTTTCTTTAAGAGTTGGCTAATGCCAAAGCTAGGTCTTTCTCTACCCTTCCTCTTCTCCTCAAATCACCCTACCCTCATCAACATACCCTTCTATCTGCTTCCAGCTGGTGGGCAGGCTAGTTTTGCTGGTCCTTGGATTTGCATGGTTCTGGAATCTGGAGTGTGAGAGGACGAGGGTTAGAAAATGTAGTAGTAGTAGTTAATTTAGGTATGAAGAAGGAAGCAGATAAACGGTGCAAAGATACAAAGACAAAGGAAAAAAGTGCTATACATGGACAGGAGATTAACTCACCCGTCGACCTATTTGGAACCACTACGCATGGCTTGTGATAGAATCTTCTGTCTCTTGCACGTTAGAAATAATGGTTTACGATAATGCGTGAATCGATGCGAACACATGCATAGCATAGAATGACATTACATTTCAATGTCGATGTACAATTTCTTACCCCGTGGAAGGTATAATGGATTTTTTATTTTTCCCATTATTTTTTAGTTTTTCAGGGTGTCTTCCATTCTCACGCCCTCGCTACATTGGCAAACGCTTCAAGAAACGTGTTTTGATAAAAATCTATATTACTTGCAAGGTTTTGGGTCTGATAAGGAAACACGCTTGGTATCTTTCTGTGAGACGTTGCGTTCATTCAACCCTCTATTTAGAGCCTACATTCTGATATGGAATGATTAGCACCTGACCCCACAATATGAATTACGTAACCTTTTGAATAATCTGAAATGTTATAGTGTCTCAGTTGAAGTTCAGAAAATATCCAGTTTCATTACAATGAATCCGTATCTTGGTTTTAAGGTAGTTACACATTAGCAGAAAAAATATGTAAAATGTAAAGGTAAAATATGTGAAAAAAATGAAATTTCACGATTGGAAAAACAAATTAATATGAGAAAAAAACTAAGTGCTTGAAATTATTTGAATGAATGTAGTTCTTGTGCGTGTAACTTTGTAGAATTTCAACAAAATCCATTGAGAAACGCAATATGTATTTATAACTATAATTGATCTTTCGCACTGTTCGTGGATGCGACGAAAGCAGCTCAATCTTAAACCCTTGTCTATAAGTCTCATCTAAGTGTTTAAAATGAAATATTGTTAAGTTAGAAAGTTGAAGCGACATCATTAATACTTTGTATGTACACATTACGTGGGGCGTGGCGTTCTTATCATAATTGATAGTTCAGTGAAGTGTTCACTCAATATTGAAATGGGGGCTACTATTTTTGTGATTCCTAGTGTATATAAGCGGCTCGAGTGAGTGCTTTATCTCCCACTTCCGCTTAGCTCTCTCCTAATGAAATCATACTTTTGTAAATGTCTTGATTTTTCTTCATCTCGTCTTTTTCTGAACTAGAGCGTGAACGCCTTCCTGGGCGAAGTGAATTTTTTACTGCGGGTTGTTTTCCCTCTGTATGTATCATATTCGACTCTTACATCCATTCGTTTAATTCGTCCTATCAATTAAGACAGGCGCGTATCAGCGAGCGCATTCGTCGCATTTAAAGTGGACACTAAGTATTGGATAAGTTTCCTTCCTGTCACTCTGGTAATAGCTCTTTTAAAGCCTTTCACTCGGATGAAAATAGATTTTCTGATACCGCCTCGGAGATTTCTCTCCGCGTGCCCGGTTATTTTTCGCTGCGTTATGCTCGTGGAGTGGAGATAAAAAGAGACGATTTTCCCGTGATGCAATGCGAGTGCCCTGCTGCTTGTGTGTGTATGTTTGATGATCGGTGGCCGGAAGGTGGTCGTTATGTAGTCCCATGCACCTATAACACGTACGCGACGCAAGAAAGCGCTTTATGAGGAATGAATGCTCTCACCGCGTGCCATTTTGATCACGCATTTCTCTTTCTTCTCTCCCCACCCATGCAGGGACCGGCGATCGCCTGCAGCACCAACAACAGCACCAGCGCCAGCATCGCGGCGGGGGAGAAAGTAGTAAGTAGAATTCGTCTCCACATCTCATACCACTCTCCCGTCCCAAAAGTGCTCCTTTAAGACCGTCATTCAGGCGTGAAGTCTGAATGGCTCTGAGTTCTTTCACTCTTATTCTATCCCTTAACCCCCACCCTCTATCCCCCACATCCATTTCTCCGCAGTTCCAAAATCGCTTTTCTGAATTCATCTGTTTTTCCCGCGCAGAACAGCTGACTGGTGGGGTGGTGTTCTCCCGCCTTTTTCGACGGGACTCGGTGCGTCACAATTGTATTTCACTTGTCGAGAATTTTATATTTCCCCCGTCTCGCTTTTTCCCACAGAATTCATGACGGATGTTTTAATTTTCTAGAAAGTTTTCTCTGTCTACCTTTACGCATCGGAGAGGGAAGACTTCATCCATGCTATGCGTTTTGTTAAAATTCTGTGGCGGGGAAGGGTAATAATGACGTTACGCGCTGTGCTTCCGAGAGGCATATGGCTGTAAAACCACAGTTTTTTGTGAGCGAGCTCCAACCGCGTCAACTTTTGTTTACGATGAGGGAGATCTCATTTCCTGTCGGTGCGTCGAATATCATCATCTACTTGTACGTGAATTGTATTTAACATGAAGTTCTGTTTCTGCCTCATTGTCGGATATGCCATGACTATTTGTCGATGTTTTGCACGTAGTAGTTTCCAATTGCTTGAGAAATTGTAGTTTGGCACAATTTTGAATACATTACATTCCATTTATTTTTCACGTATTGTTCTTCTGCGATTAAAGTTTCTGAAAATCATATTTATAATATAGTAACTACTGCACATAAATTGGAATGAGAGGAACACTATGCGAAGGGGATTTTTTTTCAAATCTGATGTGCCGACAATTTTATAATGCGTTTTACTTGATAGTGTCATCAATCATATTACTTATAAAAATGACGGCTATGACTTTATAGATCTAAGTTTATCAACATTTTAAAAAAATTCTATTTTGCATACTACAGTTTCACCTTTGAGGTTATTTGCGTAGTATGAGTGTTGCGACTGGAAGGTAGTATTACTTTTAATTTCTCAAGGCCATATTCTAAAAAATACGAATAAATTATAGAATAATTATTTTAAATATTTGAAAAGGCTAGAAAATGACATTATTGTCGAATATTCTGTATACAAACAGATTCCCTTACCAAGTAATTAATGGATTTGTGTCATGCGATCCAAAAAGTGTTTGTGCACTAAAATGCCATTCCACTTTTCCAGTTCTGGCTTATATGTACGCGTTTTCTGATAGTCATTTTAATCTTTGCACACAATATGGTAATATGCCTAAAGGTGAAATACCATTAGAACTTTATTCTGCTCGCCAAAGCGGTGGAAATTGTGAAGGAAATGTGTTATAGTCTGCGAAAATTGGTGGCATAGCGTAATAATTCTGCATTATTATTGTCTGGGTATTACAGTAACCTCTAACAATAAGTTCATTCCGTAAAGATAAGTTCTATAAGCATCCATATTAATACCGAGGAAGTAGGTCTCACTGTTTTGTAGACAGTCATGGTTACATTTAAATCTTTTGGAAATATACAAATATTTGTCCCGTAAGTCACTTTGACCATTTGACATCTGAAGCAGCTCGCTGTCCGATTCCAGATGCATGCCGAGGAAACAAGATTCACTGTTTATTAACGACAGTAATGGCTACTAAGAGTCTATTCTGGGAAATAAAAATTCCTAGGCGCGTCAGTAACTCCGATCGTTCCTCATCAGAACCCTCTCACGATCCGATTGCAAGTACCAAACAGGTGTCTCTCCCTCACATCGTTGAATAACAGAGGGCCTTCACAGCTTTATTGACGTCCTTTTGTATCTGCTTTTGCTTTAAGCTGGAGGTGCGTACCCGTACCCGACATTGAAGGCTATGCGCTTGGGTGTGGTCGAAGGTGAGCAGCTTTTTTCAAAAAAACGTCTCGTGACTCGCTATCCTCTCTCTCCACTCTCAGTTGGAAGGGGCGGTAAAATTGTGTTTATTTCCCTTTGCCTTAATTTCATTTCGCCTCACCCATTCAAACGGTCACGGAAGTTACCTAGACGTTGCGTGCTCACCGTATATGCCAATGGTGGTGAAGGAGCGACCGTTTCCTTCACTGTCCACCTTGAGGGCACTGAGCCAAGAGAGGAGGAGGCGTGCTGCTTAATGCTTAATCATAAATTTAAAAAACTCTCCCCTAGTGAGATTAGTGAAAGAGTGGATGTGAAACGAAGCACGGAAAAGATGTAGAGCCTTCCTTATATTTAGCAGTTTGTATTCCTGATTTTTCTTTGGCTTCGCTGCACATGGTTTAATTGAATATTGTCTCTATTGGCATCGGGCCTAACTGTTTGAACGATGCTTATCATTTTATAACATCCACCGGTGCATCTTCCCGCGTGCATATTTCCTTCCGTCCGCCCACTGATCTAGGAATCTTAATGAATGATTGATGTGCGTGTGCTTAGGATTAAATTCGTTCCTCAACGACGCTTCCACGCACTGCGAAACACGTTTAATGGATGAATTATGTCCACGCGACGAAGATTAAACGGACTACACCGCGCTGATTCTATGCTCTCTTCATCGAAATTTGTGACCTGTGCATGATCTAGTATACCAGGTTGCTGTGTTATTGAAGGATTAATTGATCTGGTAGTTTTTGGTTGAGGAATTATGCTACCCCAAGGAAAATGGGCTTTACTTATGAAAAGACGTAGGAAAAATGCCAAGTTGAAGAAGGAAGTTATGTGAGTACATCGGTTCCTGTGGCTGTAAAAGAGGAGGCATGGGTAATATTATTTCCATTCAAACCCACTTTAGTCGGTAGACTACCTGTAATAATAGTAATATGAACCAAGTTTCATTCCTAACATTGATTATCCCATCCATACGTGTAGGGTTGATCCATACATTCGTTAACTGTTGATAAAAATTGTGATATCAGGAGAATAATTTATTGTTTTAACAGTATCCTGTTTGACTACGGTAATTATGAAACAAATTTTGCTGGAAGAATTAAGGTGACTTGACCACGAACCAGAACTTAATAAAATCACTATTTGCTCCAATTATCGCGTTTTTTATCGAAGTTTCAAAATTTCACGTTTGATTTTTCAAAAATCGTGTCGAAGTGGAGTTCGATACTTGAGGGAGAGCGTACTTACATCCGAAATTAGCTTTACGAACCATCGCCGGAATGTGGGTATTGACCCTATCGAATCAATACTTTCTAGAACGTTGAATGGATTGGTTACGCGAAGCCATTACCATTTTTCGCGAAAGCGAAAATGCGGAGCAATTGCGATCGGGATCTATAAAACGGGGCCATTCGATTTCTCGTTTCTCCTCTAATTGTCATACAGGCGGCGGGTCTTATTTCGCGAAATAATGGGGCATTTCACCGTAGCGCCTGCTCCAAAAAAAGCACTCGCGTCGCGTGCACTTGCTGCAGCAAAATTCAGCGCACAAGGAAATAATAATATTCTCCCTTTTAGAAACGCTCTGTTGACGGTTGATCGAATTTTGTTCCCGTATTTCGACATTTAGGAAGGAAGTAAAAAAATTGGAGTTCGGAAATTCGTCCGTATCGGTCGTCTTGTTTTTCTTTATTTTTTTGCGCGTACACCGCAGTTGGCAGCCCGACGGTGAGAGTATCTCCAATAGGAAAAAGCTTCCTGGAAGAGTGTCGGTGGAGCTCAAAAAGAAGAAAGGTGTGCGAAAACTAGGAAAGGAAAATAAATACCTTCCAGAGGATCGAGGGAGCCACCGGCCGGTACACTTCGTGGGCGGATTGTTTTTTTACTTCTCCATTTGGAAGAGGCAGTTCTAAAGGGATGAGGGCTGATACATTTACCCTCAGTAAATGTGAGCTACAGTCATGGCGAAAATTGTGCGGCAGTCTATCATATTTTTGAAATAATTGGAGAAGTCTTATAATAAGCGTAAGGATAATACGTAAATATAGCTTTAAAATGAAGCGTTAAGACTGCTGAAATCATGTTATACTGTTGAGAGTTAAATTTAGGCTAGTTTGAAATCTTTTGTTTTGCACGTTCTAAAATTTTAATGTCACGCGACCCGTTGACTATGAGCAAGGTTACTATTTTAAATATTCTCCTCGTCCTTCATTGCTGTCCGAAGTGCGTATCTCCTTTACCTCCCGATTGCATAATGTTCTACTATCGAGGCCCTTGACGTCTGACTACATCCCGATACGTCCTCACACCTCTTTTCGTGGTCCCTGAAAAGTTTCCACCGGCAGTTTCTTCTCATTGCCCTCGCTAAGTTACTCCTTTTCGCTTTTCCTGCTGGCAGCTCCTTGACACCACCTCTTTCACAAAATTATCTCCCAGTCGACGTTTGTGTCTCTTGATGATCGGACGATAATCGCCCCTCAGGGTAATTTCTGGCTTGGTTGACGCTCTTTTCGTGACGACGACGGCGATGGAGTTGGCTATCCCCTCAACAAAAATAACGTTTTCAGAGTGTAAAGAAGTGAGCAAACAGAATGACGATGTTCATTTCTCGGGTCGTCAGTCACCGCCTGTCTTTTCGAGCGCGGACGGCCGACGCATTTTCGTAACCCTTTTAATTTTGAATGACTCCCGTGACTTTCATCGCTTTCTACCGGTCGTCACCCGTCACATATACGATGCTATTCGAGGAGCATTGCATAATGAACTTTTTCGTCCTTTTTTCACACAGCTTCTCCGATTTTCAGCGGCCTTTCATCCACTCGCCACGCAGTTCACATCGTGAACGATTTGTGCAGTCCTCGGTCTCTCCCTAAATAGTAATCATCCGCTGCAAGTTTGCTCTCATGCTTCCTACGTCGATAGGACATTATTCCAAAATATTTCCCTTTCGCTATGTCCCGTTTAAGGAAACTTGCGACTTTGTTTGTCTAAACGTATGAGAAATTCCATGTTCTAATTTAAGCCATCGCAAAAATGTAGCTTTCACTGATAACATGAATGAACCTCTTGTTACGAAATGCATGACGAAATGCGAATTGACGGAATGACGAAGATTGCCGATCGATACTGCGCACACTATCTATTCGTGAGGTCAGGGTATCGTTTCCGAAAGAATAATGAATTCATAGTTACACAGTAATTTATTTCGAATTAGTATAACTGGTAGAAATTGAAAATTTGTAAGTGACTGACTGCGACGGACTGACCGCTTGACTGTGGTGACTGATAAACTGCTGTTCTCGGAGCGACTGCCAGGTTTAGTATTCGGCTCCAGAATCTTGGGTTGACTGCTCCCGGCAGGCTGGTTCGTCTCTCGTCCCGGTCGCTGCTCAAGGTTGTAGCGCCCTCTGACGCTTACTTGCGGAAAAACAAATGAATTCTTACTAGCGTTAACAATATCTATCCTCAGATATTTATTCTACAGCCGCGACGTAATTCTTTCTGCACTTTGCGTGCAATAAATGCAGCAGCTCAAAAACAGCTCGAAAACTTATTGTTGAATGGAGAAATTATTACCTTCATTTTTTTAAAATATACTTGTAAAATTGGAGTCTGATAAGTTTTAAAATCGAAATTTTATGTTATTGTAAGGAACACACTTGACAGTGTCTTGTATAATAGAAATATGTTATTGTTGTAAATCATTGATGAAATGTCTATTTTCCTATGACTATTATTTTCCTCCGTAATTTTATTACATTTCACGGGTTATTTTTTGAAAAGGTAGCGCTAATCGGGATGGGCAAAAGCGTGTATTGCAGTAAACGTGTACACGCGTGTTATGCGTCGGGATACATACATACGGGACGCATACAATACTTAGTCTAGCTGGCTTCGCAAACCGTTCTGACAGTAGTCACCGACTGCGATCCAGATTCCAGGAAGCACCGTACACACTGATTCATAACGATTCACCTTGACTCAAGTCATATTAAGTGACTGGGGGGGGGGGTACTTGAATATGACTTGAGTCAAGGTGAATCGTTATGAATCAGTGTGTACGGTGCTTCCTGGAATCTGGATCGCAGTCGGTGACTACTGTCAGAACGGTTTGCGAAGCCAGCTAGACTAAGTATTGCATGCGTCCCGTATGTATGTATCCCGACGCATAACACGCGTGTACACGTTTACTGCAATACACGCTTTTGCCCATCCCGATTAGCGCTACCTTTTCAAAAAATAACCCGTGAAATGTAATAAAATTACGGAGGAAAATAATAGTCATAGGAAAATAGACATTTCATCAATGATTTGGCAGTAATTCGTGATCAATGGTGGACGATGCTGACGTGTATTATTTTGTTCGAAAAAGAAAACGTGCACACGCCTCCAGACGTGTACACGTTTACCCATTCCATCCCTAAGCGCTAATGGGTAGGATTGTATTGTAAGGAAACAGAATACTCTTTTTTGCAAGTATGTGCTACAGATACAAAGGACATATTTTCATTTTTTTTACGATGCAACCCCTTTATTTCATGAAGCATAGCGTTTTCATCATTCTGTCGGAGCTGGAATCTATTTCCACGGAAAGTTACAGCAAAAGATTGTTCGTTGATTGTTGGGAATACTATGCAGAATGTGTCCAGCCGACTTTGTCCTACGAGCAAGTTACACGATTAATTTCACTAGCCGTCTCTGTGATGGACTCAAGAATATATAGCCTTGTCCGACTTCTCCAATCAGCTAAATTATCCCGTCGAAGGATAGCTGCCATCATGGAGTGTATCCTGACTTTTTCAACTATTATCTATGAACTAAGCGTTCATATTTTTGTCGTCGTTAGTGGGTGGGTGCTTGGAACGAATCCTTCAATGGTGATACTCGTAATACCAAAATATTTACTTTCCCTATCATTCCATTTACACCCTTGTAAATTAAGCGAGTGATATGTAACCGATGAGAGAATCCATGAATTATTACTGGCAATTATTCTATAAATTTAATTTTTAAATTTTATGTAAATATCGCCATTTGTTTTACGTAACGTACTCTTTAGTGCTGTAACTCTTTAAATCTCGAGTAGATATTCATCCATTTTACTTCCCACTTTCATTGAGAATTTCAAGTGTATTTTCTGAGTTCGTTTAATTCCAAAACTCGCAGTGGCTGCAAAATAGGTGATAATTGCTTTTGATTTCGGCGCCTCGTTGCCGCTGAGGAAACAAGAACGGTTGACTGGGCGGGAAAATAATGAGGCAATTAAGGGCAGTCATCGGCCGATGTGATCTTTCAAGTATAGCCTGATGAATTACGCCGCTGACGCAGCGAAAGACTCGAATTTAAACCGCTGTCATTTTCCGAATCGCAAAAAGAAAATAAGTTCCGGTTCCTAGCCCTTAACAATCTCGAGGTAGGTATTTGATGGATCGCACGGATGAAATAAAAAATAGAAGGGACAGAAAGCGTATGCTTTTCCCTCTCTATGAGGCGACGGAGTATATACACGATTTTGTTTCACTGCACGTGGAAAGAGATCATCTTCTTGTCGACTTTGGTACAAGTTCCGCCTATCTCCACGCTTGTACCAAACTGGGGGCGGGGATTACGAAGAAAATATTTCTCACCGCGATGGTGGAGGCGTGTAATTGGGGAGTGATTTAATGTAAA
The DNA here is from genome assembly GCA_963573305.1 of Pyrrhosoma nymphula. Classification (NCBI taxonomy): domain Eukaryota; kingdom Metazoa; phylum Arthropoda; class Insecta; order Odonata; family Coenagrionidae; genus Pyrrhosoma; species Pyrrhosoma nymphula. The sequence goes on from OY754329.1 coordinate 102,699,026, forward strand.
CCCTTCGTAATTGCTCTCCGAAAAATACCCTGTGGTCGTAAATCACTCATATTGATCTCATTTTTCGTTCGCTTCTCCTTCCCACATGCAACACCCCCCTCCCTCCCGCGCCCGGTTGACTATCAAAGGTGGCGAGGTAGCAATGCGTACGCCCGGCGCGAAGAGGTCCAACTGGATTCTTTTTCTGCCGACCACGGACCGAGCTTCGTAGCTTCCGGGTGATTTCAACGGCCGAATGAGCAAGGGATCTCCTTACGCGGGCGAGAATGGAGTATGAATCCTTATATTATCTGGTGCCTCTTTGGCGTGTGTCAGATTCGGTGTTATGGCCCGGGGCACTGAGAGAGCTTTAACTTGAGAGTTCTGGATCGTTGAAGGAGAAATATGCCATCTTTTTATTTTTGACACCCACTCCCATGGTCAAAATGCTACACAAAGTAGATAAAATAGTTGATTTGTCAAATTATTTGGCAATTTCTCGCCATATACCATATTAGAGAGCGGTACCGAGAGGTGAATTTTGGATCAAACATGATTTTGAACCACCTTTTATTATTTAAAGATAGGGGCTTGGTTCTTGCCTTAAAAGAAAAAAGTTGCTTCCATTCTTTTTAGTCACATCCTGCGTATCACACGGTACTACATTCCTTTTGGCTCAGTCTTCACTGCATTTGTTAGCTCGTTGATCTAATTCCCGTGGTTTCTAAATTTTGTGTCACCCAAATGTTTTTTCTTGATGCGGAAGTCGTAACAATTCTATCGGTCACACTCACAATTGGAACACAAAATGTTTGCATACTTGCTCTTCATAGACAGCTTCTCGGTACACCCTGGTGACTAATAATAACCTGTTGAGGATCTGAACTAGGCATTGCTAGTTGAAAGCAGTCATAGGATTTCACTTTTTGAATGAAGCGCATGAAATGGGTGCATCCACTCGTGAAGATCCTGTACAAATAAACGGATTTAGCTCTAGCACGGGCATGACACGGTATTGAGCACTCACTCTAGTTACGCCAATGTCACGGCCTCAAATCATGAACTTGAGGTGGCGGTGTAATGATTTTCCTTGAACAGGGCTGAGCGTGAGAAAATATCTCAGCCTTCGAAGCACCCGAGTCCTCATTAATAATTCCAATTAAAGTCGCCCATAACTAGGCTCTCTACTCAATATACCATAGTCAGACCGCAATCCCCTTAATAGCCTATCTTTACTTACGCAGAACTATACCAATCTGCATTGGAGAGAATACCACAACGGAAGATAGAATTCCGCAACGAATAAAAGACTAAAGGTGCTGCAGCGGTTGCTATAAACGAAGAGAAGCTACAGAGAAGAATGGGATAGTACTACAAAGAAGCCTGATGAAAACCAAAGCATGCTTCAGGTATGAGCGTCGTGAGATATGGATGAACCCGTTTCAGAATGAGCTGTCATCTGGCATCTTGGAGGCATTCAAAATGAATTTGGCTATCATATTAATTCTTTCTTGATTTTTCTTTATTCTATTTATGCGTCCAATACAGGAAGATCGAACGAGTAAATGTAGGTGTGGCTATCCTGTGAGAATTCAAAATTACTAAAGAACTTTTCACGTTTAAGTGATAGTATGGGATCTTATGGAGATTCGTTTCGTGTGTACATTTCCATAAGGCTGGAGATACCATTATGTTGTATGATGTCTTACTAAGTCTCTGTTTTGGTGCTAAAGTGACTTGAAAATTCATAAAATGTATTTCAGGTGACTTTATTCCACCACGCACACAAAGCGAAACACTAGCTTACTGCGCCTATCAAACTTTGCCCGCGTGAGAGAATTGGGCGAAAGTTTTTGCACCGGGCTCTGAATTTTCGATCTTGTTCTGGATTCATGATTTCATAGTAATTTTCCAGGTCTCCTGTGGTTTTCTAATTGATACCTGCTTGCGTGGAAAACGGCACCATACGGGAAGTGCGCTCTGGCATTTCGTGTTTCATTCCAGGAGTCTTGGGCGGGAGCAAACTCACTTCCGTGAATTATATCTCTTTCTCCTTACGTCACGCAACTCCGCTTAATGGGCTGTAGCAGTGGCTTAGATTGTGAGTACGGTGGGCTATAATTTATGTCGATTTCCGGAAAGAAAGTGGTAGATATTTTGTTTTACCAGGTGGTGTACTTGCCAATATTCTCCGTTTTCGGAGATGCAGTATTATTATAAACATTTTCAAGTCATTTTAGTTTTTTTTCATTTTAAGATGATTTTTCAGGAAATGTGACCTCATTTAGATCATGGGAGTTGTACTAAATTCATTAGAAGCATTACTTTAATTGGTGTATCGGGATGAACTCTGGTTCATCTAGCTATTTTTTTCCTTAATTTCGATTAAAAAATGAAACTTCATTCTATTGACGCATGTATGTGAAATTTACCTAATTGAAACTGAGAGTAGGCACCCTATACCTAACAAGTCCTTGTCTGTTGTTTCTTTCTCGTGAGTACGTTAGTTTATAGTTTACATAAAATTGATATGAAAGCTTATCTTTTCTGCATTACTACGCGTCGCATGCCTACTGTCGATGTAGAAAGTATGCGACCCTGAGTTTGAGGCTAATTACCCAGGACCAGGGCCCATTTCTATGAAATAGACATCGAAGTTTAGCTTTTTTCGAGTCCAAGTTAAATGATTGCAGCTAAGTTTTTTTGGTTTTGTTAAATATTTGTTTTCCAGGCGAAAAGGAAAAAATAGCCCATTTTGGTCCCCGAGAATTAGTACTCAACTTTCGGGGATTACTATGCAAATACTGTATGCTCGATTGCCGTTAAACTTTAACGTAATTATACTTCTACCTTTGTAAGTGTTATCTCTATATTTTAGTGTTCTAGCTTAATTTATGTTTGCGGAACAATTTTTGTCTCCGCTCTCAGTGCTTGGAGAGAAAGCATCTTGACACCGTTGGCTTTGTCGTACGTTCAGGACTACGATTCTAGTGTTTTTAAATACATGGAAGCATCGGTGTATTTAATAGCGATTTTTATTATTTTTTCGAGTTATAGTAAACTACCTATGAATGTGTATTCGCCAGGAATAATCTGCATGAATTGTACAATTTGATCACAATTGAACTAGCTATACTAAGAGATAATCCCATTGCAATAAAACTATCATTCACCACCGTGTACCAATCATTTAAATGATAAAATACTGCGATATATTCACATATTCTCTGATATCAGTAGCGATTAACAGTTGAAGAAAAATTTAAAATCGCAACCAACGTTTAATAATGGGTAGAACATTTCATAATTATCTTATTCAAAAATACAACGCAGAACGAAAATACCTCAATCCGGGAGGCGGGATATTTCAAATATCTTTGTCTGATTTCGGTAGTCGATCCGGAGAGTTCGGGAGAGTTGGCATCGCTACGCGCGCCCCGTGGCATAGCGCACTGTAAAAGCGAGCGAAAGCGAAACGTCGGACTTGCCCCGTCACGAAAGGCGATGACGTGACGAAGAGTAATTAGCGGGGCGGGAGAAAAATTGGAAGGGACTCCCATCACCCTCATTAAAGACGGGCCACGGAGAATGATCGAGCGTCACAGCCATTGATTCTCCTCAAAAGAGAGCCAACCTGCCTTGGCTTCTTCAACGTTCGTCTCTCTCTCCCTCTTGGATTCCGCTCGCGGTATAATCCAACCCGAGAGCTGTCGCCGCTTCGGGGGAATGGCAGGAGAATGAATCGGCGAAGTGTAGGCGTTCTTATTTCATCGGATCGCCCGGTAATGAGGAGCGCGGACGATAAATCAAGACTCGGCGGATAGTATGGCGGAGAGCGTCGCCGCGAGTGGGATACTTGCATAATGGAGGTCGAATGGGACCCCGCGCGTTTTATAAATTGGGAAGCGATAACCGCGGACAGAAGGTGTATGATTGAGTTCGGTCGGGTGGTGGATCGTCGTCGTTGTGTTATTGCTTGCTGTATTCGTGTTGTGAATGGCTTAGACGGCGGCGCACCTTGCTTTTAATCTGAGGTGACGCGTTAATCGTCTTTTCTTTTGCTTTGCGTACGCGTGTTTCCGCCTTGGAAATATATCGGCGCGGGTTTTTGCCGTGGACGATAATTTTCTCCAGTCCCCACGCCTAGCTTCTTCTCTTCCCTCAGCTGTGTAGATTACACCGGTAGCAATTCAGGAGGTCAAATGGGTGTTGTTCGCTTCTACGGTCTCATTCAGAAAACTACGGTATTATTTATTTCGTGATTAATTTGAAAACCACGATGAAAAAAATTAGCTATGACTCATTTCGTCATTTCACTCAAGACCTATGGGAAAGTAGATGATAAATTATCAGAAACTTTTTAGGTGTGGGTTTGATGGAGAATGGAGATACAAAAATTGATGGTATGGAAATATAGCGCAAAACATCGAAAAAGCAAAAGAAATGTCTTACCAAACCAATCCTTCAACTGTTACTTACAACATTTTAATAAATAGTTCTGATAAGTACTGAGTGGGAATGTAGTGTACTTAGCGTTACATTTTCTGCTTTAGGATTCGAATACGACGAATCTTTTTGAATCCTCTTGCATAATAGATTTTTACAAAATGTATTTTTGTAGTAGGTGATATAGGGATATATATTACTGGTTTTCTCTAAAAATACGATTGATCAAATCAAATTAGGGCCTCAGTCAAAAACATATACTTATCAATTTCCTCATAGTTTCAGCCGAAGGCGTTCGAAGCTTCATATATTTATTAATAAGGGCCCCGAGCTCTGTTGCTAAACGATTTATCCTCTGGACTAGAACTCCTCTAATATCCATTATTATCACAAAAAGGAGTGGCCTCGCCTGAGTTTTTTTCTTAAATGTGCACATGATATGTTGTCTACACAACTAAGGCTGTAATTAGCTAAACGCTGTAATGGAAAATAATGTGTAATGCAATTAATAATCGATTATCGATGGGATTTTTTTCCATTATAGCGATGTAAATGGCATCAGGCTCTTTCTTTAAAGTTGCTCCTCACCAAATTTCATAACTGCTTTATAATTAATAATAGCTGGTGAAAGCAAACCGAATACCGCGTGATAATATCTAAATGATATTTCGTTCAGTCCAATTTTAGAATGGTTTTCCATCATTATTTTTAGTAATTTGTTATAAGGCTTAGTTATACCATAGAGTAAGTATATATTTACTCTATGCTTATACCTACATCGTTTATATTTTCAGTTCAGTGCATTTCGATATTTCCACCCTGAAAACACTCGCTCACAGAACTACTGAAGGCTTACTGTGCTAGATGTACTGAAAGTTGAACCCTTGATACTTGTTGAGCGAAATAGGTTGCTTTCGAGCTGGAAATCTGCATATTGCGTAAATGATAAATTCACAATCCGTGTACAGGTGAAGTGAAAACTTAAGAATTCTCTTCAGAAACAGCATTTTGCTAATGAACCACGAACAGATATCCTTTCAAATTTCCTGACGTGGATGCCTCATTTCTAATTAATCTTTATAATTGGAATTCTGAGAAACTGTGCAAAGCAGCTCCTCAAGGATTTTTTTAACGACTTAACGTAACTTTCGCCATCATCATCATTAAGTCTCTTGGGTATCAGTCGACGTAGACATTCTACGACAGCATTTGATTATTTAATTGCCTGCCCATATGGCTGTTGTGATGACCTTGTCTACATTTTTTCGCTGATTGCTGAGGAAACTAGATGTAGAACATGGTGTAACGGTAATTAATCCTTTAATGGGCTTATTAATTTGTCATCTGCCGGAAGAAATGACTTTGAGAGGTGGTAATATGCCATTGGAACGCATAAAACTGTGAAAATCCTCAAAGGAGGCTCACGATCCCTATTCTTTTTCCGTGATTGTAAATGAAGAGAATGGTATCCACAACACTTAATTTAAATAAACTAATAATATACACACATTAAAAATGATTCCGGTAATATAATTAATTACTTGAGTCATGCCTTGATTCGCGTGCCAATTATTTTCATGTTCTCTTTAAAAAAAATACCTTTCCATAAAAGCGAAAATAAGTAAAGTCTGTAGTCAATTAAAAATTTTGTCTCTTGTTGCAAGTCGATTTTATGTCCGGTAGGAGAATGGCATTGGAGGCATGAGTAGCTCATTTTTCAAAACATCATTTATTCGTTCGTGCGCGCGCAGTTTTCTACGTTTTAAGTCATTAATGGCTAATCGTTCATGAATTTATGAAAACGTTGATTCTTATTTTACGAAACTCATTCAATGCTTTGTGTTTTCAGTTTAGCGATGATGCGAAGTCTTATTTTACCATACCCTGGATATGATATTAATGGTGGATAATACGTATGCAATAACATCCTGTTGATTTGGATGGCACGCATCTATTTTAGTAGAAACTTGTGTACAAAACCGCTCTTGATGTTTTTTTCTTGATGAATGTTTTTGAGACTGACCTGTGTATCATCTGAACAGCAGGTATTTTACCGAAAATGTATAAGGACGTTTTAACTTCCTTATCTATTCTTCCCTTGGGAAGGTGGGGGCTTGTGGTTTTCATCAATTCTGAAAAATTTCCCCGGTAAAATTCCGTACTGATTCAACCATTCGTTCGCGCCACAATGCCTGGAACAATTCCCCTAATTCTTGGTTTCAAATCGTGAGCTAAAATGAGCATTTTCCGTGAGCGTTATAACATCGTTATGGAGGGGAAGCGCACGATCTTCAGGTGAAGGTCAGATCTTTTCTCAGAGGTTACTCCCTCCTACCTTCAATTCGTCAAACATTTTCAGTATTGAGTACAAGTTCATGGGATTAACTTAAGAGCACGTTTTGCTCGACAATGGTCCGGTTGGGATTTCTAAAAAGGTTCTAATCGAGGCATTATGCTAAACTATATATTCTGTTGCTTCTCCTGCAGTGAAGGAACTTGAGCTTAGGGACAGGAGATCGTCCACCGTTCAGTGTATCTTTGTCATCTGCAATTGAATTTTTTATGGATGCTACTGTTTTGGCTTTAGAGACTTTTCCACGCGGAGGTGTAAACGATGACGGTCGCGGCATAGTTATCCAATTCTTTCTAATGTAATTCCTTAGTACTCCGCATTACGTTCATACTCAATTAACCATTAGCATTGAACTTTATATGTTTAGAGTGTGGTGAGGTACGCCTCGTATTGAGATTATTTCGGTTAAGTTACGGCAATGCTCACCTTTCCTCATTTGATGAACAATGAGAACAGTTCCCCGAGCAATTAGAAATGAACCGAATGACGCCATAGGTTATTTGCCGTAGTACGTGTTTGATTGTAATCGTTCAAATGTACTCGTTAGGCGAGGTGATCGCACGCTGTGGTCATTTTCTCTGATGGATAAGTGGTTTTGAAAGTGTAGCTTGATCGCACCAATCAGGTCGGTTATTTTCCTATGTGACCGCTCACAGGTCTCCGGTTCGAATCTCGTTTCGGGAGTGAGTGTTGTGGTTTAAGTAAATGACCCATTTAACTTCAACCACATGAGCTCCTGGGTACAGAGTAATTACAACTGAGGTCAGGTAGAACATAAATATTTTTATTGACGTTAGAGTTGGCTATGAGCGAGTGAGGAATAATGAGGTATTTAACATAGGCATTAGGCCAAATGTTAATTGGGCGGCCCCAGTGGCGTTTGGATCAAGTCTCGCCTGCTAGCCTTAGGATCGCGTCATTTGTTACTTGTTCATTACCCTTATGTAATAGGCCTAAAGAGCTGTTTTCGATGGTTATGTAAAATAAACAAATTACCGGTGTCAAGGCGACCTGCTAACATTCTTTGTAGCGTATGTCGATATTTAGTACTTGTAAGACTTGGTGCTTTTCTGGCGCGATGTGAATAAATTATTCGACACTCAACGTCCTGAGGACGATAGCAGAGTTAGCCATTGAAGCGTCGGCTCTGGCTGAACAACTCACCTGGTGGGAAACCCGTGAAGAATTTAGTACGTCTCTAGCAGCCTAAATTTTCAACATCACGCTTAAACTGATCCGCCGAATGTTAAGAACTTAACAGTTAAATGAAAGAAAAAAGCTTTTGATGTGACCCAAATTTAGATTTTAATGTAAAAATTGAGGTATGTATTTTATAATATTATTAAAAAGTAGGTATTTTCTAAATCGTATTAAGTATTGTATTTTCTGTTTCATTTTTACCAAGGAAAAATGTATCGAGAGGATTGAATTATAGAAATTTCATCATCAGGCAAATTAAGTAATCGCTGCTATTCTAGGGCTTACAATTTTACTAGTATTTTGAAAAGCAGCAGGTGAATTAATACCTTGTCGGTGGTGGAAAAAATGAAATACGTGCATATTCATTCGGAAACCATGGGCATTATCATTTTAGAATGCTATAACGCTCGCAACTCGTGATTTTCGCGCGACGGCTTGCTTGTAAATTTTTTCCCTATTTGTTCATAACCAACAAAAATTTCTCCGTGAGTTCTTGAAAAAATCGTTTTCGGAATCTTTCCGAAATTCTGGAGTGGAGCGCAAAAGGCTCCGAAGGGATACGCCGTCCAGGGTGAACGCTGTATCGCGCACGCGTCGTTTCATCACGGCCGTGGAGTGCGTATGTCACGGAATCAGGCGCGTCCACTACTCCGGTCCAACGCGTGCCCGTTCATCACGACGCAGTCGTGCTGATATCACGACGGGCACGCCCACGCGCCCGCTCACGGGGCTGGGCCACCTATCGTACCATAACGCTGGCGTCGCCCCGGGCCCGTCTTTGAACCCTTTGCCCCTCCCGGCCCCCCACTACCCTCATTGTCCTTGTCGTAATGAGAAAGCCCTCTTTAAGTGGGCGGGTCCGGAGCGGAACGGAACTGCCCGGGGCCGGGACGTTAGAATGGGGATCACAGAGGGGGCGGACAGGAAGAGGGGAAGGTACCGGGCCGAGTTGTTGGAAGGGATTTAGTATGCATGGGTGGCTGCCTTGTTGTCGAAAATCAACTAGCATAGGGCATTGCTATTCCCAGTTATTTTCAGCTCCGGTAAAATGGTGACGCGTCGAGATGTAAACGGCGATTGTTCATAAAACGAAAAGACTGTATACTGGATATACTACTCTCCGAATATTTAAATCTTGATAATCTTACTAATGACTCGAGATCTCGAGCCATCGTGCTTTTTTCGTAAAATATATCTTTCGAATCCTGACCTTATAATCAATCAAACATTTTAACTTTCAACTCAGAAAATTCTAGCATCATTGTCGTCCAATGAAAACACTAATTAAAAAAGTATACATTTCAATATTTACTCGACTTATAGTGATTTGTTGTGTCTTCTTCATAAATATAGGTCTGTTTCTTAAAACTTTTTCTCTGCTCTGTTTTTCAATAAATGCGAAATTCTGATTATGCTTTGATTAAAAACTTTTCATTTTGAGAGAAGGAATCAGTATTATTCTAATTATTATTCATAAGTAAAGGATTCAGAAATTTGATGCATTCGGGTTTGAGTAATTAGGCTACGTTTCTCCTCTAGAGAGAGCAATCAAGCTTGCTCTCAAATTTATGCAGAAGTATGCACATGTAAAGTACGACTCGATTACAGCAATGCGGGGTCATGTTGATGTTTTCATGAGATAGGGATGATGGCATAGTACGATTTAACGCGTTGTAGCTTAAATGAATATGGGGAATGGTGCGATTTTAATTTCATTTACACCATGAACATTCGAAGCTTCTCCAAACCTTTAAAGAGTGAAGTTTTCCCGTTAATGGAGATCATTGCAAAGGCTCTCACTTCCGGAGGTAAGTTTAGGTGCTCTTTCTAATAATGTTTTACTTATAGATTCTTACAGTATTATCTTTGGGATATTATGGTGTGGTATTGTGTTCTCTCGATGATATCGTATTCTATCTTGTATTAGCAACGCCGACATTACCTTTATCTAAGTACGTAGGTAATAGGACCTTGCCTGGTTTTTTCCTATCTTCGGTGGAGTTTATAACCATTTATTGCACTCCAATCCATTTGCGTCACATTATTTTCCTCCTCGTTCCGTCCAGTCATACTGTCAGGAATCCCTTATTTCCATCCCTTTTCCCCATTTTCCTGATGTTCTTCCTTAAGACATTCGTCACCCCATTACCTCTAAATACGTCCTTCATCCATTTTTCCAGCCTGCATATGATTTCCCCCTCCAATTTCCTTCCTGCCTGTACCCTACCCTACATTTTTGTTTGACTTTCTCTCCCGTGAGCGTATTTTCTTCATTTTTCTCTAAAACTATCACTCAAAATTTTATTCCACATTTATCATCTTCCCATTATTCTGTAACTATACTCATCACCTTTAATTCGATACGAGCGGATGCGATCAAAGATTTTGAAACAATTACGCTTCGAGGTTAGGTTGGAATAGCAGCGTAGGAAACAGCTTGAGACGAAAAGGATGATGATGTCCGTTGGAAAGAAAATTCCGTAAAAATTTACACGACAATATGAATTTTGTGACGGATTTCTAGGAGATCATGGATTGATGTTTTTACTTATGTGAGGAAACATCTATCGGCGAATAAAAGTCAGTATTCCTCCATTAATATGCACCCTTAATTCACACGTAATTTATGAACTTCGTACATCATAAGTCTTAAAAATCATTTACCTTCTGAGCTTTATGATATGCGAGTAATTTAGTTGTATCTATCAGGGAAGGATGCCGATTATTATTGTAAGTTGGTCTACAAGTGCGTCGGTTGTCAAGGATAGGAATGGTTGTGGATTGGAAGATTGTGGATGATAGCGTCCTCTATGCAAAAGGAGACTGTGGGGTGCACAATTTTTCGTTGAATCTGACGGACAAAGCATTCCCTTTGAAGTGCATTCCCCGTAGCACTCAAGTAGATACCGAGATTCCGCTAAAAAATTCTCTTCCGGGAGTTAACCCGAGGGCCGTTGGAATGGGAAGCCTGTATCCAGGGTATCAATTCTCCAAGCCCACTGATATTTATCGCATGCAAAAATATCCGACTATCCCATGCTACACAGCCGTCTAGATTTTCCGGGCAATAATTATCGCTTGCGGACAGGCAGTGTGATAACTCGGGAATATCGGACCGACGAAAACCTGCGATAATCTGATATTTTCGCATGCGATAATTATCACGGCGTTTCGAGAATGGAAATTGGCAAGGAAATTGCAGTAGACGGGAAGAATATCGAATACCTCGAGATAAATTCTCTGATCGAAGTTCACGATAATGTGGACGTCGTTCGTGAACGTCATTCATTGAACGAGCTGGCACGGGGGGAGGGGGAGAAGGATGCGTCGGGGCCCCGTGGGAGCGAAGGTGGAGTTCCCGCGGTCGGTGGCGGCGACTCTTCAGACGAGGGTCCCAGGATCGTTGTTTCACTTGGCCCGCTTCCAGTCGGGAGGGTGATAATAAGCCCTTCTGGTCTCGTCGAAAAGCGCGCTTGCACGTCTCTCTCGAATTTTATTGAGCGCATCGGGGACGGAAGTTTATTGCCATCCCTCAGTTGCTCCTTATCTGGGAAGGTAGCCGCTAGAGGTTGGGCGCATAATTTTGCCTCCCTTCCGAGTGCTCCCGAGGTGTCCGCTTTGTGCTCATTAATACTCGTCCTGTAAGCGGATTATCTGATGAAACGGAATTAATGCCTCGGCCGTTTGCTTCTTCGGTAACCTTATTGAATAACCTTCCGAGATCGTGTCAGCGGTAACTTTTTTTATCGCTCCGCTATGCAGATTTGCTATCGTTATGTTCGCTGGTATGACATGAATGATATCTCCTTTTTTGATCATTTATAACGTTGTTCTTTTTAACGCTGCTGGAATCATAAAACATCCCTTAAACTGTTAAAAGCTGAGCTTTATATGTTAACGACCTGTAACCTTGGGTGGATTAGTCTTAAACGGACTGTAAATATATACCTATATATAGTTAAGAGAATGCTTACGATTGTAACTTTGTAAAATACATTTTAGAATGGTTATGTTCTCCAATTATCTTGGATGTTATTTTTTTAATGCCAGTTGTCATGTGATTCACCTAGGCTTTAGCCTCCTTGCTCGCTCATCTGCGTTCAAAATAAAATTCTCTGTTCACTTGGCTCTCTGCCCGTGTATTTTGCTTAAGGGGTGAAATATTTAGAAACATTTGACTAAGATACGCAATTCAATTTATACGTTTGCCTTTAAAAGCGATAATGATGTGTAAATTTTATGAAAGGACAAGGTAACCGTTTGTAGTAGGAAAACCACTTGAGCTCCGTAAAATTTTTCTCGACGATATAAACGACGATAAATATAGACTGCATAAAACTTTTTCTCCCATCCTTCACTTATTCCAAATATGTTAGTCTCGACAAATCTCAACGGATGTTACTTCAGGATTCATTTCTCTAGAATATTTGTGTGGTGCGTGATGTCTTTTAGCAGAAACAGGTGGAAATTGCCTCTTTGGTGTTACGTTATGGGAGTACACTTCCCTGTTTTTATGCTTAAGGGACTGTAGTCTTAAAAATGAGACAAATTTTCAATATTTTAAAGCTCATTTTAAAAAGTTAGCTATTTTTTTCCGCTTCGAGCAGGCTAATGCCGACACCAGGTTTTTCCCCGCCTTTCTTTTATTCCCGAAATAATCGCTTTCATATCAGTCTTCTCACCTATTCTTAAATGTAAGTTATCGCTGTTGTCTGCCGTATGCATCATCAACTTCTAAAGATAATGCTAGTAATAATATGTTTTTTTCTGATTAATCAAATTATTTCTTTTTATGCCACTGAGATCATACACCACATTATAAACTGTTAAAAGTCGGGATATGCATGTTAATGACCGAAAATCATGGGGATATTCGTCTTAAGCGGACTGTAAGTATGAATGTAGCTAAAAACAAGGTGACTAGTTAAACCCTGGGTAGGATATTTCAAAATCGCTTCGTTCTATGATTATATTGGGCCCTATTCTTTCATGTTAAATGATACACCCCCCGTTTCTCACTGCTCTCCCCTCGCACGAACACCTTCTTCTGCCGCTCTCGTCTCTTCGGATTTTCACCGAGGACTCCCTTTCACTGCGGTCTTTTGAGTGGACGCCTTCACTTCGTCCGCCCCCTCCCTGGCCTCCACGCTCTCCTTATCTCCCGGCCCGGGGTCTCGCTCGACCAACCCTTTCGTCACCCTGCCGCTGTCGCTCAAGATGAAGACCGGGGAGACAAGGAGGATGCCACAGCCGGAACGCTTGGCTCTCGCCTGCTTAATTTTTCGTGCGGTGTCAAGAGGCGTGATGTCCGAAGTGCCTACATGCCATTCTTACACTTCTCAGGTTCCACCTGGCTCTGGCGTTAAAATTCATCTCGCGAGAGATTTCAACTCAAACGCGCAAAGGTGTCAGAAATTTGTCAGCTCGTGGCTGAAATCCGGACCGTCAGGAAGCGGATTTCCTCTGTCGAAAATATGAGCTCATGAACTGTCTGCATTGAACGAGCTTCATTAAGGTGGACTTTCTATCTTTAACTGCCAAAAAAACTAGTCACATTCTTGTACCCAACTTTTCAAGGTCCTGTGATGTTGATAGACAAGGGTTTGGCGTGCCTAGTGCTGAGCCCAACGGCTCGTGAAATCCGCACATTCTGGGAAGGGCGTCAGTTCCGTTACCTCTTCTGCCTGCGGTTGCCAAGAAAGATCGGGTGTCCGGAAAATAGCAGGGCTTAGGTGATACCTATGCGCCACCTCAGCAAAAAACTGAAAGTGTGAGGTGTTTTCTAGGTGCCAAAACTTCGTGGGAAACCGCAGTGAGGGTAGCTGCCTCCTCAAATGAAATTGTGAATTTCACACCTTGTGAACTAGTTCCAGGGGAACTACGTCATCACCTCTCAAACCGGAGGTCGTGTTGGAGACTGCGATTCGTTGCTCATATTCCTCAGATGGTATATATTCCACTGTATAGGGGATGTAATTAGAGCCCTGCGCACAGAGAACCGGCCTTAGTACCCCATATAATTCTGCCTTATTGTTGAATTTTAGCCTGGAGTGCATGATAATTTATTATCCAGTTAGGTTTGACATTTTTTTCACACTCTTGTCCAATTACAGTTCATGAAATTTTGTTAACCTTTTTCAAATTGTATTTATTTCTTGACCTCTTATACTATTCGGTGTAAATATCAGGAGATTGGAGGTCAAATTATATATTATTTTTTCAAACTTCAGCCAACGTTTCAATAATGGATCAATAAAGGTCCGAAACGTTGGCTGAAGTTTGAAAAGAATATATTATTTGACCTAAAATCTCCTGATATTTACACCGGATTTACCTTTTTATTCTATATGATTTTGCATGGAATTGTTTAGCTTCGGAACGAAGGAAACATATTCCTGAGTATTTGAAGCTAAAAAAAACCGTGGATCAATTGTAAAATTGATGAATTGAGACGAAATATAAAGGTTCATTGTCCTTTATCGAGACAGAATAACTTTAATTCCTCTAACTTTGTATGAGTTAAAGAAAAATACATGCAATTGCACAAATTTGACTGTTCAAAAATATTTTAATTCTCGCTCACGACCCTTATATTACGTTTTCACCACCACCATCACTTCTACTTCTTTTAAATTTCTCTTAATAACTTCCTCCCCGCATCCACCATATTTTACGCGGATTCGTTCGTTTGCCTCTCAACCCAATCCGCCCTCTCCATCCTTCTACAAACCCATATTTCGAATGCTTCCTGCACTGATCCCCTTTCTATTCCGTATTTTCCAAGACGTTCGACTCCCATTTGATCGCGAGGCAACGTACAACTTCACCCCCTGCCGGCGTCGGAGAGAATGTTGTGAGACGCGAGGCCAACTGCGATTTATCGCTTGATAATTTGATCCACGCGCTGGCTCCTCGTGCGCATGGAAATACGCCCAATGCGAAGCTTTCCGGAGAAAACGCCCGGTTGGCCAATTTTAGTGTCTCATTTCCCGGAAAGAAAAAAAAACTTTTGTTTTCAAAATCTTAGGGGGGACTCCACTTACCCGGAGAGTCTACTTGAAACTGCTTGACGAGGATAATTTATTGTAGAGGCGTAAAATCATGCCCACACATCGCATGTGCGAGCGATTCCACCATCATTTTTTGATCGTCGATGCTGTAAGTCATCTTATTTTTTCATCGGGACCGCGTTGACGATACATCATGGAGCCAATCCGTGCTCCGGCGATATAAATTGTCGGGTGTGGCCATCTTCTTGCAGAGCATCCACATCCCATCTTCTTGGCGAATTCCTGGAGCTAAGATGCAGCGGGGGGAGGGAAAGGGAAGGTGAAAGGGAGCGATCCACGTGCTGTAACCCCAGGCGCCGATAAGGATGGCGTTTTTACTCTGGGGTAGGGATGGATTGGAACCTGTGAGGACGTAGGAGCATCGTACAAATTAACTACAAGCCGTCCTCCGTGCTTCTTCACTCTTCGTTGGAGGCCCTCGGCCATTCTTCGAAGAAAAAATATTGTCACGCAACTTTAATCTAGTCAAACGACAGTATGAATCTAGCCCTTATGCGGTACATCAAGACATATTGTAGCACATTTAGTTAAACCTATGTAAACCATTTGCCTTTCAAGCTTCATGCTTATAGCTAGACCGTGAATGTGACGTGAATGTGAATGTGACCATGCTTATAGTTAGACCGTGACCTGCCTGTTGAATTCAGGTGTGAAGGGGATACTGTTCGTTTAGATTTGATGTGTCTTGTGCGGGAGATTTTCATCTTGGCAGGATATGTAATTCGTAAATAGGCAACAAAATGCCGATCTAGAACCAGCGGACAAAGTATAACTCGGTTATGGGAGGGAATGAGATGGACCTAAATATACACTGGGAGTTTGCTCGCAGGGATTAGGTTACGAGAAAAGTTCAAGCAGTTCGATTTTAAGGCTGACACGGAGGGTAATATTCGGTAATTTCTCTTCATTTGTGAACAGAGGAAAAGCGAGCTATTTAGAGAGGTTGACTTTTGAATAAGTATTGGCAATCTCACACTTTTCTTCCTCTTTTCCCCTTCTTCATGGCCCGCAGGCTAACGCCGCCTGCCGCACGCCCTTGAGTCAACTTGTGGAAAAGCATGTTGACGTATAGGTACGTAAAGATTTAGGCCATTAGTGTAAAAGGAAGCTGAATGCGTCCGCGACTTTTTTCATCACGAAAATTTTGTCTTCGGCTTTGGAAAATGCTTCAAAAACTTAAAATTATCCTTAAAACCTTATAAACCCTAGAGGTTTTGTCCTGGTTAAAATATCGACTGTGCTTTGAAAGAGAGGATCGGAGAGTTTTTTTTAAATTCTAACATATATCGAACCTTTTCGATCAAAATATTGAAGGTGAATGGAAGAACCGTCATATTTATGTTGAAAAATAAGTAAGTTTTTCGTGTTTCTAAACTTTATAGGAAATCTCGGAACGGAAATCATCTAATTAATGGGCATTCTTTACCATTTCAATGCGATTTGTTATCGATGTATCGTTGTATCTTCCGTCTTAAGCTATCCGTAAGCACGGTGGGAATTTCCATGATGGTAAGTTTAGCGGGGTCACCCGCCGGCAATTTCTCACATTCTTGCCCGTGATAACGTCGATGTATTTACCTCCACTTGCTCTTGGTGATCCACCTGCTTGGAAGATTCACCGAGGGTGGTGGGCGATGCGGTTCACGGAGTGGGAAGCCATGTGCTCTTGTGACGGGGAAAGGATTTCGGTGTTAAGGCGGGGTCGCTTGCAGAGGTGAAGCCAGGAGCCCAGACCTTGTTCGTACATGCGCCTACATCCCTCCCGTCTCGCTTCATCCCTCTTTCCTTACTTATACCCCGCTTCCAGTGACTCACCCACGTGTGTGACCCTTTCTTGCGAGACTTTTCTTACCCATCTCTCCCTCTTCGTTCTCCCTCCTAGTGGGACGTTATGGAAAAGAAATTTTATTCACTAATTTTTTACTCGAAGAAACAGGGTTACTCTACGGAGAAAGGCATTAGGTAAGGAGATTGGGGCCTTCGCCTGCGAAAACAGAGAGGGTTTGTACTCTCTTCCATTTGAACACACCTTAACCGGTAGATAAATCAAGCATACCTTAGCGACTCGACAAAGAAAAGATTAATTTTTGTCGGACCTCTGAAGGATGAGAAAAATTAGTTTTATATTTTGTACAACAACTTTTTTTTTGCAAATTGATTGAAGATCTGAAATCTCGTGCAATCGTTATGAATCGTTTCATTTATAATATAGTGACATTTGGTGTAGTTGTAATGAGTGTGTGGGCTTCTACATCGCCCCAAAATTACACTACAGCTAGTAAAGGCGGAAAAACGGGAATGTTTTCTACTCGCGCCGCAATAGCACATAATAAATAAATAAATTTAAGCTTTTCTGTAAAATTAATGCACGGGTAAAAGAACAAGCTAAATCATTATGTAATTTGCGTCAAAATCGGACCATTCGTTTTCATTATAGAAAAGTTCAAACTAAAGTGCACATAATAAAAAAAATAATATCCGCTGGTTTTCTCACTATTGCGTCTTTAAACAACTGAGAAATTCCACCAATTCATTTTTGCCGTTAGAAAAATTACTTCTTTCCTTAATAAAATGTCTCCGAGTCATCAAAAGGTAAAAGTGAGGCGCTAAAGATGAAAATAATTTGAGTAAAATTATGTTCTCATCCCTGGGAGCCGGCGAAGCGCCATTTCTACGTAACTTGATCGTTTTTTGTGCCGTATTCTTAATGATTTACGAATAACTCAGATAATGGGATGAGCTGTTGCATTGAATTCATCTCCATTTTATATCCGGATGAAAGGCGCTCTTGTAAAAATTTTGCTACCCTCACTGAAAGCCGATATATTGCGAAGCACAAACAAGGTGTGAGATTTCCACAGTAGGTTATGGTGACCGATATGGTGACCCTGTGCCTTTGCTGTGGCCCAGGAAGATCCAGCGTCCTGAAAACCACACAGATTGTGTTCAGCTGGAGGTCCATAAAGGCCTCTCCCAGATTTGAAACCAGCCGGGGCGCGATCACGGTTCGCCGTATCGCTTGCGCTCGCGTTATCACTATTTGTCATGGCGCTTATGAGAGTGAAAACTTGATCGATTTTGTCTAGTACTTTAAATACCTATCTTTAATTGATGGATTGAGTTTTCAGATTAGTACCTGTGAGCTTTAGAACAGTACTTTTCTAGAGCGGTTTGCATTTTGAATAACGATAGCGACAACGAGTAAGAAGGAACTGTGATCCTACCCCAGGGCATGTGAGAACTAGCGCAAAGTTGTTCAAGCCGTTGAAGTGTAAAACTACATACCTTGAGGACACTTACTTTTTACAATTACCATACGTATGGAAGGCTTGAATAAATTTAATTCAACGATCCAACACCATGGAGAGAATCTCTCCTATTCCCCTCCTATAGCAGGACCGGTGTATGTGTGCTCTCTTCCCGTCACCGTCCCAAATGGAGACGTTGCCCATCGTTCCTCTCTTGTGTTTACAACTCAGCCTGGTCTCTCCTTCCATCCTGGCCGGTGGCGTCTCGGTGCCACGCGTGTTTGTTTTTCTCTCCTCTGGAGGTTCTTGGAATCCGTCCGTAATTTTTTTAAATCCCGTTATAGTCAACAGTGTCGGCGGAGACATTGGTCCCTTTAATTTCCCGCCTTTCAGATTCGTTCAAGAGCCCAAGTGAAAGGCAGTATGGAATTCTGTTGAATTTGTCCGGTCGCATCCTATATCATACCTCCTCATTCGGAATAATACGTTTCGAATGCTGGTCTAGTAGAGGAAATGGTTCTGGGAATTATGAGAGGGAAAGTTACGGTGTCACCAAAAATACATTTTTGTGCATGATTGCATCCAAATGGGTCTGTTATTCACGCGTTTTCAACTTCATGACAATTAATTTCAAGTAAAATATTTTAGTCTTCTCAGTGGGTTGTCGATTTAGGGAGTGATTACTTTTTCCATAGCGTATTTCGCACTAGCGTGTATAATCGTTTTTATTAGAGTGGCAGAGATAATTACTACAAATACTGGCGTCGCTGACCGAGCAGATGGAATGCTTACCGCTATCATTATGTATTTTACGGTATATTTTTTGGATTTATGATTCTATATGATTTTTGAATTTTCCTTAATTGAATGTTCCAAATCCTCGCGTCAAAAAGGCTTGCTATATGAAGGTAAGCTAAATTTAAGAAAAATCTTCTTTGTTTTCGGTTTACTTGGGTTGTCTTCTCATGCACCAGTCTATATTAGCCCTTTGGTTCATTATTATAATTTTAAATGGATTATGGGATTATTACAATTTAAAAATAGGCGTGCATGTTAGTGTATAAGTGGCTTGTGTTCCTAACCATGACATTATTCTCCCAAATTCTCACCGCTCAATTAAATCATCAAGAAGTTGTGGAAATACTTGAAAATTACGCGAATGTAAGTTTATTTTTTAACATAATTCCTTGACTATCTATCTCGTCGTGAAATTTTTAAATGCGTGTCCTATTCGTCTAAATTCCCTCAACGGCTCTCCTGCTTTCTTTGTAAATGCTTCGCGGAACTCCGGTGGGCCGGAGCTCCGTAGTTTGACAGTCCGTGCTCAAGCAGAACCACTAATTCACTTTCATCGGCGCCATCCCCCAACAATGGGTCCTTTTCTTTGCAAGCAAACTATTCACGCTGCCGTGAATTTTCCTTCCCCGAAAGCTGCCGCAAGCCTTTCTCTTTTACACGACATCAGACGTGATACGATTTTAGTGGCGTAGCACGCGAGTTTTCTCTCGAAATAGTGAATAAAGCGTTTGTCACAGGTTTTGACAGTTGTTCGAGGTAATTCACGACGGGAAATATTGGGTCAGACTTTTAGAGCAAATGCCTTTGTCGTTTGAAGCTTCTGAGCTTCGGAGCTTGGTTTTTTATCTCAGAAAAAGTAACTGGAATGTTACAAAAAACATTAAGGCAAGACAATCCTTGTCTTATGTTAAAATATTCAGGATTCAGTTGATCCGAAGTACGCCAGGGTTTGAGTGAAAGCCGCTTTAGAATTTCCCCCACATTCGTTATGTCGGAGATAGGAACGCTGGTGGCTGAAAAAAATGACGTTTTTCAACCCCAGAGAATAGAAATTCGCCACATTCTCTTATATTCTCTCAGCTAATTGCGAGCCGAGCAGGCTAAAATAAAAGCATATGTCTGATGAAGGTTTTATTCGGTAATATATCTTATTAGAGTTGCAAGTTGCTTCCATATTACAATAACCCGTATGGCATGTGTCGGTTCGTCTGGATTTTATGCTTTCTATTGCGTTTAGTCTTTATTCGAGAGAGAATTTTTGAGTCGCTACCTTGGAAGTAATTTCCTTTCAACGCGACGGAACCGAATCGTGTGAGGAACTCAAGTTTAAGGTGGTGGTGCAAGCGACCTTGTCAGAGAGGAGAGAGTTTTCATTCACGCGTCGAAGGGGCGAAGAGGTCCTTTTTTTATCTCTTGCTGCTCATAGTTCGGCCCCCGCGTTCTGTACAAAAAGGAAAAGTAGGTGTATTTCAAAGGCAAGATTTCCGAAATGCGAATGTGGGTTGTCCCTGCTGCCTCTCCACTGCCACCTTGGGGACGTATCCCCTCTTCACTTGTTTCGTGACTTAATAGTATTTTTTTGAACGAGTCCTTGAGCATTGAGGTGAGAGGTTTTGCTTACCCCCCCCCCCCCCCCTTTCGTCTCGATTCAGAATCCCGGGGATCCAGTGCGAGCGTGGGTATTTGTCTCTCTCAACGTGCACCGTCATCTCTCAGTAGCAACAGTCACGACTGCCGTTGACAGATCCCGTGGTAGCCCACGCATTTTCACTTTTTTAGAAGACGCTTCTTTCCCCTCTCCGCGGAGGAATTCAGTGATGTTCTGTGGGAGACGAACTGCAATCCATTTTATAGCTAAGTGTACAGAACATATATTTGCTTTATTTTGGACGGAATTGAGACCATCAGAGGTAGGATCACGGCTTCATCTTTTGCGTTGTCGTCATTGCTATCCAAAATACAAACCACTCGAGAAGAGAAATGCTCGCAGTTACTGTACTTAAAACGCACTCCATCAATTACAAATAGTGCTTCAAAGCATCGGGCAATATTTGAAGAATGACCGGTCACGTTTCTGCTCTCTTGAATGAAATTGAAATATTACGATAAAGCGAGCGCACGTGTTATGGAGAACCGTGATCGCGTCCCAGGTCACTTATTGCATTCAACCCGTTTTCCGGAAGGTAACATTTTTGCGCTGGCCTACCGTTACATATTATTTTGCGCTAAACGTTTTTAAATATAGAAATCCATACAATAAGTTACATCCTAGGAGGATAAAAATATGGAGATGGGTTTAGATTTGGTGAAATTTTCAAGATAGCGTGTCCACTGAAACATTTATTTTGGGTGATAAAGAACTACACCTACACCAATATCACTGCGAAAATTCTACTACACTATGTGTACCGACACTTCTACTACACTAACTGTGGAACTACTATTAAAGTTGACTGCTTCAAATTGACTACACCAAAATCGCTACTACTCCAGTATCACTGCGTTAAATTCCCAAATGACGTGGTACGCAGTCAGGCTCCCGGGTTCAAAGATATGCACCAAAAGGAAAGAAATTTGTTATGAAAACCGTGATTCGAATCCAGATAGAGTTGAATGATTTTTTTAGACAAATGATTTCGCAGTGATATTAGTATTAGAAGAATTATTTTATCTCGGAAAACGTTTTCACTAGATGTTAAATTTTACCCAAATGCCAACCTAATATATTAATTTATTAAAATTACTTCTCACAGTTACATTTTGTGTGAACAAATGCGTCATATATATACTCAACCTTCTCCTCATCTTGTATAACATAGGTAGTAACTCAGGTAGTCAGGCAATTAAGCCAGAATGAATTTCGCACACTAAGAACTCCTTAATTTTCGAAATTCATCATGAAAAAATCATTCGTCAAATGTTTTTGCAGTGAAAGTAGTAACAAAGAAGGCCTGAAAAGAAATATAAGCGAAATTTTCAATGAAAAAATCATTCGCCTGGACTGAGATTCGTATTCAGGTCACTTGAATTCGCGCCGAGTACTTTAAGCCGATTGGGTGACGCCTGGTAAAAGTGTGTAAAAGTAAAAATACATGCTTTAAATCACGTTGAAAAGAAGGCGAGGAAAATGTTTTATTATTAAATATAAATTAAGTGGATATATCGTTGGTTTTTGTTCCTATAGTTGAGAGCAACTTGTGCGAGTATGTTTGCGTTAATGAGTTATGTTTGTAGAGGAATTAAATGATTTTGTTCGAAATGTGTCGGTGAGCGACTTTTTTTAGACCTTAAAACACGGGTAGAGGTACCAAGTCGGGGTCCATTAAATTTTCAGTTTCTTCATTGGGTCAGTTTCGTCGTGTTACGGTGAGTGTGTTTTTGTTTTGTGGATCGATTGTGTGGCGGTAAACATCTCGTCGAAATGATGTACTCGCGCCTAGTAAACGGTGTTTACTAAACACCGGATTCTTCGCGTCCACCCTACGTGGCCTCGTGGAGTGACACTGTTGACTAAGGTTGGGAAAGGATGAAAAATAAGAGGCGCTTGTCTTTGAGCCGCCCACGGTAACCGAGAGCGGGATCTCGTTGATCTGTCCTGGAGTTTCACGGCAACGCCGTCAGCGATCCACAACCTATCGCACAATTCGTGCTTTCAGGCCACTTCACTTGAGATATGTAATTGCACACTTAGATGCACAATGAGATATGTAATTGCACACTTAGATGCACAAAGGAGTGTGCATGTGCGAGAGCGAATTCATTAATCAAATGCAGGTTTCTTCCTCTAAGTCACATTTTCAGGTTAATAGAAATGAGTTTCTTATATTACTTCGGAAGAAGTGATTTCCAAATTTGGGGAACACATAATTTGGAATTGTAACTATTTAACGGGCTTATAGTTTTCAAAATTCGTCATGTGTCAATTATCTTTGGTGTTCTGAAGATAACTGTTGTTTTCAATACTCCATTTAGGCCATGTCATAATCCCTTCAAACGTCCCTTGATTGCTCGTCTCTCTTCAGCTAAGCATATTTCCTGCCCCTTTTCACCTCATCTAATAGACGCATCGTTTTTCTCCATCCTGCGTGATTTTCTTAGGTTATTTTGTCAGTCACTCAATGCAGTTTTGAAACCTAGATCGTAATAAATTATGCAGTGGAAAGTCGCTTTTTTGTTGCGATTCATTGGGAAGAAGGTTGGGCTAGCGCGAGATATGAAGGAAAATAGCACCAACTTTGAACGAAACAAGAGAGTTAAAGTTATATAAGTTATAAAAGTACATTAATTCAGGGTAAACACTGGATATTTATTGAAAAGAAAGTTTATAAATGGCCCTGAGACTAGGGAAATAATGGATAGGAATATCATAAAATCTATCCATCTGTATGCAATCGGTTAAAAGCATAGTAGTGATAACTCGCAAACATAGGCCAAAAGACCGTGAAACTAAAACCATAGACTCTATGGTCTGTTGAATTGGTGAGGATGGACCTCCCATGTATTTAGTCCAACCTTCTTATGGTATTTACAATTCAGGGTGGGGAGGTGAGGTCCTCTCCCAGTACCACCTGTGGTTTGCCAAAAATACCTTGTACCCCGGAAATAATTCCTGCCTCAGATTGGGTCACACTGTTATTCAAGAAGATCGCAATTGACCAGTATATTTAAATTAAAGAGTAATTCAAATTGTCAATAAAAACAAAGGAATTTTGACTCCTGTGCATGCATTTCGGTCATCCAGGTGACTATCGACAGGGATGACCGGAATGCATGCACTGGAGTCAAAATTCCTTTGCTTTCATTGAAAATTTGGATTAATCTTTAACTTAAAATGGGTCAAACTGGACGTGGCGATATACATCTCGGAGTGCGAGCCCGAGACTAGCAGTCTGTGATCAGCGCTCTACCCACTGCGCTAATAGATCGCTGTCCAAAATATCTCTTCGACGGCCAATGGCTAGTTTCGTGAACGCCTTCGTTTTCTAGTTACAACCTTTTGAGGATCGTGTGATAGCCGTGTCCAGAAATCTCATCCGGAGACGGCCAGAAAGAAGAGACATGAGCGAGGTGAAAAGATTCGGGAGCCCGGGGCGAATCGTCAACCGTTCGATTTTCGTCCATTCGCCATTCCGCGTCATCGAATACCAGACACCCACTCGCCCAAGTAGCCCCAGACTCCGGCGATGGAAAAATGTGGAAAAGTGACTCCGTTAACGCGGGATGGCGCTTTCGGTTCGTTTCCCCGCCCTCCCCCCTCGCCCCGAAACAGGTGTCGGTCGGCGATGGTCGTCTGCCTCCTCCCTATCTCCGCCCCCCCAATCGACCGAGGACTCTTAAAAACAGAAATGAGCAACCGATTCCGTGTTCACCCTCCATTTTCCCGCCATTCTATGTCCGTGGAGCGGGTCTTTAAGGCGGTTGAGCGATGTTCAGATTTGAGTGAAACTGTGTTCTGATTAGTGATATCTATATATATAATTATAAATCATAAGTATAACTTAATTTTTCCTCATAGGTTTATAACAAGAAGACGACTTCGGTTTCGACGAAGCTCGTCATCATTAAATCTTCACCTTCGAGCTTCGTCGAAACTTAGGTCGTCTTGTAATAAATCTATGTGGAAAAACTAAGTTATACTTATCACTTACCATGCTAAGCAAATTCCACGAAGGCACGTCCGAGACAACGGAATCTATAGATAAAAGTGAAAAAATTGCATCATACTGCTTTTCTTGAATGGCAATTTAATGCTATTTTAACACGTAACCTTATGGTACTAACATATATTTCGTAATAATGCGATTACATTTGTGCATGTTTTCTTCTAAACGCGAAATAATACTCTTCATAATATTATAATTGTTGTTAACAAATATCAAGGTGCCACGCCGCATCCAATATTCGAAAGCAACATCTTATCCTCGCTTGGTATGCGCGGATAAGATGGAAAAAGATGGAGATTTTCGACAGGATAAGGGGATGCAAACAGTGTGAGGAAATTTAAGAGGGTCTCCGTTGCGGGAAAGTACAGTAAAAGGCAGGAAAGTGCAGTAAAATGCAGGAAAGTGTCCCCGGAAATGGGATGTTTATGTCGGTGCCGTCTAAAAATGAGCCAATCTCAATTATGAAGTTTGGAGATTTCATTATGAGTGATTGAGGAGTAAATCGAAAGGCGACTTCCTGGCCTTATTATGTTCCTGGACTTATTATGTTTCGTAAATTTTAATTGGCAACCTAGTTTGGGATTATGTATATTGATAGTAGTGGGAGAAGAGGGGGACACTTTCAATCGCACTCTGGTATGGAAACTACAGTGTAAAGAAGTTTGTTTAAACTGTTCTGATACAATGCGCAGTGGTCCAGAAGTCTGCCAGGATACTTGTGCACCGACGAAGGGATCGACTTTGGTGTCCTCCTATATTACAGTGTCATCGCAAGATTTTTTCCTTCTCGTGCTCGTTTCCGATTCGGTGGGGTGGGGGTGGAGGGCATCAGTTTGGAATTTTTTTTCTTCCTCGAGCACGGGAACCTCAATCGACGCATCATCCCTCGCCGCCTTTACCTTTCGAATTTGGAAATCAGATTTGGGCGAATATTTCTTCCCTCCCCCGTTTCGGTCGGGCAAGTGAAATGTTTCCGGGGAAAGGTTTGGTTGGCTCCCAGTGACTCACGGTGCGAATTTTTCGGCTTTTCTTTCATTTTCCTCCTCTCGGCAAGTCTACTCATGCCACGTATGGAGCTTCTTAGCGGCGTATGCAGCTTTTTGAGGCGCTGGTCGTGCGAAATATTCGGTGGGAATCGATGTTAGTCGCCTGCGGTTAGAGGTCACAGCACATTAATATGTCCCCCTTATTTGCCTCCAGTCGTTTCTGGCAGGATTTCAGGAGATGGCTACCAGATTCCCAACTTCCCGGTCTTGAAGATGACTTAAACGCTTTAGTTGCGCGTGACCTTTTGTGAATAAGTAAACGAAGTTATTATTCTCCTGAGCATTACTTCTGAAGCTGGTTTTGGGCAGCTTGCGTCGAGGAATGCATGAAGGTGAGAGAATAGAATGGTTTTTTCTAGGATAATAGTGTGGAATGGTTTAAGTATCCTAGATTCCCAGAACTATGGTAACTGATAAGTTAAAAAAAAATATTTATTACACAAATGATGACATGAATAATTTGAGTGGCATGCATCCTCCTCTGTATGGCATTTCAGTGCACTGACATTTGTGAAACGATTAACAAAAGTCCGTTGTTGTTTTTTTAGATAGCCCTTTAACACTTGCCATTGTTATTGTTCGTTGAAGTCTAGTTCATTATATCCATTAGAAATTCCTTTTCTGATACGCGGTCGCGATGTTGTCAACGAGCGCGGAGGGAAATATTTTTAGTGTTGATTACGGGCATAACGATGGGCAACTCGGTAGGGTTCCCAAACTGGCCTCATTGACGGAGGAAGCGCACATTAGCTGAGATGAAGGCTAAGCTTTTACATTCGACCGCTTTCGTCCGCATATTCCCGACATAATGTTCGCCCCTGACTTCCTGAATTGCGGAAGTTGGGGCTAGATTTATGCCAGCAGAAGGCAGGAACCTCGCTCCCTTGCCGTGTCCTTCAATTTCCCCCGACTCCTCGCATCCCCCAATCTGACCACCATTCATCTTCGGGCAACGATCGCTTCATCACTTCGACCTTCCGCGGGCGGCTCATTATGGAACGCGGTAACGACGAGAACACTAAAAAAGTGGACCTACCCTAGCGTGACCGATAATTAATAGCACGTCTTCCGCACTGCAGGGAGAATTCCGGAGACGCTCGTTTGATGTATTGTCCTTGGAGGGGATTAGCGCTTTCCGGTGCGGCGGAATATCTTCATGCGGGATTTTTACCTGTTATCCCCGTTCGTGGAAACGAGTCCCGCTCCCAGCGTGACCCTCACTGAGCGCGTTATTTAAAAATAAAAACTGGATTCCAGGGGTGTTAAAACTCCTTGCCGGTGCGCTAATTCAAAACCAATCAATCGGACATATTATCCCTTCGTCGTAATGAATCGTGCCTAATGACGCCTTAAGCGTGATTATAGTCCGTCAGTTGCAATTACCTGTTGGCGTCCAGCGGACTCAAGCCGGCAGTTTTCCTGGTCTCAGCGGGGAAAGAAATATGAGCCGGTCGGAGCGGTCCTTCCCCCCTTATTTAATTGATTTATCTCCGCCAATGTTGATTAATAAAGGCGGAGTCCGGGAACGGAGTCCGAACGTTGGCGTTCCGGCCGCGGAACCGAACCGGAACCGGATCCCTATACTACTCACTCCTTCCCCACCTAACGCTAGACTTCCATCTAATACAGTGAGACATATAGGTGTAAGGGAGGACGGAGAAGGTGGGATGAAATGGAATGGAGGGCAAACGATGAAGTGCTCGGCATGTTCGGTGAGGGACGGATAATTTTGATATTATCGATTTCGTCGCGCATTTCTGTCCTGTTTAGCTACCTGGTAGCATCTTGGAGTGGGTATGTACAAGTAGTAATTGTTTGCACAAATGTAAAATTTATCTCGGAAACTTCCCTATCGACATCAGTCTGGGGGAAAATTCTTTATGGGACCGAATTTGAGTCTAGAAAAGATTTCCGGGCCAAATAATGTTAAGTTTCGGAATTAATGGGGCCCTTTAAGTAGAGTAATTTATGTTATGATTTAAAATATGATGAAATACACTTGAAACGATGATGTTTGGATGAAATTGGGTGAGAAATTTAAATTCTATTTTTCTAGCGTCCCACTTTGACTAACTGGTCTGGAAATTATTAAAATTTATATCTACTTTTTTGGATTTTTTTATTTTAGGATGTTTAGCCTTATTTCAGGATTTTTATCGCCCTTTTCGAAGCGTGATTGTCAACGACGTACATCTAAGTATATTAATTTGCTCAATACGTGCGATATCTTCATGAGTTCACTTATAGAAAAATTACAATCCGATCAAAAATCGGTCTCCAAATATTAGTATATTACAATGTGAGTTTGTCGCTGGTAAAAGCTAGTAATTATAATAATTCTAGTTCTTAAGTAAATAATTCTAAAGCTAGTAATTATAATGAAGTACAGGAGTCATCCGGAAAGGGGTTGTGGAGGAGGGAGGGAGAGAGGGGAAGGAACTCGACAAAGAGGGAGGGGTAAGGGTTGTTTGAAGAGAGGGGCGTGTGGACACTTTCTCCACTCCCGGCCCCATGTTTACGAAACGCGTTTGTGTCGGCGGCCGGAGGGGGGATACGGGAGGGCACCCGTCCCCCCTCTCTCCTCCTTCAACCCTTTCTCCCCCCAGGAGACTTCCTCCCAGAGATCTTCCTCCTCCTCGTTCCCAATCACCCTTGAGATATTTTTCCCTCTCGTTTTCGTGTTCATCTTTACGTTCCGGTTTTCCGTACCTGTTGACCTCTTCTCATAACTCCGTCTTCTCTGCCGCCTCTGCTCTTGTTTTCCGGATGCATGTGGAATCCGCATTTTCTTGCCTTCATAATATGTTTATGAGGAAAAAAGCTCGGCTGATGGCCTGGGGTACTTGGTTCAAATCCGTTCAGGTGAGGATGGCGTTTGGTGTTTAGTAAAATACCTGGTTTCAGGAACCCCCTCTTATGCATTGTTCATTCCTTTTTGTTGCCGTATATGATGGTTGCGGAATTATGAAGTTGTGTCCCTGTACACCCAGGAAGCCGTGTACCCCTGATTGCATATGTAAAGCATTCAAAACAAAGTGTATTCCTTTGGCATCCCGAACCAACCAGACTTGATGAATAAAATATATTAATTTTAGGTATCGCTAATTCGTGGAGTTATAGAGTATAGTTAAAGAAGAATAAGTCTGATTATTTTTTTTCGTCAGAAATAACTCCCGACTGGTTTCAAATGACTTCACATCCTCAAGTTTTTTTTCGTTTTACGAGCGTAAATGGAATTTCTCCCATCCAAGATTTGGGAGAAAGCCAAACCTACGAACGCTAAAGAGTGTTTTGTCTTCAATATATTTTAATGTAAAATTTGTAGTTAAAGGGCATTTACTGACTTTCGCTTCTATTCGTGGATCTGAAAAAAGTAGCGTTTCAATTTTCAGACAGAGGAAAACACGAAAGATGATCGTTTGCTTTAGGTAGTAGTTGTATATCACTCGTTCACGAGATTCATTCTTTTTGCGGCCGACTCGTTCACGAATAACCCATCTCCGTTTAGTCTCGGATTCAGTCTTCACAACATTTATTCCCTCCCCCACCCCCCTCACCCCCAATCTCTCCTCCGCCCCCGTGCCATCCTTCACGCTCGTGAGCATCCGCGTGATTCGTATTTTTTTTGGATTCCTTGATTTTTTCGCCGTCGCGTGGCATCATCCTGCGAGGTTAGCACGACCCGAGCACCCGCGGAATTGACGATAGCGTCTACCTTTTGCTGATCGGCCTGGGAGCCCCACACTGCCCGGGTTGCCTCCTCGGTAGCACTCGACGAAAAAAAAGCGACTTTCATTGCCTTGCTCCACTCAGCTCGGAGCGATGAACTGTCTTTTCCGTGGTGCAAGAGCGCACCTACGTTTTGCTCGCCGTTTCGGGAAGATGACATCAGTGGGCACGGTCGGTAATATATAGCCCCTCTTTGCGTTTATAAGTTACTTTTTAAGTTGGCTGGAGCGGTATTCGTTGGTCATTGAGTGCACATTTTAATAAAAGTAGAAAATATGCTAGGACCACATTTCATTAAAGTGCATCTTTTTAAGCGGTGGAACTCAACGTACACGTAGTAATATCAATGTTACAGAATTCACATTTTTGTCTTTATTTAACCATTTAATGCCAAGTTTTCTGGCGCGGTATTCGAAATTGAGGTGAACATTCTATTTAATATATTTTTTTGAATCTTTGTCTCGGCGTGACCCCTTGATATTTGTCAACGACCATTTTAATAATGCGAAAGACATTATTTTGCGTAGAGAAAAAATGTGTAGTCAAATTATTTCGATATATGCCTCATTTGCCATTGGGGTTCGTGTTAAGATGGCATGGAATTTCCTGAAAAACCATTGCCATTAAAATAGCAAATACTATTTTTTCACTTTTATATATTAATATCACTTATAAGTACACGTATTCCAAGTTTCCCGTAGATCTGTAGATGTACAAAAATCGCTCCAATCACATAAACTGAAGTATTTTTATGAAAACGGTTTGGCCTTGCTCAAGGAATGGATAAGAGTCGAGTAATGTTTTTATTGTGATAATTCTCGCTCGAAGACTTCGACTTGGATGGAAGTTGAAGTAATTTTACTAGCTACGTCTCTTGCGCTGTCACCTCTTCCCTCCTAAGAGTTAATCCTTGTGGTTAGTGTTCCTACAGTCATCCTCTATTCATTATATTTGAAATGCCGATTCTTTTCCTGCCGACGTAATTCTTCTATGAATAGTTATCAATATGATCCCGTTAGATAACCACCGCGAAACTCTTCCATCTCCTCTAGTCTGCTCTCTCCTACTATGATGAGTGGCATGACTTTCTTAGTGGTTCTCAACCTTTTTGACACCAAGGCACACTTGAGGTGTTTGGAAATTCAGACGCCAGTGAACAAAAAATGTGATTTTTTATACATATTTTAATTGTCTGCAGTTTTACAGCTACTGATTTTGAACATTTATGGTTTTCAACAAAAATAACAAATTTGAAAAGTCTGTTAGTTTAATAATTTAATTTATTATTATTATTGATCTTTTATGATTTTATATTAGCGTTGCGGCAAACTTGACAGAGGCTTGCGGCACACCAGTGTGTCGCTGCACAACGGTTGAGAGTCAATGACTTCTCTTTTCTGGTGAATCTCATTAGATTGTCATGCCCCATCTCTTATGCTGAGCCTGTTATGAGCCCCGCAGTTGCAATGAGAGTTAAATTACAAAAACCAGTCAGAAGAGCTAGTTGGATGAGAAAATGGGATAGACCGAGCCAGTGATATTCACGCGGGGCCTGGGTTTATAGATTTTTACTCACAATCATAGAAAGGAATTGAGTCGGACTAAAAGTTCATTGCTTTGAGGAAAAACTGGGTGTTAAACCTGTTTTTTCAGAGGTTTAATTTTCTCCGCACTAAAGCAGCAGGAGCTAACGCCTCTCAGTGTTTAAACGATGCTTAAAATTTAGGTTTAATAGTAGCTGCAAACGAACTTCCATATGCCTAAATAAGACCTGATCTAAAAAAAAAACGAATACAGCCGTAGGGATTTCGGAACAATGGCATTTGTAAATTCAGAGTTTCAACAGGAGGGAGTGAGGTATGCAAGGATGGTGTAAGGTGGAAGAATTAGGTAAAAAATCTTCTTATCGGCATATTAAATACCTTCATAGCAGGACAATTCTTAACTCAATTCTCTTGATAAATCATTAAAGCCTTCGCGGGTCATTGTGGCTGAATACATTAGTCAGGTGCACCCCGCGTAGTTTTGGGTTGTTGCCCGACCTTTCATGGCCGTTGCTACTCACTTCATCGGTAGAATAAGCCAGCTGTCAAACTTAAGAATTTATGAAGGTTTAATTCACGGATTTAGGCGTTACATTGTGTAAGTTCATACTGAAAATGAAGTGAGAATTTCGTACTTTTCCAAAGATTTATTCTAAACTACGACGCGTTTCGATGTCTTACAAGATCATCATATTTTTTTTAAATAATTTTTTGTGTAGGTATTTTTTATTCTTTCTTGCCCACGGCGCCCAGATAAATATGTTCTTGAAAGAATCACAAATGTATAAGTTCCAAAGTTTGGCAACTGCCTTATTCCCTAGATAAAAAGACCATCAACGGTATTCCATTCAAAGGCCCCATGGTTTTGTTAAGTTTGTCGTTCAAGGACTTGGTACATTGATCCTAGCACTCTCAGTGGAGGTACGTATTGCATTATTTTTCCCTCGTGTCAAAACAAAATTTCTCGTCTGTTTTCTTCCTCCTTTTCCGCTCTCGTTTCCATGGAAATCGTCTCTTCGGTTCAACGAAAGTTGGCCGATTATGTAGACCTCACCAAGGATTCGTTTTAGCATCGATCGTGACTTGTGTTTGTTTACATATTGTTTGGACCCAGCATATTCCTATTGACATTCGGCATCAACGGAGGAATTTTCGGCTAACTCGTTCAATCCTAAAAATAGCCTTATTCATTGGAATTGCTATTGAATAAACTTCAGTTACCCTTGGTTTAGAAAGTTATTGTGTTTTCAATTGTTTTTATTCCATGTTATACGACTTGAAATTATAAAAATTGAAAACAATAACCTCCATTTCATTTATCGCTAGCTTATCACTTTTATCTTATAGTTAAACCTGTATTAATCCTCATTAAAAGGCAAGTACATGAAAAAGCGGTATATTTCATTGACTCCTTATTCTACACGTTGCCTGGAATTAGGAATTTCACCTTCCTGAGAAGATCTGATGCCGGGAAAAATCAAGTTCTTACATTATATCGTTTAGCGCAAAACGCAAGGAAGTTGGTGGCTTTCAATGACTCATGTTAATGGCTTGCTAACCTTAAATGCGCATTTATCGTTATTTGAATTGTATGTCGGAAACATTGTAAGCAATTTTAATTAAAGATTGTATTGACTATGTGTAGGATTTTGTGGACATATCGGTTATTTATAAAGGTATGTTGGATTCTTGGATCCCTTAAGATGATGGGCTAGTCGCTCGTAGAAACGTCGTAAGTTATGGAGAACCTGACCCGGCATGAAGCTTTAGAGCTCTTCATTCAGATCATTCTCCGGGAAAGCCTGCAGTGATATATTGATTAATCAATTGTTAATATTTGCCGATTGTGTGACTATATGTACGATATTGTGGCTTTTTTCGTATCGTTGGTTAAGTTGCGTTCACAGTCGACCTCTGTAAAAATCGATTGTTTAACTCGATTCCATTTGTGCGACTATCAGTAATTTTTTCGTATCGAAATACTAATTGATCAGTAAACGAGTTATATCTAAAACCACTCAAGTATTTAATTATAAAGAGAAGATATGGACGTTACGTTTTCGACATTGTTCCATATGGTTGATTAAAAATCGCAACGTAGAATATTTTATTTTCCCTCCTGCGGTTAATCCCTATGGGCCAAAAAAGATAATTTAAAATTATTTTATATATTTTTTGAGATACACTATTTGTGCTCTTCGCAGCTCATAACTGAGTCTGTTTAAATCCCAATGTTATTGCTCAGAGTACAAAGGTGAGCTGTATCTATAAAATAGGAACAATTTGGATTTTTGAGGCCATAATTAATTTTTAATTACTAAAATCAAACATGAAATGCCATAATTATATCAGAAACAAATATGATGTCGAACATCGCTAAAATTGTCGATTCAGTACTTCATCACCACCTCCACGTTGGTTCTTTGTCCGTGGGCAATAATTAATTTTTATGTGCTAAAATCATTCACGCAAAACCGTTTTCATATCAGAAACAAATGCGATGTTAACCAGTCCATATCGTTGCTTCGGCACTTCATCACCAACTCGACGTTCATTCTTTGTCCTTGGGCCAACATGCAGGTTAAACGTCGCTCTTCCACGCGGATTGGAGACGTGCGGCGAACAGGAAGAAAACGCTCGTGTCATCGCACCTGGACGTAGACCTGAACGCGTGCATCTTCCAGTTCCAGCTCCCTTGTGTTGGAGATTCCCTTACGAAGAGAAGGCAAGAGTCGCGACGAAAGGGGAACCCGATGAAGAAAATAAAATAAATAACCAGCTCGGAAAGCGGAAACGATTCATTTTAAGGGAAGAGAGTTCGGTTGTCGGAAAAAAGGTTTATTTTTCCAGTCGGGAGATGGCGGTGAGATAGTAATCGAAGCGGACTGGGTAGGTTGGAGGCCCATGGAAGCAATGAATTTGGGACGCTCTCCTCCCGGGGCTTTTGTCAAACGGGAGACTTTCCGAGGAGACACTCGGCTCAACCATGAGGACGTTAGGCGAGGGTCCTGTAAATAGAACCGGAGCAACCTGTTCTTTTTTCTCTTTCTTTTTTTTTGTAGTTATTGCCTTGATTTTTCGGATGTCCGTTTCTCAATGATTGTTGTCGACTCGTGTTTATTCGATCGTGGCACTTAAGTGCCGCGTCCTGCCAGGCGACTAATGAGACCGTTGATGGGTATCAAGTGTTTCGTTTGTTATCTTTTGAGATAAGAGATTTTAGAAAGAAGGCTTTCAGTGTTTCCGTAGGAAATGCAACCTTTCTTTTGGTCTGTACGTTTGGTAACGAGATTATTGCTTACTTAAAAAAACCGGCTTCCATTTACGAGCCGAAGGGGTTTTAAGAGCCGTTTAAGCTCGTCCTGATGATATTTATAATGCGGGCGTACACCGTTTGACGGTAAAGTAAACCCGTCTGGGGTCTATAAATGGGCTTAGATGGTTATTTTGACTCTCTTCTTTACAGTACTCTCGGAGATGGTGATTTGACAGGAACTTTCTCGGTCTCCTTATCAACGTTTACTGTTAACACGGATGATCGGAGTGATTTCTTTTACTGAAATGTTCTTCGCTAGAAGGATTTCTCGCAATGGATACGTATGGTAACATAATGCGTTAGCGTTAATATCATTGGATTTTTAAACGAATGAGGTCACTGAATCTAAGAATGCTGCATTTACATTTTAAAATTGGAGTTGGATCATTGGTCTTCACTTTCTGAGAAGGGAAATGGTGAACTTTGCTACAGAGGCTTTGGGAAAATTTTATAATTCGTCAGAATCAAGCGGTCTAGTTCCAACTCTTTAGCTGTAATTAAATTGCCATTTCGTCACCAGCTTCTGGAAAATTTTGATTGATTGTCATGTTCCCTCTTTACCTCGGAGGTTAATCCTTGCGTTGTACAGTAGTGCAAAATCTTAGCATCCATTTATGCATGACATTTTCCTTTGATTATGAGGCCATTTATGTCTTTGCCAACTTTCTCCCGGGCATTAATGTGAGGGATTTTTGGAGATCATGTGTTATTTGTCATGGAGAGCTTTTGGTAAGATTAGCATCCACACATTAGTCAGATCAAGTTCATTTCCTTCTCGCCCTCAGGTTTTATTTTCACGAACTTTCCTGCGGAAAAAAATAAGTCCTCGGTCTGCTTTGATTTACGGCTGCGATTATTTAATATTTTGATTTACATTTTGACGAATAGGCTTAAGAACTCCAGACCCTTCTTAGGAGCTATGCTAATCTTTCCTGCGAACTCTGCGCGCTGATACTCGGTGTCACTGCATTTGCCTGTGGTATCCATTAACTAAAGGCCGAAAAAAATTCTCTGACTGCATCTAAAATTACATCTACGAAATACCTTAAAAGTCTCCTCGAGGGTGTTTGGCATGGGGTGTTTCCACACCAGGCATAAAATAATCGTCCCAGTTCAAATTCTAACCTCGTAAGCTCACCCGACCGATAGGCGAAAACCAGAAAGCAGTCAGGAGAAAAATGCGAGGCAAAACCAGAAACCAAGGGAGTGCTACGTTGAGAAACATGCTAAAAGGCAGTAAACGGGTTAGTATTTCTGATACTTTTAATTCATACTGCATTTTACAGTACGTGACACTTAGCCAGCCCCCGGGTTCATCCAGAAATCGGACCTAATCCTGCGCTTAGTACTCTTTTGGGTCGTCCTGAAATAATTCCCCGATTAAGACTTGGGAAGATAAACGAGCTTCTGAAACCGATATCTGGATTCAACATCTCCGTCGAAATCTCCTAATCTTAGATTAGATCTAGAAAATTGGCTTGGGTAAGACGTTCTGGCTAAAAGACATCTGTCACTATCACTGGGCACCGAGGTCAAGAGACCTCAGTACCCTGCTGCTGAGAGCACGTTTCGGATATCTCGCGGGACAACGCGTCGGGAGCGTTTCTGATCGCATGGTGCGTCTGCGTCGTGTTGTGTACCCAGAAGGTATGCCCAGTATTTGTTCCTGTTGCTTTCCCACAAAATAATAACATGAGCCGGTACGGGTGGAAATCATTAGATTTATGCTACCAGCAGCTGCAGTGGCGTAGGAATGAGTGGTATGGGGATTAATCGGTATGCTAATAGAACTGGGTGGCGTGAAGAGTTTCGTTGATATTTTTAAGGTTCATGTAAAAGGAGCATCAGTTTTCGCAAGATTATAAGCAATGGAGTCGAATGTTAGTTGGGCGGGGAAATGTAATGAAAGCATTTCGTTTGGACCGCATGATTTCCAGTAAAAATAAACATAGATGTCAACAGGATAATATTTAACTAAGATATTCATTTATTAAGTTGTATATTCATTATTGTCTGTGAGTTTTGCAATTCCTATTTGCTTTTTCTCGTAGTAGGGTGACTTTTTTTGGTTAAAATAATAGACGTGCTAATCAGATTTTATTTATCTTTAGATGCCTCAGACTTACCGCCAAAAAATAGCTTGCCCCTGGGAAAGTAAGGTATGTTAGAATATGTGGTTACATTTCCGTAGGAATGCGAATTATTTTTGTGGATTACATGAGAACTAAGCTTTAATTGGCAATTAATAATGTAAATGATAAAACTAGTTGCAAAATAAAATAAAACCAACGTTAGGTTGCGATAAGCCTTAAAACAAAAGACTATGATGCGACCTGCATAATTTTCCCCTAATATTTTTTTTAGCTTGCAAATTCTTAGGCAAGCGACGAAGTAGCCCGGGCGTTCAGGATATGAAATATAAATAGAGGGCCGCGGGTGCGAATTCTGGAGCCGGCATCACTTTTTTTCCAATTTTTGGGAAACATTTAAATTCTTCTGACAATCCAAAGTATTATGCTACCCGCCACTTTTGGTACTGCTGGTGAGAGGCAGCGATCTTATTCTTCATCTTCTTGGTGAGAGGCAGCGGTCTCGCTAGAAAGGAGTGTTAGCCAGTTACACCAGTCAAGTCAAATGATTTTTTCATGACGAATTTCACCCTCTTTGGTGTACACTTTGCACCCTTGCGCGTGGTTGCGTACCACGTCATTTGTGCAATCGCAATGATTGGAAAAAAGGTTGTTTTATATTTATAGTTAAAGGCTTAAATGCTTCTTCGGGTTTCTGGATAATATAAGGAATAATTACGGCATTCTTTCT
This sequence comes from Pyrrhosoma nymphula, assembly GCA_963573305.1. Classification (NCBI taxonomy): domain Eukaryota; kingdom Metazoa; phylum Arthropoda; class Insecta; order Odonata; family Coenagrionidae; genus Pyrrhosoma; species Pyrrhosoma nymphula. The sequence continues at coordinate 102,736,238 of OY754329.1, forward strand.
ATATCTGCGTGTACTTATTTGAAAATTTTGATAATTTTTTCCTCATGAAATGGGAGATTCGATTCCCTAGAATGCGGGCACATTTTCTCCACAGTCACTCGGGTAGCGTCCAGAGAGTACGGAGCATGCACATAAGGAGGGACACTTCATTCTCTATCGCCAACCGTTTTCGTCCTTTTTTCGCCCTATCGTGTGTGGGGGTTGGATTCAAGGGGGGGGAATCTCGTGTGGAGATGATCTGCTTGATGGAGCTGGTATGGAGGAGAGAGATGGGACGAGGAGGAAGAGCGAGGTGGGTTTGGCGAATGCGATGGAGTTTCGAGGGAAAGCGTATTAATGTACACCGCTCTGCAGTGCGTGCCGCGTGCTCTGGTTCCGACGGGAGGTAGGACTGAGGTGCGCAATTAAGTAGGGCTGCCACGATGTAAGTTTTTCCGTCGCTCTCCGATACCGGTGTTTTAATTTAACGACAATCTGATTTAATGCGCGGGTGAGAGGGTGGAATAGGACTTATAAAAAAAAGAAACAGAAAATACGAGGTGCTCTAGAGAAATTTAACGGTGGCCGTGCAGATAGTCACGAGAAGGAGCGTTAGAAGATAACCCGAAACTGTGGGGCATTGTGTAAGATTGTAAAGGAATGGTTGGGTAAGAGTGTAGATAGGGTGTAGAGTTTTATAACGCAGGGTAGTGGACGAAATTAGGATGGAGGCGTTTGAGATGTCGGTGTTAAGAAGAATGGAGAAAGTGCGGTGGAATGAAAGGAATACGAGAAGAAGTGCTTGACATGTTGGGTGTGAAGAGGAAACGTCTGGAGGAAATTAGGAGGAGGCAGAGTAGGTGATTGAAAGAGGAAATGAGAGGCGAAGGGATGTTGAGTGCAGTGAATGAGGAGAGGATATTGGGTAAGCGGGGAAGGGGAAGAAAGAGAATAGGCTTTATTAACGGGATGAAGAAGGGCAGGACGAATGCTCAGATGAAGAAAGATACGTAGATAGGGCCCTGCACTTGTAAAAATCTAGAGGATTTTTACTCTCTTCCATTTAAACCTATCTTAACCGGTAGATTACCCCTGATCAATCAATGGTGATGATGGAGAAAAGTCAAATCGGACGCTACTATGAATCATTCGGCAGTATCGATATCAGCCGATATGAATCGGGACAGTCGAAATGTAGAGAGATGTAAAAAAGAGGGAAGAAATAAGGGCGGCTCCCTCCGAGCTCTTCATAAATCACATCTCACGCTTCTTCCTCCCCCCTCTTATCCCACCCCTTCCCCCACCCCTACTCCCACCCCCCAAGCTCTTCTCCCCCTCCCCTCGAAACAAATGCCTCACGCTCTTCGTAAAGCACTCCCCCACCCCATAGTTTTTTCTTTTTAATCCCTTACCTCCATCTTTCTCCGCCCCCTCTCCCCCCCTTAACCCTGTTTTTCTCCCTTGCCTCTAATCCCTTTCTCACCTTTCACCCGATCGCCTTTCCTCTGTTCCGTCTGTCAGCATCACCGATTATTTTTTTTTTGGAAGTCGAGTCAACACGTGCTAGTGGACTTGCCTGAGGTTTCTCTCCTGAGTTTCCAGTGACTGTGCTGAGAGGGTGGGTGGGGGGGGGGGGTGGGAGGTGGTATTCAGGTTGTCTCCATTCCGAAGAGGGCGGGCGTTATATTTTTTTCCGTTTTCAGCGAGGATCCGTTTTCCGAGGTCGGGACGAGTCGGCGATTCTTCAAAAGAATTGGAGTATTGTATTGATTTCCTCGTACATGCCACGATCGTGGTCCTTTTTAAGCTTTTGAGGTGGTTTTTTTTTGCTGAAACTGATCGAAAATGAATTCGATTTGCTTGCGTAGGGCAGTGACCAGAGAAAAGAAATCCTCGTTCACGCTACCATCGCGCGTATCAACGTAGCCGATCGACGTGCGTCCTCACTGCTTCTTTTGTTATCTTTGCTACTTCTTGCTGCCCTATTCTGGGATTCAAAGTGGAGAAGTGAGAAGCAAGCAGCTGTTCTGAAAAGAAACAGCACTCTTCTCAACTTATACGGTAGTGAACACCCTTCTCCATCTAGTTGAGTAATGAAATTTATTGAGGATATTAGTGTTTGCGGGTTGTACTGGGCGTAAATAAATGCTTAGATTCCCATCTAAACTTACTTCATGGGTTATAATAGCCTCACGGCTATTTTGCAATTTTTGGTTGAGTATTTCCTTTCCTTTCAACGCTTAGATGATGATGCTTATTCTTGAAAGTGGCCACATAGATGTGGTCTAAGATGAGATGAGTGGATATATTTCTTTCGTAGCGAAAAACATATTGAGCACATATTGGGGGAGTCCTTAGTTCCCTTGAACCCCACGTGGAAAAGGTCTGTGACTAAGGACTAGTGGACCTTGAAATGATTTACGATAACGTATGTTTAGTTTTTTTGTAGGCTTCCAAATCCACCTGCTACGGTGCGCGATGGGTGTGGTGCACGAAGGTCGTGTAAATCAACGGGTTTGGAGGGATGGCGAGGGTGGGGGTGAGTGATTTAGATCGCGGTAGCGTCATAACGGGCGTCCGGGAATGGAGCAACTCTTTAAGTTAGGGCGCTGCTTCTTTCAACTGTGATGCTTTGCTTATATACGGGCAACATCGACGAGCACGAGCAACTGAATTTTTCCCAGCCCAGCAATGAAAAGTTGAAATGTTAAGGCTGTGGCGCCATATTGTTTGACGTAAAGTCGTCAAGGCTTTGAACTGGTAGGGGTGATTCGCGTTTTGTGTACGCTGATTTGTTAATACGCCCGGTTTAAAATAGTGTCGACAACATGAAGGAAATTCTACGAATGCCGCTGAATAACGGGCATATTTTACAAATATACGTCCTACGACATGGCGGTGACAGATATTTGTTCAAACAGGCAGCACTCATTCCATTAACTTGTAAACGTCAATGGCGGGCTCAACACTCGCTGCCTTCGAATAGACTATGAGTTATACATCCTGCACTATGAATTGGTTGCTATCGACGTTTCAAGCCTGGAAGAAAGGCATTTGAA